>CM038670.1:368602231-369802231 GCA_021605145.1 Aegilops bicornis
ATACTAATGATGATTGCACTAGTCATGATGAAAATGTCTCTTATAAGCATGTCAAGTTTTGTGGAGTGCATAGAGTTTCAAAGTACACACCAAGTAGGGAAGATAGATTTTGCAAGAGGCACAAGTATTTAGAAACTAAATGGTTGCAAGAAAGGCTAGATGTTTATGCTGAAAATTTAAATTTTCTTAGCCATCCTTGTGAACTTTGCAATGAACGTGGTCATTTAAAAATCCAATGCAAATTGTTTCATGATCGTATCGTGTCCAAAAATTGTGATGACTTGATTTCCCTTGCGCATCATAATGAACTTAGTTTGCTTGTGTGTTATGAAGAAATGAAACGTATAACTAAGGATATGCCGGAATTTGTCCTTGATAAAGTTCTTGATTTTGATATAGAGGAAATTTATATGTATTGTGCGGTGCATTGCATTGAAAATCGTTATATTTCCAATTGCATAAAGACAAGAAAACAAGATGGAGAGAATACTAATGAAAGGGAAGAGACTTCCCAATATCCTCCTATTATTTCTTATGATGAATCAAGTAACGAGGAGGATCTTTCTATTCAACCAATCGCATTAATAAGGAGCTCAAAAAAGAGGGTTAAACCCACACATGATGTGAAGAAGAAAAAGAAAAGACAGAGAAGCAAAGGTAGAAAGGTATCCCTCCCAAATGATGTTGCTCCTATTACTCACTGTGATGATGATAATTGCTATACTATTGGTCCTATCCATACTATTAATGATGAGAGTGATTATGCTTATGATATGAAAAGGACCAAGCTTGGGGATGCTATGTTTGATGAGAATGACATGTTTGAGAATATATTTGCTGCAATTAATGTTTGTCCCAAGCTTGATGATGCTATGTTTAATGAAGATGAAATTTTTAGCTCCCAAGTTTTGATGAGCAAATTTATTATGATGATAGCATGCCTCCTATTTATGATGATTATTGTGATGACACTTATGCTATAAAAAGTAGTGATGATTATAGTTATAAAACTTTTCATGATTATGATTACCCTTTTTTGAAATTACTCTTTTAATGTGGAAACAGTTTATAGTATTCGAGTCTCTTATGATACTCCCACTATTCGGAATGAGAAGAATTTTGCTTATGTGGAGAGTAATAAAATTTCTATGCTTGTATATCATGAGAAGAATGCTGTAGGTGATGGTTATATTGTTGAAATTATTCATGATGCTACTGAAAAATATTATGAGGGAGGAATATATGCTTGTAGGAATTGCAATAATATCAAATTTCCTCTCTATGTGCTTAAAATCTTGAAGTTATGCTTGTTTTGCTTTCCTATGCTAGTTAATTCTTGCTCCCATAAATTGTTTGCTCACAAAATCCCTATGCATAGGAAGTGGGTTATACTTAAATGTGCTAGTCATATTCTTCATGATGCTCTCTTTATGTTTCAATTCTTATCTTTTATGTGAGCATCATTGAAATCATCATGCCTAGCTAGGGGCGTTAAACGTTAGCACTTGTTGGGAGGCAACTCAATTTTATTTTTGTTCTTTGCCTTTTGCTCCTGTTTAGTAATAAATAATTAATCTAGCCAATGTTTAGATGTGGTTTTATGTTTTAATTAGTTTTGTGCCAAGTAGAACCTTTGGGAAGACTTGGGTGAAGTCTTTGCGATCTTGCTATAAAAAACAGAAACTTTCACGCTCACGAGATTAGCTGTCGTTTTTTACTAGAGAGTGCTTTTGTAACATCCCAAATTTTCAATTTGGCATGTTATACACAGGTCATCCATGCATATCATATTTTATTGCATTCTCATTTGCCATCCTCGAAATCCTAAGCAACTCAAGGACCCTCGGAGAGAGTTGGGGATTTTCCGATTTTCATATTTGAATTTTATCAAATAATGAAGACGAGGATTTTGAATTTTATTATTTTTCTCTCCGGAAAAATATTTCAAGTTTAATAATAAGCGAGAGGAGATAATATGACTTCTCCAAAAATAATTGAAATACCGGAGGAAAAATATTAAAATCATTATTTGGAATTTTATTTTATTTATTTGGAATTTTATTTGCCTAGAGAAAAATTTGCATATATTTAAAATTGCATTTTAGGGGCCAAGAAAAGTTCATCTTGTTCTAAATATTTTATTTAGGCAAAGAAAACTTGTTTTGGCATTTTTAGATTTTTATTTATTTTCCTAGGGTTTTTACAATTTTCGCGTAGAATGTTTTTTAAAGAACTGCTACCGACTCGGCTAAAGGCTCAGCCAAAGAAAGTCGCCGCCGCCGCTCGGCCATGAAAGGCCGCGCCACACAGCTTGGACAAGAGTCTGAGCGGACTCTTCCCCGCCGCCTTGCCCCTCCTCCAAGCCACCTCTCCCCCTTTAAATACCGCCCCCTCTCCCCTAACCCGCCACCATTACCACCACCGCCCTTGCCCGCCCGCCTCGGACCCGACCGAGCCGAGGCCGAGCCAGCGCCGCCACCATCGTCGCCCGCCGCCTCCCGTGGCGCCGCCGCCCGCCCGCCCGCCCCTCGCCGCCCCTCGTCGGACCCGCCGGAGCAGCCGCCGCCCCGCCGGACGATCGCCGGAGGTAGCCGCCGGTTTTTTTTAAATAACCCTTCGGTTTTTTTATAAAACCCTAGCCATTTTTTAGATTGGTTTTATTTTATTTTTTTCTGGTTTATTTATTTTAAGAACATTCACCCGTTCGTTCGTCTTTACGAACCGTTCGTTGTTTAGTTTCCGCTAACAAACGTTCGTTCGTTTAGCCGTTCATCGTTTTCTTTAATCGGTTTTATTCCGCGATTATTTCGATCGCGATTTCTGAACCGATGTTCAAATTAGTATAACTTTTCGCTCGTTTATCGGAATCAGGAAATTCAAGTGCCCGGAGTTTCATCTCGAAACCCTCTTTCCGAATAGCCAACTTAAATCAGTTTTTGCCTCTGTAAAAGTTGACTCTAGTTCAGATTAGTAAACGGATCTTGTTTCTCTCGCCGTTGAGTTTCGTTGTTTCGTTTGGTTTGATTCTTTTCGCAAACCGGAGTTCTTAAGTTGAACTCTCCGGTCAACCTCTTTCATTTGAAGTTTCGTTTGTGCATCTTTGTTTGTTGCTTATGTATGTTTTGTTTGCTTGCGATAGAATTCCCGGTCTTGAAGCGTGTTACTCTGAGTCTCTAGGATTCACGGATCGTCGACAAGGCAAGTAACACTTGATCATACCTTTTCATACCCAGTTTTTGTGCATTAGCTCAATCCTCAAACATTGCATGATTAGGATGTCATTAATTTGTGGGTTGGGAAGTAGATGATGAGGTAGGAACCTATTGTCCTGTTACTATCAAACCCTTGGGACTTACTTCTACGTGTTGCTTATATTGCTATGCTATGCTCAGTGACGTGGTTTGGGTTTGAGAGATATTCACGACAGATGTGAGATTGTTAATTAATGGTTTACTTTAAGGTGGCAACTTAAATACACATCTGGGTGGATTGAGGCACCTGGGGAACCCAGTGTTGTCTGTTTTATTTTTTTTGGAAATCCCGGGGTACCCGTGTGATCTTCCAAAGGACCGCCACCTAGGCTCAAAGGGAACTGAGACTATTCATGCTAGAAACTTCCGTGTGCAGGCACAAGCTATTATGGGCTCTAGCATAGTTGAGTAAGCTACGTGAAGCTCTTGAAGAGGTAGATCAGCAGGTAGTGGGTTTTATAGGTTTGGTATGATCTATCCGGAGTAGAGAGTTAATGTTTACGAAGATCGTGTCTCGGTCATCCGCTTCTCAAACACCATGTAGTGCGAGAAACCAACGGAAGGCGATCGAGTCTTGTGGGGAAAAGTCGCAAACCTCTGCAGAGTGTACAATCTAATCATGGTTAGCCGTGTCCCCGGTTATGGACAATTCGAGTATCTAGTACTTGAGTATTCACATGTATCTCATCACTCTAAATTAATATTGTTGGGTTGTTTAATACCTTAATTGGGATTGAGTTGGGGTTATACCTTCTCAATGATGTTTCAACTACCATGATAGTTAAAATAAAATTTATTCCTTTGATGTAGGGAAAATTGGCTTTTTGCAAACTGTAACCATAGAGCTTTTCCACCAGCCATATATGCATGTAGTATAGCTTATTATTTCATTACTCTCTATGTGTTACATTGCCAGCATATTCCATGTCTGACCCTTCTCGGGCTGCAACATATGATGTTGCGGACTTTTCGAACGAGGAGTAAGGATTGGTAGGTCGTTGCCGTGCAGCTCGATTATGCCGTTGGAGTTGATGGACTCACTTTGTCTTCCAAGCCTTCATTTGTTATCGCATTAGATGGCCTTAAGCCATATTAAGTTCTCTTTTGAGACATTCGTGTAATAAGTGTGTGATTGCTACTCTCTGTTATAAATCCTTCGAGTAATCGTGTGTGTCGGCATTACCGATCTAGGGATGACACGAAGCACGAAGACTTGACCATCTGAGGTCGGGTCGCTACAAGATGGTATCGAGCACACGCTGAGTGTAGGACACGACCACTAAGATAAAACCATAGGTCACTCCTCTCTACTCATTTCTGACCCCTCTCCATTTTTCCACTCTTTAGGATGACGGAGATAAAGTACAAGTTTGCACAACCGGATGAAGACACACCTTTTGGACGCCACTTGAAGGAAGTCACTAGGTACCTGAATATTGGAATACCAAGCTTCACCGGACGCATAACGCCACCTTACCGTAAGAAGAATGCTTTGGAAGATTCAAGCTCTAGTTCCGGAAGGACGTTTGCGCCAAGCACGGAGCCCATAGTATGTGTTCTCAATGCACCAACATGGAGTTTGGGAAAGAGTATGGCAGCTCACATTACCATGGGACGCATTGGAGAAGTCTACAATAAGGAGCTTAAAGACACCATATACCAAATATGTGGGCGCCGAGACGAGCAATGGGAAGTAATCAGCACCAAGAAGGATAGATCCATTGCAGCCTACATCCGAGAGCTAAACCAGACATTCGACGTCAAGAGAACCGGATGTCTTGCGCAGACATGATGGATTTGAAGAAGGCGAAAACTAAGATCATCGAGCTGGAGGAAGAACTCAAGTCTACGCGATGGATATGAGGAAGAAATCAAAATACTACGGAGAAGAACGACGACCTAGTCAAGAAGATCGGAGTCTTCATGGGAGGACCCGCACCAACGAAGAGGAGCAAGAAGAGGAAGAAGATCCCGCTTGTCCAGACAACTACATCATCATCGATGACACCGACTCAGATCCAAGTGATGATGACTATGAAGACGAAGTTGGAGCAGACATCATGGAGTCTTCCATCGATCAAAATTTCTAAATGACCACCATATAATAGTAGTATTTCCCCCATGTAACTAGTAGTAGTTGAGCACTTATGCGATAGTCCTAGATCATTTTGTATGCCCTTGCTTGTTTGATTGAATGAATGTGTGTTTGCCTCATGTGCATATGTGTAGTGTTTTCTCACTAGACCTCTTTCTATTCTAATCACTCCCATCTAAACCTTCAGATGCCTCCGAGACGTGACCCAGATTTTGTTTTCCCACCGGAGCTCACTCAGTTGATCCAACAGCAGAATGCCTTGATGCAATTGCTAGTTCAGAACCAGGGCAATGCCAACAACAACAACAACAACAACAACAACAACAACAACAACAACAACAACCCGCCGCCAGTGGACAATTTAGCCTGTTTTCTAAGGTTACAACCGGCGGTGTTTTCCAGTAGCACCGAGCCAATAGTTGCAGATGACTGGTTACGCCGTATTGGAAGGGAGTTAACCACCGCAGGATGCACGGATCTTTGAAAGAGTGCGCTTTGCCGCACATCAATTGTATGGACCAGCAGCCGCATGGTGGGAGAATTACACGGCTACTTTTCCTATAGCCAATGTCACTTGGGACCAGTTCCAACAAGCTTTTCGCACGGCCCATGTGTCAACTGGAGCCATGCAGATAAAGAAGCGTGAGTTTCACAACTTACGCCAGGGGAACCGTACAGTGGCTCAGTACGTGGATGAGTTTAGCAAGTTATCACGCTATGCCCCTGATGATGTGGCCACAGATGCCGCGAAGCAAGAGAAGTTTATGGAAGGGTTGAATGATGAGATGAGTATGCAGCTGATGGTGGCAACTTTCAACAACTACCGAGTTGGTAGATAAGGCCCTAATGATTGAAGGAAAGCAGCAGCAAATTGAGAGTCGTAAGAGGAAGAATGGACAAGGGAAGTATAACTCAGGAGCTCACCAGAAGCCTCGCTTAACCCCGAACTCGGGAGGACTAGTTCATAACCATGGAGGACATAACCATACTGGAGGAGGATCGCATAATGGTGCGAAGAATGGGAATGGAAATGGAGCCAACAATAATCAGAATCGCTCAAACCCAGCTACACCCGCCAAGAGAGACTTGAGCCAAGTTATTTGCTTTAAGTGCGGGAAGACAGGCACTATGCCAACGACGCCTGAAGGAAAGAATGGAAACAGAAATGGAAGCGCCGGAAGAAGCCAAATCCATTCAACAAAGGACAAGTGAACCACGTTAACGTGGAGGAAGTTGAAGAGCAGCGGATGCGGTAATAGGTAAGTTTTGGTTCACCATTTACCGCTATTGTTCTTTTCGATCTTGGTGCATCACATTCATACATATCAAGGGATTTGTGGATAAGTTTAAGTTACCAACCTGGACCCTTAGGACCCCTCTTTTAGTGAGCTACTTTGGAGCAAAGTTCATGGCTAGCAAGTGGTGCACCCAGATACCCCTAATCATTGGCACGAAAGTTTTTCCGTCTGACCTTATTATCTTGGAGTCGCAAGGATTGGATGTGATATTAGGTATGGATTGGATGTCAAAGTTTGGAGGAAGTATTGATTGTGCTAGCAAGTCAATTTATCTTACCACCCGGAGGAAAAAGGATTAAGTATGTACCTAGGCATGTGCCTAAGAGGAGCCAAGTGAATACCCTCATGGGAGTTGTACAAGAGGAAGTACACATAGTGAAGGATTATCCAGATGTTTTTCCGGAAGAGTTACCGGGCTTGCCACGGATCGAGACATCGAGTTTACGATAGAACTAATGCAGTGCAGGGCCAATATCAAAGAGACCCTATCGGATGCCCATAAATGATCTGGAGGAAATTAAGAAGCAGATCAAGGAGCTATTGGAGAAAGGCTACATTCGTAGAAGTTCATCACCTTGGGGAGCCCCAGTACTTTTGGTGGAGAAGAAGGATAAATCCCTAAGGATGGTTGTTGATTATCGAGCTCTGAATGAAGTAACGATAAAGAACAAGTATCCCTTACCGATGATTAATGATCTGTTCGATCAGTTGCAAGGAGCTAAGGTGTTTTCTAAGATTGATCTACGATCAAGATACCATCAGTTGAAGATCCGAGAGAAGGATATACCAAAGACAGCATTCACCACACGATATGGATTATATGAGTATACGGTCATGTCATTTGGGTGACTAACGCCCTGCCTATTTTATGAGTATGATGAACAAAGTGTTCATGGAGTATTTGGACAAGTTTGTTGTGGTGTTTATCGATGATATTATGGTTTACTCGAAGAACGAAGAGGAGCACGCAGAACACCTACGTTTGGTTCTTGAGAAACTCAGAACACCAGTTATCGCCAAATTCAGCAAGTGCGAGTTTTGGTTGAAGGAAGTTGGATTTCTTGGGCATGTTATATCGGGAGAGGGTATAGCAAGAGATCCCAAAGTAAAATTCAGTCGATCCTTTGAATGGTTGGCACCCACTTTAGTCGTGAGATACGCAGCTTCCTTGGTGGCGAGGATATTATCGGAGATTCATTGAGAATTTTTCCAAGATTGCTAAACCAATGACAGAATTGCTAAAGAAGGATACCAAGTTCAAATGGATGAGAGGATTGTGAGACAAGCTTCCAAGAGTTGAAGAAGCGGTTGACTACAGCCCAGTCTTGACATTGCGGATATACATAAGGAGTTTCAAGTGTATTGTGATGCCTCTCGCTTGGGACTTGGATGTGTTCTTATGCGGAGACGGAAAAGTTGTTTCGTATGCCTCACGACAACTGAAGCCACATGAGTTGAACTATGCCACGCATGATTTGGAGTTAGCAGCTGTAGTACATGCGTTGAACACCTGGAGACATTATCTCATTGGAAACCGTTGTGATGTGTACACGGATCATAAAAGTTTGAAGTACATTTTCACACAGAAGGAGTTGAACCTCAGACAGAGGAGATGGCTGGAGCTTATAAAGGATTACGACATGAAGCTACACTACCATCCAGGAAAGGCCAACGTCGTAGCAGACGCTTTGAGTCGGAAGAGTTATGCCAATATCCTTGAAAGTAGAGGACTGCCAAAGGAATTAGCAGAGGATATTATGGAACTTCGGTTGAAGATTGTTCCAAGAGGTTTTCTTGCAACAATGGAGGTTCAGTCGACGTTGTTAGACAAGATTTGAGAAGCTCAGAAGGAGGATAAAGAGATTGCTGAGATAAAAGAGAAGATGGGCAAAGGAAAAGCGAAAGGTTTTCGCGAGGATGAGCATGATACCTTGTGGTTTGAGGACCGGATTTATGTGCCCAACAATTCGGAGATCAGGAAGTTAATACTTCAAGAGGCCCATGACTCCCCATACTCGATTCACCCCGGAAACACCAAGATGTATTTGGACTTGAAGGAACGTTTCTGTGGACTGGTATGAAGAAGGATATTGCCGAGTACGTAGCCGTTTGCGATGTATGTCAGAGAGTGAAGGCAGAGCTCCAAAAGCCGCCAGGATCAAGTACAGCCTATGCCAATACCCGAATGGAAGTGGGACAAACTTGGCATGGATTTTATCACTAGATTACCCAGAACCAAAGCAGGATATGATTCAATATGGGTAGTTGTGGATCGTTTGACCAAAGTAGCTCACTTCATCCCAGTGAAAACAACTTATACAAGTGCCAAGTTGGCCAAAATATATATGGCCAGGATCGTATGTTTGCACGGAGTTCCAAGGAGCATCGTGTCGAGATAGAGGAACACGGTTTACTTCAAAGTTTTGGCATCAGCTACACCAAACTTTGGGTACCAGATTGGAATTGATTACCACGTTCCACCCACGTACGGATGGATGTAGAGAGAGAGTTAACTAGATCACGGAGGATATGTTAAGAGCATGCGCTAGATTATGGATCTAGTTGGGATGACAATTTGCCGTCTGCAGAATTCTCATATAACAACAGCTACCAGGCCGGTTTGAAGATGGCACCGTTCAAGCTCTGTATGGACGCAGATGTAGAACACCCTTGATGTGGGATGAGGTCGAGGACCTGCCATTGTTTGGACCAGATTTCATCAAAGACTCAGAGGAGAAGGTTAAACTGAAGAGAGACAGACTAAAGATTGCACAGTCTAGACAGAAGAGTTACGCAGATTCAAAACGCAAGGAAGTAACCTATGAAATTGGAGACAGAGCCTATCTTCGAGTATCACCCCTGAGGGGAGTGAAACGTTTTGGAGTGAAGGGAAAGTTAGCCCCAAGATTCGTAGGACCATATCGTGTTTTGGAGCGAATGGGAGAAGTTGCCTACAAGCTGGAGTTACCAAGGATTGTCGAGTTCACGATGTGTTTCACGTATCACTGGCCCGAAGAAGTGCCACGCTGAGATGGCCGACATACCATTAAAGGATACAGTTGCCCCTAGAGGCGATCTGATTGGATAGTAATTTGACTTATGAGGAGAAGCCGGTAAAGATTTTGGATTTTGACGGCCGAGTCACTCAGACAAAGTTATCAAGTTTTGTAAAGTTCAATTGGAGCCACCATACCGAGGAGGAAGCCACACAGGAGCGAAAAGATGATATTCGCAAGGACCATCCGCACCTATTTTCTAGCCAACCCGAATCTCGAGGGCGAGATTCATCTTAAGGGGTAGGTTTGTAACATCCCAAATTTTCAATTTGGCATGTTATCTACAGGTCATCCATGCATATCATATTTTATTGCATTCTCATTTGCCATCCTCGAAATCCTAAGCAACTCAAGGACCCTCGGAGAGAGTTGGGGATTTTCCGATTTTCATATTTGAATTTTATCAAATAATGAAGACGAGGATTTTGAATTTTATTATTTTTCTCTCCGGAAAAATATTTCAAGTTTAATAATAAACGAGAGGAGATAATATGACTTCTCCAAAAATAATTGAAATACTGGAGGAAAAATATTAAAATCATTATTTGGTATTTTATTTTATTTATTTGGAATTTTATTTGCCTAGAGAAAAATTTGCATATATTTAAAATTGCATTTTAGGGGCCAAGAAAAGTTCATCTTGTTCTAAATATTTTATTTAGGCAAAGAAAACTTGTTTTGGCATTTTTAGATTTTATTTATTTTCCTAGGGTTTTTACAATTTTCGTGGAATGTTTTTTACTAAAGAATCATTGACCGGGCTAAAGGCCCACCGAGCAGGAAGCCCAAGCCGCCGCCGCCTCCGCTTCATGAAGGCCATTGCCGCCGCCCATGACGGACAAGAGTCCGAGCCGGACTCTTCCCCGCCGCCTTGCCCCTCCTCCAAGCCACCTCTCCCCTTTAAATGCCGCCGCCTTCTCCCCTAACCGCCACCACCACCACCACCACGCCGCCGCCCCGCCTCGGACCCGGCCGAGCAGGCGAGCCAGCGCCGCCACCGCCGTCGCCGCCGCCTCTCGCGACACCGCCGCCCCTCGCCGATACGCCGCCCCCTCGTCGGACCCCGCCGGAGCAGCCGCCGCCCCGCCGGGCGATCGCCGGAGGTAGCCGCCGGTTTTTTTAAATAACCCTTCGGTTTTTTTATAAAACCCTAGCCGTTTTTTTAGATTGGTTTTTTCTGGTTTATTTATTTTAAGAACGTTCACCCGTTCGTTCGTTTTTACGAACCGTTCGTCGTTTAGTTTCCGCTAACGAACGTTCGTTCGTTTAGCCGTTCGTCGTTTTCTTTTATCGGTTTTATTCCGTGATTATTCCGATCGCGATTTCTGAACCGATGTTCAAATTAGTATATATTTTCGCTCGTTTATCGGAATCAGGCAATTCAAGCGCCTGGAGTTTCATCTCGAAACCCTCTTTCCGAATAGCCAACTTAAATCAGTTTTTGCCTCTGTAAAAGTTGACTAGTTCAGATTAGTAAATGGATCTTGTTTCTCTCACCGTTGAGTTTCGTTGTTTTGTTTGGTTTGATTCTTTTCGCAAACCGGAGTTCTTAAGTTGAACTCTCCGGTCAACCTCTTTCAGTTGAAGTTTCGTTTGTGCATCTTTGCTTGTTGATTATGTATGTATTGTTTGCTTGCGATAGAATTCCCGGTGCGGCGTGTTACTACGTAGTCTCTAGGATTCACGGATCGTCGGCAAGGCAAGTAACACTTGATCATACCTTTTCATACCCAGTTTTGTGCATTAGCTCAATCCTCGAACATTGCATGATTAGGATGTCATTAATTTGTGGGTTGGGAAGTAGATGATGAGGTAGGAACCTATTGCCTGTTACTATCAAACCCTTGGGACTTACTTCTACGTGTTGCTTATATTGCTATGCTATGCTCGTGAGACGTGGTTTGGGTTTGAGAGATATTCACGACAGATGTGAGATTGTTAATTAATGGTTTACTTTAAGGTGGCAACTTAAATACACATCTGGGTGGATTGAGGCACTGGGAACCCAGTGTTGTCTGTTTTATTTTTTTTGGAAATCCCGGGGTACCCGTGTGATCTTCCTAAGGACCGCCACCCAGGCTCAAAGGGAACTGAGACTATTCATGCTAGAAACTTCCGTGTGCAGCCACAAGCTACTATGGGCTCTTGCATAGTTGAGTAAGTTACGTGAAGCTCTCGAAGAGGTAGATCAGCAGGTAGTGGGTTTTATAGGTTTGGTATGATCTATCCGGAGTAGAGAGTTAATGTTTACGGAAGATCTGTCTCGGTCATCCATTTCTCAAACACCATGTAGTGCGAGAAACCAACGGAGGCGATCGAGTCTTGTGGGGAAAAGTCACAAACCTCTGCAGAGTGTACAATCTAATCATGGTTAGCCGTGTCCCCGGTTATGGACAATTCTAGTATCTAGTACTTGAGTATTCACATGTATCTCATCACTCTAAATTAATATTGTTGGGTTGTTTAATACCTTAATTGGGATTGAGTTGGGGTTATACCTTCTCAGTGATGTTTCAACCACCATGATAGTTAAAATAAAATTTATTCCTTTGATGTAGGGAAAAATTGGCTTTTTGCAAAACTGTAACCATAGAGCTTTTCCACCAGCCATATATGAATGTAGTATAGCTTATTATTTCATTACTCTCTATGTGTTACATTGCCAGCATATTCCATGTGCTGACCCGTTCTCGGGCTGCAACATATGATGTTGCAGACTTTTCAGACGAGGAGTAAGGATTGGTAGGTCGTTGCCGTGCAGCTCAGTTATGCCGTTGGAGTTGATGGACTCACTTTGTCTTCCAAGCCTTCTGCTGTTATCGCATTAGATGGCCTTAAGCCATATTATTGTAATAAGTTCTCTTTTGAGACATTCGATGTAATAAGTGTGTGATTGCTACTCTGTTAGAAATCCTTCGAGTACTGTGTGTGTCAGCATTACCGATCCAGGGATGACACAGAAGCACAGAGACTTGACCATCTGAGGTCGGGTCGCTACAGCTTTTAGGTTGATTATTTTTGTGGATGATTAATAGAAAAATTCATCAGCTCCACCAATTTATTTCAGAATTTTTGGAGTTCCAGAAGTATATGTTTAATACAGATTACTACAGACTGTTCTGTTTTTGACAGATTCTGTTTTCATTGTGTTGTTTTCTTATTTTGATGAATCTATGAGTATTATCGGAGGGTATAAACCATAGAGAAGTTGGAATACCGTAGATATGACACCAATATGAATTTAGAATGGTTCACAACAGTACCTAAGTGGTGATTTATTTTCTTATACTAACGGAGCTTACGAGTTTTCTGTTAAGTTTTGTGTTGTGAAGTTTTCAATTTTTGGGTAAAGATTCGATGGACTATGGAATAAGGAGTGGCAAGATCCTAAGCTTGGGGATGCCTAAGGCACCCCAAGGTAATATTCAAGTACAAACAAGATCCTAAGCTTGGGGATTCTCCGGAAGGCATCCCCTCTTTCGTCTTCGTTCATCGGTAACTTTACTTGGAGCTATATTTTTATTCACCACATGATATGTGTTTTGCTTGGAGCGTCATTTTATTTTATTTTGTTTTTCTTGCTGTTTGAATAAAATCCTAAGATCTGAAATTCTTAAATGTTAGAAAGTCTTCACATAGTTACATAATTATTCAACTACTCATTGATCTTCACTTATATCTTTTGGAGTAGTTTGTCATTTGCTCTAGTGCTTCACTTATATCTTTTTAGAGCACGTCGGTGGTTTTATTTTGAAGAAATAGATTAACTCTCATGCTTCACTTATATTATTTTGAGAGTCTTAAACAGCATGGTAATTTTCTTTGGTTTTGAATTTAGTCCTAATATGATAGGCATCCAAGAGGGATAAAATAAAAACTTTCATATAAAGTGCATTGAATACTATGAGAAGTTTGATTCCTTATGATTGTTTTGAGATATGAAGATGGTGATATTAGAGTCATGCTAGTTGAGTAGTTGTGAATTTGAGAGATACTTGTGTTAAAGTTTGTGATTCCCGTAGCATGCACGTATGGTGAACCGTTATGTGATGAAGTCAGAGCATGATTTATTTATTGATTGTCCTCCTTATGAGTGGCGGTCGGGGACGAGCGATGGTCTTTTCCTACCAATCTACCCCCTAGGAGCATGCGCGTAGTACTTCGTTTCGATAACTAATAGATTTTTGCAATAAGTATGCGAGTTCTTTATGACTAATGTTGAGTCCATGGATTACGCACTCTCACCCTTCCACCATTGCTAGCTTCTCTAATACCGCACACCTTTCACCGGTATCATACACCCACCATATACCTTCCTCAAAACAGCCACCATACCTACCTATTATGGCATTTCCATAGCCATTCTGAGATATATTGCCATGCAACTTTCCACCATTCCGTTTATTATGACACGCTCCATCATTGTCATATTACTTTGCATGATCATGTAGTTGACATCGTATTTGTGGCAAAGCCACCTTTGTAATTCTTTCATACATGTCACTCTTGATTCATTGCATATCCCGGTACACCGCCGGAGGCATTCACATAGAGTCATATTTTGTTCTAAGTATTGAGTTGTAAGTAAATAAAAGTGTGATGATCATCATTATTAGAGCATTGTCCCAGTGAGGAAAGGATGATGGCGACTATGATGCCCCACAAGTCGAGATGAGACTCTGGACGAAAAAATAAATAAAAGAGGCCAAAGAAGCCCAAATAAAAGAAAAGAAAAAAGAGGCCATAAAAACAGAAGGCCGAAAAAACAAAAAACAAAAAAATTAGAGAAAAAGAGAGAAGGGGCCATGCTACTATCCTTTTACCACACTTGTGCTTCAAAGTAGCACCATGGTCTTCATGATAGAGAGTCTCCTATGTTGTCACTTTCATATAGTAGTGTGAATATTTCATTATAGAACTTGGCTTGTATATTCCAATGATGGGCTTCCTCAAAATGCCCTAGGTATTCGTGAGCAAGCGAGTTGGATGCACACCCACTTAGTTTCTTTTGTTGAGCTTTCATACACTCATAGCTCTAGTGCATCCGTTGCATGGAAATCCCTACTCACTCACATTGATATCTATTGATGGGCATCTCCATAGTCCATTGATATACCTAGTTTATGTGAGACTATCTTCTCCTTTTTTGTCTTCTCCACAACCACCATTCTATTCCACCTATAGTGCTATGTCCATGGCTCACGCTCATGTATTGCATGACGATTGAAAAAGTTTGAGAACATCAAAAGTATGAAACAATTGCTTGGCTTGTCATCGGGGTTGTGCATGATTTAAATATTTTGTGTGATGAAGATAGAGCATAGCCAAACTATATGATTTTGTAGGGATAACTTTCTTTGGCCATGTTATTTTGAGAAGACATGATTGCTCTGTTAGTATGCTTGAAATATTATTGTTGTCATGTCAATATTAAACTTTTGTTTTGAATCTTATGGATCTGAATATTCTTGCCACAATAAAGAAGATTACATTGATAAATATGTTAGATAGCATTCCACATCAATAATTCTGTTTTTATCATTTACCTACTCGAGGACAAGCATTAATTAAGCTTGGGGATGCTTGATATGTCTCCAACGTATCTATAATTTTTGATTGTTCCATGCTATTATATTATCCATCTAGTATGTTTTATATGCATTTATATGCTATTTTATATGATTTTTGGGACTAACCTATTAACCTAGAGCCCAGTGCCAATTTCTGTTTTTTCCTTGTTTTTGAGTATCGCGGAAAAGGAAAACCAAACGGAGTCCAATTGACCAGAAATTTCATCGAGATTATTTTTGGACCAGAAGAAGCCCACGAAGAATCAGAGATGGGCTAGAAGGTTCCCGAGGCACCCACGAGGGTGGGGGGCGCGCCACCTACCTCATGGCTGCCTCGGGGACCCCCCTGACTTGTTCCCGACGCCAAAACCTCTTATATATACAGCAACCCCGAGAACATAACCTAGATCGGGAGTTCCACCGCCGCAAGACTCTGTAGCCACCGAAAACCAATCTAGACCTGTTTCAGCACCCTGCCAGAGGGGGAATCCCTCTTCGATGGCCATCTTCATCATCCCGGCACTCTCCATGATGAGGAGGGAGTACTTAACTCTTGGGGCTGAGGGTATGTACCAGTAGCTATGTGTTTGATCTCTCTCTCTCTCTCTCGTGTTCTTGAGGTGGCACGATCTTGATGTATCGTGAGCTTTGCTATTATTGTTGGATCTTATGATGTTTCTCCCCCTCTATTCTCTTGTAATGGATTGAGTTTTCCCTTTGAAGTTATCTTATGGGATTGAGTCTTTAAGGATTTGAGAACACTTGATGTATGTCTTGCATGTGCTTATCTGTGGTGACAATGGGATATCACGTGATCTACTTGATGTATGTTTTGGATATCAACTTGTGGGTTCCGTGATCTCATGAACTTATGCATAGGGGTTGGCACACGTTTTCTTCTTGACTCTCCGGTAGAAACTTTGGGGCACTCTTTGAAGTACTTTGTGTTGGTTTGAATAGATGAATCTGAGATTGTGTGATGCATATCATATAATCATACCCATGGATACTTGAGGTGACATTGGAGTATCTAGGTGACATTAGGGTTTTGGTTGATTTGTGTCTTAAGGTGTTATTCTAGTACGAACTCTATGATAGATCGATCAGAAAGAATAACTTTGAGGTGGTTTCGTACCATACCATAATCTCTTCGTTTGTTCTCCGCTATCAGTGACTTTGGAGTGACTCTTTGTTGCATGTCGAGGGATAGTTATATGATCCAATTATGTTATTATTGTTGAGAGAACTTGCACTAGTGAAAGTTTGAACCCTAGGCCTTGTTTCCTAGCATTGCAATACCGTTTACACTCACTTTTATCGCTTGTTACCTTGCTGTTTTTATATTTTCATTTTACAAATACCTATATCTACCATCCATATTGCACTTGTATCACCATCTCTTCGCCAAACTAGTGCACCTATACAATTTACCATTGTATTGGGTGTGTTGGGTACACAAGAGACTCTTTGTTATTTGGTTGCAGGGTTGTTTGAGAGAGACCATCTTCATCCTACGCCTCCCACATATTGATAAACCTTAGGTCATCGACCTGAGGGAAATTTGCTACTGTCCTACAAACATCTGCACTTGGAGGCCCAACAACGTCTACAAGAAGAAGGTTGCGTAGTAGACATCATCAGGTATAACACCTAAGTTTGATTTTGTTAAATCTTTTATGGATACCGATGTTTTTCGTGAATTTAGCACTAAATATGGACTTGACTCTGAGATAGTAGCTTCTTTCTGTGAATCCTTTGCTACTCATGTTGGTCTCCCTAAGGAGAAGTGGTTTAAATATCATCCTCCCATAAGTAAAAGTAGTTGAACCTATTAAAGTTGAAGAAAAGACTATCACTTATAATGTGGATCCTATTGTTCCTACCGCTTATATTGAGAAACCACCTTTCCTTGTTAGAATAAAGGATCATGCTAAAGCTTCAACTATGGTCAACAAAAGTAATATTAGAACACCCATACCCTCCGAGCAAATTAAAGTTGAACCTAGTATTGCTATGGTTAAAGATCTTTTGGTCGATAATATTGATGGGCACGTTATTTACTTCTGTGATGAAGGTGCTAGAATTGCTAGACCCGATACTGAAAATAAACATAGACTTGTTGTAGGCATGCCTGTTATTTCTGTTAAAATAGGAGATCATTGTTATCATGGCTTATGTGATATTGGTGCTAGTGCGAGTGCAATACCTCATTCTTTATACGAAGAAATTGCGTATGATATTGCACCTGCTGAGATAGAAGATGTTGATGTTACTATTAAGCTTGCCAATAGAGATACTAGTTCACCAGTTAGGATTGTTAGAGATGTTGAAGTCTTGTGCGGGAAAGTTAAATATCCTACTGATTTTTGTTTTCTTGGTTCCCCACAAGATGACTTTCGTTCCATTATATTTGGTAGATCCTTCTTGAATACTGTTAATGCTAAGATAGATTGCAAAAAGGACATTGTTTCTCTTGGATTACGGGATATGTCTCATGATTTTAATTTTGCTAAATTTTGTAGACAACCCCATGATAAAGAATTTACTAGTAAAGATGAAATTATTGGTCTTGCTTCTATTGCCGTGCCTCCTAATGATCCTTTAGAACAATATTTGCTAGACCATGAAAATAATATGTTTATGAATGAAAGAAGGGAAATAGATGAAGTATTCTTCAAGCAGGGACCTATTTTGAAACACAATTTGTGTGTTGAAATTCTAGGGGATCCTCCTCCACCCAAGGGTGATCCCGTGTTTGAGCTTAAACCATTACCGGATACTCTTAAATATGCTTATGTTGATGAAAAGAAGATATACCCTGTCATTATTAGTGCCAACCTTTTAGAGCAAGAAGAAGAGAAATTATTGAAAACTCTGAAGAAGCATCGTGCTGCTATTGGATATACTCTTGATGGTCTTAAGGGCATTAGTCCCACTCTATGGCAGCACAAAATAAAATTGGAGAAAAACACTAAACCAGTTGTTGATCACCAACGACGGTTAAATCCTAAGATGAAAGAAGTGGTAAGAAAAGAAATACTAAAGCTTCCGGAGGCAGGTATAATTTATCCTGTCGCTGATTGTCGGTGGGTAAGTCTTGTCCATTGTGTCCTTAAGAAGGGAGGTATTACTGTTTTTCCTAATGATAAAGATGATTTGATTCCACAAAGAATTGTTACAGGCTATAGAATGGTAATTGATTTCCGCAAACTAAACAAAGCTACTAAAAAGGATCATTACCCTTTACCTTTTATTGATCAAATGCTACAAAGATTATCCAAACATATACATTTTTGCTTGCTAGACGGTTATTCTGGTTTCTCTCAAACTCATGTGTTAAAAGAGGACCAAGAAAAGACCACTTTTACTTGCCCTTTCGGTACCTTTGCTTACAGACGTATGCCCTTTGGTTTATGTAATGCACCTGCTACCTTTCAAAGATGTATTACTGCTATATTCTCTGACTTTTGTGAAAAGATTGTTGAGGTTTTCATGGATGATTTCTCCGTTTATGGAACTTCTTTTGATGATTGCTTAAGCAACCTTGATCGAGTTTTGCAGAGATGTGAAGAAACTAATCTTGTCTTGAATTGGGAGAAGTGCCACTTTATGGTTAATGAAGGTATTGTCTTGGGACATGAAATTTCTGAAAGAGGTATTGAATTTGATAAAGCTAAAGTTGATGCTACTGAAAAGATGTCGTGTCCTAAGGACATTAAAGGTATAAGAAGTTTCCATGGTCATGCCAGTTTTTATAGGAGGTTCATTAAAGACTTCTCAAAAATTTCTAGGCCTCTGACTAATATCTTACAAAAAGATGTTCCTTTTGTCTTTGATGATGATTGTGTAGAAGCATTTGAAATACTTAAGAAAGCCTTGATTTCTGCACCTATTGTTCAGCCACCTGATTGGAATTTACCCTTTGAAATTATGTGTGATGCTAGTGATTATGTTGTAGGTGCTGTTCTATGACAAAGGGTTGATAAGAAATTAAATGTTATCCAATATGCTAGTAAAACTCTAGATAGTGCCCAAAGAAATTATGCTACTACTGAAAAAGAATTTTTAGTAGTTGTATTTGCTTGTGATAAGTTCAGACCTTATATTGTTGATTCTAAAGTAACTGTTCACACTGATCATGCTGCTATTAAATATCTTATGGAAAAGAGAGATGTTAAACCTAGACTTATTAGATGGGTTCTCTTGCTACAAGAATTTGATTTGCATATTATTGATAGAAAGGGAGCTGAGAACCCCGTTGCAGACAACTTGTCTAGGTTAGAGCATGTTCTTGATGACCCACTACCTATTGATGATAGCTTTCCTAATGAAATATTTGCTGTCATAAATGCTTCTCATACTGCCCCATCACTACTAGGGAAAATCCTAGCCGCAGCGAGGGTTTTGGGCCTCTCAGTAGCGCGGGGACCGGCGCTACTAATAATAAGGCGCTTCTGACTAACGTGATAGCAAGAGCGCTGTTGTCCCACGCCATCGCTATACATGAATAGCTATAGCGCTCTTTAGAAAAAGGGCGCTCTTGATATTATCTGCAGCGCTGTTCTTTGGGAAGCGCTAATGGTAATCTTGGCGCCATCTTGCTAAATCCCCTCGCTACTACTAGTTTTATTAGTTCTTTTCCCTACATATTTTTTTGTATTTGTTTTCTATTTGAATAGGCTTTATACAATAATCTTTAGCATATCATACACATACAAATGTAATCATAGCATATACATACAATTAGTCTCATCAAATCATGTCATCATCATAATCATCATCCAACACAAAGTGGCCTCTCGTCATCATCTCGAAAATAGAGATACAAGTCTCGATTACTTGCAAATACATCGTCATCCATCTAAACAATGATATACGCGAGAAGAGCTATTCACTTTGAGTACATGAGTTCGTATCCCTCTCTCGCATTAGCGTGAACCTAAACTAACTCATCGCACGTCGCTCGGAACCGGAAACCGTACACACTGGGCTCGACACTGCGGCCACTTGTCGTATATATACTCCTGGCGTAGCACTTATTCACCATCGATGATCTACGCACCTGCATCGTCACATGAGTCGATGATATGCAACATATATAGTTGAGAAACAGAAAGAGACAGACTTGGCAAAAATAGAAACAACATATCATAAGCATAAATAACAAGGTTCATCGTACACCAAAATGCCCTAACTAGAGTGATTTTCGCTAGTCGAGGAGGAGGACGGTTTAATTACATCACAAATAAAGTTTCACCGTGCATAACTCAAAGTTTTGTCATACAGAAAGTATGGACTAAACAGACACATTGTCATATATCAACAATCGTTCCATCCATCCATGTCAGGGAGATAGTCCTCGAGCCTAGTGAAAGGCTTCAGGTCGAGACACTAAGCGGCTACCCATGTTCGGACGTCTTCCCGCGACATTTGTCCTTCTTCGTAGAACATCCCTGTTTTTCCGACGACCTCCTTCATGATGATTTGGGCAAGTTCGCGCTGGATGTGATAGAACTCGGCTCGAAGTCGATGATCCTCGATATCTCCTATGTTCTTTGCCCATTGCGTAATATGGGCATCGCCGGATGTAGGTGACATGTGAAGGTTCCGTGATCCCATCTGTACTCCAAAGCATGTGGTGTAGGACATATAATCCATCATTAAGAGAATCGTTCGGTTCTTTGGATGCAGCGGAAGTCGGTCTTATGGCGAAGGCGACCCTGCCGCCCCTTCTCTTCTTGTCCCTATCCTCTCCACCCCTTGCTTGGTAGTAAAACATAACACTATCGAGAACATCCTTGATGTGGGTGTAATCCTTTTTGTGAATGTTCTTCGACGAGTCCAAGTAAAGAGCATGGGAGAATCGGCGGTATAGGATGATGAGGACGGTGCGCCCGCCGCTGCCCAAAATAAGTACACCTCAAATTACTTAGCCTCCACCGTGCAAATGAATGATTGAAATCGAAGGAAGGATAGCAGCGCGGTTGACTTACACGGGATGATAAGGCACGAGAATCGCCTCCTTGTCCTTATTGGCGAGCATGAAATTAACGATGTATTCCCTCGCGTATACACGATGCTCGTGCGTACTCCCAAGAAGCCCTCGTGCATGTAGTACGGGTCAGCGACACGTATATGAGATATCTGCTCAAACCCGATGATGTAGTTCATGTGCAAGGCATAAAGGCGGACAAACGTAAAATCCAGCTTCTTCACGTGAAACTTGTCGAATATGTAATCGAATCGGAGGAAGAATTTATCCGCGGGGAAGCTGCCAACGTACGACATTTGCCGCGGACCGTTAACCACGTAGAGTGGGTATCCTGGATCTGTCGAGGCGATGAGGCCTTTCTCTACCCACAGCACATCATCATGAAGTCTCCTTAGATCGCTGAATCTGACCCTTAGCGTTGTTGCAGGTAGGATTGGTTGACCGGGGATATGCCATTTATCTGGATCAGGGATATCTACACGTCCTGAAGCCGAGGATGCTGAGGCGGCTGGATCATAGAATCAGCTTTTTTGCCTTTCCTCGCTCTCTTCCTAGACTTCTTTACTACCGGAAGGTCGTCCATAATACGTTGAGACGACAATTCAGCAATCAATCATGACGCTCAAACCCTGAGGAGGCGCCAATATAGACATACTGTTCAGCGCCACCGTCGTCCTCATCCTCATCCATGGCGACGTCATCAGCGACTAATGGAGCCTCCTCCTTACCCCGTCTGCTATCACCCAACCCGACACTCGACGCTAATTGGGTAGGTGAGGTGTTGATGTTCATACCTTGCTGAGGTTGCGTGCTCATGGGTGTGCTCCCGACCGCCTCCAGACGAAGCAGACTCTTTGGCCACAACAGGACCCACCCATTGCAACAATCACCAAGCCGTTGCGGTGTCTCCTCGTCATCCACCAGTAGTATTGGAGGAGGCAAATTCTCGTGGCCCGGTTCGACACTGGCCACGGAAACCTTGAAGACGTTCGGGGGGATCGGCCGGCTGTGGAACAATGGTTCCTTTGGCCGCAATCTGGTGTTGCTCTCTCTACAAAAGGCACAAGGATCATTTACAAATATGACTAACGTGTGCAGTCGAATTGATCTGAAACTAAAATTACCAGCAGTCTCATGAACTCCGTAATGACCGGTGTTGTCTCATAAACCTTCTTCACTGGGTACCAACGGTGTCGGGCCCTCAGGACGTCATGCTCCTGTGGGATGGTGAAATCCGCCAAGGGGTCTGGGATGCCTAGACTCGCGGCTTCCGCGTCCTCCTTGGCCCATTTGGACCTCTTTCCGCCGTAACCACGGCTTCCGAGGTGGCGGCTCCCAATGTTCCTCTCTTGAAGAACCTTCATGTACTTAGACTTTTTTTGGCAGCTTCGGCCTCACAAGCCTCCTTGAATATTTGAAACTGCTTTTCCGTGATTGTCGGATTATCCTTTACAATTTCAGAGTAGGGTTCCTTTTTGTCGATGATCCTTGCTTTCACTCGAGTTTTCCAGGCGGCCAACGCGTCGCTAAACTTGGTCATGGCGTGTTTGTTTATCTTCTTCATTGCCGGATCCTCGTCTGGATCTTCATAATCCTTCTCATTCCGGCCCGGGAACAAGAATATCTTGTGAAACTTCTTTAGGAGGGAGCTCCTCATATTTTCTATCTTCTGTAGTTTCTCATCGTTGATGGTGGCGGTTGTCCGTACGATGCAGCCTATTTGATTGCCGTAGCATCGACGCGCTTCCTCGGGCGCCTTTGGCTCAAAAATGCCATCGTCCACCTCCGTGACCACCAGTCTAGTAGTCCTGAGTTTGTTAGGAAGTTGTTGCCTCTTTGCTTTCGATTCTACACTGGCTCCGCTCCCCGAGGCAGCACCGGTCTCAGTCTCAGCGCCGGTCTCGATGCCGGTCTGAGTCTCGGCGCCGCTCTCGGTCTCAAAGAATGGTCTCAAGGTGGTCGGTCTCAGTCCCCAATGCCACCAGTGGGCCCAGCAACAACATCGGTTGATCGTCGGTAAGGCTAAAAATTAAATACGCCGCCCGGTGAAGCGTCGTCACAATCACCGTAACCCTGTCCTTCATCGTTGCTAGCCATGTTTCCTATGATTAAATCTAGTCAATTAATTCTAGACCTAATAAAATGAATAATGACATAAAAGGCCTATTGTTTTGCAGGAATGTTGACTCCTTCCTGGTGCGGCAAATCCCGGGCACTCGATATGTCCTAGTTTGTAGCACAAGTCATGACGAAATTCACGGAAAATTTCGGCATGACCTTTGCTAAAAAGTGGACAAATCGAGAACCTGAAATTTTCCAGAACAGAAATGAATCAACATTCCGGCAAAACATAAGCCACTTAGCATCATTCCCTGGAAATAGTGTTCAAATATCCTTCTTCGACACCGCAACACATGTCCAAATATACACGAGCAACCACATGTCCAAATTTCACAAGCTAATTCAAAAACAAAGTGTAGAAGAAATTTCATTTAACTACTAATAGAACAAAATTCAATTAACTTTAGTGCTCTATAATGATGAAAGGAAAAAAAATTCAGTTAACTACTAATTTATTCATTTAGGTTATTCATTTAACATCACCTAATTAACCTCTTTGTACCACTACTACTAGCAAAGCACTACTAACCTAATTAACCTAGCAAAACTCTAGTGCCCTAACTGAAAAACATCTAATTAACATCTACTAGTACCACTATTGCCCTAACCTAATTAACATCTACTAGTATCACTATATACTATACAAGCAGCATCTACCCTAATTAAACCCTACTTCCCTAACTAACTTTTGTTGTAAACCAAATTTTTTGCTCTACACTAATTTTTGCTCTAACATCTACTACTTAACATCCTTTGCTCTAAACTAAATTTTTTGCTATAAACAAACTTTTGCTCTAATAATTTTTTCTCTAAAATGCAGAGAGAGAGAGGAGTGGGGGAGGGGTGGGGGACTTACAGAGAGGGGAGAGAGGCAGTGGCGGGAGGTGCTCGGTGACGGAGGCAAGGGCGAGAGGGCGGGCTCGGGCACGGGCAACGGCGGTCCCTGGCGGGCTCAAGCGGCGGTGAGGTGGAGGGCGCCACGGTGATGTGGAGGGCGGCCTCGGCGGGCGGTGAGGTGAGGCGGCCTCGGGCGGCGGTGAGGATGACGGCGGCCTCGGGGAGACGGTGGGTTAGGCCCACGCAGGAGACGGCGGGTGGGCGACGGCTAATTGGGGAGACGGCAAGTAGGGCGAGGGATTTTGGGAAGAAGTGTGGTGGCAAGGCGGGGGACCGCTGTTTAAGTGAACGTAATGGTAGCGTTTCAAAAAAGCGCTTATAGCTAAGTTAGCTACAAGGCTTTCCTGAAAAACCGCTCTTGCTATTCCTTTCTTCTTTTTTCCCTTTTTTCTTTTATTTTTATTTACATTTTATTTTTTTTCCTTTCTCCTTTTTCTATTTCTTTCATTTTCATTTACTTTGCTACTTGTTTTTCACTTTATTTTATTTCCGTTAGCAGTAGCGCCTTACACGTAATCGCTTCTACAGCTAAGGAGAGTAGCGATAATGGGCGATATCTGGCGCTATCGCTAGGTTGGGCTAACCATGTGCCAGTTCAAACATAGTAGCAGCGCGCTTTTAAGCACGTACATCGCTAAAGTCATAGCAGTAGCGCTGCTACTAAGTAGCAGTAGCGTTTGATTTTGTACAGCGCTACTGGTAACATTCTGTGTATAAGGTTTTCCCTAGTAGTGCATGTGCTGATTATGCTAATTACATTGTTGCTAAATTTATACCACCTAGTTTCACATAGCAGCAAAAGAAAAAGTTTTTCTATGATTTAAGACATCACTTCTGGGATGACCCACACCTTTATAAAGGAGTAGATGGTGTTATTAGACGTTGTGTACCTGAGCATGAACAGGAACAGATCCTACGCAATTGTCACTCCGAGGCTTATGGAGGACACCACGCTGGAGATATAACTGCACATAAGGTATTGCAATCCGGTTTTTATTGGCCTACTCTTCTCAAGGACGCCCGTAAGTTTGTATCGTCTTGTGATGAATGTCAAAGAATTGATAATATTAGTAGACGTAAGGAAATGCCTATGAACTATTCACTTGTTATTAAACCATTTGATGTTTGGGGCTTTGATTATATGGGACCGTTTTTCTTCCTCTAATGGGTATACACATATTTTAGTTGCTATTGATTATGTTACTAAGTGGGTAGAAGCTATTCGAACTAGTAGTGCTGATCATAACACCTCTATTAAGGTGCTTAAAGAAGTTATTTTTCTGAGGTTTGGAGTCCCTAGATATTTAATGACTGATGGTGGTTCACATTTTATTCATGGTGTTTTTCGTAAAATGCTTGCTAAGTATGATGTTAATCATAGAATTGCATCTCCATACCATCCACAATCTAGTGGCCAAGTAGAACTAAGTAATAGGGAGATTAAATTAATTTTGCAAAAGACTGTTAATAGATCTAGAAAGAATTGGTCCAAAAAACTTGATGATGCATTATGGGCCTATAGAACTGCATATAAAAATCCTATGGGTATTTCTCCATATAAAATGGTTTATGGAAAAGCATGTCACTTACCTCTCGAACTAGAACATAAGGAATATAGGGCCATTAAAGAGCTCAATTATGATTTCAAACTTGCCGATGAGAAGAGACAATTTGACATTAGCTCACTTGATGAGTGGAGAACCAAGCCCATGAGAATGCCAAACTATTTAAAGAAAAAGTTAAAACATGGCATGATAAAAGGATACAAAAGCGTGAGTTTAATGTAGGTGATTATGTTTTGCTATACAACTCTCGTTTAAGATTTTTTGCAGGTAAACTCCTCTCTAAATGGGAAGGTCCTTACGTTATCGAGGAGGTCTATCATTCCGGTGCCATAAAAATCAACAACTTCAAAGGCACAAAACCGAAGGTGGTGAACGGTCAAAAAATCAAACATTATATCTCAAATAATCCAATAAATGTTGAAACTAATGTTATTGATACCGTAACCCCGGAGGAATACATAAGGGACGCTTTCCAGAATGTTTCAGACTCCGAAAAGGAGTAGGTATGTGGTACGGTAAGTAAACCGACTCCAAAACAGTTCTAATGACAATTTTTCTCCATTTTGGAATATTTAAGAAAATAGGAAAATAAGAAGTAGTCAGAAAGGGACACGAGGCATCCATGAGGGTGGAGGGCGCGCCCCTGCCTCGTGAGCACCTTGTGTGCTCTCCAGACTCCGTTTTCTTGCACGATACTTCTTTTGGTCCATAAAAATTTATTATATAATCTCCCGAAGGTTTCGACCACCGTACCACGCAGATATCCTCTATTTTTGTTTCGAGCTGTTTCTATGGCAGATTTAGAGCAAGATGTCATCTTGGAACTCCGACGGAGAGAGCTATGTCTCACATCTCATTGCTGGCCCAAAGACCTATGGGGACCTATCTACCTGTGGTTGAAGTACGGATGATGAGGAGGATGCTCATTTGAGGAGGATCAATGATTCAAGCTCAGAGGAGGAGGATGTTCCTCTACCTCAACCTGGGGATATGCACGTGAAGTTCAAGAAGTCTAGTCTCCCTAAGAGGGCTAAACTGTCTATCAACCGATCTATTCCTTCTCGTTTTCGGCAAAAAAGCAAAGGGGATTTATGTGACAAGATCTTGAAGCTGGAATCGGAGGTCGATGATTTAAAGGAGGAAATTGCTCTTCTCAATTAGAATATGAAAAAGCTGAAGGAAAAATTATCTTCATCATCACCATCCTCTTCCCCTCCGAAGAAAGAGACATAAATACATGGGTATGGGCACTCCCCTTGGCAACTGCTAAGCTTGGGGGAGGTGCCCCGCTATCGTATCACCATCACACTCCTATCTTTACCGTTTTTCTTAGTTCGATCCTTTTGGCAATATCTTGATCTAGTAGAATAAAGTTTTAGTATGATTTAGTTTTGAGTTTTGCTTTATGATCCTTCTATGTAATCGAGTCCGTGAGCTATATATAATAAAGATTAGTTTTGAGTCGAGGGCTTGGTTATCTTGCTATGATCTTGAGGGAATAAAAGAAAGAATAAAAAGAACTAAAGAGATAATATAGATCTTATGGAGAGTAATGACTTCACATATAAAAGAGTATGATGAATAAAAGTTGTTGAGAGTTGACAAACATAGTTTTGGTCATCGTTGCAATTAATAGGAAGTAATAAAGAAAGAGAGGTTCTCACATATAAATATATTGTCTTGGACATCTTTTATGATTGTGAGCACTCATTAAAATATGACATGCTAAAAAGTTGATGTTGGACAAGGAAGACAACGTAATGGGTTATGTTTGCTTATATCCGAAATAAAATATATTGTCATGGATCATCCAACATGTTGAGCTTGCCTTTCCTCCTCATGCTAGCCAAATTCCTTGCACCAAGTAGAGATACTACTTGAGCTTCCGAATATCCTTAAACCCAGTTTTGCCATGAGTGTCCATCATACCTATCTATGGATTGAGTAAGATCCTTCAAGTAAGTTGTCATTGTTGCATGCAATAAAAATAAATCACAACATATACAGACGGTCTATTCTGTTAATATTAGCAGAATAACTATTCTGCAGACGGTCTATTCTGCTAATATTAGCAGAATAACTATTGTGCACACCACTTCGGCACTGCACGCTCAACAGAAGCGCACTGCATCATTTTGACAACGAGCACTGCAATAGAGACTAATGAACTTCCCGTCGGAAAAAATTGTATGCGTTGTTTTTTCGGTACTGTTTTCGCTCTAGTTTTTTAACCGTTTATCGGAATGACGTGTGTAATATACCGTTGAAAAGCTATGGATTAGACGCAACTTCGACATGTTGAACACTTTTTGAGAATCCACACGGTTTAAGAGCAGTTTTGAAAATGGTGCGGCGGATGACGAGTGTCAGCGAGCGTTTTTTCGCGTTTTTTTCTAAACTGCTTGTCGGAATGAAGCAAATGATACGCCGTTGGATAGATATCGTCGAGGCGCATCTTTTTCATATATAAATCTTTCTCTAATACGTTACGGTTTAAGAGCAGTTTCAAATTTACTAAATCACGGAATTCTGTTTTTCAAGTTTTTTTTAAATTTTCGGTACTGTTTTCGCGCTAGTTTTTGAACCGTTTGTCGAAACGAGGCGTGTGATACACCGTTGTAAAGCTACGAACGAGGCGCAACTTTCATATGTTGCAATGTTTTTGAGATTCCTTACGGTTTTTAGTTTATTTTGAAAATCGTGCGGCTGACTACGAGAGGCAGCGATCGTTTTTCACGAATTTTTTACAAACCGCTGGTCGAAATGATTCAAAAGATACGCCGTTGGAAAGATATTGACGAGGCGCAACCTTTTCATGTAGAACACTCTCTCTAATTCTTTACGATTTAAGAGGAATTTTGAATTTACCGAAATGCGGACACTCTGTTTTTCGCGACACCCAAATCGATGAGTGAACTTCATCAGACAGAAAACCGCACTGCTAACCGCACTGCAGCAGGCGGGCAAGTGAACTTCATGGTTTTTTTTGTCGGACATAAATTTTCCAAGACAAGCAAGTGAACCACATCAATACAAAAAATGAACCGCAACACTTTCAAAAGTGAGCCGCATGAGTTACTGTTGACATTTTCATGTAACACGTTTTTTTGGGACAACGTTTTTCATTAACATGTTTGGGACTGTAGTGACGAGCCAAGTGCACTGCATTTTCTATTTTGTCCTTTCTTTGTGTTAACGCGTCCGAACTCCAGAGTAGAGGCAAGTGTACTGCATTAGTTTCTTTTTTCTAACTATTTTAATTCTTTCATTCAAATGAACCGCTTGAGAACAATGAAACGAACCTCTAGACAAAAACAATGAAATGTTCTTCTGTGTATTTTGCACAATGACAACTCCATCGTCATACATTTTTTTGAGAAAAAGAAAACTCAATGCGTGGATCATCTGAACCCGTGTACACCACAAACTGCATAGTCGCCGAAGTAGGCTGCAACGCAGCTACTGTTCCAGGGCGTCGTCACCGGTGAACTGCACGTACGCACCGCACGGTGCTGACGGTATGCTTCTTACACTCATGCAGTGGCCTGCGCAAACAAAATCAACAACAAATACACAGAAATATTGTTAGCTCCCAAGCCTTGCGAGCTACTGCTCGTCCTTGATCTCATGGCAACAGAGGACGTAGGTGCGCAGGGGCGGCGGCCTTGCTGGTAGGCAGCAGTCCAAAAAAATCCCATGCGATGGATCTTCACACCGCACCTACCCGCCAACCGAACCACATGAAGATTCCGAGTGAACTGCTCTCTCTAGCTGGAGGCATCAGGAGGAGAGAATTTCTGGACTGCACGCAAGCCCTATATGCCCTCCACAATTTGGCCCAACACAATACACAACAAAAGAACTATAAAATAGATCTATCAAACTGCACGCTGCTAGCTGCCAACCACACGTATGACGCCAATGAGCTGCACGGTGGCACCAACCATACTGCATCTCGTCCAACACAGCACATTCAGCTCAACTCCACGCACGCGACCTGCACAAAAAAGTACGACAAAAGTGTCAACAAGGCGCAGAAACTAAAATTTCGTTTGGCGATGGCCGTGGATGAACCACACCGGGGCGCACAGTGCACTGCTCGCGGGATCCGGGTGCACTGCACTGCACCCACGCACCGTCATGGAGGTGGGGCACCAGGTGCTCTCGGGGCGGCGCGGGGCACGAACCGTGGAGGCCAGCCGTCGCGCGGCGGAGCTATGGCCGCGGCCGGAGCGGCGCGGGGTCGGGGCTGTGGAGGTTGGCCGTCACGGGGCGGTGCAGTAGTCGTGGCCAGGGTGGGGCGGTGTGGGCCAGATCCGGCAGTGGAAGCTTGGCATTCTCGGGGTGGTGCGGTAGCCGTGGCCAGGGTGGGGCGGTGTGGGCCAGATCCGGCGGTGGAAGGTTGGCACGATACGGATCTCGCCGGATCCGGCGGTGGAAGCTCGGGGCCACGGGTGTGGAAGGTGGTGCCGCACTGGGGGGGAGGGGGTTGTGGGGCAGGGACAAGCAAGGGTCGCCAGGGAAGGCCGATGAGGCACGGTGGGAGGGGAGGGCATAGGAAGTAAAGGATGGGATCCACAACGGAGATGCACTGGGACGAACCTGCTGTTGTCCATGCTGGAGCAGCCTCCGTTGGCACCACCGGCCTTGCTTCCTTTGAATCAAGGCATGGACGGGGGTGCCCATTCTTTCGGCCGCAGTGGAGGCGGTGGTCGGGGCTTTGCGGGACGCCGGGCAGTGCCGCGTCGGAGGTGGCCGCTGGCCTTGTGAGGCGGCGCGAGGATGGATCTTGTGATGGCTCGCGGCCGGGTGTCTTGATGGTGGCGGGGAAGGCTCCATGGGGCGGTGGGGATCTGACCACGGAGGAAGAAGGTGGATCGTGGGTGGGAGGGAGGTGCGCCACTGGGAGTGGGAGGAGGCAGTGGGGCGGGTGGGGGAATCGTGCGAGAGAGGTGGGGGTTGACCGGTAGAAGTTCGGGTCGTGGTCGGTTTGCTGGCTTCGGCGGTGCGTAGGTGTTAGCAGAATAACAGGAAGTGGTGTGCAGAATAAGGTCTTAAGGGGTGTTATCATAATAGACCCACCCTCTATATATATATATATATATATATATATATATATATATATATATATATATATCCAATTGGATGTAAGTTATCATGAACTATTATTGTTGACATTACCCTTGAGGTAAAAGGTTGGGAGGCAACACTATAAGCCCCTATCTTTTTCTATGTCCGATTAAAACTCCATACCCATAAGTATTGCATGAGTGTTAGCAATTGTGAAAGACTAAATGATAGTTGAGTATGTGGACTTGCTGAAAAGCTCTTATATTGACTCTTTCCGATGTTACGATAAATTGCAATTGCTTCAGTGACCGAGATCATAGTTTGTTAGTTTTCAATGAAGTTTTTGATTCATACTTGACATTGTGATATCTATTATCAAAATATGATAAAGGGAAAATTATATAAAAAGATGGCGAATTGCCAAATAGACCAAGGAAATGATTAGGGTGAATTTTGGGTCGCTCAGTATGAAATAGCGGTCGCAAAAAATAAATAAATAAATAAAGTGTCACTTATAGCTGCAAAATTCATTTACTGGTGAAATTATGATTAGTACGTACGCACGCCACCAGTGGCGACAGTTGGCCGATGCAAACTTAAAATGGTCACAAGGGCACTAATATTGCCAAAATATCGATCATATCCTAAATGTTGGCTTCATCACGTCCATAATGTAAAATATCATTGCAATGCATAAAAATGTATCATGCTAGTGAATATACATGTTGTATTTCATCAGCATCATCGCAATGCATGAAAAATGTACCTGTGTCGTATTTTATCAGCATATTTTGTAAAATATCATTGCGATGCATAAAAAATGTATAGCACCAATGAAGTATATACGTGTCGTATTCTATCAGCATATCCATCTCAAATCACATACGATGATAGATTTTGAGTTGCGTGTTGAAAATAATTAATGCATGCACCCACACCATATATAAGTCTTAATGAGCCGTTAATAGCTAATTAGGCTCTGGCACATTGGAAATATGCTTACGTTTAGCAAACAAGCGTAATTATAATTCCAATACAAGGCTGCATGCACGTAGGCCACTTCTTGAATAAAAGCATGCAAATGGACTATGCCTAGGCCCACATGGGCGATTAAAGAAATAGATTTTTAGCCCATAGCGGCCAATCACAATACCAAGCCGGTCCAAATCTCAGTCCACGGGTAATTAAAGAAATAGATTAAAGAAAATGGAGGAAGCTCCACCATCCCACGATGCTCCCACAATCTACATGATCTCCAAAACGTGGGTGCGTGCCCAAGTGGATCCATGTGCTGCTCCTTCCTATAAATAGCACCACAGGGGCTGCTCTCCGGGCTCTCTTTTCCCGATCGCTCCGTTATGCTACTGATTGTTGCTGTTGTGCTGCCACTGCTGCTCTCAACCACACACATATACTGCTACTGTAGAAAAAAGGCTCATATACGTTGCTGCTGCAAGGCCGTCGTCCGGCGAGGAGCGTGAGCAAGGTAGTCCAGTTTGGAATCATGATCCTCCTCTAATCTTCTTGCTGCTCCCTATATCTCTCATCATATTCACATTTCTTCTTGGTTGATCATTGTGATACAAAACCAAGGAGTATGCCTCATGTATCCTCATCTTGACATTCTTCCTTGGCTAATCATCGTGATACGAGCCAAAGAGCAGTTATGTTCAGGAGAGGAAAATTTGTCCTTGATTGGTCATTGTGATACAAACCAAGGAGCATTCTCCATATATCCTCATCTTGACATTCTGCCTTGGCTGATCATCGTGATACGAGGCAAAGAGCAGTTATGTTCAGGAGAGGAAAATTTGCCCTTGATCGGTCATTGTGATACAAACCAAGGAGCATTCTCCATATATCTTCATCTTGATATTTTGCCTTGGCTGATCATCGTGATACGAGCCAAAGAGCACTCATATTTAAGAGAAGAAAATTCGTCCTTGGTTGATCATTGTGATACAAACCAAGGAGCATTCTCCATATATTCTCATCTTGACATTTTGCCTTGGCTGATCATCATGATACAAGCCAAAGTGCGAATATGTTTAGAGCAACAAAAATACTCCTTGGTGCATCATCATGATACAAATCAAGGATCATACAACATATATTTCCATCTTGTCATTTTTGCCTTGTGTAACATCCCAAAATTCTAAATTTTGGAATGTTATAATAAATAGATAGATTTGATTGATTGTTTGATTGATTGACTGAAATTGAGTGAATTCGAAACTTTTTGAAAGTTAAATGAGAGGGAATAAAAGGACTTTCCCAAACTTTCATTTTGCATTCGTGATCTCCGTGAATTCAAATTCTTTTTACCACAAAACCCTGGAGAGAAGATGACATGACTTCTTCCATTTATTTAAATGACAAGGGGTGTTGAAGATATTTTAATTTCATTTGGAAAATATTTCCAACCCAGGAACTTTATGCAACTCAATGATTTTCACGAGCGAAGATAAAATGACTTCTTCAAAACATATGAAATATGAGTTTGGAGTTTCAAAGAATTAAATTCAAAGTTCTTTTGAATTTATTTTCAATTTGGAGTTATTTGAGTTTTATTTAAATTATTTTTCTCCAAAAATAAAATATATGGAAAATAGGGTAACATGATTCCCTACATTAGAAAATTGGAGAAAAATAAATTTGAAATCTTTTTGGTATTTTTAAAATGATTTTTATTGGATTTTAGTAGGGCAGTAGCACTCTTTGTTTTATTTAAATTTGTGTGGATTTTATTTGACGTTACCAAAATGTCCATGTTGTTGGAAATCTTTTTCTGAAAATTTTGATATATTATATGCGTATATAATATAGTTTTTATTAAAAAAAATTAGAACTTTTGTTTGCACAGGAAAATGATTTAAAAAACTTTCCGACCGGGCTGCCCTAATCGGGCCAGGTCAGCCCAGCCCTCATTGCCTCCGAGCTCCCACGGAGTCCGCTGCACGTCAGCCGCTGCCCACCTCGACGGCCATGCCCGCCTCGGCCTCCTCTGCCCCCTCCCGCACGCCACCGCGCCGCCCCTCCTCCATAAAAACCCGAGGCCCCGGCCCCGCCTCTCTTCCCTCGTTCGCCGCGCCCCGCCGCATCCTGCCGGATCTGCGTCGCCGCCTACGCCGCCGTTGCACACCGCCACCGCCACCTTCGCCCGCCGAACGCCCGTTCGCCCCTCGCCCGCTCTTGCCGTTGCACACCGCCACTGCCGCCACCTTCGCCGCCCGGAGCCGCCCGTTCGCCCCTCGCCTCGCAGCCGGAGTCCACCAGAGCAGTCGCCGCCGGTGATCTCCGCTCCGCCGTCGACCCCGCCACTGTCGGGATCTCGCTGGATCTTGACGGTTCGCAAACCACCGAACCGGTAAAACCACCGCCTGGTTCACCTTGTTTTTTTATGTTTTGTTTTCGGTTTTTTTTATAAAAAACCGATCTGGTTTTCTTTTCATATCTAGTTAGTTAGTAAACATTTTCTGTTTAGTAGTTCTTAGCGAACGTATTCGTTCCCTAGTACTATTCAGCGAACGTTCTTAGTTTAGATTCTGTTTCATGACCAGGGACCTAGGTATAATTATTTATTTTGCAGATTAGCTCCTAGAGTTTTCAGGACAGTCCCTGAACTTCAAAACCCTCCAACTTTTTATCTGTAACTCCGATTTAAGCGATTCTTTTTGCAAAATAATCTTTGTGATTTAAGTGGATTTTGGAGATTGAGCCAATCAAATTTAGTCAACTTCAAATCTAGTTCAAACCTTCGTTCGATCGTAACTTTTGAACCGGAGCTCCGTTCTTTATGAAACCAACGCCCACTTCTTCGTTATGATCCCCTCTATCCAGTAAAACAACTTCAACATATTTTTGAAAAGTTTAAAATTTGAATTCAAACATATTAGTATTTGAACTTCGTTTGATTGTAACTTGAGTTTTATAACTCCGTTTGAGTTGATTCTTTTTGCAAATCGAAGCTCTTGACCTAAACTTTCTGATAAGGCCAAATACACATAGTTTTGGTACTGTTAGAAATTTGTTTATGCTGCAAGAGTTATTTGATTTGGTTTTGATGTTTTTCGAATTGTTTTCTTCGTTCTCTCCGATCTTTTGAGTGATTGCTTATGTGTGGTTACAATTGCTTGCTCACGATAGATTGACCGGAGTGTGACGAGTAGAACTATCAAGAGTTTTGAGTGCGAATCATCTTCATCAACATTGCAGGCAAGTTCACACTTTGATCATATCCCTTTTCATACCTAGTTTTTATGCATTAGATCAATCCTCAAACATTGCATTATTAGGATCTAATTAAATTGTGGGTTTTGGGAAAGTAGATGAGGTAGTACCTATTACCTGTTTATTATCAAACCCTTGGGAGTTACTTCTACGTTTGCTTATTATGCCATGCTATGCTAGTAGACGTGGATCGGGTGAGTGTATCCATGACAGATGTGATATTTTAATTAATGGTTTATTTAAGGTGGCAACTTAAACATACATCTGGGTGGATTGAGGTACCTGGTATTCCAGGATTGCCTGTTTCTTTTTGGACCGCCACCCAGGCTCGAAGGGATCATGAGATTATTCATGCTAGAAACTTCCGTGTGCAGCCACAAGCTACTATGGGCTCTAGCATAGTTTACTAAGTCGTCACGAACTCTTACGGTGGTAGACTAGCAGATGTAGGGGATGTAGGTTGGTACCGTCTACCCGTTAAGTAAGGTGCTAAGCGCTTCTGAAAGGCTATGTCTCGGTCATCCGTTTCTCAAACACCGTGTAGTGCGAGAATCCCAACGGAGGAGATCGAGTCTTGTGGGGAAAAGTGCGCAAACCTCTGCAGAGTGTATAAACTAATCATGGTTAGTCGTGTCCCCGGTTATGGACGTCTTGAGTATCTAGTACTTGGATTATCATGTGAATCTCATCATGTTACTTTAAATAATTTTGTTGGGTTAATGATGATATTTTTAATTGGGGTTGAGAATGCTGTCAACCATTCTCAATGTTTAACAACCACCATGATAGTTAAATAAAATTTATTCCTTTGTAGTAGGGAAAAATTGGCTTTTCGCAAAAACATTATAACCATAGAGCTTTTCCACCAGCCAAATATGCATGTAGTGATAGCCATATTTCAAAGCATTGCTCTCTGATGTGAATTTGCCAGTACATTCAATGTACTAACCCTTTGTGGCTGCAACGTCTCATGTTGCAGGATTTCTTACGAAGAGTAAGTGATACGTTAGGGTTACGATTTCTACACTCAACTTTGCCATTGGTGTTGATGGGAATCCACAACCTTGTTACTTCCGCTATTTGTATTGAGGTAATAGTATTTACGTTACTTTATACATGTGATTTACCTCTGTTATAAATCCTCGAGTACTGTGTGTGTCAGCATACCGATCCAGGGATGACACTTAAGCACAGAGACTGGATCCATTTGGGTCGAGTCGCTACACCTTGGCTGATCATCGTGATACGAGCCAAAGTGCGATTATGTCAAACATGATAAATTCCACCCCTTGGTTGATCATGGCGGCCCAAACTAAGGAGGACATATTTTCCCTTTCATCATAAATGAGAGCGACGCAAAGGTAAAGCTCGGGGGAAAAAAAATATGAAACATACACAAACCCTATATGACCATCTACATAAATATGTGCCTACAAAAATGCACTTTTCTTTTGTTTGAGGTGCACAAAACAAGACAATGTAAATTGTGTGTGTACCTTCAATCCGGAGCATGAAAATGTATAAATTGGATGCTGGCCAAATTATGTTTAAAACCTCTTGTTGGTCACACTGCGGACATACATGCTATGCCACGTCAGTAGTAATACAAATAGGAAGATACAAATGTTATTTACATATGTCATATAGATGATTAAATGAGCATACTCTAATGCATATAAAATGTGCTAAGTGAAATCCAACGTGTAGACATGAGATAATGAAAATACTAGTTGTCTCGGTCCACACTTAAATAAAATATGCCCATAAAAGGAAATGAATGCGTCTAGGTTGAGTTAAAAGTATAATCCTACATATCTAAAAATATGAAGTCTAGAGCATACAGACTCTATGCAACACGCATATACTGTCCACTGATGGTTAGAGTATATGCATGTGACCCATAAAAAAAATAAAGGATATTGCATCTAGCTCGCTTTAGTCCTAATAAAAACAGACTGATTCACTTAGTAGATGCTATCATCAAACATATCAAATCAAACAAGATAACATATGGGATGGTTCTGATAATGGAACCCCCCTTTTTCTTAAATTTCCATGCATGCGCAGAGGCTAACATGGAGTAAATCATATACCATCATCTCATGCATGGTCATATATGCATCAATAAAAGATGTAGCATGCATGTTTTAAGTGGATACTCTGCTAGTCGACTCATCACTCGTTAAAATGAAATGACCTGAAAGTTGATTAAGATAGACGCATGGTCATACTAGCATATGTTGGTTAAGTCGACTACACAAATTAGGTGTCTGATGCAAAAAGCACACATTGCACTCGTACTCTACGTACTACTCATAATAGTACAGGGGTAAAAATATAAATGAACAAGACACATGATAACTTGAAGAAGATCAAGAATGCTCCCCCGAGCACGCCAACGTCGAAGATAGCGAGGAGGATTTTTATTTCTACATTTTGTAGTCTTCTTTTATTTCTACATTTTGTACTACTCGTGTGATGCAATTCTATGTAATAGGATAGTTGGAATTCTTAATCAGGGGTTTTCTCTACGGAGATGTAATTAACAGATCTTTTATGTAAATGTAAGAGTTCTGGAAATAAAGTACCTGCAATGTTTGATCCATTTTATTCTATGCATTTATGCATTTAAATTATTCATTCTGTATCAATGACGTGGAAGCGTGTTCTCACACCTGCCATTTTCATGTCATAAGATTCTGGCACGCCCAGTGGGACTTATTTCTCCCCTCATCTTTGAATTCCAACATAGGATTGCAACATATGAATTCACATAGTACATAAAGCATAAAACATTATTTACCCATATACAAAAAAAGAGAGTCAAAGAAAACTAATATATGGTTTTCTTTATTTTCAAGGTATGGAGGGCCAAGTGCAGCAGTTTGTGACCCTTCGCTTCGGTGACCTTTGGCTTGATGTGCCAATTGGTCCTATCATGACCTCACTAAGTGAAAGTTGGAAGACTACTATTGTATCTCCAGTTGTACTTGATTAAGAAGAAGTTACTTCTCTACCAATGGAGGGGTTCACACCTGTTTTGTCAAAGTCTGCAAAGAGGAAAATGAGGGCTGCTAGAAAGAGGGTTGCTCAGAGTTCTGCAAGATGGGTTACTCATGCTCCAGTGTCAGTAATGAAAGGAAAGATAGTCGAGGCAGAACCATCCTACCGCCAGCAGTCCAAGGACAAGGGAAAGAAATTGGTGTTTGAGAAATTCGAGTTTCCGCCACTTGTTTACAAGGGAAAAGAGAAGATGGTGGAGACACTCAACTCCAAGCTACCTGGGAAAAGAGGCGGTGTTGCGGTCATATTGCCATCAGCGTTGTCTTCAACGAGAAGGCCCACCAACGCTCGGAATATACTTCGAGCCGATGCTCCTGAGTTTGTCCCCTCACTAGCCCATAAACATAGTGGGGAACGCTTGGGAATAATGCAAAAACGTTCCCTAGAATGGAAGGGAGTGTGCCTTACATCTGGTGACCTCAAAACAGGCCACATAGATCCAACATCTGCACCATCAGTTCCTCTGTTTGAAGAAGCACCCATCTTACGAGAATCCTTTGAAGGTTCGTTTGATCCAATGCGACATCAACGGCGACAGAGAAATGTCCGTCGATCTTGGATTGATCTTCCAGCTGCCGTAGACCAACATGCCACAAGCCGACACCGTTCTCATGTGAGCAAATCTGTCAAGGGGAGATGGAAAAACACTCGTCCAAAGATCCAAGTTCAGAATACAGATGACTCATATGTTGTTAAATGCATATGTCAAGCAATAAGGTCACAACTTCCCGGTGCATCCACATCACAAAATGATGAGGGTGGTGCCATCATGCGATTGGTGGAGGCCCTGGCCCAACGACCCGAGTACGAAGAATTCATTCAGCAACATGCTGAACATCAAGAGTATGTGAACCAAGCTGCTCGTGTCCGTTCAAGAAGGGAGGTGTACAAAGAAAGAGAAAGGGCAGTACGGGCCAGGTCTGGGTCAAGCAGAGTCCAAGGGGCAGAACACACTCCATCAGATGAGGACAGTCGGGCTAAAGTGAACAAGTGGCTATCAAATCCATCAAATGAGGTGGCCACGAGCTTGTCTCCATGGACCTCTCATAAGCAGACCAAGAATAAATCATTCAAAGTGTTCCAAGCAATGCCAATTGGTGTCAGGGCGGCGTCGGACAAGACCAGCGAAACATCCTCCACATCAACACATTTCAAGAGGAAGAAGGCATGCAAAATTGTCGTAGAAGGTCCTCGTCATAAGACACGAAGCCAAAAAGGTTCAGATTATGAAGAACTTGGGTCCAGCTATGGTGGGTCTTATCCCCTATCGGACATTACCCCTTGTCCTTCTGAAAATGAGATAGAACTCCACCATGGTGCAGAGCATACAGAACAAGTCCTAGCCGCGAATGAAACTCGTTCAGTTAAGAGCAATTAGCCAACCCTACGGCAGCACTTCAGCAAAAGGAAGACGAGCTCGCAGCCCTTCGAATTCAGATGAGCAATAACCAGAATAAAGGAAATGAAGGGGATGGTGGCGCAAGTGCTAGCAGCCAACATGGAGGAGCAGGGCTTAACCTTGAGGCGATCCAAAGAATGATCGCTGAAGGGGTAAAGTCGCAGTTGATGTAAACTCAGTACTCGATGAGGTCAGGGTATGTTAAGCCGTACCCACCTTATGTGGACTTAGTTCCTTTCCCAACAAATTACAGGCAACCGAAGTTTAGTAAGTTCAACGGGAGTGGATGTCCCCATGAGTACATAGCACACTTGCTTGCTGCTTGTCAGGATACAGCTAATAACGGAGTACTTCTCCTTAGGAAGTTTGTACAAACATTGTCTAGGCCTGCCTTAACCTGGTACAGCAAGCTACCTCCAAGCTCTATAAAAACGTGGGAACAAATGCAAAACTCATTCCTCGAGCGGTTTTATAGCACGCAGAGGACGGTGGGCATAACTGAGTTGACCCAAACTGAACAAGGGTTCAACGAGAGGGCGGCTGATTTCATAAATAGATGGAGAAACCTAAGTCTTCATTGCCCACAGCCGATCACTGAGCTAGAAGCAATGCGCATGTGCATGAACAATCTCCGCTCGGAAGTGGTTATCCAGTTACAAGGAGTGAGACCACTCACATTTGAAGAGTTAGCTTCAAAATCCACGGATATAGAAAATTTTATGCAGCTTGTAGCTCGTCGAACAAAAACGACGTTCAACAAGCCGACAGACAAAGGTGGTCAGCGTGAAAAGTTGCCGATGAAACCCAAGTCTGCAAAAGCCATGGAGACAACTGCGGTAAAACCTCAGTTTCAGCCCGGAAGAGCACCTATAGGGAATCAAGGGCAGCGAGATGCACAGGTTGGTAGGATGCCAACTCTTAGCGAACGGCAAAACAGGGAGTATTCTTTTCCTGTAGAAGAGATTGATGACCTTTTCACTGGTTTAAAGGAGTTGAGTCTAATAGAACTTCCCAGGCCCAAAAGGCCAGAAGAAGCTTAAAAATTTAATGACCCAAATTTCTGTCACTACCATCGCATTTTGGGCCATACACTCAAAGATTGCTTTGTTGTGAAGAATATCCTCCAGAAAATGATCGATGAGGGGACTATTGATGTGGATCTCCTCAAAAGCTTGACAAAGGGAAAGAAAAAGGCTTCAGCAAATGTCGCCACCCTCCAGGATGATGCGGTGAGTTATGCGTCTTCAAATATGAAGGGTACTTATGATGATGCAGTAATAATTTCCAAATATGGATGTTCTCCTATGATAATTCCAGGCATTGCCAAATCGCAAGATCAGCATAAAGGAGAGGCTTACATTCCCTTCAACAATGGTGCAACCCAAGGTTGGGGGCCATGGCGGTCAAAACGCCGTGTACTACCCCCAGTGATGGAAGAAGCTCCTCCTCTGTGCTTCGCACCGAAGATATATCAGCACACCACGAAGCGCATGAGAATACCAAGTGAAGAATTCAACGTTCTCACTATTGGTGTGTTCGAGGATGATGGCGAGTCTCTAGGCTTCCCTAACGAAGAACCATTAGAAGTTGATCAGGTTCATCTTAGATCGGGTCGTCAATTAGCAGACCCTCATCCTCCACCTAGAAAGGAACCAAAAAGCAAGGATGCAGTTCCAAATGATTCGACGGACCCTGCCTGCGAGGTGCCGATCAAAGTATGATGTAATCGCACATTTGAAGAAAATACCAGCTATGCTTTCTGTGTATGATGCTTTGTGTCTTTCATCTGATATGCGTAAAGCTCTTGTCACGGAACTCACATTTCCATACGACTATAGAGTAGAAGTATCTCAAACTGAGGTAGAAGAATTTGAAGTCCTAAATATGACGTTCATAGATGAGGATATGTTGTTAGGCCCCAAGAAGCACAACAGACCCCTTCTCATGTTTGGCGAAATTGATGTATTGCCGATAACTCGCATAATGATAGATGGTGGGTCAGCTATAAATCTGCTACCATTGCGTACACTCAAAAAGATTGGATATTCCAAGGGAGATTTGAGCAAGTCAAACGTGGTTATACATGGATTTAACCAATCAGGGCAAGAAGCTATGGGTACCATTTCGTTGGTTTTAAAATTGGATACACTATCCACATACGTGAAGTTCCACGTGATTGATGCAGCCACATCATATAATGCATTGCTCGGAAGCCCATGGTTACATGAGAATCAAGTTGTGCCATCCACTTTACATCAGTGTATCAAATATATAGATCGGACAGGTGATACAGTCAGAATATTTGCTGATAAGAAGCCATTCACAATAGCTGAATCTTTCTATGCTGATGCAAAGTTCTACTTCGAGCCTGTTGATAAGGTGCAAAAGCCAAAATCCTGGAAAATACCCGAGTCAAATGTGGTAGAACAAGAGTTCGCAGAATCCTCGTCAAAGAAAAAGACCTATCAGTATATACCAAGCAACCAAAGGAAGAAGGGTGACCCAATATTTTGTGTCATAGACAAATCCCATGACATGAAAGGTACTAATTTCCCTACGCCTTTACCTCCTTTGGTACAATATAAAATAAAACAATCCCAAAAAGAGCCGCGTCGTTCAAACATTGGTGAAAGGTAAAATAAAAATACAACATAAATATCTGTGCTTAACAAAGATGATGAATCTTTACCCATTTCTTTGTATGATAACAGGGTCTTGTACATGATGCAGCAAATGGGTTATGACATCGCCACTGGCCCGTCCCTATGTGATGGCCGGGGACAACTAGCACCATTCAAAAAGGTGTTATCTCAAGAACAACTCGAAGCTCTGCATGAAGACCATGTTTTAAAAGAAATGAAGCATGGGTTAGGATATGAGGTTTGTATGGCTTCACTGAGTATCTGGACATGACGGAAGCATCTCCGTAAATGGAGGATGGCAACCAATGCACCGTGGATGACTTGGAAGAAATAAATATTGGTACGGCTGATGATCCTCGTCCAATTTTTATTAGCAAACATTTGTCCCAAGAAAATAAACTAAAATATCATGAGTTCCTGCGTGCAAATAGAGATGTATTCGCTTGGACTTATGAAGACATGCCCGGGTTGGACCCAAACATAGCCGTCCTTCGCCTTGGTGTGCGAGATGACGCCACACCAGTGAAGCAACCTCAAAGAAGTACCGGCCTGAAATACTTCCAAAAATAGAAGCCGAGGTCGACAAACTCATAGCCGCATGGTTCATTAGAGAAGTCAAATACCCCATATGGGTCTCTAGTATTGTACCCATTAAAAAGAAGAATGGTCAAACACGCGTATGTGTAGATTTCAGGGATATGAATAAAGCATGTCCCAAAGATGATTTCCCAATACCCATCTCTGAAATACTAGTCGATGCTACTATGGGGCATGAAATATTTTCTTTCATGGATGGTTGTTCCGGCTATAATCAAATTAAAATGGCACCTAAAGATGAAGAGTTAACAACATTCCGCACACCTAAAGGCATATATTGTTATAAAGTCATGCCTTTCGGATTAAAAAATGCTGGGCCGACATATCAACGAGCAATGACAATCATCTTAGACGGGTTGTTATATGTGATTGTTGAATGCTATATAGACGACATAGTTGTGAAATCAAAGCATGAACAAGACCACTTGAAACACCTTGAAATGGTTTTTGAGCGTCTTAGGTAACATAATCTAAAAATGAACCCCATGAAGTGCGCGTTCGGAGTTTCCTCTGGAAAATTTCTCGGTTTTGTGGTTACAAAAAATGGTATTCAGATCGACCCAAGTAAAATCAAGGCGATTGTTAAGATGCCACCACCCACTAACTTACATGAACTGAAGAGTTTCCAAGGCCACCAAGCATATATTAGGAGGTTTATCTCAAATTTATCTGGGAGATGCAAATCTTTCTCGCGACTTATGAAGAAAGGAGTCCCTTTTGAATGGGATCAAGCATGCCAAAACGTATTCCTAGAAATTAAGAAATATTTGATAAATCCTTCTGTTTTAGGCGCACCGATTAAAGACCGACCATTAGTTCTCTATACTGCTGCAATGCCTACTTCACTAGGTGCACTCCTGGAACAAAATAATGATGCAGGAAAGGAAACGTCCCTGTATTATCTAAGCCGCACCTTGGTAGGGGCCGAGTGCAACTATCCAGACATGGAAAAAATATGTCTCACACTGGTGTTCGCTGCACAAAAATTGTGACACTACATGTTAGAACACACTATACATTTAGTCTCAAGCGGACCCAATCAGATATATCTTAAGTAAAATGGTACTCTCGTGGAGACTAGCTAAATGGGCGATGCTTTTGTCACAATTTGACCTCCCATATATACTGCAAAAGGCCATAAAAGGCCAAGCTTTGGCTAACTTCCTTGCGGCACTTCCGATCCCAGATGATTTTCCTATAGATGATGACTTGCCAGATGAGGATGTATTCGCCACGACCGTTACAAAATCAACATGGAAAATGTACTTTGATGTCTCTTGCCGGCAATCTGGGTCAGGCTCCGGAGTTGTTTTCATACACCTAATGAAGGGGTGATTCCGTACTCATTTACCCTAACTTCGGCGGTGTCAAATAATTCAGCCGAATATGAAGCTCTTATCATTGGGCTTGAAATAGCAATAAACATGGGGCTCGATACGCTCTCTGTTTATGGGGACTCACAATTAGTGATTAATCAACTGATGGGGACCTACATGGTAAAGAAACAAGAATTGTTGCCATATTTCAAAAGGGCAAAAGAGCTCCTAGCTATGTTCAAAGATCTAAATATTCAGCACATAGTTAGAAATCAAAACGAAAAGGCTGACGCTTTAGCCGGTTTAGCTGCAAGTATGTCACTAGACTCACATGAAATGATGGACGTACACATAAATGAACGAAGTTTATTGCCAATATTTGTTGAAGAAGAAGAGACGGAAATATCGTCTGCAATGACAGCTGATATATGTGAAATTGAGGTAGGGGATTGGCGAGCACCATTCCTCGCATATCTACTTCATGGATACCTACCTCTCGATATTAACGAAAGATCTAGAATCCGCAAAAGATCAATCCATTACACATGCATCAATGACATACTCTATAAGCATTCCCATGATGGCATATTATTGTGCTGCCTTGCTGGATATGAAATTATGGAGGCCTTAAATGAGGTGCATGCTGGAATATGTGGCTCACACCAATCAGGTCCTAAATTGCACTACCAATTAAGGCGTCTAGGTTACTACTGGCCCACAATGTTTGAAGACGCCGCTAAATTTGCAAAGAAATGCCATGAATGCCAAGTGCATGCTGACTTTATACATCAGCCGCACGAACCACTCCATGCGACAAATATGTCTTGGCCTTTTGAAATGTGGGGAATGGATATAGTCGGGCCAATTCATCCACCATCGTCCAAAGGTCACAAATTCATTTTAGCAGCAACAGACTATTTCTCCAAGTGGGCTGAACTTACACCACTAAAGGAAGACAAAGAGGAGAATGTAGAACATTTTATAAGAACGCAACTCATTTATCGCTTTGGTGTTCCTTCTCGAATTATGTCTGATACTGGAACTCCTTTTAAAAATAAACAAGTGGAGAAATTATGCTCAAAATTTAAAATAATCCATCATTATTCCACGACATATAATCCAGCTGCCAATGGACAAGCAGAAGCTTTCAACAAAACTCTTTGCAAGTTACTAAAGAAAGTTGTATCAAAAATAAGCGTGGATCGGCATGAAAAGCTTCTCGAAGCCTTGTGGGCTTACAGAACCACAACATGCACGCCAACAGGAATGACACCTTATTCCTTAGTATTTGGAGGAGGAGTCGTTCTACCTTTGGAGGTACAGATCACGTCATTGAGAGTCGCTACACATGAAAATTTGTCGGAAGAAAAATAGGTACAATTACGTCTCGACGAATTAGAAAGACTAGAAGGTAGACGACTTCAAGCTTTGCAAAATCTTGAGGCATACCAAGCTAGGATGTCGCGAGCATTCGACAAACGAGTCAAACAAAGATTGTTCAAACAAGGAGATTTAGTTCTGGTTGTCATTCGTCCCATGAATATCACGCGTCGGATGAAAGGAAAATTTGAACCAAAATGGGAAGGTCCCTTCGTCATAAAAGAGGTTTATTCTAGCGGCGCGCATAGAATCATATCACCAGATGGGAAATACTCGTTGGCACTGGTAAATGGGAAATTCCTTAAGTGTTACTATGCGTAAAAAACATACACTCCATGCCCTCATGAGTCTAAACTGGGGCACATAAGAAAAACATATACTCCATACCCTCACGAGTCTAAACTGGGGCACATAAGAAAAAAAATACACTCCATACCCTCACGAGTCTAAACTGGGGCACATAAAAAATATACTCCTTACCCTCACGAATCTAAACTGGGGCACAAAAAAATAGTTACTCCAATGACTTACGAGTATAAACAGTGATGCAAAGAAAAGAAACCATCAAGTGTACTCCAAACCCTCAAGAGTATAAACTGGGGCACATCACAAAAAAATAGTTACTCCAACGACTTCCGAGTATAAACCGTGATGCAAAGAAAAGAAACCATCAAGCGTACTCCAAACCCTCAAGAGTATAAACTAGGGCACACCACAAAATAATAGTTACTCCAACGACTTACGAGTATAAATTGTGATGCAAAGAAAAGAAATCATCAAGCATACTCCATACCCTTAAGAGTAAAAACTGGGGCACGTAAAATTTTAGTCCGATATCCTACGAGTCTAAACTATGGCGTAAAAAAATGACTCCAAATTCTCATAAGCTTAAACTGTTGTACAAAAGGGCAGTGTATATAAAAATACAAATAAATTTGTAAAAGATAAAAAAAGAGCAATGAAATAAAGTAATAAAGCTTCAAGCAAAAAATGTAAATAATTAAAGGGGTTACCCAAGCTAGTTCATGCAATTAGCACGGAGTATCCATTCCACACAGAAAGCAGGCTATACGAATAACATTGCATAGTCCATCAGTACACATGAATAAATCCCATGCAAACATATGCGAATGGTGCTACTGGCATTCGAGAAGACACAAGAAAATGGGTTTTCCTATTGGCCGCCTTATGCAAGTCTAAGTAAAAAATGTAAATAGACAACATGTCTGATTTATTAAGAACAAAAAACCTCAGTTGGACATGGAGCGCCAGTCCTTCAGACTTCTAATAACTGACTTGGCTTCGTCCTCCAACATCGATGTCTTCCCTTTAAGAGCCTCCAATTCCTCGGAAGCTTTCACATTAGCTTCGAGCAAATCTTCATACAACTTCTTGGCTTTAGCTTGCTTGGCGGAACGGTCTGACTCCAGTTGTTTGACCCTTTCTTCAGCTGTACACAACTCAGCAGTAGCTTCTTGTAGTTGAGCGGAGAGGGCCTCCACACGTTCCTTCTTCTCAGCTTGTTTCTCCAGCATGGATGACATCTCTTCCGGTGAAGTTTTCAGAGACGCTTCAATGGATTCAGCCCTCCTCTCTGATGCAGTAACAAATTCAGACTTTTGCTTTGATTGGTCCTCAGTGGTTCTATGGGCTTCTTGCACTGTATCTGAGATCAAGACAAATTTTTCCCAAGCCGCGCGGACAGGGGCAATTTGAGGAACAATATCACCAACCAGGAGCATTGACCGAACTGCCTGGAAAATCTCATGGCGCTGAGAATCTGTTAATGTAGGGGCATCTAAAGCTTCAAAAGCATTCTTCAGCAACAAATCGATAGCATCCAGAACTGGCTTGGTAATAGCGGAAATATCGATAGATGGCACTGAAATCTGTGTTATTATTCCCTCGCCACTGACGAGATTAGAAGCTCCTTCCGTACCAGCTGGCGATAAGAAGGAGGGGTGAGATAAATGATATTTCAATGAAATTAATAAATAGAAAAAAGATACAAAGTACGAATAAAGCTACCGTGCGTAGAGATAGGCGAAATGTTTGAAATATCAGCCTGCGAGGCCACGCCTGAGTATAGATACGTAGGGGGAGTTGGAAGATTAAGAGAGGGTTCTGATATATCAAAATCATCAACTGATAGATTAGAACCTATGACATTATCATCAGTCCCTGTATTGTCAAGTTCATGCATAAAATCAACCAACTCGTCAAGATTACATGGGCTTTCTCCAAGAGAAATTTCAATCTTCCTTTTTACAGCAGGTCTTTCCTCCCCACCGGAAGAGATTGTTGCTTTTGGACTAGGTTCCCCTGAGCTCCTATCAACCAAAATGACCGTACCCTCCTTCCTTGCATTTAAACGTGTGCCTGATACTGTCACGTTTATAAGTGACTGGGGATTGGAAGAGGAACTTGCAGCAACATCATTTGGATTATTTTTCTGCTTCTAAAAAATAGGAAAACAATAATATTAGTTAGTAGATAGTGGTGTTGGCGCATAATAGTAGCAACAAAAAATATATATACATATATATATTACCTGTTGCAACAAAGGTGGCGGGGCATTGTTATCCAAGTGGTAACCTCTTAAGATGTCCCTCGAATGATTCACTGCCGGCATTTCTCTCGCCTCAACAGCTGCAAGATATTCCTCTTGCCATTCGGCAGACACCCTCTTCACTACGACAAGATCCCCTTCCAAAATGTTGCGAGGAAAAATATGTTTCTTCCCATTATTCACATATTTGGCAAGCCTTTCTTCATAGGAATCTGGCCTAGAACGCTGGTGAAAGGTTGGATGAAAATGGTCCACCAGTTTGTCCATGCCACTGAGGAATTGCCCACAAAATCTTTGTTGGGAATATAGTGAGGCTGTTTCAGATTCGAGTGCAATAAATGCCACCAGTGTGCATAAGCAACACTAATGTCATCTATTATATATAAACTATGCAATGGAGTATATGGTACTTGCTGGTCCAATTTGAATTGTCAAGCCACCCGGTCGGGATGGTACGGCTCAACAATGCACAAGTCGTCATCATAATCGGACCATCTCCATGGTAGCATCCCTCAATGGATGGAAATGGTGAATGCTTTTTGCAGCCAACGAGTGCTAGCCAAGTCAGAGAAATTTGAGGGGTACCACACAATATTCTTGTATTTCTTGAAGAAATCATGCGCCTTTTCAGGGCTAAAATCGTGTGGAATCCTAAACATAGTCCCGACCATAGATAATTTCCCTGGACAAAGCTTAGGAGTTGGAAATTTGCTCACTTTTGCTCATTTGCCAAATACATTCTTCAGATAAACACCCATCCAGCCGATAATGAAATGGACGGGCCATCCCCTAATCCGGTAGCAGGGTTCTACTGGATGGGTGCTAATGCGACGAAGCGAAAAATAGATAGAACAAAGTGCTGGTGGAGCTAATGAAATTCGACGCCCTAGAGCGATCCAGGACGCCATCACAAGGACACCAGCGCGAATGTAGGCTCCCCCGCCAATGACAACAAAGTAGCATAACCAAACAGCAATGTACGCCGCGACATACAAGCGGACCTCACGAAGAGACGCGAAAGGAATGGAGTGGTCACTCCGGTTGTGAAAATAGTCACACCAGACCTGGAAAGTCACGTGGCCGCCATTGTTCTTGGCAAGATGATCATGTGCGGATAATAGGTGTGGTAAGAAGTCAAGGAATTGGCAAAGGGAGGGGTCTAGTGCATGTTCTGGTGGGATAAATTCTTCATATAAGTCTCCATCCAGAGGAAGACCAGCCATTTGATAAATATCAAGGAGTGTAATAGTACGTTCACCACATGAGAATAGGAACATGTTGGTTTTTGGATTCCATTTTTCTAACAGAGATCTTAGCAAGGCATGAGAAATAGAATAATCACCCAAAGAGCAATAAATAGCTCCACAAAGGTAATCTGAACCTTCACCAAGTACTTTTAGGGAAAAAGAATGATTCTGTAAAATGTTTGCCCCCCATTCATTATAGCCTGAAGGACGGGGCATATACTCAATATCATGACGTTCCCAAGTCAGACCTTTGGATACCATCCTAGTACCTAGACATAAAGCTGTATCAGTTCGCGGTGAAGCCGCCAATGGGTAATATGAGTAAGGTAGTTTGGACTGTCTCACTCGCCAACCGTGAGGGCCGTAGTCGAGTTCACCCTTTGGTATACTTGTAGCTTTAACTATGGGACAGTCTTGGTCATTGGAGCTAGGTTCATATAGTTTCTGTTGCTTTGCTAGTTCGACAAGGGATAGTCGATGTGAGGGAACCGTGGGCGAATTATGCGTCATCTCTGTACAAAAGAAAACAATATACGTGTGTTGGTACAGGTACAAGTTGTGTTCAAAACAGCAAAATAAATGAACCATGGTAAATGAATGGGAATTTTACCACTGAGGCGATAGCCCGAGCGAAGCCAGCCGTTAATGAAGAAGAAAGGATTTGCACTCTAAAAAAATGATGATGACTGTTAGTGCTAAAAAATTATGCAAAGTTCAAATATCAGCAAAATGAATTATCCTCCAAAAAAAGATATACGTGCATAAAGCCCAATCTAGGATTTCTGGAATGTCAACTTTGAAAGGGTTGATAGATGCAAAAATTTGAAAAAAAGTTTATATATGCAAAACTTTGAAAGAGTTGATAATTCTTGCATCAGATAAAGGGGGGTTTCATTGATCTCACAGTTTGTACGTCGGACCAAGTTAATATAAACTTGTCGGCACGTCAATTGCGAGAAAGATATATGTGTGTAGCTTGAAAATGAGCTCTACAGTTTGTACGTCGGACCAAGTTCACATAAACTTGCCGGCACGCCAACTGTGAGGAAGATATAAGTTTGCATCTTTAAACGACCATCTTTTAAATAAATAAATAAACAAATAAAACATTGTTCTCACAGTTTGTACGTCGGGCCAAGTTCATATAAACTTGCCGGCACGCCAACTGTGAAAAAGATATACGTGTGATCTTTAAACGAGCATCTTATATAAACTTGGAAAGAGTTGATAATTGTCGCATGAATAAAGGGGAGTTTCATTGATTGTATGACATATCTCACAATTTGTATGTCGGGCCAAGTTCATATCAACTTGCCGGCACGCCAATTGTGAGAAAGGTATACGTTCGACCTTTAAAACAAGCATTTTAAATATATAAGAAAAATGATCTCTACAATTGTACGTCGGACCCAGTTCGTATATAACTTGCCGGCACGTCATTGCTAGACCAAAATTTTCGCATATATACGGGACAAGATGCATAATCATTCGTGGCCTAAAGGCAGGCTACGTGCATGGATTCATTTATAAATTATTCATCCAATCTGTGATGCTGGTATATGTATATGAAGAAAAAAAGGACAGTAGGTATAGTACCTAAGCAGAGAGCAAGTATAGGTCCGAAACTAAAATATGATTGCCTTGCCAGATTGTATCTAAACCTTCCTGCAATATTGAGGGAACAAAAATTAAGGGGTAATCAGAGGTCGTAAATCATGTACATATATGTCTATCTGAATGAACTTACCAACATAAGATTTGTGCTTCAGCGGCAGATGCTAATCTTATTCATACAAAGAAAGAAAATGGAGTCAGAGATGAGAATCATCCTAGAGAATGATGAGAAAAAGACAATCAATGAGTGCACATTAATGTGTACCTAGTAGTCCAAAGAATAGCAGGTCAATCATACGAACGATCTGGAATTTAGGCAGGAGTTATGCGTGAGGTAATTAGAGTCCCCTTGCCAGACGATAGGAAGAAGATATATATAAGGACAGGTATGCGCTCCGGCTGGACGCAACTACATGGCGGATGGCCAGCGTCTTGTAACAAATTTTCAAGATTGAGTCCTTATCCAACGAAGGGACTAACAAACTTTCAAAAAGGCAGGGCTAGATAAATATCTAGTGGATATTTAAAAAAAGTGTGTCGCCCACACTAAGAAAAATGTTTATATATATATATATATATATATATATATATATATATATATATATATATATATATATACATACATACATACATAAACACTATTCTGATCACGGGATCAGAATAATATTCTGATCACAACCTGAACTGCCTGAGTAACGCGCCTGACCTTCTCTGTGAACTAGGTTGAACTTCCCGCAACATTGCCCAAATAGGGCTTGCTATATATCGTTGGAAAGCTATGGACACCAATATCATGAACCAACTTAAACTTTTTGGCAAAATATAAGCGGTTTAAGAGCAGTTTTAAAAACTATTTTTTCTTCGCACAAAAAACGTGAATCATATTTTTGATCGCATTTCTAAACCGTTTATCGGAATGAGGCATATAATATGGCGTTGGAAAGCTGCTGCAAAACCGCTCCTTCCACATGTTGAAAGTTTTTTCTAATTACTTATGGTTAAAGAGTAATCTGAAAAAACGTAATTTTTGTAAACCGAACAATTTGAGTTCGCTTTTTCGATGTCATTTCTAAACGGCTAATCCAATGGAGGCATATGCTATGGCGTTGGAAAGCTTATGAAAATGCGCTACTTTTTCATCTTGAAAGTTTTTTTCTAATTTTGAATGGTTTAAGAGTAATTTAGAAAATGGTCCAAGTCCTACCGAATTCGTATTTTCGAGCTAATTTTTTAACCGTGCGTGCGAATGCAGCAAATGATATGGCGTTGGAAAGCTTGAACAAATGCGAAATTTTTTGGTATGTATTGTTTCTCCCAATTCTTTACTGTTTTAAGTTAGTTTCGAAAATGGAAAAAACGTATTTTTGCCGTAATTTCTACGAACTTTATCAGAATTGGGCAAATATTATACCGTCGAAAAGCTACGGAAAATGCGAAACGTTTTCATGTTGATGGTTTTCTCTGATTCCTAGCCGTTTTCAAGTAATTCCGAAAACGGCGGGATCATTCGTTCTGCCTCTACCGCGAAACAGATTCTTCGAAAATGCACCGTGTGAAGAACCTGAACTTCTCGTCAGCGTGTACCGAACTTCACTGCTTTTTCATGTGATTTTTTTGCTCGTAGATCTTCATCCACCGCTCGTAGCTCTCCATCCCACTCATGGGAATTGAGCGGGTGATATACCGATGGAAAGCTGATGTAAACATGCAACTTTCCCGTGTTGATCATTTTTTCATACTCGCGACGATTTTGAAAGTTTTTCATCTGAAATTCATTCAGCGTAGTAGTCATGCTATTTTCACGTTGAACTTTTGTGACGTATTTTTGTTTGTACACGCGCCTGAACTTCCCTCTGTACGAACCCGACCTTTATCGGAATTTTGAAAACCGTTTTTTCTTCATACAAAAAACGTGGATCGTATTTTCGATCGCATTTGTAAACCGTTTAGCAACTAGATACTCGTTTTAGCTAGGAATCTCACTCATAGGAGGATTTTGCACTCGGGTCGTGAAGAACTCGCGTTTTTTGCGATTTTACTGCCTGAGTTGTTCGACCTGAACTTCCCGCTGTGTTAGGTTGAACTTCCCACAACATTGCCCAAATAGGGTCTGCTATATACCGTTGGAAAGCTCCGGACACGAGTATCATGACCCAAGTTAAATTTTTCGCAAAATGTAAGCGGTTTAAGAGCAGTTTTGAAAAACCGTTTTTTGTTCACACAAAAAATGTGAATCATAATTTCGATCGCATATCTAAACCGTTTATCGGAATGAGGCATATAATATGGCGTAGGAAAGCTGCTGCAAAACCGCTTCTTCCACATGTTGAAAGTTTGTTCTAATTCCCTGTGGTTAAAGAGTAATATGAAAAAACGTAAAATTTCGTAAACCGAACAGCTGAGTTTCTTTTTTCGATGTCATTTCTAAAAGGCTAATCTAATGGAGGCATATGATATGGCGTTGGAAAGCTTATGAAAATGCGCTACTCTTTCATCTTGAAAGTTTTTTTCTAAGTTTGAATGGTTTAAGAGTAATTTAGAAAATGGTCCAAGTCCTACCGAGTTTGTATTTTCAAGCTAATTTTTTAACTGTACGTCTGAATGCAACAAATGATACGGCATTGGAAAGCATGAGGAAATGCGAAACTTTTATATATATATATATATATTGTTTCTCTCAATTTCTTAATATTTTAAGTCGATTTTAGAAATAGCTAAAAATGTATTTTTGCCGTAATTTCTTCAAACTTTATCGGAATTGGACAAATAATATACCGCTGAAAAGCTACGGAAAATGCAAAACTTTTTCATGCTGATGGTTTTGTCTGATTCCTAGCCGTTTTCAAGTAATTACAAAAACGGTGGGATCATTCGTTCTGCCTTTATCGCGAAACAGATTTTTAAAAAATGCATCGCGTGAAGAACTTGAACTTCTCGGTACGTGTACCTGAACTTCACTCTGTTTTTCACATGATTTTTCTGGTGGAAAGCTGCTTTAAACACGCAACTTTCCCGTGTTGAACATTTTTTCATATCGGCGACGATTTTAAAAGTTTTTCATCTGAAATTCATTCAGCGTAGTAGTTGAACTTCATGTTGTTTTCACTTTGAACTTCTGTGACGTATTTTTGTTTGTAATTTTCTCATCCATTTTGTCAGTGTTACACAAATGATATTTCTTTTGTACAAACCTCTCTCACAATAATTTTTTTAACTTTCCCCGACCGAGGACTTGAACTTATAACAACAAAACTGTAGGCAGTTATCAACCTGATCTTCTCTCGGTTAGGTGAAAATACTGTAGACATGAGATAATGAAAATAGTAGTTGTCTCGTTCCACACTTAAATAAAATATGCCCATAAAAGGAAATGAATGCTTGTAGGTTGAGTTAAAAGTATAATCCTACATATCTAAAATATGAAATCTAGAGCGTACAGACTCTATGCAACACGCATATACCGGCCCAATCGATGGTTAGAGTATATGCATGTGACCCATAAAAAAAATAAAGGATATTGCATCTAGCTCGCTTTAGTCCTAACAAAAACAGACTGATTCGCTTAGTAGATGCTATTATCAAACAAGATAACATATGGGATGGTTCTGATATTGGAACCCCCCTTTTTCTTAAATTTCCATGCATGCGCAGAGGCTAACATGGAGTAAATCATATACCATCATCTCATGCATGGTCATATATGCATCAATAAAAGATGTAGCATGCATGTATTAAGTGGATACTCTGCTAGTCGACTCATCACTAGTTAAAATGAAATGACCTGAAAGTTGATTAAGATAGCCGCATGGTCATACTAGCACATATGTTGGTTAAGTCGACTACACAAATTAGGTGTCCGATGCAAAAAGCACAAATTGCACTCGTACTCTACGTACTACTCATAATAGTACAAGGGTAAAAATATAAATTAACAGGACATATGATAACTTGAAGAAGATCAAGAATGCTCCCCCGAGCACGCCGACGTCGAAGACAGCGAGGAGGATTTTTATTTCTACATTTTGTAGTCTTCTTTTATTTCTACATTTTGTAGTACTCGTGTGATGCAATTCTATGTAATAGGATAGTTGGAATTCTTAATCAGGGGTTTTCTCTATGGAGATGTAATTAACAGATCTTTTATGTAGATGTAAGAGTTCTGGAAATAAAGTACCTTCAATGTTTGATCCTATTTCTATTCTATGCATTTATGCATTTAAATTATTCATTCTGTATCAATGACGTGGACGCGTGTTCTCATGCCTGCCATTTTCCCGTCATCAGGGACACCTAAGGGGGCGCATTTAATGCGTCTTGTCCCGTAATGATAGGCGATAAGCTTGTGTGTTGTAGACATTTCCACCTCCTATGTGCCACTGTGGCAACCCCTTTTGTCTATAAAAGAAGGCCCGAGGTGACCAGGAGAAGGATTCGGATCTTTTGAGCTACACACGCACCGTAGCTAGCTCAAGAACTCAACAACACTCGAATAAATACACCAAAGCAGGACTAGGATTTTACGCATCCTCGCAGCCCGAACCTGGGTAAACGATCTTTGTGCTGGCTCCTAGACCTGCTCTTTGCACAACCCCGTGCCCGCCGACCATAGAAGGGATCCCGGTGATCCCATAGGTGTCGTTCTCACCGACATCTTTGGCGCGCCAGGTAGGGGGCGCGGTTGTGAAAATCCAGTCTAGCAGCTAGTTTAGCAGTTCTTTGTTGCCATGGCTCTCAAGAAGAAGACGATCATGGCGATCGGTTCGTCAGGAGCCGAACGGCCCGTTCCAGTGCGGGCGAGCGGCGGGGCGGTCGCGGACGAAAGCATAGGCAGTCAAAGCCGGGCGAGCGGCGGGGCGGTCGCGGACGAAAGCATAGGCAGTCAAAGCCGGGCGAGCGGCGTCGTTCGTGCATGAGACAACGAGCCGCACGCCGCCAGATCCAAAGACGGAGCAGGGCCCCGCGCAGGCGGTGTGGGGCCCTCCAGCGCGGCATCGTGCCGCCTACGGGTGGCGTGGAGACTTCCAAGACGCCCACGCCGGCGCCCACGACGTGCTCCTCCCAGGTTGTGCGCGATGAGCAGCGTCACCACGCCGGTGACCCTGGGCGCCGCCGTGGGAAGAGTCCCACGCCTCATTCGCAGGGCGTATAAGGCCAGCATGCACGCCGAGACACTTGCGAAAATGGCGCACAGCCGCCATGCCGTGATAGAGCTCATTCCAACGTGGTTAGAATTCGCCGCCACCCACGCCAGTAGAAGCTTTGGCGCGCGCAGTTGCTCCTCGACTTTCCTCCCGCTGCGGAAAAACTCAATGAATGGAGAGGTACCATCCGGAGCCTCGTCGGCGTCGCCAACAAAGATGAGCCACGACCAACGGGGCCCTCAGGCCGGTGCTCCGTCGAGCCACCGCACGCCAGCGGTGGAAGGACCAGGGGTGCTGCGGCCACGGTGCACTCTCCTCCTCCACGCCAGCCACCGCTGGTGTCGATCCGTCGTGATGACACTTGTGATAACATTTCCATAGTGTTGTCCGACCCACAGACCCATCGCGATCAGCGCCATGTTCTTCGGGAGCGAGCCCATGAAGACGCTCGAACCACCATCGAGCGCCGGCGTGATGCACGCCATCAGTTAGATAAGCGGGCAGGGTCCACTATGGACCACCCTGCAGCGGGAGCATCCGGTGGCCTATCCTACGAGGTGGGTTGCCCAGCCTTTACCCATGAGCTGCGGCAGTTCCAGTGGCTGTCCCACCGCACGTTCAAGCTCGACGTCAGCGAGAAGTACAACGGCAAGACCCACCCGTCGGAGTTCCTCAGCATCTACACCATCGCGATGCAAGCCGCTGGAGCTCGCGACGACAAGGTGCTTGCCAATTACTTCCCGTTGGCACTAAAACCCAATGTCATGTCGTGGTTGATGCACTTGCCGGCGGATTCCATTTCTTCTTGGTCGAATCTGTGTCATGAATTTGATGGTGCCTTCGCTGGTGGCCACCAAGCTCATGGCTAGGCAAGTGATTTGCATATCATTCCCTAGAAGGAAGGTGAAAACCTGCGCAAGTACATACAGAGGTTTAGCCGGGTGCAATACAACATCCCGGATGTTCATCCCGCCGCCGTGATCAGTGTATTCCATCAGAATGTGCGCAACTGCAAGAGCGTGAAGAGCTGGCGATGAGGAAGGTCAATGATGTGGTCGAACTTTATGTTCTGGCCGATAGATGCGCCCAAGCTGAACAGGGAAGGAAGTACCCCGGCGAGGATGCCGACGCGGAAACTGACTCTACGGACGAAGACACCGCCGCCCCGACAAAGAAGGGCCAGCGTCGTAACAGGAAGCGCAAGGGCAAGGCCATGCTTGCCATCGAGGGATCTGACGACACCAGCGCTGCCAAGAAGGCCAAGGTAGACGACCCCGGCAAGGAGATTGCCGGGTGCGCCACTTGCCGGGCCTTGGCGGCTGCCGACAAGCCAGGAGGCTCCGACAATTAGTATTGCAAGATCCACCGCACCAAGGGCCACGACCTCCAAAACTGTTGACAAGTTGAGCTGCTTGCTGAAAAGCAAAAAGCCGAGTATGAGAGGTGGGACAAGGAGAAGGGCCAGGATGGTGCCGAAGAATCCGGCAAGAAGCGTGGCGGCCAAGGAGGCCGCTGAGGCAAGGATAACCAGCAAGAGAGGCCCGCTCGGGGCCGCGACAAGAAGCAGGAAGACGATGATCATGACGAGGATGACGAGGATGCCGACTCCGGCGAGCATGAATTCCAGAAAGCTACGGAGGCCATGTGCGTCGATGGTGGAGCCTCGCTACATACCTCCCACCGCCAGCTCAAGCAGTGGGGCCATCATTCGATGCTCAGAAGCCACTTAAGTGGTCCAACACGCCTATCATCTTTGACACCGAGGACCACCCTAATCGCACAACTGCGATCGGGTGTTTTCCATTGTTGGTTTCACCAACGATACACAACCTCAAGGTGACAAAGATGCTAGTTGACGGCGGGGCCGGCCTGAACTTGATCTCGCCCGTTGTGATCAAAGGGCTGCAGATTCCTGATGGAGACCTCGAGGAGACGGGCATGTTTCATGGGGTCAACCCGGGAAGGAGTTAGCAGAAGGGTAAGGTCATGCTGCCTGTGACGTTTGGAGGCGAGTTGAACTACAGGACGGAGTGGATTGTCTTCGACGTAGCCGAGATCCCCTTGTCCTACAACGGGATTCTCGGCCGCCCGACACTAGCTAAGTTCATGGCGGCATCACATTACGCCTACAACACACTGAAAATGCCTGGGCCGATGACCGTCATCACCGTCCCCTCCGACAAGAAGGACGAGCTGATCTACGCCGACCAACTCTATCGGGAAGCAGTTGCGGCGACTGCCGCCGAGGCACTTGCTCCTGCCGCTGAAGCTCCGGGAGGGAAGAAGGCCGGCAAGACCTCTCGCACCCACTCCGGCAAGTGTACCTCTTCGGAGTATCGTGCTCCCATCGAGGACATGCCAGAGAGCTCCAACGGCAAGAGCAAGAAATACAGAGTTGTACCACCAGAGACCAAGAAGGTGTCCGTCAAGGAGGATGGCATGGGAGGGGCTTTCACTATAAGCTCCACCCTGGACAGCAAATAGGAGGGCGCGCTCGTCACTTTCCTGCTGGCGAATGTCGATGTGTTTGCATGGCAAGCATCCGACATCCCCGGCGTTCCCAGGCAGGTGATTGAGCACCATCTTGCCGTCTGTCCTCATGCGTGACCCGTCAAGCAGAAGGTCATGAAGCAAGCTTTGGAAAGGAAGGAGTTCATCACAGAGGAGATCAGGAAGTTGGAAGCGGCAAGCTTGGTAAGAGGAGTACTCCATCCGACGTGGTTGGCCAATCCGGTGGTGGTGCGCAAGGCAAAGAGATGTGGAGCTGTGTTTTGACTACACAGATATCAATAAGTCTTGTCCCAAGGACCCTTTCCCATTGCCGCGCATCGACCAGATTGTTGAATCCACGGCCGGGTGTGATCTGTTGTCATTCCTTGACGCCTACTCAGGATACCACCGGATCTTCATGACAAGGGAAAATGAAGAGAAGACAACATTCATCACCCCATGTGGTACGTATTGCTTTTTACGGATGCCTTTCGGGTTGAAGAGTGCTGGCTCAACGTTTGCAAGGGCAGTCCAAATTGGTTTTGAGCCCCAGTTATATAGAAATATGGAAGCTTATATGGATGACATATTGGTCAAAACCAAGGACTGGGCAACACTTGTACAAGATTGGAGGAGACATTTGCAAATCTGCGCAAGATCAACCTCAAATTGAACCCTGAGAAGTGTGTCTTTGGCGTTCCGTCTGGCAAACTTCTCGGGTTCTTTGTGTCACAGCGTGGGATCAAGGTGAACCCAGACAAGATCAAAGCTATTGACCAGATTGAGGCGCCCAAGCAGATCAAGGATGTGCGTCGACTCACTGGCTGCGTTGCCGCCGTGAGCAGATTCATCTCCAAGTCTGCTGAGTGTGCCCTTCCCTTCTTCAAAATCTTGAAAAAGGCAGGTCCAATGGAATGGACCTCAGAGGCCGAAGCGGCGCTGCAAGATTTGAAGAAATACCTCTCCTCTACGCCGATACTAGTTGCGCCTAAGCCACAAGAGCCATTGTTGTTGTATCTAGCGGCAACGAATCAGGTGGTCAGCACCGCGCTAGTGGCGCAGAGGGAGGTCGATGAAGAGGCAGTAGCAACGGCAGGGCTGGCGGATGGCGAGCCAAAGCTCCCCCCGGCAAGGCCTGGTGCCGGCAAGGCAAGGCCCCTGGCAGAATCTGATGCCATCGGGGCAGGGCCCGTGCAACCAAATGAAGTGGTGCAGAAGAAGAAAATGATGCAGCACCCGGTCTACTTTGTCAGCTCCCTCTTGCAGGGGGATAGATCAAGGTACTCTGGTGTGCAGAAATTGCTCTTCGGCCTCCTTATGGCCTCGAGGAAGTTGCGTCATTACTTCCAAGCCCACGAAATCACCGCCGTCACCCGCCTCCCGTTGCAACGGATACTGCATAACCCAGAAGTGACCGGGAGGATTGTGGAGTGGGCCTTGGAACTGCCGAGCTTTGGTTTGAAGTTTGAAAGTACTTCGACAATCCAGAGCAGAGTCTTGGCAGAGTTCATTGCGGAATGGACCCCAACGCCCGACGAAGAGATCCAGGAGACCACTCTCCCCGGCAAGGAAGCAAGTCGCAACTAGATTATGTAATTTGACGGAGCTTTCTCGCTACAAGGGCCGGTGCTGGTGTGCTGCTCGTTGCGCCCACCGGAGAGCGCCTCAAGTATGTAATCCAGATGCACTTCACCAAGGAGATGTCCATGAACAACACAGCTGAATACCAGGGGCTGCTTGCCGGTCTCAGGATCGCGGCAGACCTCGGGGTCAAGAAGGTCATCATCAGGGGTGATTCACAGCTTGTCGTCAGGCAAGTCAACAAAGATTATCAGAGCCCGTTGATGGAGGCCTACGTAGATGAGGTGAGGAAGCTGGAGGAGCGATTTGATGGCATACATGCAGAGCATGTTCCCAGAGTGGAGAACGACATCGCCGACTACCTGTTGAAGCCCGCTGCTTTCAAACTACGTGTGGAACCAGGTACTTTTGTGCTTCGGTTAACTCAACCATCCGTTGAACCATCAACAGAGCAGAATAAGCGAAGGAAATTAGGCCCCGGCAAGTACTTTCCCGCCGAGCCCCCAGGAGCCGCTGGCAAGGATGTTGCCGTGGACACTGAGCCTGCCGAGGGGCAACCAATTCCGGCAGGGCGTCAAGCCCTGGCTGTAGAGACGACCGCTCCTATGGCAGAGGAAATGCCTTTAGTCCTTGCCGTGGAGCCCCAGGCTCCGACATGGGCACAACATACCGTCTGATTTCTCCAAACAGGGGAACTCCTTGAGCAGCAGGAAGAAGCAGAGAAAGTAGCCCGTAGGTCTGCCGTGTATCAGTTCGTCGACTATGTCCTATAGAGAAAGAGACTGAACGGTGTGAAATTGAAGTGCATTCCCCAGGAGGAAGGACTGGTGCTGTTGGCAGAGATACACGGAGGCGTATGTGGTTCCCACATAGGGTCGAGGGCCCTTGCCGACAAGGCATTCCGGCAAGGTTTCTTCTGGCCCACTGCCCTCTAGGATGCAACGGAACTAGTAACCAAGTGTGAAGTGTGTCAGTTTCATTAGAAGAAGCTTCATTAACCAGCTCAAGCCCTTCAAACAATTCCTCTCTCCTGGCCATTTTCGGTCTGGGGGCTCGACATACTGGGCCCTTTCCCCCGCGTTGTCGGCGGCTTTGAGTACTTGTACATTGCAATCGACAAGTTCACCAAGTGGCCGAAGGTGGAAGCAGTGAGGAAGGTAACAGCGCAGTCAGCCGTCAAGTTCTTCAAGGGGCTAGTCCACCGTTTTGGTCTGCCAAACAGAGTCATCACCGATAACGGCACGCAGTTCACAAGCCACACCTTCATGCAATACATCCAAGACCACGACAGCAAGGTCTGTTTCACTTCCGTGGCGCACCCACGGAGCAACAGCCAGGCGGAGAGGGCAAATGCTGAAGTACTGCGAGGCCTGAGGACAAAGACTTTTGGCAGGCCGCACAAGAGCGGAAGGCGCTGGCTTGATGAGTTGTCGGCGGTTCTTTGGTCAATCAGAACGACGCCAAATCGAGCCACCGGCCATACACCCTTTGCCCTGGTATACGAGGCAGAAGCAGCTCTCCCCACGAAACTCACATATGGGTCACCTCGAGTGCTCGCTTATGACGAGCTTGAGCAAGAGCAAATGCGGCAAGATGATGCAACACTCCTTGAGGAAGATCGTCTTTGGGCGGTGTGAGAGTAGTGCGCTACCAGCAAGCCTTGCGCCGCTACCATAGCCGCAAGGTTCATGCCCGAAGCATTGAGGAAGGCGACCTTGTTCTTCGGCGCATTCGATCGGCAAAGAGTTCCAACAAGTTAACGCCGAAGTGGGAAGGCCCTTATCGGGTAATACAATTCACCATGCCCGGTGCAGTCCACCTGGAGAATGAAGATGCTATTCCAGTGAGCGACTCCTGGAACATTGAACATCTTCGCAAGTTTTACCCATAAGGCGCGGTTACCGGGCCCCCCGGGAAACCACCTTTTGTACAAGCCTTGCCGACAAGGCATGTAACTCTCTGTACAAAGCGAGGCGCAAACCATGAGCATAAATAAACGAAGCGCTGGTGCCCTAAGTTTTAGCATGCATGCTAGCTCAAGTCTCTCCGTCGGTTAGGGTTGATAGTGCTTAGCGGCGACTAACCCCTAGCATAGAGGTCGAGTGTGCATCTCTCTGTTCCTTTCTTTCCTTTTTGGTTCGCAGGGTACATGGACGGTTCTGCTGAGCCGTTTTGGAAGAAAGAGAACAAGTCGGCGCTCCGGCCCCAGCAAGCCAAGGTCGCCAGGGGCTGCAACACAAGAATCCAACCATGGCAAGCCAAGGCTGCCGGGGCTGCAGATCTAGATAAGATTTTTATCCCTTATTGTGCATTACGTATGGAGTTGGGACGTATGAAGCCTCGTTTCATTCCTAGGCCACCATGCTCCCCCTTTTTCCTGTACCCAAGAACCATTCCCTGGGTCGGAACTTGGTCGTAAAAGCGGTAACGAGGAAATGAACGATGGGCCTAACTCTACTCCACCCCTGCCTCCGCCAAGAGAGTGACAATGGTTGGATGAAGTAAGGGGATGGCAAGGCCTGCTGGTGGGCGACAATGTTTATCTTAAAAATAACAAGGATTCAGTCCTTGGCACGGGCGTCGCCCACGCACAAAGAACTCGGCAAGCACCCTTTTTCATTAAAAACATCCCATACAGGTACAGCTCATACGGAATGAAAAACATGAGCAAGGGGATTACAAGTTCTAAATTTAACAAATGCTCGCAGGCTTACAAACTAAAAAGAGATAAGACGCCCGTAATCCCTTTCTTGTCCCTCTCCTCAGAAGGTGGAACGAGGTAGCAAGAGGGCAAAAAGAACGTCTAGGCGAGGTACGAGCAGCAGAAGACGCCGGGAGAGGAGCTGAAAGATGAGGCAGCGGGCCGACAATACGCGACGAAGGCGTCGGTGCCTGCATACTCCGACTTGATGGCCCGCCACCCGCCTTCTTCGTCTTCTCCGGCCTTCCTACGCCAGACACCCAAGGAGGCAACGGGGAACGCGCCGATGGAGAGCTTGACGAGGAAGGCCCTCGGCAGGGCGCGAGGCCGAGGGAGGGGCGACGTGGTCAGTCGGAATCGAGGTCGGCGTCCCCCCGCTCGACGCCCTCGTCGTTGCTGTCGCTGTCCTCCTCGTCACTCCCGCTCGAGGAGGAGTCTTCATCCTCGGAGGAGCTCTCCACACAGCACTTTAGGCGAGTTCCAAGGTCCCCGAAGACCTTGACGAAGACCAGGCCGTTCTCCATTAATTTGAAGTAGAGAACGAGCCCCGCCGTCAGGCTGTGGACACGAGCGAAAGTCTTCCATCCGCAACGAAGGTACATGACGTGAGGAGCGGGAAAGTCGACGTCGACCTGCGTGCCGCCGTTCCCGCAGCCCCTCATATGCAACTTGAGGGTCTGTGGCGGGTCGAGCTCCATCTCCCGAGCGAAGGGAGTGGGGGGACGAAGACGGCGACACGATGGCCGGCGCAGCTCGATGAAGAACTCACGAGGCTGGTCCCCGACATGTCCCTCCATTGGAGGAGGCATCGCCGACGGAGGCAAGGCCAGTGCGCCGCCCTGTCCCCCTCTTCCCCGAGCGCCAAGGCGACCTCAGCCTCGCCCCCTCCCCCTTCCTCTCATAGCCGGCTCCGTCGCTGCAAGCTCTTGGGAAGGAGGGACGTGCTGTCGAGCAGAGACCCTCGCCGCCACCGTCGAAGGGCCGGCGCCCCCTCTCGCCATGGCAGATGGAAGGAAGGAAACGAGGTGGAAGGAGATGGATGATGAAAGAATGTGCGATGTCATACCCTCCCCATTTCTTATAAAGGGGCGGGGTCGGGGCTCGGCCGCCCCACTCAACCAATCCGGCTGTCGGTGGCGCTGGGAATCGAGACCGATCCGTTGCTCCAATTAGCGACGGCCCAGTTTCCTGCCTCCACCGCGTGCCACCTTAGGGGCATGGGGGACACGTGGCGGGCGAGCAAAAATCGAGGGGACGGGTGAGGCGACCGTTCTCCACCCCGTTATCATGGGGTGCAGGCGCCTTGAAGACCACGACCCGAGTCCACTCAGTAAATGGGTCGAGCCTCTGCATTTTCCTCGTTTTATGTGGAAGGCTCGAGCCGCCTCTTGACTGTGATGTGATGCATGAGTGCGGGAACCGCCCCACGCATGATCCCCACGTCACGCACGACCCTCCACGACGTGCATTCAACGCGAGTCCTGGGGAAGCGCAGTGAACGAAAAAGTTACCGCGGTAAAAATCTGCCCCGCCTGCCCACGCACCGTTCTGGGCCTGGCTCAACTACACGTCGCACTTATGTATGGCCCAGTCCCGGGGGCTCCTGTCGGTGTATAAAAGTAGGGGCTCTCCTTTTGACCCCTTTACTTGTGCACGGGCAGTCGGAGCCGCGCCTGCGGCCACACTAAGCAGGGCAGAAGAGGGGAGACGGAGCACAAGGCAATCAGAGCAACGCCAAGACCAGAGAGCACAAAGAGCAAGAGGGCGAGGTGGACTCTCTCGGCAAGACCCTTGCCGGGGCGGCCTCCGCAGCCCTGGAAAGATCCTTGCCGGGGCAACTTGCCCGATACCAACAGAGTGCTCCACCCTTGAGCCCAAGGGTTCCAACACCATCAACCACACTGAAACCAAGGCTCGGGAGGCGCCTCCATGGTGGCATGCAGATCTTTGTCAAGATCATAAGCACATGAGATCAGATGAGGACCAGAAGACGACGGTCCTCGGCGGGATCCTAGCCGAGGAAATCCACGAGACCCCCGGCAAGACGCTTGCCGGGGATGACCACGATGCCACATCAAGACCCTTGTCGGGGGCCCGGCAAGGCCCTTGCCGATGACACCTACGGGGCCGCAGCCAGGCCCGCGTCGGCCAAGACTCCACAGCCGTTCCCATGCAGCTGCCAGCCCGACCAGCTGGGCAGGCACATGCGTGGCGACATGGAGCTTCCATGCCAGCTCAGCAAACACCTACGTGGTGGCATGCAGATCTTCGTGAAGACCCTACCACCACGCCATCTCAGCAGTCTGCCAGCCTACATGGTGCTGCATGCATCGTTGGCCCGGATGCGTGTTGGAGCAAGGCGGGGCAGCGACGGATGGGACGGGTCCCGTAATGACAGGTGATAAGATTGTGTACTCTAGACCATTCCACCTCCTATGTGCCACTGTGCCAACCCCTTTTGTCTATAAAAGGAGGCTCGAGGCAACCAGGCGAAGGATTCGGATCTTTTGAGCTAGACACGCACCGTAGCTAGCTCAAGAACTCAAGAACACTCGAATACATACACCAAAGCAGGACTAGGGTTCTACGCATCCTCGCGGCCCGAACCTGGGTAAACGATCTTTGTGTTGGCTCCTAGACCTGCTCTTTGCACAACCCCACGCCCGCCGACCGTAGAAAGGATCCCAGTGATCCCATAGGTGTCGTTCTTACCGACACAATCTAGGGCTCCGGCGGAGCTATTCTACCAGGGAAACATCCCTTCGGGAGGGGGAAATCATCACCATGGTCATCACCATCGATCCTCTCATCGGGAGGGGGTCAATCTCCATCAACATCTTCACCAGCACCATCTCATCTCAAAACCTAGTTCATCTCTTGTATCCAATCTTGGTCTCAAAACTTCAGATTGGTACCTGTGGGTTGCTAGTAGTGTTGATTACTCATTGTAGTTAATGTTAGTTGGTTTATTTGGTGGAAGATCATATGTTCAGATCCTTTATGCATATTAATACCCCTCTGATTATGAACATGAATATGATTTGTGAGTAGTTACTTTTGTTCCTGAGGACATGGGAGAAGTCTTGCTATAAGTAGTCATGTGAATTTGGTATTCGTTCGATATTTTGATGAGATGTATGTTGTCTTTCCTCTAGTGGTGTTATGTGAACGTAGACTACATGACACTTCACCATTATTAGGGCCTAGAGGAAGGCATTGGGAAGTAATAAGTAGATGATGGGTTGCTAGAGTGACAGAAGCTTAAACCCTAGTTTATGCGTTGCTTCGTAAGGGGCTGATTTGGATCCATATGTTTCATGCTATGGTTAGGTGTACCTCAATACTTCTTTTGTACTTGTGGATGCTTGCAAGAGGGGTTAATCATAAGTGGGATGCTTGTCCAAGGAAGGGAAGTACCTAAGCACCGGTCCACCCACATATCAAATTATCAAAGTGACGAACGCGAATCATATGAGCGTGATGAAAACTAGCTTGGCGATAATTCCCATGTGTCCTTGGGAGCACTTTCCTTTATATAAGAGTTTGTCTAGGCTGGTCCTTTTGCTACAAAAAGGATTGGGCCACCTTGCTGCACATTGTTTACATTTGTTACTTGTTACCTGTTACAAATTACCTTATCACAAAACTATCTGTTACCGATAATTTTAGTGCTTGCAGAGAATACCTTACTGAAAACCGCTTGTCATTTTCTTCTGCTCCTCATTGGATTCGACACTCTTACTTATCGAAAGGACCTTCTACGGGCCGTCGGATAAATGGGCCTCCAACGGGCCGTAGAATCGGTGGGCCTTGGTCCATCGGATAAATGGGTCCACATGGGCCGTAAACGGGCGTAATTGGTATCGGGCCAGCACGGTAACGGGCCGTTAACAGGCCGGAAGACAGCAAAGGCTTAATTCTGTCACAGGCATAACAGGTCGTTAATGGGCCAGAATATAGGACGGGCTGGAAATGGCGCAACGGGTTAAAAGGACATACACGGGCCGATTCTAGCCACGGGTCGAATTTGGCCCATTAGGGGAACAAGCCAGTAATGGGCCGAAAGTAATCAAGGGCTGGAAAGGAGCCCAATAACGTATGGCCCGTCAGTAGGCCGAAAGCTAACACAGGTTGGAAACGGCCCATGTGAATCATGGGCTGTTAATGGGTACACAGAAATTTACTGTTCATTATGGGCTAGAGCCACGGTGGGCCACTAAAGGGCCTAAAGATACAAAAGGCCTCATATGGGCCGAAAGACGTCGTGGGCCATACATGGGCCGAAAGTGAAACGGGCTGGTGTTATATTCGACAGCCCACATGACGCTCTTGGGCCGATTTCGGGAAGGCCCTAACGGGCCATGAGTTACCGGGCCGTAAAATGGGCTATTTGCAAACATACCGTTAACAGGCTTTTCATGGGATAGCCCGTTAACTTTTAACCAAGTCAAACGAGCCAGCCTTTGTAAGCTAAATGGGCTAGTTGTGGGCCGTCGCACGTGTCGACATATCATAGGCGCATATCTGACCCAATGATGAGCTGCCATGTGTTTCCTTCGGCCAATGAGAATTTTACACGTGGAAAATCGCCATTGGTCCGGGCTGTTAACGGGTTATCAGATCCAAAACCGGCCCCGATAGCTTAAGGTGTCACTACTGCAGGATGGTCCAAACGCGACAGTCGAATTAGAGACCCTTCGATGAAATTGTGTGCGATGCATCAATCACAAACGATGATGTAATAAAACCGTAAAAAAAGATGCAAAATGTTTGAGATGGCGGCGACATCAAGCACGGTTCATATTAGAGTTGGGTGTGCGACGAGTGGCAAATGGTTAATGCAGAAGAACTTGTTGAAGACACGGGATTTGTTGGACCAGTTCCAGTTGCTGTGACAACTGTACATCTGGTTAGGGAGGCTGAGATTCAACTCAGAAGACCGCGTCTTCACCTTATTGGCCTTGAGCTAAGGACACACAGTCCTCGCCCAATCACTCTGGTAAGTCTTCAAGGTAGACTTCCGAACCTTCACAGAGCAGCGTTCACCGGCAATCCACAATGACTCTTGGATGCTCAGAACGCGACGCCTAACCGGCTAGAGGATTCACAGTCCTCAAGTGTAATAAGTCTTCAGGTCACACAAACAGGAAAACTTCAGTGATGCCTAACACTCTTTGGCTCTGGGTGTTTGGGCTTTGTCCTCGCAAGGATTTCTCTCTCTCAAAGGCTTCGAGGTGGGTTGCTCTCAAATGATAAAAGCCGTGCACTAACTCTGAGCAGCCAACAATTTTTGGTGTAGGGGGTGGGATATTTATAGCCACTAGGCAACCCGACCTGTTATGTCCGAAATGACCCTGGGTCACTAAGGAACTGACACGTGTTCCAACGGTCAGATTTCAAACACACAGGGCAACTTTACTTGGGCTACAAGCAAAGATGACTCATCCAAATTGGATAAGTTTTGCTCTCATTGTCTCCGCCGAAGACATAGGATTTGGGTTGAGCATCACTTGATCATTCGACTATGATCACTTGGACCCCACTTAACAAAGATGGGTGGTTCCTACGACTCAACAAAGAAGAAAAGGAAACAACGAAACGACACAGTCTTCGCGGTCCATAGTCTTCACTCAATGTCTTCTCATGTCATAATCTTCAATGTGAATATCTTCACATACCACCATTGTCGTCAATGTCTTCATACATTTTTAGGGGTCATCTCCGGTAGGTAAACCGAATCAATGAGGGACACTACCTGCGTTATCCTGCAATGCTCACAAACGCATTAGTCCTCAACCACATTTGTCGTCAATACTCCAAAACCAACTAGGGGTGGCACTAGATGCACTTACAATCTCCCCCTTTTGGTGATTGATGACAAACTGGTTGAAGTTTTCAACGGGGATAAAATATGTGAAATTGTAAAGGATAGGAATTGTCTTCATAAGTGGCAAAGGCTCCCCCTGAAGATGTGCATATATGTAGTTTGCTTTTGGAATGCAAATGCACATGGCAGGTTGTACTTGTGGAGATCCTCTTCAACTTATGAAGATAATTCATCATGCATGAAATGATATAGCTAAGAGAATGACATGCATAATGAGAAATGGACGTCTGCAGAATGATCTAAGTGCGGAAGTTATCGTTGCACATGCGGAATTTATCATCGCACTGCAGTAAAGCAAATAAGTAGCAGACGACCATCGAGTTTAAGTGTTACAACTCAAAGAACCAAATGTATCAAAAGAGAGAGTTGTAAACACTAGGCAAAATATAGTGCAACCGCCGTTATGAACCCGCTTGAAAACTATCAAACTCATATGCTTCTCCCCCTTTTGTCAGTAAGGACCAAAAAGGTTTGAAGACATAGAGCATCTACTCGTCCTCTTCTGAAGAAGATGATGCAGCAGGGTTGTCGTTGTTGGTTGGTGGTGCAGACGAGCTTGGCGCAGTGTCGATTCGTGCAGAAGTAGGGGGCGGTGAAGTAGCATCGGCTTCATCATCGATCACTCTGGCATTGACAGTTGCCGCGGAGGAAGAATAGTCAGAGTCTTCAAGAGACGGAGTTCGGCGTAGGACTGCATTCCGTGGAGGAGTGGAGTCAAACTTGAAGCGTTCAGTGAAGCCATCGTCTTGAAGATCTGCTTCAGCACTGAGCAGGGTCAAACTCTTCCATGATCGCCGACAAGTCTCTTGAGTGACAAAAGCATTCTTGGTGGCAAGGTTTCGAATGCGATTGACGTCCACCAAGAGGCTTTGCATTTGACGCTTGAGCCAGGAGTGATGCTTATCTTGCTTCTGATGCAGCGCCACAAGAAGTTCTCGATCATTGAGGACTCGAGAGCGCTTCCGAGGCCTTTGGCCAATTGTGCTCTCGATGGCTTCAAATTCCGTGCACGATGAGGCAGACGTGTGTTCCCAGCCAGAGGATAAACACGAGATACCACTTGGACGCCTTCCATGGGTTGAGAGAAGCTGTGGTGATCTGCATTCTGAAGACTTAGTGGCGTTTTGGCAGGCTCAGGGTATATGGCTAAAGGAGTAATACCAGGCCCAGAGGCCCGCTGCACGGGCTCTCTAGTACTAGAGGTTGTATTCGGTTCTCCTGACAATTTTCAAAGCGAAGAATTAACCTTCGACATCACTCCATTCCGAAGCGGCTATCACGCACTACTCGGAAGAACAACCTTCACTCGTTTTAATGCAGTACCGCATTACGCTTATCTTAAGCTTAAGATGCCCGGTCCACGTGGCATCATCATAGTTAGCGGAAACACAAAGCGTTTCTTACGTGCGGAAGAATATGTGGCAGCTCTAGCAGCCGAACACTAAACGGCCTCTCCAACCAGAATAAATGATCGGTCGTCAAGACCGCGGACACGGCTAGACAAGTCCGGCGCACCACTACCTGTAATAGCTCAGATAAACCTGAGATTGGGTCGATGGATATACCCCCATAGGTGGTGCTAGGGGCTTCCCACATGTAAAAAGGGCTACAGTTCGGCTTGACCCTATTTAGATTGCATTTTAATGGTTCATTAAGAATAATCATTTTTTCGCATGAAGACTTTCACCTGGGTTTTTCTTTTACAGATGATCATCGTGCTACACCCTTCCAGGATACGGCACAATGAAGACATAGGCGCAGACGTGCAGCAGGGCCCCGCTCAAAGGTTTCTTTTTAGATTAAGGCCCTGTGTAAACCTTTCTTACTGTCTCTTGTTGCTGCACACCCTCCGGATACTCAACACAACCGAGAGGGATGCTGGCGTTATTGGCATTTCGCCATGTCATACTAATGCACATACCTGGAAAGTCAGGGTTCATTATCAAGGGCGTTACTCAGCCCGGTATATGTTGTAAAGTCCGAATACCTTAGGGAGTGTTCGGCATCACGAGTTTGGCCTTATATGCATGAGCTCTGAATCATGTCTTTGGTCAATAATTGGGTTTTCCCAGTTCTCGTGTTTTGCTACCTTACGTTCCGCTCTATCGGCTAAGGTGGCACCGGGAGAACTACTGCGATTGTGCCCTGGTTCATCTGGACGAGCACCTCAGTAGAGAAAGCTGAAAACTGACTGTCATGATAAAGAGCGAGACTGGTCAACCACTCGATGACTCAGCGGAATCTTCGCGATTCCTCCGCATTAACGAAGGGCCAGTTTCCCTGTCATGTATGTACGCGCACCGTATTCGGATGAGCGCAGAAGTACCAGGGGCTATATAGTAGCCCCATCGTCAAACTCCTATGGCTAAGTGAAAGTGTTAAAGCTATATAGTCTGATTGCCTTGTTTGCTGCGCTATCACCTCCTTAATGGACCAACACGTTGGATCAAGTGTGAATACGCGCTTTTCTGAACACCCTTGCATTATATGCGTGGGGGCTGAAGCCGACGACTGCAAACTTTCAGGTTATACACATACATAAACGGCCACACAGGAGGCATCATAATACTTTCAGGCAAAAGTATAAACACAACCTTTATAATCCAAATAGCTTTGTTTTTACAATGGGGATACATGTCACTCGAACCTGATACTCTTCGAGCACTGAGCCTCTATTAAACGAGCACCTTCGAGGACTTCTTCAAAATAGTGCTCGACCGAGACCTGGCCTACGACCGGATCCTGGGTTGCAATAGCGGTGGCCTCCATCTCTGCCCAGTATGTCTAACACGGGCAAGAGCCATCCGTGCACCCTCTATGCACGCCGACCTCTTTACAACATCGATATGCGGCACAGCACCAAGGAATCATTGCACTAAACCAAAATAACTATTCGGCCTTGGTCCCTCCGGCCAAAGATGATCCACGACAGACCTCATGGAAAGTCCGGACAACCTATGGAGCTCAGCCCACTCTGCCATTTGTTCATTTAACAGCAACGGACACGTGGGAGCACTGAACTGCGACCAGAACAACCTTTCCACTTCGTGATCTTTCTGATCTTTAAAAAACTCAGTCGCATCAGCAACACTCGTTGCCAAGTCCAAGTACACGTCTGCAGCACTCCATAATTGATCCAGAGGGGCATACTTCGGATCTCCGAACTTCGTCCGCAACAAAAAGGGCTTCCCAGCCGTGATATCTCCGGCTTGATGAAGCTCCTCCTTCGCCGCTCTGATTTTAGAGCGGGTTTCCTTGGCTGCTACCATGGCTTTCTTCAGGTCCGCCGCTTTCGCTTGGCTTTCCTTTTCAAGAGGCTCATATCGGTCGGCAACATCCTTTAGCTCAACAGCCATCTTGGCTATTTTATCTTTGCTCTGGCGATGAGCAGCCTGTTCGGCTCTTAACACTTCGGCCGCCTTTAGGGCGGTTGCATCACTTCTCCTGGCTTGTTCGTTGGCTTGGGCAATCTCCGCCCGAAGGGTCTCCACGGCGGCAGCTCCATCTGCAGTCACAACATATTATAGATACTAGCATCATGCTCCTCTTAATATATGTTGACCACCGGAAAATACATACCCTGTGCCTCATCAAGCCGCTGGATTACAAGCATGATGTCGGCATCTGCCACATCAAGCTGCCGCCTCAGTTCGGCAAACTCACCAGTCCGGCCAGCCATCGGACCCTCAGCCGTCTGCACATGAAAGCAACATGATCATTACCTGGGACTATGATCCTCTGTTTGCCTCCTTTGGATAGCAACCAGAGTCTCAGGGGCTACTATCTGTATAGGGCACACCTAGCATGTAAGGTACCGTCAAAAAATATATATATTACTTTGCGTACCTCAAAGCCTCTTAGCAGGCTCATAAAAGCTTCATGCAACCCACTTTTGGCGGAGGAAATCCTCTCAACCACCGTAACCATTAAAGTACGATGCGCCTATGAGATAGCCGCTTGCTCCAGAAGACCCATCAGTGCGCCTGGTCGTGCACCGGACAGTACCGAACTCTTTCTATTGCTCTCCTTAGGAGCCGAATACTCTGGACTTCGGGTGGCGTAAGGGTTACCTTCTGGCCTTGGCGGATCAGGAGAAATCCTCCGTGATGACACCTCAGGGTCGTCCGCCTCATGAGGCGGGGAGACAGGGGGAGGCGTTTCGCTCTCCATCATCTCCGGAAGAAGATCCCCGAAGACGAACTCTGTCGAGAAGGGCTACGATCCGAACTGCAAGACATACGTCTCGGTTATTGTCCTCGGAGAGGAAGCATGATATATTTACCAAAAGTAATCTTGTTCACTTATAGCTCGTTGAGGGCTGATCCCCTTGCGGGCACTATGCGGTAACGATGCCCTCCAGGGCAGGGTCCCCTGGCGAAGGTTTCTACCCTCGTTTGGAAACCCTCGTTTCCAAGTCTTCAGAGGCGGTCCTTTTCCTTCCTTGGGGAGAGGGAATTTCAGATTCTTCTCCCCGATTATCCTCCTTCGCGAAGACACTAATTCCCCCGGTTTGGATGAGTAATGCGTGAGGCCCGCTTTCGGCTTCTTTATTCCTCCCTTTATCTTCCTCTGATGGCACTTGATAAGGTGCGTGTCCAAGCATCCTGGCTAGTACAGGATCCGGTGAGCCTTCGGGAAGGGGGGCCGAACACCTGATCATCTTTGCCTTTTTTATCCAGTCCTGGTCAAAGAGCGATTTTTTTCAGAATGATGTCGTGACAAATAAAAAGACGACATGTTCGGCCGCAGAATTGCTTACGTGGGTATCTGGACGATTGCAGTTCAGACCCGCATCCTCGGCGGTGTCCGGACACTTTATTCGTGATCCGAAGAACAATCCATACATCTCTTCAAGCGTCACACCGAAAAATTGCTGAATAGTTCGTGGTCCTTCCGGGTTGAACTCCCACATACGAAGAGGTCGACGTTGGCATGGAAGGACCCGACGAACTAGCATGACTTGCATTACCTTGACAAGGCTGACATCTCTCTTGAGGACATCTCGGATGCGACTCTGCAATGTCGGCACGTCACACTGGCCCCCAGTCCAGCCCCTTGTTGACCCATGACACCAGTTGTGGCGGGGGGCCCGAACGGAAGGCGGGGGCAGCTACCCACTTAGTACTTCGGGGAGCTGTGATGTAAAACCACTCCCGCTGCCATAAGTTGGACATCTCCGGGAAGGAACCCTTTGGACACGGAGCATCGGCGCCTTTGCTTATTATGGCACCTCCACATTCTACGTGTCGCCCATCGATCATCTTCGGCTTCACATTGAAGGTCTTGAGCCATAAGACGAAGTGCGGGGTGATGCGGAGGAAGGCCTCACACACGACGATGAACGACGAGATGTGAAGGATGGAATCCGGAGCTAGATCATGGAAATCGAGCCCATAATAGAACATAAGCCCTCTAACAAAGGGATCAAGACTAAAGCCTAGCCCTCCGAGGAAGTGGGAAACAAATACGACACTCTCGTTGGGTTCGGGAGTGGGGATGACCTGCCCTTGAGCAGGCAGCATGTGCGAGATTTCGGCGTTAGATACCTAGCTTCTCTTAGCTTCTTGATGTCCTCCTCTATGACAGAGGAGGCCATCCACCGGCCTTGAAGGTTGGGTCCGGACATGATTGAAGGTCCGAAGCTCTTAGCCTGAGCCTTGGGTGTTGGAATTCGAGGTGGGGGAAGGGAAGGCTTGAGCGCGAGAAGAAAAGGACAGGCCTTGGCCCCTTTATAAAGAGGGTGAATATCAAGCATCCTCCGCGTGACCGTTTGGAACTTGCCTAAAATCAAGGAGTCATACCAGCAAGCGCGATTGGGTTACCCACACCCGTATTGATGAGAATTCCGTGGTAAGGGGACACGATATCTGCTTCGACGAGACGTGCCAAGAAAACCGCCTCGCAACACGTGCAGTCGTAGGCTGGGAAAAACGGTTCGTAAGGACCGGACCACGGTATGATGTCACATTATGAAAAGTTGTCAGCAGATTAGATTTGTGGAATATTATACTCTCTACGCTGGTATGTGAAATTTGTTTTGCAGAGCCGGACATGAGCCTTGTGTTCAAAATCTTCTATGGAGTATTCGGAGGAGGAACCCGCCATGCAATGCCGAAGACGATCCGCGCGCAGGACTCATCGTCATTGAAGCCTGGTTCAGGGGCTACTGAGGGAGTCCTGGATAAGGGGGTCCTTGGACTGCCGGACTATATACTTTGGCTAGACTTTTGGACTATGAAGATACAAGATTGAAGACTTCGTCCCGTGTCCAGATGGGACTCTCCTTTGTGTGGAAGGCAAGCTTGACAATTTGGATATGTAGATCTCCTCCTTTGTAACCGACTCTGTGTAACCCTAGCCCCCTCCGGCGTCTATATAAACCGGAGGGTTTAGTCCGTAGGACAACAACAATCATAATCATAGGCTAGCTTCAAGGGTTTAGCCTCTATGATCTCGTGGTAGATCAACTCTTGTAATACTCATATCATCAAGATCAATCAAGCAGGAAGTAGGATATTACCCCCATCAAGAGGGCCCGAACCTGGATAAACATTGTGTCCCTCGCCTCCTGTTACCATCCGCCTTAGACGCACAGTTCGGGACCCCCTACCCGAGATCCGCTGGTTTTGACACCGACACCCGCACCATCAGCACGTAACGCAGCTGACCGACCACCTCGTGGCCGGGACAAAACAGTAACTCAAGCCCAACACCAACCCATACTACCTCACCGTAAAGGTAGAGATCTAATAGCTCAGGGATATACATATGACCTGCGGCAAGACCTGGACAATAGAGCAGGTTAGACCAGATCGATCTACGGATAGCGGGGGCGTGCCCTGACGCGCGACGACGGCTATCTAGCCGGACGTAACAAGCATAATCACGCCTGGGCCGAAAACCGCAGATGGACTCCATCCGAGCTACATCGCGACTTGGCCCGATATAGAGGCGCCGCACACCCCCTCTGCTTCACTGATGAAGTAATGGAGCACAAATTCCCAGAAGGGTTTAAACCCGTGAATATCGAATCATACTATGGAACAATAGATCCCCCGGTATGGATTGAGGATATTTTTCTCCATATTCATATGGCCCACAGTGATGATCTTCATGCCATCAAATACCTCCCGCTAAAATTCAAGGGACCAGCTCGACACTGGTTGAACAGCCTGCCTGAAAACTCCATTGGCAGCTGGGAGGACTTGGAAGATGCCTTCCACGACAACTTCCATGGTACATACATCCGACCTCCAGACGCCGATGACTTAAGCCACATAGTTCAACAGCCCGGAGAGTCAGCCAGGAAATTCTGGACTAGGTTCCTAACTAAAAAGAACCAGATCGTCGACTGTCCGGATGCTGAAGCCCTAGCAGCCTTGAAGCACAGCATCTGCGATGAATGGCTCGCCCGACACCTCGGCCAGGAAAAGCCGAAGTCCATGGCAGCCGTCACGGCACTCTTGACCCGCTTTTGCGCGGGCGAAGATAGCTGGCTAGCCCATATCAACAATAGTTCAAGTGAACCTGGCACCTCTGAAGCCAGAAATAGCTACAGAAATCCCCGACGCAATAAGCACAAGCGTCAAAGCAACGGTTATAATACCGATGAGATGGCGGTCAACGCCGGATTCAGTGGCTCCAAGTCCAGCCAGCGGAAGAAGCCATTTAAAAGGAACAATCCGGGCTCATCTAGCTTGGACCGCATACTCGATCGTCCATGTCAGATCCACGGCACCCCCGGCAAACCAGCCATTCATACCAACAGAAGCTGTTGGGTCTTTAAACAGGCTGGCAAGTTAAACACCGAGAACAAGGAGAAGGGGTCGCAAAGTGAGGATGACGATGAGGAGCCCCGTCCACCGAACACAGGGGGACAGAAGAAGTTTCCCCCCAGGTTAAAATGGTGAACATGATATACGTTACCCATATCCCCAAGAGGGAGCGCAAGCGTGCGCTTAGGGACGTCTATCCGATAGAGCCGGTCGCCCCAAAATTCAACCCATGGTCGTCCTGGCCGATCAGTTTCGATCACAGGGACCATCCGACCAGTATCCGTCACGGCGGTTCAGCCGCATTGGTCCTTGACCCAATTATTGATGGATTCCACCTCACGTGAGTCCTTATGGATTGTGGCAGCAGCCTCAACCCGATCCATCAAGGATCAAGCCCACAAAAACTACCTTTAAAGGAGTTATACCAGGTGTAGAGGCTCGCTGCACGGGTTCAATCACATTGGAAGTCGTCTTCGGATCTCCGGACAACTTCCAAAGCGAGGATTTAATCTTCGATATCGTCCCCTTCCGCAACGGTTATCATGCACTGCTCGGACAAACTGCATTTGCCCGATTCAATGTGGTGCCACACTATGCTTATCTCAAACTCGAGATGCCCGAACCACGCGGTGTCATAACAGTCAATGGAAACACGAAGCACTCCTTCCATACTGAGGAGCACACCGCAACTCTGGCAGCCGAAGTACAGAGCGGCCTTATCAAGCAGAACCTTAACTCAACGGCCAAGTACCCGAACACTATCAAACGAGTCTGGGCTACTCTGCAGCAGGACAATCCAGCTCGTCAAGAGCTCGACTAGCAATTTGGCCTTCGTCTCAGTCTCGACCAAATGGCGGCGTACGTACCGCGCGTACATAACTACGCACTCAAAATACCATGGGCATAGACGGAGGCGTAACTTTATTGTGGCCCATCATACGACTCACACACATAATTTTCCTTTTCCTTTTTACCATTTCTTGGTCTCTTTTTCACAGGCCCCTCCCGACGGCCTAATCATCGGTCCTTTCGAAGGATAGATATACCAAGGGGGCAAGAAGTACAGACTTGTGGGGGAATCTCTAGATGCTCTTCTTGACGATCGTTCTACCTGTTTTCAGGACCCGCACGAAGCTCCCCCTTGGTCTTGGCATGTTAAATAGCCAGGTTGCTTATCGCACTATTTGTACAAATACGCTTTGAAGTATCAATCAAATTATAATGGAAACAGTTTGCGGCCCAATTATGTGGCACTAGCTTACTACTTCATCTTATTATTCTTATCGATTGCACCCGTACACTTTGGTATGCATTAGTTCGCCCGTGGCTTCATTGTGCTCCATACTACGGCAACAAAGTCCGAACACTTTTTAAAGTACATTTCGGCAACCCGAATTTTAGCATTATATGCATCGGCTCTGAATCATGTCTTTGGTCAATAGTTGGCTTGCCCGGCTCCTGTGCTTGCAACCTTATGTTCCGTCCTATCGGCTAAGGTAGTAAAGGGAGAACTACTGCGATTGTGTTTCTGGTTTACCCGAGCAAACACCTCAGTAGAGAAAGCCGAAAACTGACTGTCATGATGCGGCGAGCGGGTCAGCTATTCGGAGGTTAAAAATCTTTTGTGATTTTTTCTGCATTATGCGATGAATCGGCCTTCATCCGATCAGGTGTTTACAGCACCCTAGTCCGGATTAAATGCTAACTAGGGGCTGCGCCTACATTTTTATTGTCAAACTCCTATGGCTAAGTGAGGGTGATAAAGCCACATAGTCCGATTGCCTGGTTCGTTGCGCTAAACACCTCCTTCAAGGACCAAATTCTTGGATCAAGAGTGTTTAGATTCCATCCCGAACACCCCCGTACTACCTACGTCGGGGCTGAAGCCGACGACTAGCCAACTCTCAGATTTAATAAAAACGGCCGCGCAGGAGGCAAAATTTTAAATAATAAACAAGCATAATATTACATAACGGCTTTGTTTCATCATTCAAGACAAGATAACATGAATGTATTCATTCGAAGATAATGTGTTTTGAACACTGGCCCTATACAATGCGGGATCCCTTGAGGACATCATCAAAAGACCGCTCGGGCGTGCGGTGCTCCTTGCCAGCGGGCGGTTCCTCGGTCACGAGCTTTATGGCGCCCATCTTCGCCCACTGCATCTTGACACGGGCGAAGGCCATCCGCACACCTTCGATACAGACCGACCGCTTGATGGCATCAAGCCGAGGGCAGTCACCGACCAGCCGCTTCGCGAGCCCGAAGTAACTGCTGGGTATGGCTTCAGCAGGCCACAAACGGATTATCAAATCATTCATGGCTAGTTCGGGCACCTTATGCAGTTCGATCAACTGTTTCAGCTGATCGCTAAAGGGCATCGGATGCTCTGGCGCAAGGTATTGCGACAAGAACAGCTTCTCCGTTGAGCTCCCCTCTTCGGCTCGGAAGAACTCCGCAGCGTCAGCAACACTGTGCGGCAGATCCAAAAATGCCCCTGGAGAACTCCAAATCCGGGTCAGTAAGAAGTACCTTTTCTTCACATACTTGCTCTACATAATAAAGGCCTTACCCGCTGCGATTTTTCTGGCCTCCTAGATTTCCTGGAGGGCGACCTAGGCTTCAACCCGGGCATCGTGTGCGCTTTGGCGGGCCTTGGCAAGTTCGGACTCTTGATCCACAATGTTGCGCTCCAAGGACTCGCATTTCTTCATAGTGTCTTGGAGCTCCTGGTGGACCTCACCGACCCTGGCTTCGTGTTTTTCACGGGCGGCTTGTTCCTTTGCCGCTTTCTTCTGGGCCTCGGCCAGTGCCTTCTTGAGGGTCTCCACCTCGGACGCCAGTCCTACAAAATATCACGGCATTATGGTCAACATAAATCATTCATCCTTTTTGGATCTACAAAAGTCCATTACATACCTTGCTGGTCCTCCAGCTGCTTTTTCACACGACCGAGCTCTTCCTCAGTCCGCTCCAGACTCTACTTCAGTCCGGACACTTCGGCAGAATGAGAGGTCGCAGCCAGCAATGACGCCTGCTTATTCATATAAGACATATTTGGTTAGTCTCGTGCGGAAATTACTTGATCCTCTGTCCGGCTTTTCTTTCCGAACACCGGAAAGAGTCTCATGGGCTACTGTCTATACTATGACATTCTTTTTATACAATTGCATCGCTTACCTCAAAGCCTGCTAGAAGGCTGGTGCACGCTTCGGTCAGTCTGGTCTTAACGGACTGAACCCTCTCAATCACTGTACCCATAAGGGTACGGTGTTCCTCAACAGTGGAAGCGCTTTGTAGCGCTTCCAGTAGAGTATCCGGTGCCTCCGGATGGACAGAGGTCACCGGTGGAATTGGTGCACCTCCTTCTTTCGAAGGAGGCTGCTTACTAGATTCCGGAGCCGTATAGGTCTCCGGGATCGTATTCGGCTGGGGGCCGAATTGGATATGGCCCCCATCGCCAGTCTCCATGGGGATTTGCTCCCCCATGTGTCTGGTGGTCGAGGTTTCACTCTATGGCGCCACCCTGACGGCCTCCTACGTCTCTCCCTAGCCTGGGGAGGCCCTTCGGGACAGCACCTCAGCGTCGTCCATGACCTTGGGAGAAGAGACCGCCGGAAGGAACCCGCTGTCCATCACCTTGGGATCCAGCGAATTCCCCGGAGATGAGGATTGCTGGAGGTCGGAACGAGCCGGACTGCAGCACATTCGACATGTTAAAACCATGGAGTAAAGGAGCTGGATATATCTGCGCGTCTTCGAGTACTTATGATTCGGCCAGGGGCTTATCCCTGGGGTGCCACTCAGAGCTGCTATCGATGTCCCACACGGAGTTATCCGCGAGGGAGACCTTCCCCTTCTTGGACGCCTCTGCCTCCAGATGCGTGGAGGCCGCCATTTTCTTTCTTCCCCCCTCAGGGGGAGAGGTGCTTTCCTCCTCCTCCTCCTCGTCCTCGGTGGGGGAGGAGTGGGTCTCGGCGTCTTTGGACATCACGTCCGAAGTGCCCTTACGGCGGAGGCAACTTCATGTCTCCTTGGCCTTCTTCTTGGCCTTCTTCTCCGGTGCTTGGTAGGGCGCCGAAACCAGCATCTTCGTCAGAAGAGGGATTGGTGGGTTTTCGGGCAGCGGAGCCAGACACTAAATCCGCTCCGCCTTCTTTGTCCAGCCTTGAAAAATCATATAGGGAAGCTCAGACGACTTCCTTGAGTATGCAAGTAAAGGATACGGCTTGAAATACGAAAAACTTACCAGATTGGCGGGATGGGCCAGGTCGTGCCCACGGTCCTCGGTCGTCACCGGTCACATCTCATTGGCCTTAAAAAGCACCTTCTAGATGTCTTCATGCGTGGTGCCGAAGAACTGTTGCAAGGTCTGGTGCTTGGCCGGATCGAACTCCCACAAATGGCAAGTCCAGCTTTGGCATGGAAGGATCCGGCGAACGAGCATCACCTGGATCACATTGACAAGCTTGATGTTCTTGTCTACCATGCTTCTGATGCGCGTCTGAAGCGTTTTCAGCTCGTCCGACGAAGACCAGTCCAGGCCCTTCTCTAGCCAGGAGGTGAGCCGCATCGGGGCTCTGGACTGGAATTCGAGAGCCGCAGCCCAGGTGGCGTCGTGAGGCTCTGTGACATAGAACCACTGCAGTTGCCACCCTTTGACGGTCTCCATGAAGGTACCTTTGGGCCATGTGACGTTGGGCATCTTGCTCACCATGGCGCCTCCGCACTCTGCATGTTGACCGCCCACCACTTTCGGCTTCACATTGAAGATCTTTAACCACAATCCAAAGTGGGGTGGGATGCGGAGGAAGGCCTCGCACACGACAATGAATGCCGAGATGTGGAGTAAGGAGTTGGGGGCCAGATCGTGGAAATCCAGCCCGTAATAGAACATGAGTCCGCGGACGAATGTGTGGATAGGAAATCCCAATCCACGGACGAAGTGGGGGATGAAAACCACCCTCTCATGGGGCTCCGGGGTGGGTATGATTCGCCCCTTTGCTGGAAGCCGATGGGCGATTTCCTGGGCAAGATACCCGGCCTATCGGAGCTGGGTGATGTCCTTCGCCTTGACGGAGGAGACTATCCACTTGTCCTGCGCTCCAGATCCGGACATGGCCGGAGTGCTTTTTTGAGGCGGAGAAGATGAGAGCTTGGGCGCTGGAGCTCGAGAATGGATGAGCAGAGAGAGAGAAGGCGTGGGTGAAAAGGGGTGAATCCTTATCTCCTTATAAAGGCAGTGAATATCAAGCGCCTCCCCACTCGCCTTAAAACTCGCCTATTCCCCAAGGGTTGTGCAGATGGCGCGGTTGGATTACCACGCTCGTATTGATGAGTATCCCGCAATAAGGGGACACGATCTCTGCTTCGACAAGACGTGCCAATAAAACCACATCTTGAAACATGGAGCGGGAGGCTAAAAAATGGTTCGAAATAATGACCGGGCAGTGACGTGATGTCATGCTACAAAAGTTGTCAGTAGATTGGACTCGTGAAATATTATACTCTCTGCGTGTGTGTGTGTGGTACTTGTTTTGCAGAGCCGGGCACGCTTTATGTGTTCGAAGGCTGTTTTGGAGTATTCGGAGGAGGAACCCGCCTTGCAATGCCAAAGAAAATTTGCGGGCCGGACATATCGTCATTGAAGCCTGGTTCACGGGATACTGAGGGAGTCCTGGATTAAGGGGTCCTCGGGCGTCCGGACTATGTAACATTGGCCGGACTAATGGGCTATGAAGATACAAGACAGAAGACTTCTTCCCGTGTCTGGATGGGACTCTCCTTTGCGTGGATGGCAAGCTTGGTGTTCGGATATGTAGATTCCTTCCTTTGTAAACCGACTATGTACAACCCTAGGCCCCTCCAGTGTCTATATAAACCGGAGGGTTTAGTCCGTAGAGATAATCATAATCATACATGCTAGATTTCTAGGGTTTAGCCATTACGATCTCGTGGTAGATCAACTCTTGTAATCCTCATATTCATCAAGATCAATCAAGAAGGAAGTAGGGTATTACCTCCATCAACAGGGCCCGAACCTGGGTAAACATCATGTCCCCTTTCTCCTATTACCATCGACCTTAGACGCACAGTTCGGGACCCCCTACCCGAGATCCGCCGGTTTTGACACCGACACCTCTTCCCCAGGAGACCGTCGGGCGCGAGCTGGATATGGAGGAGGCGGCGGAGATCGACGAGCACTAGCTGTAGTACTAGTACTCTTTTTTATTTAATTAAGAGCGTGGGTCTTTGATTTGTTAGAGTAATGTTTAGGTCAGGTAGCTCTGTTTAATTGCTTAACTTGCTCGATTAAGAAGTGTGGGTGTGCTGTAGTCTCCTTTGTGTACCCAAATTATGCAATGACGTGAATGACCACTGTAACCAGGGAAATTCGAAACAATTTTTTTGACGTTCAAACTCATCACACATGGGTTAAGCTATCTGAATCATTTGTGATGTTCACATATCGTACACAGTTCTGAATAAGGGAACGTGTCTCATGACAGTTTGCACGCCAGTTTTTTCGCTGAACCAATTCAAATTTTTGGGCTTCTGCAGAAATATCCACCTCCCCGCCCCCTCCCCCTTACCAAAAGCCACATTTTCCCTGTTTCCACCTTCCTTTCTGTCATGGTTTTGTCACGGCAGATGTCCTCATGAAAGGACTTAGTCGTGGAGCCTTCGCTACGGGTTAGCTTGAAGGGGTTAAAGAGGACACAAGGACGCAAGAGAGTTTATACTAGTTCAGCCCCTTCGATGAAGGTAAAAGCCTACGTCTAGTTGTGATGGAATTGATGGGGGTTTCGATGACTAGGGAGCAAACAAGCTTCGCCTAAGTCTCGAGTTGTTGTCTGTTGTCCCTAAACCACCGCTGGTCGCCCCTTATATACATGGGTGACGCCCGTCGGTTTGCAGAGTCCCGAGACCAGCTCATAGACATGTCCGGTTTGGTCTCTAATATTTCTAACTTACAACACAAGTTACATACCAATACCGGTTCACGGCTACAAGCCTTAAACCGGTTCTGGGCCTTGGGCCCTTATAGAATATCCTCATGGGCTTCAAGTATACTTGACTACTGATGATGTTAACCCGGCCTGTCCTGGCCGGTTTACGCCCGGTAGTAATATCCCCAACATTAGGCCCCAGATTGATTTGAACACGTTCATGTCAATCCTCAGCAAAAAACTTCGTCTTCAACATCTTCTTGGCTGAACCGCCATGACGTCATCTTCTCAGATTGTGGTGAACCAGCATGACGTCATCTGTCATAAAAAACTGTATATAACATCTTTTCATTAATGGGTCTGCAACAATCAAGGCGACAACTCCGCTTCCAAACTTGAGGCCCCTTGATTTTCGCGCCTGACACACATATCCCTTGCCTTTATAAATAGGACCGAAGGGTCATTCTCCTTTCCCCTTTGTGCCCTTCCTCATCGTCTTCCTCGCGCCGCCCAGCTCGTGAAGCTCCGTCGCCTCCGTCAACCATTGTCTCTGCATCAACCTTGGCCGCTGCATCACCTCGAACGCATTCAGAAAGATCGCGGTGACCTTCCGCTTCTTCCTCAGCTCCGGTAAATCTTCTGCTTCTTCCGCCCTAGATCTGTTCTAGGGTTTCTAGGTTTTTCAGTGTTCATCCTTTGTTCTTCGTTCATATAATGGTTTTCCAAAGAACTCCCGAATCTCTGTTCTGTGTAATGGTAGCTTTTAGCCTCTGTTTTCACTTACACATCTCAAGATCATAGATCTCCCTGCATCCTTGCTCATTGTTTTGATACCGCTCTGTTTTGAACCTTGAATATTTATCTCTTTTCTGAACATGCTCCAGATCCAAAACAGTGAATTACTTTCGTGAAACCTGTTTTCGCACATCCACTCTTGATTCATCAATGTTTCAGACTAGGCGGTTTAACTTTGTATAGAAATTGACAACTCGGCATATACCATTAGTCCCCTTGTTGAACCGCCAGGATTTCTCAGTTATATATTGCCACCTTGCAGAACTCCGGTTTATAAGCAACTTCTTCCGGTTTAACAATGAATGTATCAATATATAGCCTTCCAACATATCCTTGAACCGGTATTACCGCCTTGCAGATTGCACCATGGCCAAGCAAGTGTATGAGTGTAATTGGGTCCCTTCTCGAGTATTTGAAAGCATATCGATAACTTAGTCCGCACCGCGCTTTAGGAAAAAAAGATGTCATTCATCGGAGGGTCTGGCCGGAGAGTCCTCCGTAACCCAAGGATGGAGAAGTTGTTGTTTTTGCTGACCACTTAGCCCGGGCTTGATCCGCCCGGTTCAAAGTTTTATCGGGATGTCTTGGCCAACTTCCAACTCAAGGCCCACAAGATATTGGCCCCAACTCCATAACCAATATCTGTCATTTTCAAGTGCTCGTGAGGTGTTCTTTCAGGAGGAGCCCACAGTTGAATTGTTCAGATTGCTTCCATCTAAACCGCCGCACTTAATTTTCTGACGGTCCCAACACCGAGTTGGGTGGTGTGGCGATTCAAAAGCGGAAAGAGGTCACTTACCCTCATGCCAAACTGCATAGCCATCCCAAAGAGTGGAACTCAACATGGTTTTACTGCAAAGATACCTCTCCTGAGGGAGAAAATCCTTTACCGGGTTACCGTCCGGAACGACTAAGCAACACACATCCTCTCCCTCACCGACTGACTGGTAAGGAAAGAAGGAAATATCCCCCTCAACTATCCAAGCTCCGGGCCTTCATGGCCAACGGGTTGACAGGAGTTGATCTTACTCGCTGCTGGATATCTTGGAGTATACTGCCCCTGAGCCTGCGCTCCGGTTTGATGTGAAAATACACAGAAGATGTGAAAGATCCTCTACAGCATATTGCGATCCAACTGACAGACGATGAAGTTACTGAGGCTGTTAAGAGGATGTTAAATGAACTGGAAGCTGCTTGCGCCCATACCGGCTTGGCTCCCTTTTCTGCCATTAACAAACCGCCAGTGGTAAGACTCATACCTTATGCCTTTATAAAATCTGACTATGTTTAAGTACTCTTTGTTGATATTAACATCTTTCAAACAGGGTGATGATCCATTTTGGATCAGGAAGACTCCACAAGAGAAACCGGTGGCAATAACCCGGCCCAAGACCAAAGTTGTGAAGAAACCAACAAATAGAAACAAAACCACTGCCTCCTCCAATCCACCAGCTGACGATGATGTGGGTAATCCGGATCTTGTGGTAGAACTTGACTCACTTGGTCTATTTTTTACACGCCTTATTGATAATGATTATTGCGGGGATGATGTCAAGCTAGTCATGCTGATGTTGTAGAGGTAATCACTCTTTCTTCCGATTCAAACCCTTTACCTTCAAAAAAATCCGTCAGGCAAACCAGAAAGTTAAATTTTTCTCATCCTCTTTCTTACTTGGATCGAAACTTTCTTATGAAGACACAACAGCATGAAGCTCGTCGCGCAACCCGGCACAGCGGCCAGGTAGTCACCTCCACCGGTTTACCGTACAGTCCGGTTCGAGAACGCCGTTCAGAGGTCTCTAACTGTTTCGTCAATGCTTATCCTAAAGCGGGTTGTATTCGTCAACCTCTTAATCCATCTGACTCCGATTATCAGGTGACTTCTCATTCTTCCTCTGGCGAGTCGACAGGCACCCAACTCCCACCACTCAAGACAGTGCTTGGGTGAGCCATATTCCTGATAATGCTGTTTGGTATACCACTTTCAATGTTCATTGGACTGATCCATCTTTTTTCCTTTCAGGGCTAAGCCTAGGCCAAGCAAAAAAGCTCGCTTGGACAAAGCGGCAGAAGACGATGCTCCTGAACCGACCCAAATACCAAATCCCGAAGAACACATCCAGGATGATATGCTGACCGACCCACCATTGCAAGATCATGATGTTACTGTTGAAGAGGCACATGTTGATACCACCAGCCCTTCAAATCAACCCACGAGTCCTGCTCAAACTGACAAGACAGCGAGTCCACCAAAGCATACGCATAAACGGGCGACCCCAGTGCGAACCGGCGAAGCCAAGGATGATGATGTTGTTATTACTGGCTTTGGCCATTTCAAGCCAGGTAATCCTGTTGCTTTGTCCAAGCATACATCAAAGGATGAATTTACCGCGTTTGGTAAGGGCAAGTGGAATGCCGATTTGGCTACTTATGCCGCCTTGAATCCCCAAGATCTTCATTCCGGTTATCTGAACCGGTTATATACTAGCCGTGATTACGAAGCCGGTTTGGTAAATATGATGAAGGACAAATATGAGGTAAATTCCATATGACTCCCTGCTTGTATATTTCAATCTGTCAACTCTAATAGCCCCCAAGTGACGGTTTAAGATGTGAACTTAAACCGACTTCTAATATAACTCTGAGCAAAGCTGTACTTTTGGGAAAGTAGCCCCCAAGGGCCGGTTCAACTTAATGTAGTTAAACCGGGACTTTGTATAAGAAATCCAGTATTCCTCAAGGACAGAGCAAATAAGCATTAGCCCCCAAGTGCCAAACTGAATACTTGTATTGAGATTGGGACTTGATATATAGAAATTGTAGAATGAACAGCAAATATGCATTAGCCCCCAAGTACCAAAGGCATAACTTGTTATGGGGTTGGTACTTCAAGTCTACACCTTAACCTTTATCAAATGATTTTCTGTATGTAGGCTGATCTGAACAAGAAAGAGAACCAAATCGCTGATCTCCAAGAAAACGTGAAATTCCAACAAGATGAAACCTCCAAAGCAAAGAATGAATTAACCAGCGCTTTAAGCGTCATGGAAAAGCTTAAGGAGGGCTTCAACAAGGAGCGGACAGATTGGGCCACTGAAAAGGCCGCTTTAACTCAACGGGCAGAAAATGCTGAAGCTGCCCTCAAACCGGTGGTGGATGAACTGACCGGTGTAAAGCAGCAAGTGCATGCCATGACCGCCGCTGTCTTTGGTAAGGCTTTTTGATTTCTGACGTAATGAGGCCTTCTCATGTAATTGCCGGTTTATTAACCCTTTGAATGATACAGGGACACGTATTGGCCACTTGGGATCAGATGTGCGGAAGAAATTGAAAGCCTCTTATACATTGATAGAGCAACTCTATACTGGTGCGCAGCGGATCATCAGCACCGCTTCTCATAACAACCCGGCACCGACCTTGATCCAGGACACCCTTAAAAGGTTGTCAATGCTTCCTGCCCGGTTTGAAGAATTAAAGAAATCTGCTGCTAGAACCGGTGCCATAAACGCCTTAATCCGGGCCAAATCGTGGGTGCCGGATTTCGATCTTGTTGAAGCGGCCTAGGGCTTCCCAAGCTTGAAGGAAGACGGGACAAAATTCAGCGAAGAGGATCTCCGAGCAATAAACCGGTAAGTGCGCCCTTTGGCTTGCCAATTGGCTGAAGAGGCAAATCTGTCTCACTATCAAGCCCAATATGATGGAGAAAAATAAACGTGTGCATGCACCGATTCCTGAAGCGGAGAACCTTATACCGCCAATCCGTAAGCATACTTACACTCCTGATATTGAACCGTCGTTGCTGATCAATGATGAAGCCGTATTCCAAGCATTAATGGGAATCGACTGGACAACTGTTGATTTCCGGCCCATTTGGGTAGGGAATTAGAAGTTGAAGCGGTAGCAGGATGACCCGCAACCATCAGGCCAAGCTGGCGATCAAGCATAAACCGGAGGCCGGTTTACATTACTGCTTCCTTATGTTATGACAAAAAACAATTATCTTATCTGGGCATTGTGTTGCCTTGTAATATACTAGTTGCCACACTTTGTGTTGATATGCCTTCGTGCATATTTATTGCAATTTATGTTTTTGCTGAATCCTCAACCTCAAATTGTTGTCTGCAGCAAAAAGCTTAAAACGCCATGGTGGTTGTATCACCAGGCGGGTCATCATATCCATGTATATGAAATTAAAGATAATACTTTAGATTAATCATATGATAAAATATGGGAGTATATGATACCTACCATCGTAGGGCATGAAGTTGGCTGTGCCAATCTTGAAGCGGAGTTATAAGAAACCCGCTCTGCTGAAGGAAAAAACAGCTCCTGCGTATATAGGGTCGGTTTACCAGGTAAACCATTCCGGGTTAAGATGGACACCGGTGTTACTCCATAATAGGATGTTTATCAAAAATCAAACCGGGAAAAAAGTGTCTCCGGACGAAAAACAAACCGTGTCCCGTCAACTGACAGTCAAATCAGTTTAATAATTGTCGGTTTAAGAACACAACAAGAGAAATATGCAAAAAGACAAACAAATTTCAACCAAGACAAAATCTTTTGCGAAAAGAGGTTGTTTGAGCCGATCAAGTGGCATTACCATGGTCGGACACGACCAAGCCCCCAATAGGCGTAGCTATGGTTCATGTCAGCCGGGTTCCCAAATGATGCGATGGCATTACGCCCGATCAAGAGGTGTAGCGATGGTTCGGGTTCGACCAAAAGCCCCCAAGTGATTACAGAGCCTTAGGGACGATCAAGAGGCGTGGATCGGTTCAGACGTGACCAAGTCACCAAGTGATCTCGTGGCTTTCGCCTATCAAAAGGTGTTGCATTGGTTCGGACATGACCAAGCCCCCAAGTGACATGATATAAAGCTTTGTTAAAAAGCTAACTCAAGGGGTAAACCGGAGACCGCTTTAAGATGAAAACTCAGTGTAACCACTCATGATGTAAAAATAACAGAGACCCCGCTTTAGCTAAGGCTCCGGTTTATTGTATTGATCATAATATGTACATTGTCATAATATGTACATAAGTAGAGCCTATGGCTCAAGTATAATAGGGCCGAAGATGAGCTATCTTCCACGGCCTGTTGGTCTCCTCCTCTGATGTACATGAGTCTTTATGCTCTCGAATATCAATCAGATAGTATGACCCGTTGTGCATATTCTTGCTGACCACGAAAGGTCCCTCCCAAGGTGGGGATAGCTTGTGCATATCAGTTTGGTCTTGGATGAGCCGGAGCACCAAATCTCCTTCTTGAAAGGTTACGGTTCTAACTTCGGCTGTGATAACAACGAAGATCCTGGCCGTAGATCACCGAGCGGGCAGCTGCAATGTCACGCTCCTCATCCAACAGGTCCAAAGCGTCTTGACGTGCTACCTCGTTGTCCGCTTCAACATAAGCTGCTACGAGGTGAATCATGACGGATATCATCGGGAGAACCGCCTCCGCTCCGTAGACCATGAAGAGCGGTGTGTATCCCGTCGATCTGTTGGGCGTAGTATTGATGCTCCATAATACGAGATGGTAACTCCTCAACCCAACAACCCGGCGTTAGCGCAAAGGAACCATAAGCCGGGGTTTGATGCCTCGTAAGATCTCTTGGTTAGCTCTCTCTGCTTGGCCATTGGACTATGGGTGAGCCACTGATGAAACGTCAAGCCGGATGTGCTCACGTTCACAAAACTCCTTCATAGCACCCTTGGATAGATTGGTACCATTATCAGTAATGATACTGTGTGGAAAGCCAAACCGGAAAATCACCTTTCTAATGAATTGAACCGCCGTGGCTGCATCACACTTGCTGACGGGCTCCGCTTCTACCCACTTTGTAAATTTGTCAGCCGCCACCAAAAGGTGGGTCTTCTTGTCCTTGGACCATTTGAAAGGCCCAATCATATCCAACCCCAAGTCGCAAACAGCCAAGTAATTGGAATCATCCTCAATTCTTGAGCCGGCACATGAGCACGTCTTGAGAACTTCTGACAGCCGTCACATCGCCTAACCAGGTCCTCCGCATCAGCATGAGCAGTCAACCAATAGAAACCATGACGAAACGCCTTAACCACCAGAGATTTTGAACTGGCGTGGTGACCACAATCTCCTTCGTGGATTTCACGCAAGATCTCACAACCTTCCTCCGGCGACACACAACGTTGAAACGCTCCTGACACACTGCAATGATGCAACTCACCATTGACAATAGTCATGGACTTGGATCGCCGGTTTTCTGCCTGGCCAGCGTCTCATCCTCTGGTAACTTGCCCCGGTTCATATACGCAAGATAAGGAACCGTCCAATCCAGAATGACACGCAGAGCCGCCACCAACTGAGCCTCCGGATCAGGAATAGCCAAATCCTCTTCGCCAGGGAGCGTAACCGACAGGTTATGCAGGATATCCAAAAAGACATTAGGCGGGACCGGTTTACGCTGAGAGCCCAGCCGGCTTAAAGCGTCCGCCGCTTCGTTCTTCCGTCTGTCCACATGATCCACCTGATAGCCCTTGAAGTGGCCTGCAATAATATCCACCACACGATGGTATGCTGCGAGCGGGTCCTTAGAATCCCAAGTGCCAGACAGTTGTTGGGCCACCAGGTCCGAGTCACCAAAGCACTTAACTCGGCTGAGATTCATATCCTTAGCCATCCGGAGACCATGGAGTAAAGCTTCGTACTCAGCTGCATTGTTAGTACAAGGGAACATTAAGCGGAGAACGTAACAGAACTTATCACCTCGTGGGGAAGTTAACACGACTCCAGCCCCCGAGCCCTCCAATTGCCTGGACCCATCAAAATGAATAGTCCAATAGGTGTGATCCGGCTTTTCTTTAGGTGCTTGTAGTTCCATCCAATCATTGATGAAATCCACAAGTGCTTGGGACTTGATTGCCGTCCGAGGCACGTATTTCAAACCGTGCGGCCCAAGCTCTATAGCCCACTTGGCAAAACGGCTAGTTGCCTCTTTGTTTTGAATTATATCTCCCAAAGGAGTAGAGCTGACCACTGTGATGGGATGTCCCTAGAAGTATTGCTTAAGCTTCCGGCTTGCCATAAAAACTCCATACACCAGCTTCTGCCAATGCGGGTATCTTTGATTGGACTCAATAAGAACCTCACTGATATAGTAAACTGGACGCTGAACCAGATATTCCTTGCCCGCCTCCTTGCGCTCCACCATGATAGCTACACTGACTGCACGAGCATTAGATGCCACATATAGTAGTAATGGTTCCTTGTCAACCGGAGCAGCAAGAACAGGCGGATTGGCTAGCTGCCGCTTTAAATCCTCCAACGCTTTATCAGCGGCCGGACTCCAGACAAAAGGATCTGCTTTCTTCAGCATCTGATACAAAGGGATCGCCTTCTCACCGAGGTGGCTGATAAACCGGCTCAACGCGGCAATCCGGCCTGCCAAGCGCTGGACATCATTGATACATTTCGGTTTAGCCAGAGAGGTGATAGTTGTGATCTTCTCCGGATTAGCCTCAATTCCCCTGTTGGACACCAGAAAACCCAATAACTTGCCTGCCGGTACACCAAAAACACACTTGGCCGGGTTGAGCATCATCTTGTATGTCCGTAGGTTATCAAAGGTTTCCTTCAAATCATCAACCAGAATCTCATTTTCCCTTGACTTAACCACAATATCATCCACGTAGGCATGTACATTACGGCCGATCTGCTTATGAAGGCAATTTTGTACACACCGTTGATAAGTTGCCTGAGCACTCTTGAGCCCAAAGGGCATAGATACATAGCAGAAGGCTCCAAAGGGGGTTATGAACGCCGTCTTCTCCTGGTCCTTAACTGCCATCTTGATCTGATGATAACCAGAATATGCATCCAGAAAACTCAAACGCTCACAACCCGCCGTAGCATCAATAATCTGATCGATGCGGGGGAGGGCAAAAGGATCTGCTGGACAAGCCTTGTTAAGATCTGTGTAATCCACACGCATGCATCAGGTGCCATTTTTCTTAGGGACCAGCACCGGATTAGCCAGCCATTCCGGATGGAACACTTCAACAATAAAGCCAGCCGCTAAGAGCCTGGCCACCTCCTCTCCAATAGCTTTGCGGATTTCTTCGTTGAACCGGCGGAGAAACTGCTTCACCGGTTTGTACTTAGGATCAACATTAAGAGTGTGCTCAGCGAGTTCCCTCGATACACCTGGCATGTCAGAAGGCTTCCATGCAAAAATGTCCGGTTCTCACGGATGAACTCGATGAGCGGCGCTTTCCTATTTTGGATCCAAGTTGGTGCCGATACTAAATCGCTTGGATGAATCGCCAGGTACAAAGTCAACAAGCTTAGTCTCAGCTGCCGATTTGAACTTTAAAGCCGGATCATGCTCTGTCGTTGGTTTCTTCAACGGAGTCATGTCCGCCGGTTCAACATTATCCTTGTAGTACTTCAACTCTTCTGTGGCACAAACCGACTCTGCATAGGCTGCATCACCTTCTTCACACTCCAAGGCAATCTTGCGACTTCCATGAACGGTTATGGTCCCCTTGTGACCCGGCATCTTGAGCTGTAGATAAATATAACAGGGTCGTGCCATAAACTTGGCATAAGCCGGCCGCCCAAATAAAGCATGGTACGGGCTCCAGATCTTAACCACCTCAAAAACCAATGTTTCTGACCTGGAATCATGATCATCTCCAAAGGCTACCTCCAGAGCTATCTTGCCAACGGGATATGCTGACTTACCAGGTACCACACCATAGAATACCGTATTGGACGGTTTAAGATTCTTGTTTGTTAGCCCCATACGACGGAAGGTCTCATAGTACAAGATATTAATGCTGCTTCCTCCATCCATAAGAACCTTGGTGAACTTATAACCTCCCACCTGAGGTGCCACCACCAACGCTAGCTGACCCGGATTGTCAACTCGGGCGGGTGATCCTCTCTGCTCCATATGATTGGCTGTTCGGACCAGCATAAATAACGAGGCACGGCGGTTCAACAGAATTCACATCGTCGCTTGTGAAGCTTCCGTCTCGCTTGTCTAAGCTAGTGGTGAATACATGATATTGCCCGCTATTCAACTGCTTTTGGATTGCTCGATAGCCCGATTGCTGCTGTTGCTGGTTGTAACCACCACGGCTATTCGATTGTTTTGATTGTTATGTCCACCACGATCTCCATTGAAGCCTGAACCGGCATTTCCTCCACCGTTACCCGCCCCATGGAATCCAGATCCTGAGCCACCACCTGATCCGTGATCATACCAGAAAGCATTAGAATTTTTGAACTCCTGCATAATATAGCAATCCTTCCAAAGGTGGGTGGCCCGCGTCTCCTTCGTCCCGTGCTTTGGACAGGGTTGGTTTAATAGATAAGTCAGGCAGTCTGGGTTGGGGTTTGGAGCTCCACCGTGATTTGGCGGTTTACCCTTCCGTCGCTGGCCCCTATACTGCGCGCTAGTATTAGCCACAAAGTCCATGCTGCCATCCGCTTTACGCTTGCCTCCGTTACCATGACCTGCCGTGTTGTGTTGCTGCCCCTTCGAATTGCTGTTCTTCTTTCCCTTCCCTGTCTTGTCATCATCAGACTCGGGATCCTTGGTACCATCAGAATCAACATACTTCACTAACGCAGTCATGAGGGTCCCCATATCGTTACAATGGCGCTTCATCCGTCCCAATTTCAACTTCACAGGTTTAAACTGGCAGTTGCTTTCCAAAGTTATAACCGCGGAGTAGGCGTTGATACGGTCTGATGAGTGCAAGATTTCCGAGACTCGGCGTACCCAGTGGGTTGTGACTCTCCTGCCTCCTGGACACAGGCCGCTAAGTCCACTATCGACATGGGCTGCTTACATGTATCCTTGAAATTCTGGATAAACCGGGCTCGCAACTGGGCCCATGAACTGATAGAATTGGCTGGTAGGCTCTTTAACCAAATATGGGCTGTCCCTTCAAGCATCATGGTGAAATACTTTGCACATGCCGCTTCATCTACGTCAAGCATCTCCATGGCCATGTCATAGCTCTCTACCCATGCTTCCGGAGACAAATCGGCCATGTAATTTGGCACCTTGCGCGGGCCCTTGAAATCCTTGGGCAGGCGCACATTGCGTAAAGCAGGGACAAGACAAGGCACTCCCAAAGAACTAGAAGTAACTCCTGGCTTGAACGAGGTGCTTGGACGAACCGGCGTAAGCTGACGAGCCTCATGTTGCGCTGCTAACTCGGCATCCCTTCATGCTCGGGCCCGGTCCACCACTTCCTGAGCATCACCCGCCGGGTTATGGCCACGGGGCGCTTCATGGTTCCGTGCATTACTGGACACGGCCGGTTCATCCATCCGCCTGCTGTAACTCCGGCTTGGACGAGGGGGGGGGGTGGAATGAATTCGGTCACGGCTATATGAATATGCTTCCTGTTGAACCAAGGCTGTTCGAAGAAGTTCCTTAACCCGGCGCGTCTCCACCGCTTGCGGAGAATCACCTTCAATCGGGATGGCCTCTAGCCGTGAAGCGGCGGCGATAAGATTGTCCATTGGATTGGAATAATGACCTGGAGGTGTCTGGACAGGCGGTAATGCGATGTTATTCTGCCGAGGCGGCTCCATCAGGCGAGGCTGAACCGGCGCACCCGGCCCAGGTGCCTCCGCCCGGTTTAGCCACGGCGGGTTACTAGTCCCTGCTCCTGGGGTATTAAAGAGGTTTCTGGCATCGAAAACCGTCGGCAGGCGAGACCGATGCTTCCTTTTCAGGACTTCATGCGACGCATTCTGGTCCAGCATAAGCCTATAGGCCTGCGCATCCAAAGCGGCCCGCTCTGCGGCCATCCTGTTGTTCTCGACTGCCAGATCGGCCTTGGCCTGCGTGATATGTTCCCTCACCTTTGCAATCTCCATGTTGTGGGCGTCCTGATCCGCCGGGTTAGCCTCCGCCATAAGCACAGCCAACGCATCAAACAAATCAGATAAGACTTGAGCCTGCGGATGCACATGGCCTCCTGCCCCGGCCGCCGCTGCTGACCCGGAGAACATTACTGATGCGGTCGAAGAGTGGACCGCCACCTGTGTACCGGCCATGAATATCCCAACCCGGTTGGGCAGATCAGAGGGGTCCGGAATACTGTCGCCATCGGAACAGCCCCCAATCCGGCCGTCCTGTCTGATACAATGATTCTGTTTCTCCGGTCGAGGACTCATCGCCGGAATAAATGACGGTCTCGCCACAAGATGTCGATCCACCTTCATATTCTCCTCCGTGGATGACTCCCACGAAGGCACGTTTCACGGCCGGTTAAACCTGGGCAGATCTCGCACGTTGAGCCGTTTCGACGAGGTCGGTGCAGATGTCCGGCACAGGGCCTGGTTCACCGATCTTGCCAATGAAGACGTGTATGCCACCAAAGGGGACCCGGTACCCGTACTCAATCGAGCCGGCCTCGGGGCCCCAAATTGAATCGTCGATGTAGAGCTTGCCATAGCGACTCTTGGTCATCCGACCCACAACAGTAACCCTTGAGTCCTTCGAAGTTGCCCTCCAAGAACTTGAAACCATCGTGCGATAGCCCCATGGTGGGTGCCAACTATCATGGTTTTGTCACGGCAGATGTCCTCATGAAAGGACTTAGTCGTGGAGCCTTTGCTACGGGTTAGCTTGAAGGGGTTAAAGCGGACACAAGGACGCAAGAGAGTTTATACTAGTTCGGCCCCTTCGATGAAGGTAAAAGCCTACGTCTACTTGTGATGGAATTGATGGGGGTTTCGATGACTAGGGAGCAAACAAGCTTCGCCTAAGTCTTGAGTTGTTGTCTGTTGTCCCTAAACCGTCGCTGGGTCGTCCCCTTATATACATGGGTGACGGCCGTCGGTTTGCAGAGTCCCGAGACCAGCTCATAGACGTGTCCGGTTCGGTCTCTAATATTTGTAACTTACAACACAAGTTACATACTAATACCGGTTCACGGCTACAAGCCTTAAACCGGTTCTGGGCCTTGGGCCCTTATAGAATATCCTCACGGGCTTCAAGTATACTTGGCTACTGATGAAGTTAACCCGGCCTGTCCTGGCCGGTTTACGCCCAGTAGTAATATCCCCAACACTTTCCAAGTTGAAACCTTCACTCCTTGCTTGCAGCGCCGCCTCCTCGCCGGCGACCCTCCTTCATGCTGCTCGGCCTCATCTATCCAGGCAGGTAATCCACACGCGACCCCATCCTCCTCCTCTTTCCACATCGCACATGCCCTGACCGCCGACATGACACCTTCCACCCAAATCACCGACCCCTCCACCAAATAAGCGCCACCCTAAGCCATGGTGCACATAGTATAGGCAGGAGCTCAAAGAGCATTTGGAAGTGGAGAAGCAAATCGTAGCTACACGCGCGGATGAGGTTGTGATGGCTGCCATTCGTGCGGACCCCCAGATCTTGGAGGAGCACCTTGCCATTTGCTAGCTAGTTACGCCGGTTAAAAATGCTCGGTTTACCCGTTGTGTGTGCTGCTTGTCGGACTCAAAGTTCCGCAGACCCTTGAGAGGTTAGAACTCTGGGATGCCTGCGAAGAACTCACCCTCCCCAGTCTGCCCACTCGCTAATCTCACTGCCTAGCTCGACGAACCGGATATAGGAGGGACATAGCAGTTATCCTGGTTTGGGCCACCTTGCGGTGTAATACCGTACTCCAGCTTTGTGGTGGATTGCCTCAAGGGACTGAGGATGAACTAGTACAATGGAAGGACAACCTCAGGAGGTGAGGTGTTCTTGTGTTCGATGAGCTGGTGGGTGTGAGGATGATCTCAATGATCCGTCCTTCTATGGTGGTGGCTAAGTCCTATTTATAGTGGCCTTGGTCCTCTTCCCAAATGTAAGGCGGGAAGGGATCCCACAACGGCCAAATTTGAAGGGGACAGCTAGTACATGCTATCCTGACAAAAGTAGTCTTCGCCTGCAAAAGCCTCTGGTTGTGACACCGTGGTGGGCTCGGCGATGACCTCCGTCCTGCCGTCCTGGCGGTCTTGGTCTTGTTGCACCGAAATGGAAACCTTTGGCTGATTCCTCGGGACTCCGTGCCTGCACTTGCCTCCTTAGTGCAAAAGAGGAAACCGGTACACTATGCCCGCTGGCGCCTGCCTGGCCTTGATCACCATGGCTCACGTCACCTGAACCTCATGAGGTGAGCCTTGCATAGAAATCTCCGCTCCTCGGGAGCCAGCCTGGGGAGGCCGTCCCTCGAAGAGGTCTTGGTGTCGTCCGCCTCGCGAGGTTTGGCCCCTCGCGAGGGTCTTGCATTGTTGATCCTGAAGCTGGGCCGTACCAGGCCACCGATGGAGCCACGTCATGGGCCGCAGGCAGCCAAGTCTGGGCACCCCCCGTCCCAGGACGCTGACAGTAGCCCCCGGGCCCAAGGTGCACTCGAACTTGGCTCCCAAGCGAAGCCAAGAGGCAAGTGCGGAGCGCCGCATGCCCTAACCGCCTGGGGCCTCGGTTGACACATGGCGATCGATGAGACGTGGGCGTCTCCGCTTCCCCACGCCGCCTCGGCAACTGTTCGACTTGACGAGACTCTGCTGCATGCAGAGGAAAACCATCATTGCATGCGACCGTGGAGGCCGGCAGTTGGCCTCCTTCTGGCTATAAATGGGGAGTGGCCGGAGCCCCCTTTTCTCATTTCCATCTTCTCGCCGCCCGCTCCTTCTTCTTCCTCTTTGCTTTAGCACCCATGGCACCGATCAGGAGGTTCTCCACCACGGAGGAAGGGAAAACCCCCCGTGAGGAGCAGGGGCCGCTCCCGCCGAAGAAAAGGCTCAGCCGCCCCTGCGATGCCGGCGAGTGGCCAGAGGCGATGCATCCTTGGTACGAGCAGCCTCTGCCCGGCTTCCTGCTTCCCTTGTACGCCCAAGCGCGATGCTCCAGAGGAGGCGGCAGTGCCTCACGCCGCGCGAGCCACGGCCGTGGCGGCCATGCTGAGGTTGCACGGGCTGCCGCCCCGCGAACCCACGCCGAGGGATCCTCGCGCGAGTTTGTGATATGGGCGGTGATGCCTCCGCGCACGTGGATCCAGCTTCTGCGATTCTTCACCGAGGAGATGCCGCCAAGGGGGACACTTGAGCTGTGGCTGCAGCACGCTGGGTGCTGCAGTCTGGCCACGGTGGCGGAGGTCGAGGTCGTCCCCCTAGGCAAAATCTTCATGACCCGGGGATGGGGCGAGTTCGCCCGCGCCTGCCACGCGGAGGGGGCCTCACCATCCACTTCGAGTACGACGGCGCCTCCACATTGTTCTTCAAGGTCTTCGACGAGAAGGGCCGCCGCTTGGAGTGTTGCCCTGAGGGAAGTGGCCTGCGTGGCGCGGCTGCAGGTGCCGAGCCCGCCTCCGGTCCTGCCGACATCTCCTCCAGCAGCAGCGACGACTCCTGGGAGTCTAGTGGCTCGCCCGAGCCTAGCGATTCTCCGGAGTCGAGTGACGATAGATACATGCCACTGAGCTCTCACCGTGCCCGGAGCGTGGCAGCGGCGTCCGCTCGGCATCGTCGGTGATGCCCAACAGCCAGGGCTCCTTGAAGTTTTCTTCTGTTGTTTCCCTGCGAGGAATCGAGACAAACCCCATGGGGGTATGTAAAGACTTGTAACGCTTTTGCCCCAATGTTTACCATCCCCAGTATGAGTTTGCAATTGTGTGTCTTGCTTTTAACACATTTTAGTTTGTAGGAAGATTCCCCGCTCTGAATTTTTTTCTATTTGGAGTCGGCATTGCTCCCCCTTTCGTCCTTGCAGTAGGTTAGCGCTCTACGCTTGCAGGTCTCAGTCCCCAGGCAGGCTTTGACCGTCACTGGTATGCCAGGTCGCGATGCCGTGGTCAAGGCCAGGATGTGAGCGGCCCGAGGTCCGGTAAGAGCTCCTGAGGCGCGATGCTCAAGAGGTCACCCTTAGCGTGCAAGCAGCTTCCTGAAGGCCGAAAGGGAAAGCGACAGTGCCGGAGCGAGATTGCCAGAGACGAGAATCCTAGGCAACGGATTTATGCTGATACGCATAGGCGACTTATTTTAATGGTCCTGAGGTGATTCCTTTGCGTGGAACTTGATTGTGCTTTAATGGTGATGCTTCAAGGTGGGGCTCATGCCGGCTTCCCCTTTCCTCGCTCTTCTAAATGCTCTACGTCCTCGGGTCCCTACCCTCGAGCGAGGCTCAACTGCTGCTGGTATGCCAAGTCGCAATGCGGTGGTCAAGGCCAGGGGGTGAGAGCTGGGGACTCAGTAGGAGCTCCTGAGACACGATGCTCAGGATCCCCCCTTTAACATGCAAGCGAATTGCATGGAAAGAGGGCGGCTGACGGGGCCACCTGCAGCCAAACTCCAGGGATTCGTGCGGGTTAGTTCGAGAAGAGAGCATAACTCGTGAGCGCGCCTGCTATCCTGCCGCTGATCTTTTCGCGAGAAGATGAAGGAACTGAGGACCTGGTGAGGTGACGTGCGCGGAGCGGCCCGTGAGCCAGAGCTCGGTCTCTCAGATTTGTCAGCGCTACAGGGACGGACCCGAGCACAAATGTCGTGCCAGCATGTGAGCCCTCGTCGCGGGATGGGTAAGAGGCCGGTCAACAACGCGGGGACCGCAAAGGGCCATATAACAAGCGAGTGGGTGATAACGTAAGTCATGGCATGGATAGGGTAGAGCTAGTTCTGATAGATGCAAAATAATACATGCCACAGAGACGGACCCACGTGGCTTGGGGATGATGCAGCCCGAGGGGCGCCCCCAACTGAATAAACAAGAAAATGTCACCTGGTACCGTTGCTGAAGAGATGTTGGAGTAGCTGAAGACGCGTGCTGAAGGAGTCGCTCCTCACGAGCCACCTTGGCCTTGTGCCTCAGGAGGCTCCGGAGGCCCGGCAGGCTCGTGAAGGACCGTCGCCATCTCCGTTAGGACTGCCTGGTGCCTGGCCTCCTGAGCCTCCAGGACGCTTCGCATGTGGTGCTGGAAGGTAACAACCACGTTCGGCAGGTTGAAAGGCATGCAGACATAGTTGTGAGGGGTCCCTCAAACCGACCAACGCGCGATAGCCAGAAGCGCTCCTGAGATGCGGCCCTGTTGAGCCCAGGGATGTTGACGCAGGCGCGCAACTTGCTGTCCTCGCCAGAACAAGGAGCCGCGCCGGGTGGTGCGCGGCGATCGCTGCGCATGGCTCTCGCCTCTTGAAGCTCCTTGGTGCCTTGGTGATGAACTCCTGAGCACCTGGCACCCCGTGCCTTGTGCCCTCCTGGCAGAAGCGCGCACTGAAGCACGCCTCCACGTGGAGCCCGAGCGCCTCCCTCGTGATGTTGGCTAGGTCAAAGGACCTCAAGAGGAGAGCCCCCAAGCCCAGCCTAAGAGGGGCACCGGGCGTGCCTTCCTATGCGAGAGAGGAAGGCGCCCCGTCCGTGGGCGCAGGTCCTGAGGTGGTGCCGCTGGAGACGCCGCTCTCCTAAGGCCCTTGATGGAGAAGTTGCTTCTTCTTCTTGGGGACAGCCTCAGGAGGGTAGACGGTGCCTTCGCCGTTGGGGTTCTCGACTGCTGTAGCCTGGTAGGCGCGCTCGAGAGAGCACACTGCGTCATTCTCCTCGCAGGCGTTGGTGATGATGTTGCGTGTAACGCCCGGATAATCATGCTACAGTAATCTCACGTTGATGGTGCCACATCACCTCTGTCACTGTAGATAATCTCGGGTTGGATCAAAACCGTCTCGAAATTTAATTCAAATATATGAGGACAATAAAAGTTTTCAAAAAAAAATCAAAAATCAAATCAAAACTAAAATGTTCGGGGGTTGTCAAATATTACAAAGTTAATTATGGTGGAGTGCACACATTTTTATAAAGTGTCTGAATATTTTAAATGAATTAAAACAGAAAAGGAAAAAAAAGAAAAAAAAGAAAACAAAACCAGAGGGGAGAAGCCCCTCCGATTCTCGCCTAATCGGGCCAACGGGCCCACCGGCCAGCCCACCGCCCATCCGCCCCACTCCCTATCCTAACCCCCCCCAAGAACCCTAGGAGAGCCGACGCCCCACTCCCCCTCGATCCCTTCTCCTCTCCTCACGATCTGGATCGGGATCCGCCCGATCTCGTCGCCCCGGCCCGGCGCCCCACCCACTGGCGCTCGTCCTCCTCCCCTCCTCCCCCAGCCGGCCTTGAGGCGCCCGAACCCCCTCGTCGCCTCGGGACCGTCCCGACTCCTACCTCACGGGACGGCCCGCCGCCTCGACCTCCTCCCGCCGGGACGCCCCGACCGCCCGAGCCCGCTTCCGAGACCCCACGTCCCCCGTGAGCTCTTCCCCCCCCTTCTCCCGATCCCCACAGAGATCGACGCCTTCAGTCGCCATGGCCGGGCTTCGCTCGGCGCCCTTCGTCAGCGCTCGGCTCGCGCCGGCTCACCGCGCCCCACGTACCCCCTCCCCTCGTGCCTCCTCCGCTCGGTCGAGGCGCCCTCTCTCCCCCGTTCCCCTCCGTGCCGAGTGCCCCGTCGCGGATCTCGTCGCTGGCGCCCTTCCGGTGACCAAATGGTCACGGGGCGAGCCCCTGTGCTCGGTAGCGCGTCCGCCCCCCTGGCCTTCCGTTAGCCCCGGCCTTGTTGAGTCGCCGTGGTCGTCTCGCGCCCGAACCACCTCACCGCCGATGAGCTCGCCGCGCTCGTTTCCGGCCACCACTGCCTGCGCAACCACCACCAACCGACGCGTCGTCGTCTCCCCGTTCGAACGCACCCGCCCGCGGCCATTTTGGCCGCCGGACGGCGAATTCGGCGAGGTCCAGCCCCTCCCGCGGAGCGCTCACCGAGCTCCCCCAGCCGGCCCGCCCGCGTGGCCGACACAGGGCCACCCACAGGTCAGCGACCCGTGGGCCCTAGGGGCCCGGCCGGCTGACCGGTCGGCCTTCTTTGCTGGACCGGCCATGCCAGCGACCACGAGGTCCCACCCCCAAAACGTTAAAATAAAAATAAATGATAATTAAAATGTTAATTAATTAATTAAGTAAATAATTAATTTAATTAACCCTGATTAATTAACCTAATGGCTAATTAACTTAATTAACTACTGTTAATTAACTAACAGTCACTGACGAACGGGACCCACATGACAGGTTGACCAAGTCAACTCTGTTGACTGCTGACGTCAGCATGACATCATGCTGATGTCATAAATTCATTTTTCGGATTAAATAATTAATTAATTAAATTCCAGAAATTAATAAAACCTTTAGAAAATCATATCTTTTAATCCGTAACTCGGATTAAAATATTTTCAACATGAAAGTTGCTCAGAACGACGAGGCGAATCCGGATACACAGTCCGTTCTTCCGCCACACACCCCTAACCTATCGAACCTGCAACTTTCCCCCTCCGGCTCCTCTGCCCGAAAACACGAAACACCGGGAATACTTTCCCGGATGTTTCCCCCCTTAACCAGTACCACCTCATACCACGTTAGGGCACGCCTAGCATCGCTACTTGTCATGTCATGCATCGATATGCATCTGTTTACTTGGTATTCATTGTTTCTTCCCCCTCTTCTCTCCGGTAGACTACGAGACCGACGCTGCTGCTGCCCAGTTCGACTACGGTGTTGACGACCCCTCTCTCTTGCCAGAGCAACCAGGCAAGCCCCCCCCCCCCCTTGATCACCAGATATCGCCTATTCTACTCTATGCTGCTTGCATTAGAGTAGTGTAGCATGTTCTTGTTTTCAAGTTAATCCTATCTTGTTGCATAGCTTTGTCCTTGCTACTCAAGTTGTTACCTTTACACCTTTATCCTCTTGCTTAGTATAGGATGCTAGTGTTCCATCGGTGGCCCTACACTCTTGTCCGTCGCCATGCTATACTATCGGGCTGTGATCACTTCGGGAGGTGATCACGGGCATATACTATATACTTTACACGTTACATTACTCGTGATACTGTTAGGAGATGGGGCTGAAAGGACAGTGGCTCCATCCCGGTAGAGGTGGGCCTGGGTTCCCACGGCTCCCATTGTTACTTTGTGGCGGAGGCGTGGCAGGTTGAGACCACCTAGGAGAGAGGTGGGATCGGCCTGGTCGGCGTCGTGGATACTTAACACGCTTAACGAGATCTTGGTATTTGATCTGAGTTGGCTACGAGCCTATACGCACTAACCATCTACGTGGGAGTAGTTATGGGTATCCCGACGTCGTGGTATCAGCCGAAGCACTTCAGACGTCAGCGACGGAGCGGCGCGCGCCGGATTGGACTGGAACGCCTGCTAGGCTAGGTCTGCTTCCGGCCGCGTACGCAACGTGCAGGTGTGCTCAGGGCGATGGGCCCAGACCCCTGCGCGCTTAGGTTTAGACCGGCGTGCTGGCCTCTCTATTGAGCCTAGGTGGGGCTGCGACGTGTTGATCTTCCGCGGCCGGGCATGACCCAGGAAAGTGTGTCCGGCCAAATGGGATCAAGCGTGTTGGGTAAGTTGGTGCACCCTGCGGAAGTTAATCTATTCAATAGCCGTGATCTTCGGTAACAGGACGACTTGGAGTTGTACCTTGACCTTATGACAACTAGAACCGGATACTTGATAAAACACACCCTTCCAAGTGCCGATACAACCGTGGTCGCTCTCTCTCGTGGATATGAGGAGGGATCGCCGGGTAGGATTATTGCTATGTGATGTTACTTGGAGGACTTCAACCTACCCTCTTCTACCTGTTGCAAGACAGGTGACTGTGGCGTAGTCTTCGATAAGACTAGCTATCCCCTCTTATTCGGCATTCTGCAGCTTTAGTCCTTGATATGGCCCTTTACACATATATCCATGCATATGTAGTGTAGCTCCTTGCTTTAGTACTTTGGATGAGTACTCACGCTTGCCTTGTTCCCCTTTTCCCCTACCTCTATTCGATTGCTGCAACCAGACGATGGAGCCAGGAGCCGACGCCACCGTCGATGATGACTACTACACCGGAGGTGCCTACTACTACGCAGCAGCCCGACGCATTTACCGGGAGTAGTTTAGGAGGATCCTGTGAGGCCCTGCGCCTCTTCGATCTGATCCCAGTTTGTGCTAGCCTTCTTAAGGCAAACTTGTTTAACTTATGTCTGTACTCAGATATTGTTGCTTCACGACTCGTCTATGATCGAGCACTTGTATTCGAGCCCTCGAGGCCCTGGCTTGTATTATGATGCTTGTATGACTTATTTATGTTTTAGAGTTGTGTTGTGATATCTTCCCGTGAGTCCCTGATCTTGATCGTACACATTTGCGTGCATGATTAGTGTATGATTGAATCGGGGGCGTCACAAGTTGGTATCAGAGCCGACTGCCTGTAGGGATCCCCCTTCCACACTCCTTGGCCGAAGTTGAGTCTAGTCAATACAAAACTTTTACTAACTTGGCTGTGTGCCTTACGGGCCCACGTCGCCATCGGGTGGTACTAGGATCTTTTTACTCCTCGACCTTTACTCGGGACTCGAACTCTTTTCTACTCGGGTTAAATGGTTTTACTAACTAACACTAGGATCCCGTGACCACATTCACCCCAAAGTTGGATAAAGCCATAGTTGTTTCTTGGAATTGTATTTTGATCAATTTCCACACTGTCATTTGACTCCTTTGAAAGGTCTTTGTTTCATATGGAACCCGCGAGGCAGGTCGTGCGCCACACGACGGCCATTGGTGCCTCGGGATCACCTGCGGTGCTAGCCGAGATGATGACCTATCTGGGTTATCGCTGGCACCCTGAGTACACCGGCTTTGAGGAGTACCAGGACTTCAACCAGAGGCGATGCAGAGCCATCGTCCACCTCTACTCGGGAGTATGACTCCACTACTGTGCTGCACACCGCACATGGTATTGGGGTGACTATCGTTATGGCAGTCCACGATGCTGCTTATGCTGCTCTGACACGCCTTCGTGGAGAGTATCGGGAGTTGGACACCTCCCCCTTCAGGCACATTGCTATCGCGTCGGATGTGGGTGAGGAGGGATACTACACTGCTGCCTACTCCACTGTCACCAGAGAGCCCTTCTACCATCAGAACTTTGTTACGCATGTCGATGGGCTGGATCGAGCTAACCGAGCTCTTCGCCACGAGTTGTACATCACCCGTCGGCACCTTTACCGTGCTCGACGCCATCTGCACCCTTTGTCCGATCCAGAGCTGCTGCGTTCTGCGATCTACCCAGCCAGACCGTGATGCCCCAGGTGTCGGTTGGCCGAGGTGGAGGCTACTCTCCGCACTTGGCCCTCTTACGCCACTTGGTCGTCGGGTTCTGCACCAGAGTATCAGCGGCCCCCAGGTCACTGACGTGGAGGACTATCTGCTGCCGCACTACCAGCTTTCAGGCTACAGCTACCTCCGCAGTACCGCGTGGGACTGATGTAGGCTTGCTTGTTAGTGTTAGATGCATTCGCCGCGAGCCTGCGTGCCGCCTATGATGTCTTAGCCTATGTACTGAACTCTGTGTACCGAACTCTATGCATGATCCCTTTTGTAAGATATGCCGACTACTATGTAGTTTCTTTCGTCGCTTTCATTATGCATGTTTCATCATGAATGATTCTTGACCTTTGCATAATTTCTCAAATGCTGAACTACCCTCGTTATATATTAGCAGGATGGTTAGACCAGCTGGTCGTGGTCGTGGTGGCAACTTCCCACCACCGCTTTGAGTACATGGCTGGTATGATCCAACAGCTTGAGATGAATCGCCAGTTCATGGAGAACATGATGGCTCAGTTCCTCGCCCAATATGAACCAAGCAGCCAAACACAACAACTCTGCGAGGATTTCATACGCCTCAACCCAAGTGTGTACCGCAGCTCAACCCAGCCCACGGATGTCGATGGACTGCTCCGTGACATCACCTATGAGATGGAGTCTGCTGATGTAGCCCCTGCCAGCTATGTCCTTTGCTTCCTTTTTCCTGAAGGGACCCGCAGCTCAATGGTGGGACAGCCACAAAGCGTACTTCGCCAGCTTGGAACAATCATCACCGCCGGACTTCCAGGCTGCTTTCCGTGCCCGCTTCATCCCTCAAGGAGTCATGGACCGGAAGAAGCGTGAGTTCCGCAACCTCACCCAAGGCAACAAGACTGTTGAAGCTTATCAGCAAGAGTTCCTGGACTTGTCTCGCTATGCTGAAGAGGATATTGCGACTGATGCACGCAGACAAGAGAAGTTCCGTGACGGCCTTCAAGCTGACATCAAGCTCGCACTTCTAGTGCACGACTTTGCTGATTTTGCCACCTTGGTGAACAAAGCTATCAATGTCGAAACTGGTCTGCAGGAATACCAGAGCTCTAACAAAGAACTGTGACACGGGCTCATCTTCGGGCCCGTCCTCGCAGGTTTAAGATATGGATTCCCAACAGCATGTACCAGCCAAATGCACCTGCCCCAAGGCGTAGCTATGATGCACCTCGTCTGCCTACTCCAACTAGGCAGCCAAAGCTTCCAGCTCCACCACCCCAAGCTCCTGTTCCCACTCCCAATAATGGTTTGTGCTTCAGGTGTGGACAACCAGGGCACCGTGCTAGAGAATGCAACCAGAACCAGAATCAGCTGGCCCTTCCAGCGACTGGCCGTGGAAGCAACCAGCCCCGCAACAACAATGCCAAGCCCTATGGTCGAGTTCAGGCCAACCACGTTGATCTGAACGAAGCTCAAGACCAGCCTGCTACTGTGATGGGTACACTCCTCATAAATTCAGTACTTGCATCTGTTTTATTCGATTCAGGAGCATCGCATTCATTCATGTCAGAAGATTTTGCATACAAGCACGACGTTAAGTGTGAGGAGATGAACTCTTCGGTAGTGGTAAAAACCCCCTTGGGACAATGTCAAACCTCCATGGTTGGCGCCGACGTCCCGTGGAAATCGAAGGGCTGGAATTCTATGCCTCACCCATTATCCTCAAGACGTCTAACATCGACCTCATTTTGGGGATGGATTGGTTGAAAGCGCATATCGCTTCAATCGCTTATGCGCCACTAAGACCGTCCATCTGCTACACCCTTCTGATGAAATAATAAGCTACAATGCTCGTCTGGTTCAGGATGCCGAGGCAAGGCTCTATGCATTGAATGCATTGAACGCCGCACCCCTCGAGGGCGTTGAAAACATTCATGTCGTTCGCGATTTCCAGGACGTCTTTCCTGAAGAACTTCCAGGGATTCCCCCTGCAAGAGCTGTCGAATTCGTCATCGACTTGAAACCAGGCACCACTCCTATAGCCAAGCGCCCCTACAAGATGCTGCCGCATGAACTCCTTGAGCTCAAGGAGGAAATCGACAAATCTCTTCGAAGTGGTTTCATTCGCCCAAGTTGCTCTCCTTGGGGAGCACCTTCTCTCTTTGTCAAGAAGAAGGATGGGACAAACCGATTGGTCCAAGACTACCGTCCTATAAATCAAGCTACCATTCAAAATAAGTATCCTCTTCCTCGGATCAATGATCTGTATGATCAACTGGCTGGTTCATCAGTGTTCTCTAAACTCGACTTGAGGTTGGGTTACCACCAGATCCGTGTTCACGAAGAGGATATCCCCAAGACCGCCTTTGTGACTCGTTATGGTTCATACGAGTACACCGTCATGTCTTTCGGCTTAACCAATGCTCCAGCCACCTTCTCTCGCCTGATGAACTATATATTCATGGATTACCTCGACAAGTTCGTCGTGGTTTATCTGGATGATATCCTGATATTTTCCAAGAATGAAGAAGAACATGCTGAACATCTTCGTCTTGTGCTGGAAAAACTACGAGAACATCAGCTATATGCCAAGTTCTCCAAATGTGAATTCTGGCTTCCCGAAGTAACCTATCTCGGGCATGTCATCTCTAAGGATGGTATTGCCGTCAACCCTGAACGAGTTCAGGCTATTCTTGATTGGACTCCTCCGAAGAATGTCAAACAAGTCGAAGTTTTCTCGGTCTACTTGACTATTACCGTCGATTAAATGAGAACTTCTCCAAGATTGCCGAACCTCGACTAACCTATTGCATAAGGGCGTCAAGTTCCAATGGATGTATAAATGTCGGAAAGTTTCCGGACACTCAAAGACAAGTTGACTTCTGCCCCAGATTATCTCCTCCTCGATACTAAGAAGGACTTCGTCATTTATCGCGACGCTTCCGTCAAGGATTAGGCTGTGTCCTAATGCAAGAGCGCAAAGTGGTTGCTTACGCCTCTCGACAATTGCGCCTCACGAAGAGAACTACCCAGTTCACGACCTCGAGCTTGTTGCTGTCATTCATGCGCTAAGCGATGGCGACATTACCTTCTCGGTGTCGTTGCGAGATCTTCACCGACCACCAAAGTCTGAAGTATCTGTTTACTCAGCCGGAACCTGAACCTCCGTCGGCGAGAGATGGATGGAGACTGTTGCGAACTTTGATTTGGGTATTTCCTATACACCGTGCAAGGCTAATGTAATGGCTGATGCCTTGAGCCGCAAGTCTTCTTGCAACCACCTCCGAGTTCACAAAGTTCAGCCCTCACTCGTTGAAGAATTCGAAAGCTGAACCTCCATATTGTTCCTCCGATTTTCGCTCCCCTCCTCCGAGTTCCGCAAGATGAATCTCCGTGTTGTTTCCCGGGGTTCCCTCTATACCCACGGCCGTCGAACCCGATCTCGTGAGCTCCATCAAGACAATGCAGTGATATGACTCTGAAGTCTACAAGATTAAGCGAGACCTCAAAGAAGGAAAGCCCTCATTCTTCACTATTGCTGATGATGGCGCCTTGTACTTCAAAGGCCGCCTAGTGGTGACGTGTAAGAAGGAAAACCTGAATATGACTCAGAAGGTTATGAAAGAAGCTCATGATATGCCTCTATGTATCCATCCCGTAGTACAAAGATGTATCAAGACATTAAATCGTGAGATTACGGTGGTCTAATATGAAGCAAGACATTGCTCGCTATGTTCTTTGAGTGTGACGTTCTTGTCGTCGTATCAAAGCGAGAACATCAAAGGCCTGCTTTGGGACTCTGCAACCTATCGCTATTCCGGAATGGAAATGGGACCATGTTGAAATGGACTTCACACTTTGGATTTCCCAAGTCGCAGAAAGGTAATGATGCTATTCTTGTCGTCATTGACCGGCTTTCTAAAGTTGCACATTTTACGGCGGTCAAAGAAACGATCATCGCTAGTCAGCTTGCAACTCTCTATATGTCCGTAATTGTTTCACTTCACGGTATCCCATTGGTTATCGATTCGGACCGTGGCAGCTTATTCACTTCAAGATTCTCGGGCAAGTTTTTAAGAAGCTATGGGTACTCACTTATCTTTCAAGATCTTGCGTTTCATCCATGATCACAAGGGCAAGTTGAGCGTGTCAACCAAGTTCTCAAGACATGCTTCGAGCTTGTGTTATTTCCTTCGCAAGAAATGGGAGGAATCTCTCCCGTATGCTTGAAGTTCTCTTATAATAATAGCTATCAAGCTAGTCGAAGATGGCCCCTTTGAAGTGTTATATGGACGAAAGTGCCGAACCCCTCTGAACTGGTCGAATCGGGGAACGCCCACTCTTCGGTCCGGATATTATCCAACATGCCAAGAACAAGTCCGCATTATTCGCGAGAATCTCAAGACTGCTCGATCACGTCGGAAGAGTAATTATGACCGTCATCATAAAGACATGGTCTATCAACTTTGGCGAAAAGGCCTATCTTCGTTACACCAATGAAGGGTGCTCACCGCTTCGGGATCAAGGGCAAGCTAGCTCCTCGATATATTGGCCCATTCACTATTCGGAAAGGCGTGGAAAAGTGGCATATCAACTGGAGCTTCCGCGAACCTTTCTCGTGTTCACGATATGTTCCACGTGTCACAACTCCGACGCTGCTTCAAGGACCCAATCCGAGCGATGGACCATGAAGTGCTCGAATTGCAACAGGACCTCTCCTATAAAGAGCATCCGTCCGCATTCTCGACCAAGCTGAACGCCGCACACGCCGGAAAGGCGATCAAGTTCCTCAAGGTCCGATGGTCGAATCACTCAAGACGAAGCCACACAGGAACGCGAGGATCGTCTTCGAGATGAATACCCCACACTCTTTCCTTCTACCTCCTAAATCTCGGGACGAGATTTCTTGTAGTGGAGGAGATTTGTAACGCACGGATAATCATGCTACAGTAATCTCACGTTGATGGTGCCACGTCACCTCTGTCACTGTAGATAATCTCGGGTTGGATCAAAACCGTCTCGAAATTTAATTCAAATATATGAGGACAATAAAAGTTTTCAAAAAAAAATCAAAAATCAAATCAAAACTAAAATGTTCGGGGGTTGTCAAATATTACAAAGTTAATTATGGTGGAGTGCACACATTTTTATAAAGGTCTGAATATTTTAAATGAACTAAAACAGAAAAGGAAAAATAAGAAAAACAAAACAAAACCAGAGGGGGGAGAAGCCCCCCTGCTGGACCCTGCCCAACTGGGCCAAACGGCCCAGCCGGCCAGCCCACTGGCCCATCCCCCCCCCCCCACTCCCTATCCTAATCCCCCCCGCAAACCCTAGGAGAGTCGACGACCCCCACTCCCCCCTCGATCCCCTTCTCCTCCCCCGCCGATCTGGATCGGGATCCGCCCGATCCCGTCGCCCCCGACGCCGGCGCCCCACCCCACCGGCGCTCGTCCTCCTCCCCTCCTCCCCGACCGGCCGCGCAGGACGCCCGAACCCCCCCTCGTCGCCTCGGGACCGTCCCCGACTCCCACCTCGCCGGATCCGCATCGCCGGACGGCCGCCGCCTCGACCTCCTCCCCGCCGGACGCCCCCGACCGCCCCCGAGCCCGCTTCCGAGACCCCACGCGTCCCCCCCGTGAGCTCTTCCCCCCCGCTCCCCGATTCCCACAGGGATCGACCCCAGCCTTCAGTCGCCATGGCGGAGCTTCGCTCGGCCAAGGCTCGTCGCTCCGGCTCGCGCCGGCTCACCGCGCCCCACGTACCCCGCCCCTCGTGCCTCCTCCGCTCGGTCGAGGCCCCTCCTCCTCCCCCCCGTTCCCCTCCGTGCAAAGTGCCCCCATCGCGGATCTCGCCGCCGGCGCCCTCGCGGTGACCAAATGGTCACGGGGCCGAGCCCCTTGTGCTCAGTGCGTCGCGCAGCCCCCCTGGCCTTCCCGTTAGCCCCGAAGTGCGCTGAGTCGCCGTGGTCGTCTCGCGCCCGAACCACCTCACCGCCGATGAGCTCGCCGCGCTCGTTTCCGGCCACCACTGCCCGCGCAACCACCACCAACCGACGCGTCGTCGTCTCCCCGTTCGGCGCACTACCATGACCATTTTGGCCGCCGGACGGCGATTCGGCGAGGTCCGCCCTCCGCCAGAACGCCACCGGAGCTCCCCACGCCGCCGCCCGACGTGGCGACACAGGGCCACCCACAGGTCATCGACCGTGGGCCCTAGGGGCCCGGCCTGTTGACCGGTCGGCGTTCTTGGCCGATCGACCGGCCATGCCACTGACCACAGGGTCCCACCCCCAAAACGTTAAAATAAAAATAAATGATAATTAAAAGTTAATTAATTAATTAATTAATTAATTTAATTTAATTAATCCTGATTAATTAACCTAATGGCTAATTAACTTAATTAACTACCATTAATTAACTAACGATCCCATTTAACAGGACCCACATGACAGGTTGACCAAGTCAACTCTGTTGACTGCTGACGTCAGCATGACATCATGCTGACGTCATAAATTCATTTTTCGTATTAAATAATTAATTAATTAAATTCCAGAAATTAATAAAACCTTTAGAAAATCATATCTTTTAATCCGTAACTCGGTTAAAATATTTTCAACATGAAAGTTGCTCGAGCAGCCGAGGCGAATCCGGATACGCAGTCCGTTGTTCCGCCACACACCTAACCTATCAAACCTGCAACCTTCCCCTCGGCTCCTGCTGAAAACACGAAACACCGGAATACTTTCCCGGATGTTTCTTAACCAAGTACCACCTCATACCACGTTAGGGCATGCCTAGCATCGCTACTTGTCATGTCATGCATCGATATGCATCTGTTTACTTGGTATTCATTGTTTCTTCCCCCTCTTCTCTCCGGTAGACTACGAGACCGACGCTGTTGCTGCCCAGTTCGACTACGGTGTTGACGACCCCTCTCTTGCCGAGCAACCGTGCAAGCCCCCTTCATCACCGGATATCGCCTATTCTACTCTATACCGCTTGCATTAGAGTAGTGTAGCATGTTACTGCTTTCGATTAATCCTATACTGTTGCATAGCCCGTCCTTGCTACTCTTTGTTGTTACCTTTACCTGTTATCCTACTGCTTAGTATAGGATGCTAGTGTTCCATCAGTGGCCCTACACTCTTGTCCGTCTGCCATGCTATACTACTGGGCTGTGATCACTTTGGGAGGTGATCACGGGCATATACTATATACTTTACACTGTTACATTACCTGTGATACTGTTCGGAGATGAAATTTGAAAGGACGGTGGCTCCATCCCGGTAGAGGTGGGCCTGGGTTCCCGACGGCTCCCGATCGTTACTTTATGACGGAGCGGTGGCAGGTTGAGACCACCTAGGAGAGAGGTGGGAATGGCCACTGGTCGGCGTCCGCGGATACTTAACACGCTTAACGAGATCTTGGTATTTGATCCGAGTTGGCTCTGAGCCTATACGCACTAACCATCTACGTGGGAGTAGTTATGGGTATCCCGACGTCGTGGTATCGGCGAAGCACTTCAGACGTCGGACGGAGCGGCGTCTTCGCCGGATTGGACTGGAACGCCTGCTAGGCTAGGTTCTGCTTCGGCCTGCAGACGCAACGTGCAGGTGTCCTCGGCGATGGGCCCGGACCCTGGCGCTTAGGGTTTAGACCGGCGTCGGCTCGCTTTGTTGAGCCTAGGTGGGGCTGCGGCGTGTTGATCTTCCGCGGCGGGCATGACCCGTGAAAGTGTGTCCGGCCAAATGGGATCAAGCGTGTTGGGTAAGTTGGTGCACCCTAGGAAGTTAATCTATTCGAATAGCCGTGATCTTGAATGAGACGACTTGGAGTTGTACCTTGACCTTATGACAACTAGAACCGGATACTTGATAAAACACACCCTTCCAAGTGCCGGATACAACCGGTGGTCGCTCTCTCTCGGGGATATGAGGAGGGATCGCGGGTAGGATTATTGCTATGTGATGTTACTTGGAGGACTTCAACCTACCCTCTTCTACTGTTGCAAGACAGGTGACCGAGCGTAGTCTTCGATAAGACTAGCCATCCCCTCTTATTCGGCATTACGCAGTTCAGTCCACCGATATGGCCCTTTACACATATATCCATGCATATGTAGTGTAGCTCCTTGCTTGCAGTACTTTGGATGAGTACTCACGGTTGCCTTGTTCCCCTTTTCCCCTACCTCTATTCGATTGCTGCAACTGCATCGATGGAGCCTGTGAGCTGACGCCACCGCCGATGATTTACTACTACACCGGAGGTGCCTACTACTACGCAGCAGCAGCCCACGGCGACCACTGTGAGTAGTTTAGGAGGATCCCAGGCAGGAGGCCTGCGCCTCTTTCGATCTGTATCCCAGTTTGTGCTAGCCTTCTTAAGGCAAACTTGTTTAACTTATGTCTGTACTCAGATATTGTTGCTTCCCCTGACCCGTCTATGATCGAGCACTTGTATTCAAGCCCTCGAGGCCCCTGGCTTGTATTATGATGCTTGTATGACTTATTTATGTTTTAGAGTTGTGTTGTGATATCTTCCCGTGAGTCCCTGATCTTGATCGTACACATTTGCGTGCATGATTAGTGTACGATTGAATCGGGTGCGTCACATTGCGGTTCCCTGGCATCTTTAGGACATTGTAACCATGAAGAGTCACCGCCATGAACTTGGCCAGGGCTGGATACCCAAGGTTGGCATTGTTTGGAAGGCGGATGTGGGCGACGTCGAAGTCGATGAGCTCAGTGCGGTAGTTGTCGCGCTTGCCGAAGGTGCCAGGGAAGCAGATCTGCCATATCGGGGTGGTGGAGCCTTCGGTTACTCCTGAGAAAGGCTTGGTGGGCTGCAGCTGGTCATAGGGCACTTGGAGGCGGTCGAACGTCTCGATGTAAAGAATGTTGAGCCCTGCATCGCTATGGATGAGTCTTGGTGACGAGGACGTTGCTGATGACAGGCGTGCAGAGCATCGGTAGGGCACCAACAGTTGCCACGCACTTGAGCTGGTCAGTCGAGCTGAAGGTGATGGTGCACTTGGACCACCTGAGTGGTCGCGTGGCCTCGAGCCTGGGAAGGGCCGCGTTCACTTCGTGGGCAAACTGCTTGAAGATGCGATGAGAGGCTGGGGCCTGAGCACCGCCCAGGATGCAGGCGATGGCGCGAGGCTCCTGGAAGCCCCCAGCCCCCTCATCCTGGTGGTGGTCGTCGTTCCTTCTTGGTGGTGATGGCAGCGGAGGGAGACCGGCGTTTCCCTGAGGATGATCCTCACGAGGCTGATCTCTCCAGGCACCCTCACAACGCTGGGCTTGCCAACGCTCCTCATGAGGCTGATTGCGCCACTCCTGGCGGGGGCCGCGGTCGTCCCAGCGTCCTCCTCCTTGGCCTCCTTTGCAGCCGTAGCCTCGATCGTTGCGCTCGGGGTGACGACCGAGGCGCCCGTCACGGATGGCCCTGAGCTCCTGACAGTCGTTGGTGTTGTGGTTGTGCACGTTGTGGAAGACGAAGAATGGGCGGCTGCCCTTGGATGACTCTGGGTGGTCGCAACCGCGCTTCATCTCCGGCTCCGCTGCAAGCACGGACGGCCCCTTGCTCTTCACGTCCTTGGCCTTGGCCTTCTTGTCTTCTGGGTCTGTCCCATGGAGCTCTAGGAGGGAGAGGCGACCCTCCTCATCTCTCGTGCACCTGGTTGCCATGTTGAACATCTCTAGAGCCGTGCACAGGTCCTCGTGTATGGCGAGCTCTTCCTTCATCTTGACGTCACGGGCGCCATCAAAAAATGCTGAGATGATGGCCTCATCCGAAACCTTGGGGATCTTGAGGTGAACACTGTTGAAGCGCTGGATGTACTTCTGCAGGGTCTCCCCTGGCTGCTGCTTGATGCACCGCAGGTCACCCGCAACGGGCGGGCGGTCGCGAGTGCCCTAGAAGTTGGCACGAAACGCTCATGCATCTCGCCCCAGGTGGAGATCGATCCCACGAGCAGGTTCAGGAGCTAGGAGCATGCGCCATCCTTGAGGGCCATGGGAAACCAGTTCGCCATGACCTTCTCATCGCTGTTGGCCGCCTCGATGCTCAGCTCGTAGAGCTGCAGGAACTCAGTAGGGTCGGGGTGCCGTCGTAATGTGGAGGCATGTCAGGCTTGAACTTCCCCGGCCAGACGACGCTGCGAAGCTCCAGAGTGAAGGCACGGCAGCCCGCGTTAGTCACGGGAGCCCGTCGTGGAGGTGGAGCCTGATCTTGGCGCTCACGCGCCACCACCGCTGGTGGCGCGCGGTCTTGACGTGGTGGTGCTGGGAGTGCAGGAGCATCTTCTTGCGGCTGCTGGACCTCCTGGTAGCTTCCTTCTTCACGCACGAGCGCCCTGCGTGGCGGGTCATGCCGTGGGGCCACGCGCCTTGGCCCGAGGGCGATGTCTTGACGGGGAGGTGGAGGAGGTGCTCCATTGGCTACGTCGCCCGCAGTAGGCGGCGGGCGAGGCAGCGAGAGAGATGGTGCAGGAGAGCCCCCATCGGCGCTGACTAGCTCGGCGATGCGGTCTAGCCAGTCTTCATAGAAGTCATCAATGGGGCGGTAGCACAGGAGCTCACGTGCCTTGAGCAGTGCAGCCTGCGCGTCCGCCGGCGCGCGACGAGCATGAGATGATGAACCAGCCGGAGTCCGCGACGGGGTGGCCGTGCGTCCATCACGCCGCATGGAGGGGTGCAGCAACGAAGCTTGCTGCTCGTGCCCCACCGGGCCGGTGGCGGCGTTGGCGGCAGGCGATGGAGAACGACGGTGAGGCCCGCAAGCAGGCACCGTCTGGGCGACGCCTACGGTGAGGGCGGCCAGACGCTCAGCATGGGCTCGACGGGCGTCAGCCATGGAAGCGGTGGAGCGGTGGCAGGTCGACCAGCGGAGGAGAGGCTCCGACGCACCCCTACCTAGCGCACCAAATGTCGGATTCAGGGTTCCGCAGACCCTTGAGAGGTTTGAACTCTAGGGTGCATGGGAAGAACTCGTCTTCCCCAGTCTGCCCACTCACTAATCTCACTGCCTAGCTCGACGAACTAGATGTAGGAGGGACACAGCAGTTTATCCTGGTTTGGGCCACCTTGCGGTATAATACCCTACTCCAGCTTTGTGATGGATTGCCTCAAGGGGCTGAGGATGAACTAGTACAATGGAAGGATAGCCTCAAGAGGTGAGGTGTTCTTATGCTCGATGAGCTGGTGGGTGTGAGGATGATCTCAATAATACGTCCGTCTATGGTGGTGGCTAAGTCCTATTTATAGTGGCCTTGGTCCTCTTCCCAAATGTAAGGGGGTAAGGGATCCCACAACGGCCAAATTTGAAGGGGGACAACTAGTACATGCTATCCTGACTAAAGTAGTCTGTGCCTGCAAAAGCCTTTGGTCGTGACGTCGTGGTGGGCTCGGGGATGACCACCGTCCTGCCATCCTGGCGGTCTTAGTCTTGTTGCACCGAAATGGAAACCTTTGGCAGATTCCTTGGGACTCCGCGTTTGCGCTTGCCTCCTTAGGGCAAAAGAGGAAACTGGTACACTGTGCCAGCTGGCGCCCGCCTGGCCTTAATCGTCATGGCTCACGTCACTTGAACCTCGCGAGGTGAGCCTTGCATAGAAATCTCCGCTCCTCGGGAGCCAGCCTGGGGAGGCCGTCCCTCGAAGAGGTGTTGGTGTCGTCCGTCCCGCGAGGCTTGGCCCTCGCAAGGGTCTTGGGTTGTTGATCCTGAAGCTGGGCCATACCAGGCCGCCGATGGAGCCATGTCATGGGCCGCAGGCAGACAAGTCTGGGCACCCCCGGTCCCAGGACATCGACATTGCACCTGCCTTTCCTTAAGAAATTGTAGTGAATTGTGCTATCTTATTTTACCATGTAATTTGTCGCCCTAGTGTATATCTTCTATATGTCGTGCAATGTGGTGCTCACTTATTAACTGTTTGGTTAATTAATTGTCATCTTCAGTTAACTGTTTGGTTCAATTCTGCAAATGTGATGTTCAATTCTTCAGGCTACAATTTTGTATTGTCTTCCATTTGAGAAATAAATCGAATTTATCTTTACAAAATACATGAGAAACGAATACAATTGCTGTATTTCCAAGTTGTCAAGCATGCTTGGTTTGGTTAACTGCCTGATCTTCTAGTATGTTATACATTGTGCAATGTGGTGCTCAGTTAACGTTTGGTTCACTTGTTGTGGTGTTTAGTTAACTATTTGGTTCAATTCTACAATGCGATGTTTAATTGTTGTGGGTGCATTCTGTTATTGTATACCATGTTATAATTGAATTTGGCTGTACTAAATACATGAGAAACAAATAAAATTGCTACACTTCCAAGTTGTTAAGCATGCTTGGTTTGGTTAACTGTATGATCTTCTATTAGGAGTATGTTATATTGTGCAATGTGGTGCTCAGTTAACGTTTGATTCATTTGTTATGGTGTTTAGTTAACTGTTTGGTTCAATTCCGCAATGCGATGTTCAATTGTTGTGGGTGCATTCTATTATGGTATACCATGTGAAATAAATTGAATTTGGCTGTACTAAATACATGACAAAAAATACAATTGCTATATTTCCAAGTTGTTAAGCATGCTTGGTTTGGTTTACTGTCTGATCTTATATTAGGATTATGTTATATTGTGCAATGTGGTGCTCAGTTAAAGATTGGTTCATTTGTTTTGGTGTTCAGTTAACTACTTGGTTCAATTCTGCAAAGCGATGTCCAATTGTCGTGGGTAGAATTTTGTATTGTTGTGCATGTGAGGAATAAATCAAATTTGGCTGCACTTAATACATGAGAAACATATACAAGTGCTATATTTCCTAGTTCTTAATCATGCTTGGTTTGGATAAATGTGTTTTCCATGTGGCTTGAATTAATCTGATGAATCTGCAATGGGCTTATTTTTCATCAACATATTTTACTGATAGCATGCGAACCCTCACTTAACCTGATGACTAACTACCTTATTTGTGTTGCAGGGAAACAATGGGAAGCACTGAGGTTTACAATCGAGGTTTGCACATGCATGGTCCGTTGTTTAATAGCTCATTATTGTTCAATTGCATGAACCATTCTAATATTTAGTTTTTTAACAATTTGGTCTTGCACATGTAGGTCCTGCTGTCAGAGGTTTTGACCCACTGTTCGACCCTTTTTGCATATGGGGAAATGAGTTGGTCATGAATATCAATCAAGTCAAGAAACTCAGAAAGATTATTAGGATAAAGAAATTAGCAACAAAAAACAACAATATCTTTGTCTCCACAATGAAGAAGACATCAGTTCAATACAAGATGGTACTAACTATTATACCTTGCCTTTTTATTCCTTTGCCCCCTTTCCAATATAGAGAAGATATTTATACACATCCTTGTTTTCAGGCCATTCCAAAGCAGTTCACTGATGATTACCTCTCAAACCACCTGTGTGGTCAGGAGGCGAGGAAGGTTTTCATACAACACTCACGGTTCAATATTGAAGTGTTCCTGAAGAGGATGAAGGATGGACGGTCAATCATCCACAGGCACTGGCCTAAAGTTGCAAAGACCTTTAACATCAAGGAAGGCTCAATGTTCACCTTCTGCTTCAGCAGTTTTCCAGATGAGATGCATCTGTCTATGTACCGTCTATGATGCTAATTTCGAAAGGTTCTAGATGTTGCATGTGAAACTTGGTGCTGGTGTAGTTGTGTAATGGGGTAGCTTAGTGCCGAAGGTATATGATGTTGTACTCTGGTGTATTTCAATTATGAAATCCTGCTTCCATAATATGGAAATGAAATATATTGCGTGCTTAATATGAAATGTCAATTAGATTAATAAATGGATTATTGATAATAGGGCAATTAGCCTGCTACTGACCAATTAGTCTGCTAATTGGTTTTTCTGTTGCAAACGGTTATTGAGAAAACACCGTGGGCGATGACCTCAGGCAATGCACACAGTTTCTAGGAATAAACCGTGTTGAATCAATGAACAATCACACACGACATCCTCTTGAAAACTGTTTGCGTTAGGCCACCATGCGCAAACGTTTACCACATAAAAACTGAGTGTGATGGACAACATTCACACAGTTTCGACGCACCGTGTGTGATGCATTCAATAATGCAAACGATTAAATTGTTAATATCTTGTGCAATGGCAACACTATCACAAATGATTTAATGGGGAAAATTGTGTGTGACCTACCTGCAAAAGGAAACGTTTTCCTTGGAGTGACTGTGTGGGATGTATATACGAATGGAAACATTTAGCGGGGACTGAGTGTGTGGGATGTACTTACGACCGGAAAAGATTTCGCCTGTATAATTGTATATTTTTTAGCACTACTGTACGTATAACTGTATTTTATTGCTCGCCAGTCCCACACGACCTCATTTTGCCGAGCATGTGTGCTAGGAGGGCATATCCCCAATGGTTTCTCGGTCCTGTGGGAAGGACCCTATTGCAGTCACTTACTAGGCGATGGTTCCAAATGCCGTCGCGGAAAGGGGTTAAAAACCGTTTGTATAGCACCTCACTGTACCAGTGTGTTGCAGATGTTCTTGGAATGTGAAACTAAAAACCTGAATATCATCAAAGAAAACCACTACATAGTGTCTATTACCTGGACCCGATGTACTGTTCATGGCAAATTGGAAAGTGTTGGGTGCTCCTGTCGGGCCAAAAGAAACCACTGTGAATTCATAGTGGCTCTGATGTGTCTGAAATGCAGTTTTATACTCTTCTCCTGGGGCTAGACGAATTTGATGATAGTCTGAACGTAGGTCCAATTTAGTGAACTTGCTAGCCCCTGAAAGTTCATCGAAAAGTTCATCAACAACTGGAATTGGGAATTTTATTTTTTGTGTCATGGCATTTAGGTGGTGGTAGTCTATCACAGGGCACCATGTGTTGTCCTTCTTCTTGACCATGGGCAGAGTGGAAGAAAAAGGGGCTGTTACTTGGTATAATAACTCCACTGTCCAACATTTCTTGTAATTGTTTTTCAAGCTCAGTCTTCAAGGTAGGAGCTATCCGATAAGGCCGAAGAGATACACGAGTGGCTCTTGGTATGAGTGGTATTTTGTGATCAAATGGTCGCCTGGGAGGAAGACCTGTGGGAGCTGCAAAGACATGTTTGAATTGGTCTAGTATGTTGATAGAGGCAAAGGTGTCCCGGTTTTCAATGAGATGGTGATTATCGTTTTCGGAGGAGTAGACTTTGACAATCCGACTACGAACGTGCGAGGACGTTGCGCCTTAGCAATCGCTAAGCCAACTCCAAGAGGTTATTGACCACGCCGAAGCACGATCAACCTGACCATGAGGGTCTATTTCTTGCAAGCAAACAAAGAACAAGCAAGAAACTGAGATTGCACTAATATAAGAGCAACGATTTATTGATAAAAGGTGGGGTTGTGTGACATCTTGGTTTGGTCGTTGAACACAAACGAAGTATGCGAAGTTGCAGCTATGGCGAACTTTAATTTAAACAAAAACCCAAAGTCTAAATGATGCCCTAAGGGTTGTATATATGGTGGAGTAGGGGGGAATTTCGTGACCCCTTGGAGGAGGGGTCCGAAACCAACACTTACCTCTGCTTTCCCACACATACGGACTCTAAAAACAACATATACTGAAGTATTTCAAAATTACATGGGTTGGCCCAATAATAAGGTGACACAACACCTATAATAGCCTCAAGATGAAAATTATGAAGGTGAATATTGTATATTTCGTCCTAGCCTTCATACACTCATTATGGTGGCTTCAAAGTTGTGAAATCATCACTTGAAACTCCCTTCTTGTTTCCCTTGCGCATAACATCAACTCCATGCTTGATCTTACTCCAATGTTCATCCTTCTTGTCCAAGCTAGGCCCTTCATTTGTAAGCAAAACAAATGTATCCAATTTAGGTATTGTCATATTCTCATGAACATTAGAATTTTTACCAACAAACCAAAGTACTTGGTAATTCAATTGGCGTGCGCGAGCTCTAGTAATTTGTCTATATGTATAGTAGTAGGGGCTGTGGGTGTACCGATGGTATTGATGTCCTCATCATCCTCCCCTTCTTGAAATGAAGTCATCCTCGACGAAAGCTCATCATCCTCACCCAAATAAGGCTTCAAATCTACAATGTTAAAAGTGGGACTAACCCCAAAATATACAGGCAGCTCAAGTTTGTATGCATTATTTTTCTCTAACACCTAAAAAGGACCATCAGCACATGTCATTAGCTTTGATTTGCACAAATCAGGAAACCTATCCTTACGCAAATGTAACCAAACAAGATCTCTAGGTGCAAAGACAACATGTTTTTTTACCTTTATTGCCAACAAGTTTATATTTGTATTTAGCATTCATGCGCTCAATGTTTTCCTTAGTTAACTCATGCATTTTTAAGATTAATTCAGGGCATTAAAATTAACCTCCTCCGAAGATGGAAGATGTGATGCCCCGAGACCGATGCTCTAGTTGCCTTCCTTTTGTTTTCGTTGTTGTCATGTGTTTTAGTTGTTTGTTGTGATGACCATGTTGAGTGCCTTGCCATATTTTCTCTTCTTGCATCGTGTTCATCATTGATTATATTGCATTGCCATGCCCATCTCATTGTCAAATTGCACTATGTTTGTTGCCATGATCATCTTGTGCATTGCCCCTTATATATGTTGTGTGTTGCTCTAGTTGATGTGTGTGCATCACCCCTTGCCATCTCTCTCCCAATCCATGGCCATGTGTCATCACATCTCTCTTCCTTCTTCTTTCATGTTTTTTTGCAAGTGACATTTTCCCCTCCTCCATTAATGTTCATTTATTTCCGGATAATCTTACTCCATGCCTACACCCTATCTGTCAAGTTTCATCTCATTTGAAGTTGATTTGTTCAGGTTCAAAAACGGCCCAAGTTTGTATTTTATTCAAATTTGTTTTATTTTTCTACCTCTAAAAAATGCCCAAACCAATTTATTCAAATTGTGCATAATTTTAGCGCTCGAAGGATATTTTGTATTATGAAATATTCCACATCTAAACCCTCTTTCTTTTTCTCAACATATTTCTGCCTGAGGAAATAAGAGAAAGATGAAAAGGACTAAGCGAGAAGGAGCCCAGCAGCAGCCCAGCCGATCCAGCCCAACTTCTCTCTTCCTGGTAAATTTCCCACATGCACCAGGCCGGCCCCACCTATCATCCTGTTTCCCTCTCCTTTTCTTCCACCTCATGCACCCTCTCCCCTCTCACAGTAACTCCAGGTCACCTCCCACGAACATGGCCACCATGGCGAGGCCGCTCCGTCCATGTCGGGTTGCGAGGTGTTGTTATTTGTGTGCAGGGGCTGTTTACGTTGTGTTGCTTGGTTCTCCTACTGGTTCGATAACCTTGGTTTCATATCTGAGGTAAATACCCATCACTGCTGTGCTGCATCATCCCTTCCTCTATGGGGAAATACGTAGCTTCAAGCGACATCAAAAAGAATTTCTGGCGCCGTTGCCGGGGAGGATCTTCAACATAACCAGGTTTCTAAACACAAATCTCATCTCCTCGCAATTTACATTATTTGCCATTTGTCTCTCATTTTCCTCTCCCCCACTTCACAAAAATTTGCCATTTTATTCGCTTCCCTTTTCCGTTCGCCGTTTTCTCGTCAGATCTATTCTTTGCTTTCAATCATGAGTGACTTCGGTATGGCACCAACAGATGCTGGCCTGGCTCCTAAGATTGGACGTACAGGCAATATGGATGTTAAAACTTTTATCTTGGGGCAAGGGAACGTTGTGGGAAAAGAATGTATACAAGAATTCTTCAATTGTGCTGGAAATATGAGTCTTGATGACGCGCCTATACTTAAAACTACTAGATCTTATGCGGATGCTACTTCAGTACTAGTTCTGAAACTTGAAAGCAAATTTATTCACACTCATCCTGCTTTGCAAAGATTGTTTTTTGAGCTTCTCGAAATAAAGAATCCTAGAGCCAAAAAGTTTGCCACTCTCGTTCTTATGAACGAGTTTGACTACATAATTAGTGAAGCTAGGGAAATCTTTGACTTTTATGGTATGAATCGTGAAAAACCCGTGATAGATGAAATTCTTTACAATAGTGAGTATTCAATAAGGCATTTCCGTTGGGATAATAAGATCTTTGACGATAATCTTAAAAAGGAGGTCCCCGTTCTAGAAATAATCCGACAAGTGTTTAATGATGTTAATCAACACTATTCTTGGATTGTTGCGGGAAATCAAAGGGGTTATGATGAAAACCAACTAAGGAATGCTAAAGTTTCTATGGATAGTATGTTTTATGTTGTGTTTACAAAACCTCCTGATAAAAATACCCCCAAGAAAATTAAGAAGAACAAAGATGACAAAACTTAGATCCTTGCTTTATGCCTAGCTAAGGGCGTAAAACTATAGCGCTTGTTGGGAGGCAACCCAATGAATAAAATTTATTTTTGCTTTCTGTTTTTGAGTGTTAGAACAATTATGCTACTGTTATGATTGTGTTTTTTGTTTTCTAATTAGTGTTTGTGCCAAGCAAAGCCTTTAGGATCTTCTTGGGTGATAGTTGTTTGATCTTGCTGAAAAAGACATAAACTTTGTGCTCATGAAAATAATTTTTATAAATCACAGAAAAGAGATTTTGCCCTGATTATTTTTGCAGAAGATTAATATACAAATTACCCTGGTCGTCCTAATTTGGTAGAATTTTTGGAGTTCCACAAGTATTCACAAAAGTAAGATTACTTCAGACTGTTCTGTTTTGACAGATTCTGTTTTCTTTGTGCTGTGTGATTATTTCGATGGCTCTATGGTTTTCTTTGATGAGTTTTTGCCATAGAAAAGTTGGCATACAGTAGATATAATACAAAAATAAAATATGAATTGGTTTGATACAACACTTATAGTAGTAGTTTGCTTTCTTATACTAACGGATCTCACGAAGGTTTTGTTGATTTTTGTGTGATTGAAGTTTTCAAGTTTTGGGTTATCTTACGATGGATGAAGGAAGGATGTAAGAGCCTAAGCTTGGGGATGTCCCGGCATCCCAAGCTATTATCCAAGAATGAGCAACCAACTAAGCTTGGGGATGCCCCCGAGTGGCATCCCCGCTTTCTTCCAACAACTATTGGTATTTCACTCGAGGCTATATTTTTATTCGTCACATGATATGTGTTTTGCTTCGAGCGTCTTGTATGATATGTGTCTTTGCTTGTTTTTTTTGTGTTTTAAGTCATCAATCCTTGCTGGACACGCCTATTTGAGGGAGCCAAAATTATATCATGACTTGTTAGATTTGCTCTCTATGCTTCACTTAAATCTTTTATGAGCTAGGACTTGCTCTAGTGCTTCACTTATATCTTTTTGAGCATGGTGTGCTTTGTTATTTTTGAAGAAATGCTATCTTGCTTCACTTATATTTATTTGAGAGTTAGTAAAATTTTGAAGAAATTCTCTCTTGCTTCACTTAAATTATTTTGAGAGAAAGAAAATTTGTTATGCTCATGATCTTCACTCATATTTGGTTGAGCTTATGAAAAGCAACACATGAAAATTAGTCCCAAAGTGATAGATATGCAAGAAGGATAAAGAAAAAAATGTCATGAAGATCATTGGACAAGATAAACTTGATTATTAGTAATAGTTTTGAGATATGATGATGTGATATGTGAGTTAAGTTGATGAGTAATTGTGCTCTAGTAAGAATATTGGTGTTAAGGTTTGTGATTCTGTATGCATGCGCGAAAGTCTATAATCATGCAATGAAAATTATATCCTACTTGTGATGCATTATTCGATGTTAATTATGCTTAATGCTTGCTTATGAGATTATTTGTTTCTTGGTTGGTCGCTTCTCAATCTTTTTGCTAGCCTTCATTTTGCACCAAGTATGATCTCTACTTGTGCATCCAAAATCCTTTAAACCAGTTTTGCCACATGAGTCCACTATATCTACCTATATGCGGTATTCTTTTGCCGTTCTAAGAAAATTTGCATGTGCCATCTCTAATGTTCAAAATAAACTTCTCTTTTGTGTCTTTGTTTCGCTTACGGAACGATAACGGGTGGCTAATATTTTCCATGCTGGATGTGTTATTCTCAAGGTGAGTGTTTATTCACTTGTCATTGCACGAGAGTAAGGCAAAGGTTTTAGGGATGCCCAGTCTCGAAATGCAAAATTGAATTTACTTTATGTTATCAAATAGTAAATTCCTTGGAAAGTGTTGGTATGGAGGGCACCCGTGGATATGGTTAGCCATGGAAAGTGAAAGTATGGTGGAAAAAGGAATAAACTTTATTTTCTGTTTGGGAACCGCCAATGGCATATCTAGCATGGAAAGTGTTCGGAACTCTGAGAGGTTTTCGTTGGTGGGATGGATACACCTCCCTAAATGTTTTTATCTCTAAATTTTTTGCTTTGAGCTCTGGCACCTCTACAAATCTCTACTTCCCTCTGCGAAGGGCCTTTCTTTTAATTTATGCAATTTTTATTTTGAAATTTGAGTCTCCATCTTCTCTCATAAAAAGCACCAACTAGGAGGAAATATGATCGTACTTAAGTATTGGGTGTAGTTATTCAAGTGTATTTGATGAATGGATCAACGTTTGAGCATGATGGGCTAGGGATAACTTGTTTTAGCATTGATATTTTGAAAGACATGGTTGCTTGTTGACATGCTTGAGTATCTAAATTATTATGTCAAAACTAGACTATTGCTTTGAATCGCATAAAAGTCCAAATGTCCATGCTATAAAGAAAAGAAAATGATATGACATGGTGAACAACACTCCACATCAAAAATTCTGTTTTTATCACTTACTTACTCGAGGACAAGTAGGAGTTAATCTTGGGGATACTGATACGTCTCCAACATATTTATAATTTTTGATTGTTCCATGCTGTTTTATTATCAATCTTGAATGTTTTATAATCATTTTATATCATTTTTTTGGTACTAACCTATTGACATAGTGCCAAGTGCCAGTTGCAGTTTTTTCCATGTTTTTACATCGCAGGAAATCAATATTAGATGAAGTCCAAATGCCATGAAACTCCACGATGATTTTTTATGGGCCAGAAGGAAGGCAATGGGCCCTGGTTGCACCTGGGGGGTGCCCGAGGGGGCACAACCCACCAAGGCGCGCCAGGAGGCCCAGGCGCGCCCTGGTGGGTTGTGCCCACCTTGGGTGCCCCCCGGACCGCCTCTTTGCTCTATAAATACCCCAAAAATACCAGAACCCTAGAAGCATCGACAAAATATTCATCCAGCCGCCGCAGAGTCCAGAACCACCAAATCCAATCTAGACACCATAACAGAGGGGTTCACCACTTCCATTGGTGCCTCTCCGATGATGCGTGAGTAGTTCTTTATAGACCTTCAGGTCCGTAGTTAGTAGTTAGATAGCTTTCTCTCTCTCTCGCTGAATTCTTAATACAATGGTCACTTGGAGATCCATGTGATGTAACTCTTTTTAGGTGTGTTTGATGGGATCTGATGAACTTTGAGTTTATGATCAGTCATATCTTTTTATATCCATGAAAGTTATTTGAGTTTCCTTGATCTCTTATATGCAGGATCTTTTATAGCCTCGTATTTCTTCTCCGATATTTGGGTTTTGTTTGGCCAACTTGATCTATTTATCTAGCAATGGGAAGAGGTGCCCGGTAGTGGGTTCGATCTTACGGTGCTTGATCCCAGTGACAGAAAGGGAACCGACATGTATGTGTTGTTGCTACTAAGGATAAAAAGATGGGATCTATATTTACTGCCATAGATAAACGGATCTTGTCTACATCATGTCATCGTTCTTATTGCATTACTCCATTTTCCATGAACTTAATACACTAGATGCATCTTTGGATAGCGGTCCATGTTTGGAGTAATAGTAGTAGATGCAGGCAGGAGTCGGTCTACTAATCTTGGACGTGATGCCTATGTAATGATCATTGCCTGGATATCATCATAATTATTTGAGGTTCTATCAATTGCCCAACAGTAATTTGTCTACCCACCATTTGCTATCTTTCTCGAGAGAAGCCACTAGTGAAACCTACGGCCCCCGTGTCTTCTTTCTCATTTTTGCTTTGCGATCTATTTTATTTGCACTTTTTTATTCAGATCCACTAAACCAAAAATACAAAAATACTTTGCTGCACTTTATTTTATTTGCAATCTATTTATTCAATCCATTACAACTTTCTCCCATCAACACGCAATTTCTGGCGCCGTACCCCGAAAGGGATTGACAACCCCTTTAACACGTCGGGTTGTGAGGTGTCGTTATTTGTGTGCAAGGGCTGTTTACGTTGTGTTGCTTGGTTCTCCTACTGGTTCGATAACCTTGGTTTCATATCTGAGGGAAATACCTACCGCCGCTGTGCTGCATCATCCCTTCCTCTTTGGGGGAAATATCGACGTAGCTTCAAGCGACATCAGGCGACCGGATTCCAGATAGACTAATCCCATGTTGAACAAGGAAATGAGCCCGTAATCCATGTAGACTTCTGATGGTGTGGGCACTTTGCAGATTACAACCTCCAGCAAACAGAGGTCAAGCCAAAAGCTCGACGCGTGTCGTACGTAGTAGGCAGGAGTGTCCGATGGGCCGCGAGGCTCGATGGTGGCGGTATCCAACAATGGAAGGGTGATCTCTCATTGGGTGTAGATATCAACGAGACGCCACGGACTACATGATTAGTGGATGAGGACGATCCAGTTGGCCTTCATGCCCACCCAGTAGTGGCCGCGCATGAAGGACAGGTGGACGGGTAGTGGTAGCCTGTCGAGGGGCACCGCGATAATCTCCATAGGCTCGTCAAGTCGGTGTCTGTGCCACCTGCGAGGATCAGGTATCAGCAAGCAGGGTGTCGGTTCTATATCCGGCGTATCTCGTAGTAGGGGTCCTAAGCTAGGCGTCTTGGAGCAATGGTAACATGGGCACGGGATTTTACCCATCTTCGCGCTCTCTCGAAGAGATAATACCCTACATGCTGCTTTTGATTGTATTCATATGGGTGTAGTACAGAGTACATGTATCTACCATGAGATTGTAGTAATGAATATGAGATTATCTATTGACTAGCCCGACCTTGGTTTATATAACACACCGGAGGCCTAGGGTTTAGGAGAGTCCTCGTCTTGGGCGCCAAGTCTTGTGGAATCTTCCTTGTATGCGGCATGGGCTGTTCGAAGTGGCCCATAATAGAACCGCCACGGGGGTCCTCGGCCCGATCCACCTTTTCGGGAGACGACGTGGTGAGTACCCCCTAGTCCAGGACACCGTCAGTAGCCCCCTGAACCGGTCATCAAGTTAGGGATGCTCCTCGATTCTTCCGAACTGTTCTTCATCTTCGGTCGTCGGTCTTGAAAACTGGTTCAACAAATCTTCCCATCTTCGATCTTGAGAATTTCCGAAGTGGATCCAAAGAGTTTATACGTCGGGTATCCGAGGAGCCCCTTTAAGTTATCGGCCTTTATCCACGCCTTGTTATTTTTACGCCCACCTCGGGTTTGAAGTTGTTCCCAGGTGGCAGCATCCTCTTGCGTCTGAGCTCCAATGCCGGACTGCATTCGAGGTATCTTTTGCAGCCGAGCACCAACGCCGGACCACTTCCGAGCTCCAAACGCCGGACTGTATCCGAGCTCCAACGCCGGACTATGTCCAAGCTCCAACACCGGACTGTATCCGAGCTCCAACGCCGGACTATGTCCAAGCTCCAACGCCAGACTGTATCCGAGCTCCAACGCTGGACTATGTCCAAGCTCCAACGTCGGACTGTATCTGAGCTCCAACGCCGGACTATGTCCAAGCTCCAACACCGGACTGTATCCGAGCTCCAACGCCGGACTATATCCGAGGTGTCATAAATCACCTTGGTTCAAAAAAGTTGAAGGAGTTTAGCCTAGCTTAATGCCAGAAATGCCCTCTATGGAGCTAGCCACTGGCGCCCGAGCTTTATGTTGGACTGCTTCTAAGGTGGTGCACCACCCCGACTGCAGGCCGATGTTTTGTCCATATTTTGATTGGTGCAATTTATTCTCTGCCGAGATATATAGCCAGTAGCCCTCAAGGTGTGTATCGGTCTAAAACCCGAGATACACCTGAAGGATAACATAAGACCGCTGATCCCAGTAGCCCCTGAGACTCAGGTTGATTCGCAAAATCGGCCAGAGGATCAACTCCTAGCTCGGCAGAATACTTAGGGACACAAAAAGCAGTGTGCAAAGTTCTCGAGACTGAGGTTGGGTGCGGCCGACCAACCTGAGGGTCGTAATCTCCTCGAAAGCTATATTGCACTTAAATTTTTAGCATCGGATTATCCATGCAGTAGCCCCCGAGAATTGGGTTGGGCAAAATGGCCGACCCTAGGATCGTACCTCATCGTGAACAAGTTCAACTGTCATGTATGTTTTGACAATACCGAGGTGGAGTTCAGCAGGAAAGATGCCGAACTATAGTTTTAAAAAAGAGTTTCACGCCGAACACCTCAACCAAGAGAATGTCCCGCTTCCTGAAACATAAAATAGGTGAAAGATGTTATAACCTCAAAAAAAGGCCAACAAACATGCGTAAAAAACTTTACGTCTAGATTGAATCAAGCTATTTTGGTGCCAATATGAAATTGGTCTTAAAATTGTACTTTCATCGTGCTTTTACATGACACATCTGATCTCTAGACTTCAAGTGGGTCAGCCCTCGGCTTCAACCTCCCTATCCCAAAGGCGGAGTGTTTCTCAGGCCAGTTTAGCGAACTAAATGCGAGCGGCTTTAGAGAGAAACCAGGCTACCCAGCTATTGATCATACACCTGAGTCGAGAAAGGAGTGGTAGAAAAAGAATGTGCATCGACTAATAAAAAAGGCTCATACTAATTCAAGAGCCCGCAAGCGACTTGGGTAAATGAATTTTATGTATAATGATTGTATGTACTGAAGTACTTATATCATATCTGTGTTCACCCGAACTTTAAACGCGTCTTAACCGACCATCGGCTTCTCCCTCTTCGGTCAAGGGCCGAAAAGTGTTATGTACTCCACCTGTAGAGAATATCGACGGTATTTCCGATAACCAGGCAATCAGGCCATAGGGCCGTAACAGACAAAGCTAGGCGTATCTCGTAGTAGGGGTCCTAAGCTAGGCGTCTTGGAGTGATGGTAACATGGACACGAGATTTTACCTAGCTTCGGGATCTCTCGAAGAGATAATGCCCTACATGCTGCTTTTGATTGTATTCATATGGGTGTAGTACAGAGTACATGTATCTACCACGAGATTGTAGTAATGAATATGAGATGATCTATTGACTAGCCTGGCCTCGGTTTATATAACACACCGGAGGCCTAGGGTTTAGGAGAGTCCTCGTCTTGGGCGCCAAGTCTTGTGGAATCTTCCTTGTATGCGGCATGGGCTGTCCGAAGTGGCCCATAATAGAACCGCCACGGGGGTCCTCGGCCCGATCCACCTGGTCGGGAGACGACGTGGTGAGTACCCCCTAGTCCAGGACATTGTCACAGGGTGTCTTGAAAAGGGTCGGCCGGTTGCAGACGAGTAGATGGTACAAAGACACCGAGCATGCGGCCAGACGGACGGTGCTGAGCAGGTCCATACGATTACATATCTTCTCCAAGAGAACATCAGGGAAGGAATTCCAATCGCGGCTCAGCGTGTCAGTCGGTTCTTCCATAGGGTTTGTTAGGGCGCTGATTGATTGGAGTTTTAGGTGCCTGCGAGCCAGCGGGGAAGTGGATTCGGGCATGCCAGCGAAGAACATGGCATGTGTGGCCAAGCAGTGAGCGGGGTGAAAGACGGGGAAGAAAGTGCATTAAATCTCAATTGTACTAGTACTACTACCAGGATATAACGTCCTTGGGAGTGTAAATAGTTACGCAGATGACATGTGGATCTACCTCAAGAGGGCCCATATGTCAGTTAATGGAGGAGAGAGGTGTGTAGGCGTATTTGCGGAAGCGTGCTCCACTGGCAAACATGATGGCAGTACTAGGTAAGGCTGATTTAGTATCACCAACACCCTGGTTCAGCTTATTAATTAAGTATCCCATCTGCAGCAGCGTGTATTGTCACTTCATTGTGAAGATTAGTTGAATAGTTCTCTCTGACCGAGATGGGGAATGATGGATCGCTAACACTTCCTATCTACAGTATCCCTATGCCTCTACGCTCATCCTGTCCAACAAGATGAAACATTAGCCAAGGCACCCGACGCGAATAATGTAGGAGTACTAGTACTACCTACTTTCCGGTTTATAGGGCTCAATTCAAATATCTCATCAACCCAGGTAGATGGTGAGTGGTGGAATAATTTTTGTAATTTGCAAAGACACTCAATTAATGCACTCATTTTCCTCAAAAAATTATGTTTACCAATGCATTAATTGCAATGCATGCATGCATGCATGAAGTCCATGCATTGGTTAATTTTCTATTAATACTTGCATGTAATAATTTAATGCAACTTGAAATCTGAACATGTGGTAGGGAACCATAAAATTGAGACTTATAAAATGAGAAATCTACAATTTTGTGATAAGCCCTATGAACCCAAAAGGAGGGAGTAGTATTTTGTGTCAAACTTTGACCATCTACTCCCTCCGTCCAGGTGAATAAGTCATCTTTGGTTGTGCACCGTGATCGAGAAGGAGGAAATAACAAGAGAACTTAATGTTTATTTGCTAACTAATAGCATTGCATGCAATGAACTAACCACTGCATGTCGTGTTTGGTAGTCTCGAGTCATTGAAAACATGCACGCCCACATCTTTTATTGGTTGATATGTCAAGAAACAAGAAACGAGGTGGGAGTTAATGCACCGTGCCTAAGTGTTTTGGGATTATTTTGTTTTCGTAAAGTGACTTATACACCTAGACGGATGGAGTATTTAACTAATAAAATGTTAATGCATTTCACCAAAAATCATATCACTGGATTCGTATTTGAACATAGTTTTAATGGTATAGTTTTTTATGACATGCATTGATACTTTGTTAGTTAAATTTACGGCCAAAATTTTACACTAAGTACGAAGGGGACCATTAAACCAGGATGGAGGTTTATATATAGGTCAATAAAAAATCATCAACCAATGTAGTAGTAAATGATGAGTGCCCGAAGATTTTTTTTTCTGAAAGTACTCAATAATGGGCTCGTCTTCCTCAAGAAAATTGTGTTTACGAATGTATTAATTGGAATGCATGCGTGAGGAACAAATGACCAAAACTTTTACACGCATTGGTGAGTTACCTCTTAATTCTTGCATGCAACGTTTTAATGAAGCTTGAAATATGAACATGTCAATGGGAGGTGATGTAGGGTGGAACCCTAGATGGCCGATCTTTCACGAAAGGAGCGGATCCCAAAGATGAACACGAGGGGAAACACGAGGGAAAACACGAGAGAAACACTCAACCAACAAGAATAGATCACACATGTGCTAGATCGATGCACACAAAGGTGAGATACAAGATCCAAATCCAACAAAGGACGATACAAAGGTAACCGGTTCTTCTCCCTGAGGAGGTCTTGATGGGGCCATCCAAGAGGGAGTCTTGAATCCGCTTGGAAGGATCTTTTCCGCTGGAGGCACATCTCCGAGGAGAAGGAAACCAAGTGGATGAGCAAAGCTCTCACACAAACATGAGATAATCCTTTGCTAACCCTAACTAGGAGGAGGGGGAGTTCTATTTATAGTCTTAGTGCAAATGGGGCGAAGTGAAAGGGTACATGGGCCTCTGGCCCGAACACTGTGCGCAGACAGGTACCGGTCATCCGCTGGGGGCCGGTCGTCCGGTGGCTCACGGGGGACCGGACGTTCGGAGTCGTCGAACTTCCACTAATTCCGTTCTGTTAGGGATGCGCCGGACATCCGGTGGCTTCGGACTTCCGTTAATTTCCATTCTGTTGAGGTGGTGCCGGACGTCTGGTGACTTCGGTCGTCCGCTCGCTGGAGATTGCGGCCGGTCGTCCGGTCCGGGCCGGACGTCCGCTCGCTGGGGCCTGCGTTGGCTGGGACTTAGGCAGGTTGGCCTTCAGGCGCCGGACGTCCGGTCCCGACCGGTCGTCCGGTGGCTGGAGTTTTCTCCGGTAGATCTTCTTCTTGTCCTTCGCAGTTGGTGGCCTTGCTGTCTTGTCTGTTGGATGTAGATGTACCATGGCTTTCCTCCAAGTACCTAAGCACACATAGTGTTTCCATTTGAGGTAGTAGCCATGTCTCATGTGTCGAAAGTGGTAGTTCGGAAAGGAGCAAGTTCACCTTATCTTCGATAGCCTTAGCTCGGGCTCTTGTCATTGGTCCAAGTGGTGTCGTGGGAGACGTAGGTAGGTCCATGGGGATGACGTTGGGATGCTCTGCGTAATCTCCCCTCCTTTGGGAAAGATCCAACCTCGGATCGAATTCTTCATCACCATGGTAGGGCGAAAGATCCTTGACGTTGAAGATGTCGCTCACGTTGTACTTGTCGCGTGGTAGGTCGATCTTGTAAGCGTTGTTTTTGTAGTGTGCTAGCACCTTGAAGGGTCCATCGGCTCGTGGTAGGAGTTTGAACTTGCGCTCGTTGGGGAAACTGTCCTTGCGAAGGTGTAGCCACACAAGATCGCCAATGTCGAATATCATGGGTTGCTTGTTGACGTTGAGCTTGGTCGGGAGTCGTTGTACTTGGCGCTCGATGGTGTGCCTTGTATCATCATGCATCTTCTTGAGATAGTTGACTCGTGTACTCGCGTCCATGTTGATGCGCTCTTGTATTGGTAGAGGAAGAATGTCCAATGGAGACAACAGGTTGAAACCGTAGACGACCTCTAAAGGGGACATGCCGGTAGTCGAATGTCTTGCACGGTTGTAGGCGTACTCGGCGATGGGTAAGCACTCTTCCCACTCCTTGATGTTCTTCTTGATTAGCACGCGAAGAAGGGTGGAGAGCATACGGTTTGTCACCTCCGTTTGGCCGTCGGTTTGTGGATGGTATGCCGTGGAGAATAGTAGCTTGATTCCGAGCTTGGCGCATAAGGTCTTCCAAAAGTAACTCAAGAACTTGACGTCGCGGTCTGAGACAATTGTCTTTGGCACTCCATGAAGTCGCAAGATTTCCCTACAAAAGAGATTAGCAACATGTGAAGCATCGTCTATCTTGTTGCAAGGAATGAAATGTGCCATTTTAGAGAATCAGTCCACAACAACAAACACAGAATCCTTTCCATTTCTAGTTCTAGGCAAACCAAGCACAAAATCCATGCTAATATCTTCCCATGGTTGATATGGAATTGGAAGTGGCATGTAAAGGCCATGCGATTGAGCTTTAGACTTAGCTTTGCGACATGTAGATCATCGGTTGGTGAAACGGTTGACGTCGTGAAACATCTTTGGCCAAAAGTAGTTCTTGGAGAGCGTAGCGAGAGTCTTGTCGCGTCCAAAATGTCCCATTAGTCCTCCTCCATGAGATTCCTGCAAAAGCAACAAACTAAGAGAAGACTCGGGGATGCAAAGATTGTTAGCTCTCATAAGATATCCATCTTTGATGTAATAGCGTTCCCAAGATGTATGCGTCAAAGATTTAGCATAAGGAGTGGCAAACGTAGGATCATGCTCATACAAGTCTTATATGTGCTCAAAGCCAATGACATTCAATTCAAGTTGAGTAACAAGCATGCATATACGGGAAAGCGCATCCGCCACAACATTTTCCTTACCTTTAATATACTTGATGACATAAGGAAATGACTCAATAAACTCACTCCACTTAGCATGACACTTGTTCAACTTAGTTTGACCCTTAAGATATTTAAGCATTTCATGATCGGTATGGATGATGAATTCATGAGGGCGGAGTTAATGTTCCCATACACGCAAAACTCGCACTAAAGCATATAGCTCTTTGTCATAGATGGGATAATTGAGTTGCGCGCCGGAGAGTTTGTCACTAGAGTATGCTATGGGGCGCTTCTCTTGCGTTAACACACCTACTATGCCATTACCACTAGCATCACAATGTATTTCAAAAGGTTTGTCAAAGTTTGGTAAAGCAAGCACGGGAGCATGTGTAAGAAATTCTTAAGCTCATTGAAAGCGATGTCTTGGGATGTTCCCCAAACAAACGGTGCATTTTTCTTACCCAAGGCATGCAAAGGTGAAGCAATGGTGCTAAAATCCTTCACAAATCAACAGTAGAAACCGGCTAAACCAAGAAAACTACGCACTTGTTGCAAATTGGTTGGTTGGGGCCAAGTTGTAACATCATTAATCTTAGATTCATCAACATGAACACCCTTAGAAGATACTACAAAACCCAAGAAAACAAGCTTATCAACACCAAAGCGGCATTTTTCCATGTTAGCATAAAGTTGCTCTTTTCGAAGAGTTTGTAGCACAGTGCGAAGGTGGGTGACATGCTCTTTCAGAGATTTGCTAAAAACAAGGATATAATCAAAGTAGACAACAACAAATTCAGCAATGTAAGGGCGAAACACATAATGCATAAGACGCATGAAAGTACCGGGTGCTTCCGATCAACCCATAGGCATAACTAACAACTCATACAAACCAAACTTTGTTTTGAAAGCGGTTTTCCATTCATCACCCTCTTGTATGCGGATTTGATAGTAACCACTTTTAAGATCAATTTTGGAAAAAATAGTGGCACCGCTAAGTTCATCAAGCATATCATCAAGGCGTGGAATGGGGTACCTATATCGAACGGTGATAGCATTGATGGGTCTACAATCGGAACACATGCGAAAGCTACCGTCTCGTTTTGGTACAAGGATGACCGGTACGGCACAAGGACTCAAACTTTCGCGCACATGTCCATGGTCTATGAGATGCTTTACTTGCCTTTGTATTTCTTTGGTTTCTTCGGGGTTAACGCGGTAGGGAGCCTTGTTTGGAAGTGGCGCTCCGGGGATGAGGTCGATTCGATGCCCAATGCCTCGTAGTGGAGGTAGACCCAGAGGTAGCTCATTGGGGAAAACATCTTGAAATTCTTGCAATAAAGAAGATAACGCCAAGGGTAGATTGTGAGAGGTGTTAGTTTTTGGTACCTCGTCCTTGCACAATAGGACATAGTGTAGGACACTCGATGGGTTCTCACACACTTCTCTCATCTCACGTTTGGTGGAAAAGAGGACTAAGTTCTTCTTATTGCTCATCGTGGAAGCACTCAATTTGGGCTTGTTGCGCTCACTCTCTTTTTGGTGGTTCGCTCTCTCACTATTCTCTCCACGATGGGTGGCTTGCTTGTCGGCGATCACTTGGCTTGGAGACATAGGTCGTAGCACATATTCCTTCCCTTTCATCTTGAAGCTATATTGGTTTGTGCGCCCGTTGTGGATGACACCTCGGTCAAATTGCCATGGTCTTCCAAGAAGGAGGTGGCACACGGTCATCGGAAGGACATCACATTCCAAAGTGTCTTCGTAAGCTCCGATTTTGAAAGAGACTTGTACCCTATGCTCGGGTTGGATGTTGCCGGTGTCGCTTAGCCATTGAACCTTCTATGGGTGCGGGTGCTTCTTCTTGGCCAATTGGAGTTTGGAGCAAAGTTCTTCACTTGCGAGCTTATGGCAACTCCCTCCATCGATGATGACCTTGACGGACCTTCAATTGATTCTAGCCTTGGTGTGGAAAATATGGCACCTTTGATCTTCATCTTGTTGATGTTGAAGAGTCAAGACCTTGGAGACAACAAGAGCGGGACTTGAATCTTCATCACAAAAGACTTGATCATCTTCGTCTTCGTTGTTCACTTGGCGGTGCATGGCCACTTGCTCAAGGGCTTCCATTTCTCCTTAACTCATTGAGTCATAGGTTCCGTCGTCGTTGAGGATCATGGTGCGCTTGTTTGTGCACTCGAAGGACTTGTGGCCTCGGCCACCGCATGTGAAGCATTTGAAGGAACTTGTCTTGATGGTTTCATCGGTTGGAGTAGATTATGATAAAGCTTTCGGCTTGAAGTTGCTTGTAGTAGGAGGACGACTTGAGCTTGTCGAAGCTTTCTTGTAACTTGACTTGTCACCGTTGCTTGTAGATGGCTTGGTTGAGGTAGAAGGTGTTGGAGTCGTTGAAGCTTGGGTGTTGGAGAAGCCGTAGGACTTGGATGAGAACTTGGCATACTTGAAGTCGTCTTGCACTTGCTGTTCCGCTTTGGTAGCTTGATGCACTAACTCGATGAGGTTCGAGTATGGTTGGAAGTCAGCAATCTTCTTGATAGGGCGATTGAGTCCATTCAAGAAATGTGCCATAGTTCGCTCATCATCTTCTTTGACGTTGGCTCGTATCATGGCAATCTCCATTTCCTTGTAGTACTCTTCAACGCTCTTGGTTCCTTGCTTGAGTAGTTGGAGTTTCTTGAAGAGGTCACGGTTGTAGAAGTTTGGCATGAATCGTGCTCTCATGACATCCTTCATTTGTGCCCAAGTAGTGATGGGTGGTTCACCTCTTGCCTCACGGCGCTCAATGACTTGTTCCCACCAAATGAGGACGTAGCCTTGAAACTCAAGGGATGCCATTGCGATCTTCTTCTCTTCTTCGTAGTTGTGCAAGCTGAAGATTTTGTCAACCTTCAATGCCCATGATATGTACTCTTCGGGGTCGTTGCTTCCATTGAACTTGGGCATGGTGAACTTTAGCTTGCCATATCGTTGGTCTTCATTGTGTTGGGGTCAGGGATGATGACGCCCATGTCGTTGAGGATTGACAATCTCAGGTTGCTCTTGGCAAGGAGGGTTGTCTTCCTCATGTTGCTCCTGGCGAGGAGGGGCTCCATTGGCTCCATTGTCTTCGTACCTAGATAGCCGAAACACAAAGGACGCGGTTACCACAACTCAAATTCTCCAAGACCAAAATGTGTCAAAATCGTTGAATATGGATAACGGACAAGCTATGGAGGTGGTTTTTGGAAGTGGTGGTGGTATAGGAATATGTATGCGGAAGTGGTGGAGGTGGCTGAAAAATTCGGGGGAAAATTCAGTTTCGTCAGGGATCAACGGGCGTCCGGTAGAGAGCGGTCGTCCGGTCGTCGGACGTCCAGTAGGCTCGGAAATCCGCTATTTTTGGTTCTGTTGGGTGGTTCTGGTCGTCCGGTGGGGGACGGACGTCCGGTCGTTCCAGGGGCTCCGAACGTCCGGTAAACGACGGTCGTCCGGTGGGCAAGGTCAACGTGGGGTGCGAATTTGGGCGGAATTTTGGGATTTTGCAGGCAAAATTCGAGCGATGTCGTGGATGGAAGATGGAGAAAATCAGGGAGATGCTAGATCCACTCAAGGCAAAGCAAATCCATGGATCAAATCCAACAAAATTTCATCACACCAACAATTAACAAAAAAAATTGGGGCTATTTTTGTGGGAAATTTTCGAATTAGGTAAGAACACGACAAAATCAAGCTAGAAAACAAGGGGGGAGGCTCCGAAATCGTGAACAACGTGGCTCATGATACCAAGATGATGCAGGGTGGAACCCTAGATGGCCGATCTTTCACGAAAGGAGTGGATCCCAAAGATGAACACGAAGAACACGAGGGGAAACACGAGGGAAAACACGAGAGAAACACTCAACCAACAAGAATAGATCACACATGTGCTAGATCGATGAACACAAAGGTGAGATACAAGATCCAAATCCAACAAAGGACGATACAAAGGTAACCTGTTCTTCTCCGTGAGGAGGTCTTGATGGGGCCACCCAAGAGGGGGTCTTGAATCCGCTTGGAAGGATCTTCTCCGATGGAGGCACGTCTCCGAGGAGAAAGAAACCAAGTGGATGAGCAAAGCTCTCACACAAACATGAGCTAATCCTTTGCTAACCCTAACTAGGAGAAGGGGAGTTCTATTTATAGTCTTAGTGCAAATGGGGCGAAGTGAAAGCGTACATGGGCCTCTGGCCCAAACACTGTGCGTAGACAGGTATCAGACGTCCGCTGGGGGCCGGTTGTCCGGTGGCTCACGGGGGACCGGACGTCCGGAGTCGTCGGACTTCCGCTAATTCCGTTCTGTGAGGGATGCGTCGGACGTCCGGTGGCTTCGGACTTCCGTTAATTTTCATTCTGTTGAGGTGGTGCCAGACGTCCGGTGACTTCGGTCATCCGCTCACTGGAGAGTGTGGTCGGTCGTCCGGTCCGGGCCAGACCCCCGCTCGCTGGGGCTTGCGTTGGCTAGGACTTGGGAAGGTTGTCCTTCAGGCGCCGTACGTCCGGTCCCGACCGGTCGTTCGGTGGCTGGAGTTTTCTCCGGTAGCTCTTCTTCTTGTCCTTCGCGGTTGGTGGCCTTGTCGTCTTGTCCGTTGGATACATGTACCATGGCTTTCCTCCAAGTACCTAAGCACACATGGTGTTTCCGTTTGAGGTAGTAGCCATGTCTCATGTGTCGAATGTGGTGGTTCCGAAAGGAGCGAGTTCACCTTATCTTCGATAGCCTTAGCTCGGGCTCCTGTCATTGGTCCAAGTGGTGTCATGGGAGACGTAGGTAAGTCCATGGGGATGACATTGGGATGATCCGCATCAGGAGGGAGTACAAGCCTCATGCATGCATGCATGCAACATGCAACACTCACACGTACACATGCACGCACGCAACACTCATGCATCCATGCAGCACATAGCATACGACACAACACGCACGCTCACGCTCAAGTACTCAACCTACTCCCTACGTTAGTGAAAGACTGTACATATAGAGATTTACACATTGACCAGGAGGAACCGGAACTTCATGGCATAATTAATGCCCAAAAGTAGCAGACTTATGTGTGCATGCGACTATTGAGAGAAGAAGATTAAATGAAGGTTGTTGCATGCTGTAATTAAGGATAGGCATGTAGCCTATATCTAGAGCACAAGTTGGTGCATTAGTCAATCAATATCGATTAGATTAAAGGCTAAATGCATTGGAAGTGTAGATGTACACTCTTTGTTTTTGAGCCGATGTACACTCTTTGTTGGAAGACCGAGGGAGTACACGTGCATGCACTCCCATACACAACCAGGGTAGTTCGCGCGCAAGGGTTGGACTCCTGTCGCACCTACTTAAAGTTTTGTTTAACTGATTTCTTTGCTCCGCCAACTGATAGGTGGGACCCAGAAACTAGGTGTCAATTTAACCAGTCAACAAAGTGCCACGACAACTATGTAGCCGGTCAGCAGGGTGCAATACGGTGCTCTACAATGGGCTAGTGATCGTATAATCACCGCTAAACTATATAGTGACCGTAAAGAGCATATTGTTACATACATTGACCGCCAGTGTATTTTCTCGTTTCAAATAAGCCATATTAACCGGAAAGGACGCAGTATGGACTAGTACTAGTACTGCTTTGATGTGTCCTGTCAACTCGCCGAACGAAGAGAAGCTTGCTTACTACGCCCTCTCCCTCGCCCACGCGCATGGTGGCTGCAGGACTAGGAGAGGGTTTTGAATACAACACCCTCTCCTTCTCCCTCTCCCTCGCCCTCGCCCTCGCAATGGACGTGCAACAGTTCAATCGGTGTCAGATTGCCAGAAGCATATTTTACTGTAGTATCATCATTGTTGGACCTTCCGAAGAGGCGAAGAGCCAAGTGCAAGGTTCACACGAGTATGAACTGTTGAACCTCCCGAAGAGGCAAAGAGCCAAGCGTAAGGCTTCATAGGAGTTGTCGTCCTAGTAGGAGTACTACAACTATAGCAAACCATGGTAGTGTATGATGCCGCCATGTCGCCTATATCCAAAGCTGTGCCACCTTTTTTTCTCAAAGAGCGTGTTCGAGCCCGTGGAACAACCACACAAGTTGCACGTACACATAACACATTTAATAGTAATAAATTCTAAAGGACAAATGCCAGTATGCCACACAAGTTCATCTCCACTTCATGTGATAAATTTGTGCACGACTAGTCTACATATATTCACAGTGCTACCGTTCACAATTTACCATACTCCACTTACACGTTATAGATGGGCTACATGTCCTCCTCCAGGTTCACGTCCCAGGTGTTCTTCATGGATGGCACGATCCATAGCGGTGGGCAACATGAATCATTGTCGCAGCTTTCTAGTCCGGTTCCACACGATAGAGACTCATCCAAGCTGAAGCGGCATAAATCAGGAATAGCGTCTCCCAGCATGTCGTTCACTGTGAACTGAAGACACAACCATGATTTATGAACGGTAGGCCTTTTGTCTCGTGCACGGAAGGTGGCATCTGCTTTGCAATGGGGTAGCTGTCCCCAATGAAAAGCGAGTACTCTCCAAGAGTGTTCGTCGGCACCCACGTAGCAACACGGGGGTCGAACTCGGCGCCGTTCATATCGTTCACACGGCATCTCAGATCTGGACACATGGTGACGTACATAGTCAAGGTACATGCATAATAATGTTGTGCTCAAATATGGCGGTTATTAATACTGTGCAGCAAATAGTACTACTCCGGTATAGAGGAAGTAAAATAACCGGCTTATTATATATAGCCACTCTTGGCTACATGGATGAGATAGTAAGACATGAAAAAACAAAAATGGTGGGAGCTAGTGGGTTCAAGTCTTCAAGGGCCTAGCTAGCTATACGCGTCCTCCAAGGTAAAAAGTAGTCCTACTAGTACTAGTAAGTAGTACAACAATGAAAGAGAAGGCAAGAGGGTTAAAAAATATAATACTAAATTGTACTACTAGTATAGTAAACATGTCCCAGTCAAGAAAAGAAAATAACTAACAAGTACTACTACTCTACTACTCTAACACACAACAATGAGAAAATGGAATACCTGGGTTGATGTTGACGGTTCGACCGTGGTAGATCGTGTGACCATGTTGCACGTCAATGGTACCATGGGTAACGACTGCTAAGATAGTTGATCCCAATATGCCAAAGTCAGATACAAGGTTCCAGGTTAGACCGAATCGCAAATGCAAATGCGCATCCAGGATTGGCGATCCTATTTTGATCGGGGATGACTGGTCCCTGCAAAATAATGGAGTACCGTTAGGGATGCAAATGATGGTTTGTGCATTCCGTTTGTAATCTCCTGTACCGTAGGATGGCAACCAGATGAAACAAGTCCCATGGCTTGTCACCATGAAGATGCGGCCTAGATGGTGCACGGCGTCTTCGAACGTGTAGGGGTACAAATATGCCACGACCAACATGCGCCAGCCTCTGCCCTTACTGCCTCTTGCATTGATGGCAATCCTTATGTCGAACACCGCGATGAGATAGTAATCATCATAGACGCGTCGCTTTGTCGGCAGGTCCGCAATTGCTATGTTCTTCAATCTCATGTACGCATCATCATACGCATTCAAGCCCAGCCAGTTCGGAAGGCCGATCCCAATGGTGGAGAAGGGGTCTATGGGAACGGCCGCACTGCTGTGGATGTTGTGCAAAATGATGGTGGTATCCAGCCGGAGGTATGCAAGCCAATCTTCGTTGGCACCGACCCAGACCTATATATAAGATGGTGGGCAGCGGAGAAATTACAGGACGGAAATGGAATAACTAAGTACTACATGATAGAACTCCATGACTGACCTGCTCATCGGACAACATCCGACTACCTCTCAACGTTGGCAACTCTAGCGGAGTCAACGTGCAACCATGGCTAGGGAGTGGTGGACTGCTCGAAGGATTGTCCCATAGAAGAACCTTCTCCTCGAGGATGCATGGAAGACCAACAAGCATGGCCTTTTCCCAAGCCTGTTTAAGCACCGTCTTAAAAAAGTTGGTGCGGGAAGCACCGAGTCTTGCGGCGGTGAGTACGTCAGAGCGGCGTGCAATTTCTCCCAGAGGATTGTTGTCCAAGGTCTCCCAGCCCCGACGAGGAGGAGAACCGCCTGGCGAATCCATGGGAGCAGGGATGAACTGCCTTCTCTTCGGGGGGAGGGGAACTAGCGAGGATGAGATAAGAGCGTAGTAACCGCAGGGCCTCGTCCCTTCGCTAAGGAAATTATGAGGGCACGCATAGTGGTAGTGCCTCGTGCCCCGCGATGGTGAGGCTATTATTTACTACGTACTCGTACTGTAGCAGTACTAGTACTACTTTCTCAACTAGTAGTGCGATGTACTGTACTTCTAGTATAGTGCGCCAGTTTTGAACTCTTGAATCTCAGGGCCAAGGTACTACAGTTGGAAGTGGCGGGTGAGGGAATCCTGGATTAGGGGGTATCCGGACAGCCGGACTATATGCATCGTCCGGATTATAGAAGCATGAAGATACAAGACTAAAGACTTCGACCCGTGTCCGGATGGGACTTTCCTTGGCGTGGAAGGCAAGCTTGGCGATCCGGATATTATATTTCCTTCCTTGTAACCGACTCCATGTAAACCCTAGCCCTCTCCGGTGTCTATATAAACCGGAGAGGTTGGTCCTTAGAAGGCCGATCACAATTACAATCATACCATCATAGGCTAGCTCTTCGGGTTTAGCCTCTACGATCTCGTGGTAGATCTACTCTTGCACTACCCATATCATCAATATTAATCAAGTAGAAAGTAGGGTTTTACCTCCATCAAGAGGGCCCGAACCTGGGTAAACTTCTGTGTCCCTTGCTTCCTGTTACCATCAGCCTTAACGCACAGATCGGGACCCCCTACCCAAGATCCTCCGGTTTTGACACCGACATTGGTGATTTCATTGAGAGTTCCGCTGTGTCGTCGCTGTCAGGCTCGATGGCTCCTTGAATCATCATCAACGACGCTGTCCAGGGTGAGACTCTCCTCCCCGGACAGATCTTCGTGTTCGGCGGCTTCGCACTGCGGGCCAACTCGCTTGGCCATATGGAGCAGATCGACAGATACGCCCCTGGCCACCAGATCAGTTTCGGAAACCTGAACTACACGACGGACTTCCGCAGAGACTTGACCTTTGATGGATCGGGGCCTATGCCAGGAGCACCGGAGAGTCACGACGAGCACGGCTTAGACCTGTCGTCGGACGAAGCTCGGGGTATCACCCCCGTAGTATCCCTGGACCTAAATCTGGGGCAGGCTGCGTTTCCCAAGGACGGGGGGCTCGGCCCCGCCCCGCAGGTCACGCACTCATCAGCGGTGGAGCCGAACACGGGCCTTACCTCTGTGGTGGCCTGTGAATCCGGACCCCCGGATCTGTATCCGTATGTTGGTTCCGGTCCGCGCACTCCCGATCCAGTCGAGCCAGGTTGGGCTCCGGTGATGGAGTTCACCGCTGCGGATATGTTCCAGCACTCGCCCTTCGGTGACATGCTGGACTCATTAAAGTCTCTCTCTTTGTCAGGAGGCTCTTAGCCGAACTATGTCTGGCTCGAGTGGGGAGCAGACGATGAAGGAATTCGTTGCCCACCCACCACCCACTTCATTACCACGGTTGATGATTTAACCGAGGTACTAGATTTCGACTCCAAAGACAGCGATGGAATAGACGACGATGCAGGAGAAGAACACGAAGCACCGCTCACTGGGCGGTGGACAACCACCTACCCCTATGATATATGTATGGCGGACACTCCGAAGGAAACCAATGGCGATGAGGCAGCAGAGGATAATCCCTCAGGGAGAAAAGCAAAGCATGGGCATCGTCGGTGCCGCCCCAAGCCCCGCCACAGGAATACCGACCCGGAAGACGAAAACAATCCGGATGGCGCTAAAGATGAATATAACCCTAGTCGGCTTGCCTTTCAGCAGGCCGGACTGGCGACTGTGGGATACTTGGAGAGGGACAACTATACGCCCCCCTCCGAGGACGAGGCAAGCCTCGGCAATGACGAATTCGGCGTGCCTGAAGATCCAGTGGAACAAGCCCGCTTCGAGCGACGGCTCATGGCCACGGAAAAGAGCCTGCAAAGGAAGCAACAGCAGCTTAAAGCTGACCAAGATTTGCTGGCGGACAGATGGACCAAGGTCCTGGCCACCGAAAGATACGGACCCGACCGCCCCGACAAAGGGCACACAGGGCACAACCGGCCACCCCAACCTAACCAGGAAAACCCAAGGCACATGCCCCTACGTCAACACACCACTACGGGCCAAAAACAATATGAAGGACACAAGAAGAAGCATCCTCAAGCCTCGGTGCAATGGTCATAAGCGTCAAGTCAGGAAAGCTGGTGCTAATTTCAGCAACTCCCAGTCCGGTCAACGGACAAAGAAGAGCTCAGACCTATCTGGCCCGAGCCACACACTCGATCAACCATGCGAAATTCATGGTACTCCTAGAAGGACGGCAAAGCATACCATTAGAGAATGTCGGATCCTCAAAACAAAATGGCTGGCCGCGTGCCGGAAACAATGAACGGAGGCGTCTGGTCAAGAGCCCTCCCTCCATAGCATATAAGTATGGCCGATCGCCCCCGACCGCACTAACCACAGCAACTCAGTTGCAGTACCTCCGGACATAGTAAATCAGGGGCTCCATAACACATAAAACCCCCGCAGGTGTGAAATCACAAACAACATCTCCTAAAAGATGCTGGGGGCAAAGGCCAAGTTTTTATGGCCCATCACTCTAAACGGTTGTCTCCAGATCACCAAAAAATACTACGCCAAAGAATAAATCTTCGGCACCTTCCCACCATGCGACAATTTACCGTATGCTAATGGGACGAACCATGTTGACTGGATCCCACGTGGTAAATCACTCAGGCCAACACCATGTGATGCAATCACACCTATGGGCAAGGCCGAACCCCGCCCTCAGGGCAGATATCATACAGCTGCCGGAGTAGCGAGCCGCGCATGCCTATCAAGATTTTGATATGACAGCCAACTATCCGGACACCAACTGAGGAGTCCGCGCTACCCAACGTTATAACGGCTGGGTTTACCAGGGTCCGATCAGGAGCCCTCGGACCAACCACAAGAGGATGCTCGGCTACCTCCGAGTATTTGCCTTACAAACTAACTTTGACGCAGAACATGATTGGTGACGTGGAATAGGCCAGGACACACAAGGGGACCCCCTAAAGAAGGCAGTCCAGATTCACTCTTGATCCACTCACAACTCCCTCCAGTCAGGCCATCACAGGTTCAGCCAAAAAACACCTCTTTTTCATAATCATACATCCTACTCATATGCATAGACATATCATTTTACTACAATGCATAGACTTAAAAAACACTTATCGGCCGTCGCTTTTCGTCGACACCTCGTGTTACGCCCGATTATGCCAGGGGCTTCACAGTACGGCAATAAAGTCCGACCACCTTCTCGGTCGCTCGACACCCCGAACTTATAGCATTATATGCATCAGCTCCGAATCATGTCTTGGGTCATTGGTTGGGTTTTCCCGGCTCCCTTGTTTTGGTACCTTACGTTCCGTTATACCGGCTAAGGTAGCGCAGGGAGAACTATCGCGATTGTGTCCGGATCTGCCGGACGAGCACCTCGAGAGAAAGCCGAAAACCGATCATTATGATACAAATGAGAGCTGGTCAGCTGTTCGAGTGGTTGTAAAATCCTTAAAGATTTATTCCGCACAACGCCATTATAAATGCAGAGTGCGACGGATCGGTCTTCCGATCAGGCGCCAATAGAGCCCCTAGTTCGGCCTTCCGAACACCAGGGGCTGCGCCGACCATACTCGAATTCCTATGGCTAAGTGAGAGTAATAAAGCCTTATAGTGTGATTGCCTGGTTCGTGGTGAGAAACACCTCCTTAAAAGGACCCAACTATGGGATAAAGAGCATTCAGATATACCCCGAACACCCCCGTATTCTTTTTTACGTAAAGCGTAAGCCGACCGGCCAACTCTCGTGATTTACATATAATAAACAGCCGCCATTGTGAGGAACATATGTTCAAACAAAACAGGCAATATATAATAAAAATGCCATTATCCCATATTACAAAAAGCGGCATGAATGCCCTCAGGGAAATATAATGTCTTTGGTACATTTATCCGCCGCAAGGCGGGCTCCCCTCAATACACCTTCATAGTACAGTTCGGGCTTGCGATGCTCTTTACCCTCTGGCGGCCCCTCAGTCATCAGCTTCTCCGCGTCAAGCTTCCCCAAATGCACTTTTGCACGGGCAAACACCATACGCGCACCCTCTATGCAGACCGATCACTTAACAGCATCAAGCCGAGGACAGGCGCCCACAATACGCTTCACGAGCCCGAAGTAACTGCTCAGAATTGGCTCCGCCGGCCACAACCGGACAATCAAGTCCTTCATGGCTAGTTCGGCCGCCTGGTGTAGTTGGACCAGCTGCTTCAGCTGATCGATAAAGGGCACCGGATAGTTTGGTGCCAAATACTGCGACCAGAAATCCCTGTCCGCAGACTTCTTCTCCTCGGCTCGGTAGAATTGGGCGGCATCTGATATGCTACGAGGAAGATCCGCAAACGCCCCTGGAAAAATAAGAATTCAGCTTACTGCCTAGAATTCCTCCCATTATCATGAACAAATGGCTAAGAATACAGAAGGCCTTACCAGCCGTAACTTTCCGGGCCTCTTGAATGTCCTGTACAGCACCTGAGGCTTCTTCCCGGGCATCTTCCGCGGCTTGGAGCGCTTGGGCGAGTTCGCTTCTTTCCCTATTAGACTCTGCTCCAAGCCCTCGCTTTTCTTCACAGCCTCCTGGAGCTCCCGCTCAGCTGTGACAACCCTGGCCTCGTGTTTTTCACGAAGTGCCTGTTCGGCGGCAGCCTTCTTGTTGGCATCATCCACAGCCTTCTTCAGTGCCTCATATTCAGCACTCGCTCCTAGGGCATACAACACAAATACTTTTCCATAAGCACAATTACTTATTCGTGCCTAATGTAAGACAATGCTTCAACATACCTTGTTTATCTTCTAATTGCTTCTTCACGCGGCCAAGTTCTTCCTCGGCCCGTTCCAGGCTCCACTTCAGTTTGGACACTTCCGCATTATGAGCGGCCGTCTTCTCCGCAGACGCCTGTATTCAAACAAAGAGGTACACGACATTAACATAAGTTCCCACGACAAGAGAGGATTTGATCCCCTGCCCGGTTCCCTCTCCTTCGCCGGACAGTGTATCAGGGGCTACTACTCATATTATGACGATTCCTCAAAGGTTTCTTGGGAAACATACCTCAAAGGCCTTTATAAGGCCAAGGCGAGACTCGTTAAACTGCTCTCGTGATCAATCTTTTCAACCACCGCACCCATAAGGGTCTGATGTTCATCGACGGTAGACGCGTTCTTTAACGCTGTCGATAGACCGCCTGGCAGCTCTGCCCGAATAGAGGTTGCCGGCGGAGTAGGCAGGCCTCCCACCGTTGAAGGTGGCTGCTCGCCCGTTCCGGGAGCCTTAGAGGTCTCCCGGACCTTGTCCGGCTGTGGGCCGAACCCAAGATTGCCCCCGCTGACGGCACACTCCGGGGCCATCGCTCCCGTGTGTTCAGCTCCAGTGATATGCCCCCCTGGTCCGAGCCCCGTTGAGACGACACCTCAGTGTCGCGCGGGGACTTTGGGGAAGGGGCCCCTGGAGGCGTCTCGCTCGCCAAGGCGTCCGAGCTCAGCGAATCCTTGGATGAGGACTGGCCGGCGCGAGACCTCGCCGGACTGCGCAAAATATAGCAGCAGTTAAAACTACTATACCCAAAAACAATCCTGGACGCATATGCGTGTTCGGATTTTGTACACTTACGACTTCTCCAGGGGCTGGACCTGGGATCCCACTCCGGGCTGCTATCGGCAGCCGTGGTGGATGCCTCTGGATGGGAACCTTTTCTCCTCTTGGGCGATTCGGCCTCCAGGGACGAGGAAGCTACACGCTTCTTCCCACCTTCAGAGTGAGGCTCGTCCTCCTCTGCTTCTTCCTCTTCGTCTTCCAAAGAAGGAGCGTCGCTTGAGTCTTCGGAATTTGCATCCGAAGCCTCGCGGTGACGGAGGCCACTCCGGGTTTTCTTGACCTTCTTGGAGGCCTCCTTCTTTGGCGCCTCGCAAGGCGCGGGGACCAGCATCTTCGTCAGAAGAGGTCCGGATGGTTCCTCCGGCAACGGGGCCAGACAATGTATCCGCTCCACTTTCTTATCCATCCCTGAGGTCACGATGAAACACGATTAGGATGTCTCCCTCATGGCATGCCAGCTTAAGCATGAATAGACAGAGCTTGGCTATGACTTACCGAGCTTGGAGAATGGGATAACTGATACCCACGGTCCTCGGTGGGGCCCGGCCACGATTTGCCGGACTTAAAGAGCACCTTCCAGATATCCTTGTGGGAGGAATCATAAAGCTCCTGAAGGGTTTGGTGCTCGGCTGGGTCGAACTCCCACAGAGTACAAGCTCGGCGCTGACAGGGGAGAACCAGGCGAACTAGCATCACCTGGACTACATCCACAAGTTTGACGTCCCTATCGACGACACCCTGAAGGCGCATCTGGAGCAGTGATAGCTCATCGGACAAGGACCAGTTCATGCCATTCTCGGGCCAGGATGTGAGCCGCAGCGGAGCTCCGGATCTGAACTCTGGAGCGGCCGCCCACTTTTTGCCGCGTGGCTCGGTGATATAGAACCACTGCTGCTGCCACTCCATGACGGAGTCGTTGAAAGTGCCTTTCGGCCAAACAGCCTTGGGCATCTTGCTCACCATGGCGCTGCCGCACTCGGCATGTTCGCCACTCACCACCTTGGGCTTCACATTAAAAATATTTAGCCACAGGCCGAAGTGAGGTGAGATCCGAAGAAAAGCCTCGCACAGGACGATGAACGTCGAGATATTGAGGAAGGAGTTGTGGGAAAGATCATGAAAATCAATCCTGTAGTAATACATGACTCCGCGAACAAATGGGTGCAGGGGAAACCCAAGCCCGCGGACAAAATGGGGAAGGAACACGACTCTCTCGTGAGGCTCCAGAGTGGGGACGACCTGCCCCACCAGAGGGAGACGGTGGCCAATCTTCTGGGCCAGATACCCGGCGTCCCGGAGCTTCTTGATATCCTTCTCCCGGACAGTAGAGGCCATCCATCTGCCTCCTGCTCCGGATCCGGACATCTTTGGAAAGCCTCTCTTTGGTGGAAAAGAAGAAGTTCTTGGGCGTTAGGGCTCGGAAAGAAGCGAATGAGCTAGCAGAAGGAGAAAGGCGTGGGTAAAGATAAAGAGGCCTTGTCTCTTTATAGGGGCAGTAAGTGATTTTTGCGCCTCCCCACTTGCCTGGAGGTACCCATTTGCCTCCCGCTCGTCGCGATTAGCGGTGCGGTTGGATTACCCGTACCCGTATTGATGAGAATCCCGTGATATGGGGACACGATCTCTGCTTTGACAGGACGTGTCAAGGAAACCGCCTCGCAATGTGCATTGTGGCTGGTTCTGGGAAAACGGTTTGAATAATGACCCGACCGTAATAACACGTCGCGTTGCCTAAAAAGTTGTCGGCAGATTGCATTTGCGAAACATCATTCTCTCTACGGTGGCATGCGAACATCATCTTGTGGATCCGGACACGGTTCAAGTGTTCGATAATAACCTTGGAGTATTCGGAGGAGGAACCCGCCCTGCAATGCCGAACACAAGGACTGCGCGCCGGACTCATCGTCATTGAAGCCTGGTTCAGGGGCTACTGAGGGAGTCCTGGATTAGGGGGTATCCGGACAGCTGGACTATATGCATCATCCGGATTATTGAAGCATGAAGATACAAGACTCAAGACTTCGACCCGTGTCCGGATGGGACTCTCCTTGGCGTGGAAGGCAAACTTGGCGATCCGGATATTATATTTCCTTCCTTGTAACCGACTCCATGTAAACCCTAGCCCTCTCCGGTGTCTATATAAACAGGAGAGGTTGGTCCTTAGAAGGCCGATTACAATTACAATCATACCATCATAGGCTAGCTCTTAGGGTTTAGCCTCTACGATCTCGTGGTAGATCTACTCTTGTACTACCCATATCATCAATATTAATCAAGCAGGAAGTAGGGTTTTACCTCCATCAAGAGGGCCCGAACCTGGGTAAACATCTGTGTCCCTTCCTTCCTGTTACCATCAGCCTTGACGCACAGATCGGGACCCCCTACCCGAGATCCGCCGGTTTTTACACCGACAACGAGTACTACTATTCTCTAGAACCATCGATGTACTATCAATGCAGGAAAAGTACACCTGCATAGTGGGTACTCTCGGTGCTCTATTCAAGAGCGTAGCTGGCCTACTTAGCCGCTCCTCTCACGCACATACTAGCAACCTGTTTATCAGCGACGATTACTACGGGGGCAAAACATTTGAGTTATTTGATACAACGAGACTAGGCTTTTCGCTTCCATTTGTGGAGGTGTAATGGATCTCATTGAACTTTGTTAGTAGTTCCTTCTTTATGAATGAGATGAGGCAAAGCTTTCGCCTCCGTTTCAAAACAAAAACATCACGTCAAGAGGAATTTCTTTTATAGAGCCGATAATGGAGTGAAGTCCATGCATGCAATGCCACAAGCTACAGAGTAGTAGAGTACTAGCACTTTACGTACAGAGCCATATTGCACAGTTCAAAATGTCGTGCCAGGCTTTTCCGGCTCCTCGGGCTTAATTGGGAGGTGCTAGTTTAAATATGCTAGCTGACGAGGAAGCTGCAAGCGAGGTGCGACTAGGGCAAGCACGCAGGCGAGAAAATTTCCATGGTGTGAATTGATATATGGGAGTACTACTCTAGTACGCGCGCCACGAGATGATGGGAGGGAAAAACCGTTCAAGTGGCTGGGCTATCCAGTGCACCCAGATTGTGGTGCGACACGTCCTTTCAACTTCAAAAGTCAAACTACCAGTGTACAATATTGGCTCGCAACAAACTTACTATTTAAAAAAAAGGCCGCCGTGCGTTCGGCCGGGATCGAACCCACAAAACGAGCTATACACTCCTGCGGCCACTAGTAGTACTCGTTGGAGTACAACGCAACCTAGAGTCGCCTTTTGTCGCTAGTACATTGTTCCTTACAAGAAACCACTGATAATGCCAAGAAACTACTACCACTTGTTCCCGCAAAAAAATTTACTACCACTTGCATACGTGGCAGACTTAAGATAAGACTACCTTATCAACCATTGTACATGCCCTTACCAACCAGCGCTACCAAGAACCGACTACTCTACAATGTGCTGGTATAGGCATGTTTCAACCCATGTTGCCCCTTGAGCCAACACCTTCTATTCAACCGGCAAATTAGGCGTTATGACTTGTGGGACCTACATGTCAGTCCGGACCAAAATCCCCGAGTGACCTCCTACCTCGGGCCCTTCCACCTAGTCATCCTCGGCCATGGGATGCAGCTATTGTCGCTGACAGAAGGCGAGGTCAAAAACACTGGCAGTGCAGAGCCCATCTTGTGGCAGCCCGGATGCCATCTCCGTCTAGCGCTCACGACCGCTAGCTAGCCAAGATAGCACACACCCTGCTAGATGCATCCAGCTGCTTGTCTGCAAGGTTTGCTAGCTAGGTTGGCACGGCGGTGCGGCGGCTTGCTCGCACGCACCATGCTAAGGCCAGCCATGTGGCTCGAGCGAAGGCCAGCGTGGCGGCTTGCTCGCGCTTGAGTCATGCTCGGGCCAGCCAGCCAACCCATGCGAAGGCCAGCGCAGTGTCCGGCTTGTTTGGCGGAGCGGTGGCCAACTCCCTCATCACCGGCGCCACCAACGAACACACATTAGTACTGTTTGAAGTAATGTTCAGGAAAAATGATGATTTGAGGAGGAATAACAGGATAGAAGGTCAGATGTGGGACCCTCGTGTCAACTGTCAAACAAAATGTGTTGGTTCAAGCTGCCTCGTCAGCACGGATGTGTGGGCCAACCCTATCATAAACGGGTTTAAACAAGCCTAATCGACACTAGATAGTAGTTTTTTGGCGCGGATTAAGAATTTTTGGGTATGTTTTTGCTATTTTTTGTACAATAGTTTCTTCCTAGGGCTGGTTGAAAGTGGTAATTTTTTGTTCAATACTCTACATACTGTAAGTAGGAGTGAAAGTTAAGCTTTGGAAGCCAATAAGCAAGCTTAGTTACATAGTGCCTATGTGTACGTGATTGAAACTAAATATCAACCATGAGTGACTAATATCTTGATCGAAAACTCGAAACTATGGAAATACTAGCATTTTTTGCATGGTTGGAAATACTGGCAATGTTCACGTGTGTTGCAATGGATCATAATTAGAGTAATACTTATTCACAAACTTGATAGAAAACACTAATTTTGATATACATATATCACTAGAGATGTATTATGTTTCAATCAGAATATATTCCTTGGGCTGTTTTGGTGAGGTGAGGGAGGGATGTGGTTGGTTTTAAGATACTAATTATGGGTTTTTCTACAAATTGGTAGAGAAGTGGGATGTTGGTGAGAAAAGGCAACAACTTACCTCACAGTCATTATATGTAGATCTAATGGTCAAAAATGACGGATGGCAGACACACCATCATCACCAACTAAGTAATTTGTTGGAGTACTAGCAAGATGTCTGTGCATTGCACAGAACATCAAGATGCATTTTTTATAAAACACTTGTTGTGATTGACCCATGCAGGAGTAATGCCATGCGTAAAAACTAATGATATCTTGAGAAAGAGGAGATAAGGTGAAGTGGAGTGGAGCATGGTGGTGTTTGGTGGTCGGACTGAGCGGAGGCATGGGGATGGACGACGCCGGCAGCGACCACCATGCCAGTTTGTTCCAGAGGCTTCCTTTTTTAATTGCTCAACAATGAGGTTGTTGGAGATAAGGATGAACGAGGGAAGGCCTTGTCTGCAAATGTGGAGAGAGGTGCGGGTATCTTTTAGTTTAATATCTATCCGTCAGATATAGATCGGATGGTCTATATTGAAAGATGGCACGTGTACCATCATCACCAACTCGGGTTTTTTATAAGAGAAGAAAGTATGGAGATAAAAATGTATTATTGATACTTGTTTCCGTAAACATGGATCTACATTCTATTCAATGGCTCAGCATGTGTGGCCTTAGCACAATGACTTCTTGACTGTATAAAACAATGGTTTTGCCGTCACCGATAAGGAGGGGATGACGGCGGCGCGCTTTCGGCTTGCTCTAGGCCTAGTAGTCATACTAGGTGGTCTACGCACGTGTAGATTTATTCTTTTTCATGTCTCGTGTTTGCCGTACTGCCATGACTATTGATGAATAGATGGTAAGTTATTCATGGGAAAACCTTTGTTGAGCATGTGTGCGAAGGAGAGACAGTGTGCGTGTGTGATATGTGTAGAGACTGAGGCAATGATAAGAGATTCTTTGTGTCTCTTTGTGTTGTGTAACATGGAGACACATGGACATAATTAGAGAGTGAGTGTGTGAGATACACATGCGGACATGGGGAGAGATGTGTGAGTTAGAGAGATGGAGAATTTTCGTGTGCTTCTGAGCTAGAGAGAGGGGATGTATACATACCTAGAGCTCGAGAGAATATGCAAGGGTGTGTGTCTTAAAAGAAGGATCCAGATAGATGGGTGTCTGTGCGTGTCTGTGTGTTTGTGCACGCGTTTGTGTGTGTGAGGGAGTGTGTGTGTGTGTGTGTGTGTGGAGTAGAGAGACCACTAATGATGTAAACCTAGTATAGGGAAGGGGGAATGGTGTGACATGTGTGTCAAAGAGAGACAAATGCATGTGTAGTAGCGGGATAGCATGGGTGCGGGTGGGGAGCAGACTATTTGGAAGAGACATCGAGTGTGTGTGGGACAAGGGTGTGAGAGTGAGAGAGAGAGCTAGTGATGGAGACAGAGAGAGATAGATAGAGAGAGAGAGAGAGAGAGGGGTCGTTTGTGTGCAGAAGCGGCGTATAGATGGGGAGACAATGTGATGCGGAGCATCCCACGATCATCCCCATGGACATACAACCGTCTCATCAAGAGCCAAGAGGACCCATGACACGAGCTAGAGCTAGAGCTCTCGAGAACGAGGTGACCTCTTTCCTTATTGATATCACATATGATCCACTCGAGACATGGCTACTACCTAAGTCCGATATGCTATGCATGATTAAGTGTCAAGGGGAACCTCCCGAGGATGCACGTGAAGACGGACAAGCCGCCAAGTCCATGGACGAAGAGAACCAACGGAACGAGCAAAATCCCTTCCGTGCCACGGACATCAGGCCCGACCCCGGACATCCGCCCTGAGCTTCTACCTCAACATGCATCAAAATGCCCAAGTCTCCGTGGCCCGACATCCGCGCCCAAGCCGGACATCCGCCACCAGCCCGAAATCCGCCCCACTGAAATCCGGCCGCCTTTCCCGACATTTGGCTGAAACGGTCGCCCAGCCGGACATCCGGGCTGAGAGCCCGGACATCCGCGCCTATGGCGTCTTGACATCCGCCCGACGCCCGGACGTCTGCCCCCTCGTCATACAAGAAGGCCTCGTGGCCTTGTCCCTTGTACCCCTTCGCCCCGAGACTATATATACTTGTTCCCTTTCCTCTTTCTAGGTTAGCATTGGATTAGCTCATATTCTTGTGTGAGAGCCTTTGCTCATCCACTTGGCTACTTCTCCTCGGAGATCAGGACCTCTACGGAGAAGATCCCCCAAGCGGATTCAAGACCCCTTCTAGGGTGGACCCCTCAAGGCCTCCTCACGGAGAAGAACGGCTACCGTTTGTATCGTCCTTTGTTGATCTTGAATCTTGTGTCACTCTATGTGATCGGTGATCTAGCATTTGTGTGATTGATCCCTTGTCGGTTTAGTGATTTCTCTCTCGTTTCCTCCGTGTTTCCCTCTTGTTCTTCCGCCTGTTCTTCGTGATTCCCCGTAGGATCCGCTCCAACGTGAAAGATCATACACGTAGGGTTCCGCCCTACATCATCTATGGTATCATGAGCCACGTTGATCACGTTATTGGAGCCCCTACCCCTCTTTTCTAGCTTGATTTTTGTTGTTTTTGTCCTAATTCCGAAAATTCCCCACAAAAATAGCCCTAATTTTTTTTTTGTGATTTGTTCGTGTGATGAAGTTTTGTTGGATTTGATCCGTGGATTTCGTGTGTTGCAGGTAGATCTAGCTTTCCCCCACCATTTCCACAATTTCCATCCACAAAATCGCCCGAATTTTGCCCCGCATCCCACCTTCCCCCTCGGTGTTCATCAAGCCCGGACATCCGGCCCGAGCAGCCGGACATCCGGCACCCCGGACATCCGGCACCCCGGACATCCGGCCCGATCAGCCCGGACATCCGGCGCCCCGGACATCCGGCTTCCAGCCCGGATTTCCGGCCCCTGGTAGCAACAATCCCTTCCACCATCCCGATCACCGCCTAACTTTCGCCAAATTTTGTCCCGTGCCCACATACACTTCCACTTACCTCCACCACTTCCGCATAACACCACCATAGCCTTTCCCACTTCCAATTCGGCAATGTTGCCAACTTTTCCCTTGAGAATTTGAGTTGTGGTTTTCCGTATCCTTTGTGTTTCGCTATCTAGGTACGGTTCAACATCAAGATCACCATCGCTCATCTTCGCCAAGGACGGTAACATCGTCGACACCTTTGTCATTACTTGCAATTGCATTGATAACCATCATAACCCATCTTTATGCGTTGCTTACCCATCGAGACTAGCCTTTGAGTATTGCCGGCAACGTGACTTGTGCACATTAGTGATCATACTCCATAGCATACATAACATACCAAAGTGGTGCATATCTTAGCATCAACTTGTGCGTCGCAAAGTTGTCATCGCATACACAATTGCTATCTTGGTTCTTGAAGTTTTGCATGAGAAAAGAGCTCAAAAGAGAAAGAGCCAATCAAGCTTTTAAGCAAAGAGAGAAAGATAAGCAAAGAGCTTATGAGCAAGAACCATAGCATCATACAACATTAAGATTGTCATGCTTGATCATCTTGGATCAACACATCGAAACACAATACATAGAGCCTACTTTGGTTAGAAGTCATTGCATTTTGCTTAGTAGGTGGTGCACAAGTTCAGATCCACCTATTGTGCAATCGTGCTAAGCGTCTCTCTAGTGTTGTGCAACAAGAGCATCTTGGTGAATTCCACATTTCGCTCATCCTTGGTTGCATAACCCCATATTATCTTTTATGCGTGTGTTTCCGTGTACCTTATCTTGCTATTGGTCTACTTGTTGCATTTGCAAATTTGTGAATCATTTCCAACATTATTGAGTCTCACTTACAATTGCATCAAATTTTCTGCCACCATCCTAACCGAGCTCCACCATAAGCTTTTATTTGTGTAGGTGTGAGAACCGACAAGAATCGGTACCAAGAGTGCTATTTCATTGTCCGCATTTGAGTGAACTTGATTCATTTTCAACATCGGTCAAAGGTACATTGATATAAGTTCTTTTCCGTTCGACCACTCACATTTTGCTTGGAATGATGGATAGGCCAAGTTCTTCTACCAACCCACTCTTCATCGAGCAAGACGATTTACATGTCTTCATACGTCACCAAGAGCCACCTCTTTGGTGCACAACGAGCGTTGCACCAAGAAAAACAAGCAATGAGCGACCGCATCGACAACCTCGCCACCGACTTGTGACTCTCTGAGCAACGTACAAGAGACTACTTCGACAACAAGTTCGAGGCTCACAAGCAAGAGAATGATGCAAGAATGGACGAGATACGCGCGTTGATGAGAAACCGACGTCATTCAACTTCTTCATCATCAAGACGGAGCCGCTCGAGTCGACACTCCGACGACACCTTCTACGACTCAAGTACACCTACATCGAACACTCTTCGTCGTGTCATTCGTCAAGACCGCCATGCATCTCGCAACCCGCTACATGACAAGCATTCACAAGAGCAAGTTAATGATCAAGTCCTCGTCCTCAATCAAACCAAGAGGCTTTTGCTCAAGCTCAAGAACGACAACGTCTTCGCCAACAAGAGGAAGAACGAGCACGCCTTCACCAAGACAAACAAGACGCCAAGGCTCAACGCCTTCAAAAACAACAACGTGAGGCGCAAGCTCTTGAGGCGCATCGTGCCCTTCAAGAATCAAGTAGTGCCTTCGCCAACCGCAATCGCGAACGGCGCAATCAAGAGGAAGCCCTTCGAGAAGAAATCCAAGAGAGGAACTACCAACCTCAAGTACAACGTCAAGTTCCTCAAGCTCCTCCACAAGCTCGACAAGCTCCACCTCAACCTCAAGTTCAACAAGGGCAAGTTGATCATGGTCTTCCTCCGCGCCAAGAGCAACATGAAGACGAATACAATCCACGCCAAGGACGTCATCATCAACATCGCCAACAACACAATGAAGAGCAACGCTACGGCAAGCTAAAATTCACCATGCCCAAGTTCAATGGAAGCAATGACCCCGAAAACTACCTCTCATGGGCATTGAAGGTTGACAAAATCTTCCGCTTGCACAACTATGATGAAGCGAAGAAAATCGCTATGGCATCACTTGAGTTCCAAGACTATGTGCTCATATGGTGGGAACAAATCATTGAACGACGTCAAGCAAGAGGTGAACCTCCAATCACCACTTGGGCTCAAATGAAGGATGTCATGCGAGCACGTTTTGTGCCAACCTACTACAACCGCGACCTCTTCAAGAAACTCCAACTACTCAAGCAAGGAACAAAGAGTGTTGAAGAATACTACAAAGAAATGGAGATAGCCATGATTCGAGCCAATGTCAAGGAAGATGATGAGCAAACTATGGCACGTTTCTTGAATGGACTCAATCATCCCATCAAGAAGATCGCCGACTTCCAACCATACTCATCCCTCATTGAGCTCGTGCATCAAGCTACAAAGGCGGAATGCCAAGTGCAAGATGACTTCAAGTACGCCAAGTACTCATCCAAGACCTACGGCTTCTCCAACAACCAAGCGTCAACGACTCCTTCAACATCTACATCAACCAAGCTTTCTTCAAGAAATGACGACAAGTCAAGTTACAAGAAGGCTCCGACGAGTTCAAGTCGTCCTCCTCCTACTACAAGCAACATCAAGCCGCGTGCTTCATCCTCTACTCCGACCGATGAGACCATCAAGACAAGCTCCTTCAAGTGTTTCACTTGCGGCGGCCGAGGCCACAAGTCATACGAATGAACCAACAAGTGCACCATGATCCTCAACGACGATGGCACATATGACTCCATGAGTGAAGAGGAGATGGAAGCCCTTGAGCAAGTGGCCATGCAACGGCAAGTGAATGAAGATGAAGATGCTCAAGTCTTTTGTGATGAGGATTCGAGCCCCGCTCTCGTTGTTCCAAGGTCTTGACTCTTCAACATCAACAAGAAGAAGACCAACGATGCCACATCTTCCACACAAAAGCCGGCATCAATGGACGGTCCATCAAGGTCATAATCGATGGAGGTAGTTGCCACAACTTGGCAAGTGAAGAACTATGCTCCAAGCTCCAATTGGCAAAGAGGAAGCACCCGAATCCTTACAAGGTGCAATGGCTAAGTGATTCCGGCACTATACGAGTTGAGCATACGGTCCTAGTCTCTTTCAAAATTGGTGCATACGAAGACACTTTGGAGTGTGATGTGGTCCCAATGACCGTTTGTCACCTACTTCTTGGTCGACCATGGCAATTCGACCGTGGTGTCATACACAATGGGCGTACCAATCACTATAGCTTCAAGATGAAAGGGAAAGAATATGTGCTACGACCTATTTCTCCTAGTCAAGTGATAGCCGACAAACAAGCCACTCCTCATAGAGACAAGAGTGAGAAAGTGATCCACCCAAAAGTGAGTGAGAGCCACAAGCCAAATTTGAGCGACTCTTCGCCTAGAGAGAAAAACCTCATTCTATTTGCCACCAAAAGTGAGATGAGAGAAGTGTGTGAAAACCCATCGAGTGTGATGCACTTTGTCCTTGTGTGCAAGGATGGAGAACCAAAAACTAACACCATTCACGAGCTACCTTTGGTGTTTCAATCTCTTTTGCAGGAATTTCAAGATGTTTTTCCCGATGAGCTACCTCCAGGTCTACCTCCTCTTCGAGGGATAGAGCATCGAATTGACCTCATCCCTGGAGCACCTCTACCAAACAAAGCTCCATACCGAGTCAATCTGGAAGAAACCAAGGAGATTCAACGGCAAGTACAACAACTCATCGACAACAGTCATGTACGTGAAAGCTTAAGCCCTTGTGCCGTTCCTGTTATTCTTGTGCCTAAGCCCGATGGAAGTTTCCGCTTGTGTTCCGATTGTAGACCTATCAATGCTATCACCGTTCGATATAGGCATCCCATTCCTCGCTTAGATGATATGCTTGATGAACTTAGTGGAGCCAACTTTTACTCAAAAATGATCTTAAAAGTGGCTATTATCAAATACGCATACAAGAGGGTGATGAATGGAAAACTGCTTTCAAAACCAAATTTGGATTATATGAATGGTTAGTGATGCCTATGGGTCTTTCGGAAGCTCCGGTACTTTTGTGCGCCTTATGCATCATGTGCTTCATTCCTTATATTGGAGTCTTTGTTGTGGTTTACTTTGATGATATTCTTGTGTTTAGCAAAACCATGAAAGAGCACATCAATCATGTAAAATCTGTGTTGCAAACTCTTCGCAAGGAAAGCCTTTATGCAAACCTGAAAAAATGCACTTTTGGAGTTGACAAAGTGGTTTTCTTGGGTTTTGTAGTTTCCTCAAAGGGTGTCCATGTTGATGAATCTAAAATTGAAGCAATTAAAACTTGCCCCAACCCACAAATTTGCAACAAGTGCGAAGTTTTCTTGGTCTTGCGGGTTTCTATCGTCGCTTTGTGAAAGATTTTAGCACAATTGCCGCTCCTTTGCATGCTTTGAGAAAGAAGAATACTCCCTTTGTTTGGGGAACTTTGCAATCAACCGCTTTTGATGAGCTCAAGTCTTTGCTTACTCATGCTCCGATTCTTGCTTTGCCCAACTTTGACAAAACTTTTGAGGTTCATTGTGATGCAAGTGGTACCGAATTGGCGGAGTTTTGATGCAAGAAAACGAGCCATTGCTTATTTTAGTGAAAAACTCTCCGGTGCTCAACTTAATTATCCCATCTATGACAAAGAATTGTATGCTTTAGTGCGTGTGCTACATGTTTGGGAACATTACCTTAGACCTCATGAGTTTGTCATCCATACCGATCATGAAACGCTTAAGTACCTCAATGGTCAAACTAAATTGAACAAGCGTCATGCCAAATGGAGTGAATTCATTGAATCTTTTCCTTATGTGATCAAGTACATTAAGGGTAAAGAAAATGTAGTTGCCGACGCGCTTTCACGCATATGCATGCTTGTCACTCAACTTGAGTTGAATGTTATTGGTTTTGAGCATATAAAAGACTTGTATGAGCATGATCCATCTTTTGCTTCTCCTTATGCTAAGTGTTTGACGATACGTCTTGGGAACAATATTACATCAAGGATGGTTATCTTATGAGAGCTAACAAACTTTGCATTCCCGAGTCGCCTCTTCGCTTGCTCCTTTTGCAAGAGGCTCATGGAGGCGGACTCATGGGACACTTTGGACGCGACAAGACATTCGCCACGCTCTCCAACAACTACTTTTGGCCCAAGATGTTCTGCGACGCCTCACGCTTCACCAACCGATGCTATACATGTCGCAAAGCTAAGTCTAAAGCTCAATCTCATGGTCTTTACATGCCCCTTCCAATTCCATATCAACCATGGGAAGACATTAGTATGGATTTTGTACCCGGTTTGCCTAGGACTCAAAATGGCAAGGATTCCGTTTTTGTTGTTGTGGATAGATTTTCTAAGATGGCACATTTCATACCTTGCAACAAGATAGACGATGCTTCACATGTTGCCAATCTCTTTTGTAGGGAAATCTTGCGACTCCACGGCGTACCAAAGACAATCGTCTCCGATCGTGACGTCAAGTTCTTGAGTTACTTTTGGAAGACCCTATGCGCCAAGCTCGAAATCAAGCTCGTGTTCTCCTCGGCATACCATCCTCAAACCGACGGCCAAACGGAGGTGACGAACCGCACATTATCCACTCTACTTTGTGTCTTGATCAAGAAGAACATTAAGGAATGGGAAGCATGTCTACCCATCGCCGAGTACGCCTACAACCGTGCAAGACATTCAACTACCGGCAAGTCCCCCTTCGAGGTCGCTCACGGTTTCAACCCGTTGTCCCCATTGGACATTCTACCTCTTCCTCTCCAAGAGCGCACCAACATGGATGCAAGTGAACGAGCAAGCTACATCAAGAAGATGCACGAAGATACAAGGCACACCATTGAGCGCCAAGTACAACGTCAAGCAAACAAGCTCAACGCCAACAAGCAACCCATCGTCTTCAACATTGGTGATCTAGTGTGTCTACACCTACGCAAGGACCGCCTCCCCAAAGAACGCAAGTCCAAGCTTCTCCCTCGAGCCGATGGACCTTTCAAGGTGCTAGCACGCTACAACGACAACGCCTACAAGATCGACATACCTCGAGACAAATACAACGTGAGCGACATCTTCAACGTCAAGGACCTCGCACCATTCCATGGAGATGAAGCTTTTGATCCGAGGTCGGATCTCTCCCAACGGGGGAAATGATGCGGAGCATCCCATGATCATCCCCATGGACATACAACCGTCTCATCAAGAGCCAAGAGGACCCATGACACGAGCTAGAGCTAGAGCTCTCGAGAACGAGGTGACCTCTTTCCCTATTGATATCACATATGATCCACTCGATACATGGCTACTACCTAAGTCCGATATGCTATGCATGATTAGGTGTCAAGGGGAACCTCCCGAGGATGCACGTGAAGATGCATAAGCCGCCAAGTCCATGGACGAAGAGAACCAACGGAACGAGCAAAATCCCTTCCAGGCCCTGGACATCCGACCTGACCCGGACATCCGCCCCCGGAGCTTCTACCTCAACATGCATCAAAATGCCCAAGTCTCCGTGGCCGGACATCCGGCGTCAAGCGGACATCCGCCACCAGCCCGAAATCCGGGCCCCACCGAAATCCGGCGCCTTTCCCGATTCGGCTGAACGGTCGCCCAGCCGGACATCCGGGCTGAGAGCCCGACATCCGGCGCCTCGCTAAGGGCGGACATCCGCCCGACGCCCGGACGTCCCGCCCCTGCTGCGATGCCTCGTGGCCTTGTCCCTTGTACCCCTTCGCCCGAGACTATATATACTTGTTCCCTTTCCTCTTTCTAGGTTAGCATTGGATTAGCTCATATTCTTGTGTGAGAGCCTTTGCTCATCCACTTGGCTACTTCTCCTCGGAGATCGGGACCTCTACGGAGAAGACCCCCAAGCGGATTCAAGACCCCTTCTAGGGTGGACCCCCTCAAGGCCTCCTCACGGAGAAGAACGGCTACCGTTTGTATCGTCCTTTGTTGATCTTGAATCTTGTGCCACTCTATGTGATCGGTGATCTAGCATTTGTGTGATTGATCCCTTGTCGTTTTAGTGATTTCTCTCTCGTTTCCTCCGTGTTTCCCTCTTGTTCTTCCGTGTGTTCTTCGTGATTCCCCGTAGGATCCGCTCCAAGGTGAAAGATCATACACGTAGGGTTCCGCCCTACATCACAATGTTGATGTTGTTCGAAAGTGGCCTATGTACGGAGACGCAAGGGAAGTGAGTCATCGTGTGTGTGATAGGGACTTCGTGAGAGATCTAGAATAGATGGTGTAGAGAACAACGTGCGAGATTGAGAACAATGATACATTAGGGAGCTATGGAAAGGGTCACAACATATATGTATGCAGGGAAGGAGCTAGGGCGGGTCCGCATGTGGGAGAGATCGAAAGAGGAGAGTGGTGCACAAGGAGACAAAGTGTGCTTGTTTGTAGTGGGGGTGGTGTGTGAAGTGAGTGTGCGAGAACCACATAACTAGGGAGATAGACGTTTGGCGGCGACGTTTTGTGTGTATGGGAAAGATACACTCTACATAGTGCGTGTGCTTAGGAAGGAGAGATGCAGGGAGACCTAGAGAGTGGGGGAAGAGATGTGTGCATGCCCGAGAGAGAAAGTGATAGAGACCTATATTGGGGTCCAGACTTTAGAAGAGAGGGGGGTGTTAATGTGCTCGTGTGTTCGTGTTCGGGGGAGAGAACGACTTGTGTTGGGGGGGGGGGGTGGGGGTGGCTTCATATAAAGAGTGAGGTGTCTATATTTGAGGGACCTTAGCATAATTGAGATATATATATTGGTCAATAGTGTGTGCGCTCATGGTTGATCAATTTGTTTCACAGTTTGGACTATGAGATAACCATACTTTTGAACATGCGTGATATACCTTGAAGTACTAGAATTACAAACCTAAGATTGGAATTTTGGAATTCGACTCCATCATTAGCTTTTTCATTTAAACGGAGGTACATTTTTTAAGCCGGGATTTCGTGATCTCAAATTCATATATCAAACCTAGATATATACACATACGAGCATGTTCAAACTTTATAAGCATCCACTTTATTCATACACATAAACATTTATGATTTTGTCATCATATTTAGGATAAACACATTTGGAATTTCATTTGAATTGGACCGTATGATGGTATTTCCTTGTACTAGCTCAATGATCCATATTTGAATTGAATGGACAATCTATGTTTCGAGTTGGAGACATTGATTTTCAAAACTTGCACTTTTTTTGCATGCAAAACAAATAAATTCTCGACCATGATATCATAGTCGGCCGTACAAGAGCAGAACACTTAATTTCAGGCGCCAAAAGCTTTTCCCCAGGGTAAACATGAATGCTAATTCTCCCAAGTTTTGAATGAAGCGGCTAAACACCCACTATCATTTGTGGGCTGCTTGAAGAAGTTGTTTGCGAGATGCAAATTACTGTCTACCCCTGACACTTGACATCCAAATCGACCGGATTTACACTGCTTCGATAGGGGTAGACTAGTAACTTCAATCATACATGACACGACCGCCTCTGAGCCTACGCGGTGGGCACCAAACGTGGGTGGCAAAACACATTTGATTCAAGCTCATCCGAAAGACATGTGTAAGGGCATATTTATCCCTTGGTTGTTTTGGTGATTAATGACAATGCTTTTGCGGACTAATCGTGTGCATTGAGCATTTCAGACATATCAGGACTAGGCACAAGACAATTTGGTGCCCCTCGAAGACTATTGAAGACGGCGCTTCTCTACGTTTCTTTTCGATGGATTTGAGTCGTAGGAAAGCCGTACTATCAAGAGGGGGTCCGTGTTGGAAAGGTTTGGGTGGAATCAACACGTACACGTCTGCTCCTTTTGCACCACCTTTCCTTTGGCTCTTTGGAGCATCCTCCGTCTCTTCGTGTCTTTGCAAAATGAAGGACTCCTAGTGTTGCTGATCTGGGGCATGCGGTAGTACTGCTCTTCGGAGCGGCAGTACCATAGTGACTTGCAGTAGTATCGGTCGTAGGCGTGGTAGTACCAAAGGTACTCACGGTAGTACTGCTCCTTGGGAGCGGTAGTACCGTGGCCTCTGGCCAGGCTCAGCCGGTCGAGCGATTGTAGGGGCGGATGTAATTTTTTACATCCGCACCCTACGCGGTAGTACCGCCCCATGGGCGCGGTAGTACCGTGAGCCCTGCCCTGGCACAACAACATGAGCGGAAGTAGGGGCAGATGTAATTTTTTACATCCGCGCTCTACGCGGTAGTACCGCTTGCCAGGTGCGGTAGTACCGTGTCGGATTTTTGCATGGATCAGAAATTAGCGGAAGTTGCCACGGATGTATTTTTATATGTCCGTGCCTTCTCAGTATAGACCAACCCTGCCTTGCGGTAGTACCGCAATGGGGTGCAGTAGTACCGCTCCAGCGGTTCTACAGCCCCTGCCACCAGCTTGTCTAGCTCCTGCTGCTCCAGCGGTAGTATCGCAGTTCCCTGCGGTAGTACCGTTTTCCAGGGGCGGTAGTACCGCTCGTCGCGTGCTGAGTTAGTGGATAACGGTTGGATTTGTCCTCACACTATATAAGGGGAGTCTACTTCTCCAAGTTGAGTACCTCTTCCACCCCAAGCTCCATTGTTGCTCTAAGCTCCATTTTCGCTTGATCTCTATCCCTAGCCAATCAAACTTGTTGATTTTCTAGGGATTGATTGAGAAGGCCACGATCTACACTTCGACCAAGAGAAATTTGATTCTCCCCACTAATCCCTTGCGGATCTTTTTACTCTTGGGTGTTTGAGCACCCTAGACGGTTGAGGTCACCGCGGAGCCATATTCCATTGTGGTGAAGCTTCGTGGTGTCGTTGGGAGCCTCCAATTAAGTTGTGGAGATTGCCCCAACCTTGTTTGTAAAGGTTCGATCGCCGCCTCCAAGGGCACCAATAGTGGAATCACGGCATCTCGCATTGTGTGAGGGCATGAGGAGAATACGGTGGCCCTAGTGACTTCTTGGGGAGCATTGTGCCTCCACACCACTCCAACGGAGACGTACTTCCCCTCAAAGGAAGGAACTTCGGTAACACATCCTCGTCTTCACCGACTCCACTCTTGGTTATCTCGTACCCTTACTTGTGCAAGCTTATATTGTGTTGTATCCTTTGCTTGCTTCTGTGCTTGTTGTTGTTGCATCATATAGGTTGCTCACCTAGTTGCATATCTAGACAATCTACTTTGATGCAAAGTTTAATTTGGTAAAGAAAAGCTAAAATTGTTAGTTGCCTATTCACCCCCCTCTAGTCAACTATATCGATCCTTTCAATTAGTATCAGAGCCTCATATCTTTATTAAGGACTTTACCGTGCGAAGAGTATGGTTGACTCCGTAGACGGTGAGGAGGAGCACCCCGGTGTGATTTCGTCCTCGTCTACGGCCGATGGGGGAACCTCGGTCTCACGCGAGGAGTTCAATGTGGCTTTACACACATTGAAAAACTCCATGACGGCCGAGGTCAAAGGCATGTTTAAGAACTTCTTGATAGTCTCAAATTATCCACCGCACTGTTGGAAGTGGTCGATCCCACTAACAAGGTGTCGGATGCTAACTCTGACAAGGGGGAAGCTACTAGTGAGAAAGTTCCTTTGTCTAGTGGTAAAAATGGTAGTAGCATCTTTGCCCATGTGGAACCACCTCGTACTTATGGAGGACCTATTCCGTCCACTCATTTAAATCATGTCGGCCCTCCTCCGAAGATTGTGAAAAATGAGGATTTTGATGCTTGGGTATATCACTTTAAACGTCATTTAAACCATGTTAATACTAACTTTTGGAGAATAATTGAGCAAGGTTTTTATCCGCATGACCCAAGAAACTTCACCCCTAGAGAAGTCGTGGATCATCAATTCAACGAGAATCCTCTCTTCATCATCCAAGATGCAATTCCATCCGAAGATCTTGGTCATCTCCGACCTTTCACATGGCCAAGGAAGCATGGCACCATGTTGTTTCCCTTTACAAGGGAAGCGCAAGCATTCAACGCTCCAACTATGAAGTGGTGCAAGATGAGGCTGATGTGTTTGCAATGAATGAATATGAAGAACCTCGTGAGCTTTACCGAAGGTTAACCACTCTCGCGGTCTCACTCCGAGATCATGGGAGCAAGGATACGGATGACAATTGGATCAAGCGCAAGTTCCTCAAGGCCATGATGCCTTATCATAAGGCCATGTCCTCTGTCATCCGTCAAAGACCGGACTTCCACACCTTGTCCTCAAGTGAAGTCTTGGATGAGTTTGTGGCAATGAGGATCTTGGACAAGACCGCCGACAATGTGTTGTTGCACTCTCAGAGAGCTAAGAAGCCCAACCTTGCTTTGAAGGCCAAGGTTAGTGTGGAAGAAGAGGCTGAGGAGGAAGAAGAGGAGAGCAACCCCGAAGATACAAAATATGCTTATCATGAGCACATGGCTCTCGCTTCAAGGCAATTTTGGAGCAAGAAGAACTCAAGGCCCAACTTCAACCAGAACAACTCAAGTGGCACTAAGAGCAAGCAACGAGTGAGGACTTGCTACAATTGTGGCAATGTGAGTCACTTTGTTGCGGAGTGTCCCTATGAGAAGAGGGAAGACAATGGTGTCAAGCTCATTCAAAAAGACAAGGCCAAGTCCTTCCCCAACAAGAGCAACTTCACCAAAAAGACTCCTCCCAAGGGGTTGGTGGCGCAAGAAGAGTACAATGAGGATGATGATGATGATGATGATGAAGATGGTGAGACGGTTGCCATGGCCTCCGTGGCCATTGCGGCGACTCCACGGGTGTCTCTCTTCGACTCACCCAATGAGAACATCACCGCCAAGTGCCTTATGGCTAAAGCCACCAACAAGGTAACCCCCAACATCAAAACTACCATCATTACTAATCCTTCGTTGACGGATTGCATTGATGAAAGTGAGGGGTCCAATGTGGAGGAAAATGAATTTGAGTCTTTTATGAGTAAGCTCAAGGGTAAATCCAAGAAGCACTTCGTTGCTCTCTTGGAACAACTTGGTGAAGCCAATGACATGATTGAGGCTCACGAAGATACCATCTCTAAGATGGAGGGGCATAGTCGTGACTATCCGATGAGATTTTGGATCTCTCCAATGCTCTTGAGGAAGAGTGCGATCATCGTTTGGCTCTTGAGGAGTCATACAACGAGGACCATGCTAAATTGAAGAAAGATCTTGATCATGCTCTTGTTGTATCTCGTGTGCTAAACTCCGAGAAAGCCAAGCTTGGGGTTGATCTTGCTAGACTCAAAGAGGAGTTTGATGTACTTTACAATGCTCACAAGGTCTTGAAGGGGTCTCATGCTAGCCTCAAAGAGTCTCATGATCAACTCGAAGTAAAGCTAACTAAGGAGAAAGCCACTTTTCCTCATATGGTCTTAATTGATAATGCAAATGCTACTAACCCGTGTTGTGAGCATGTGCATCTTGTTGAGGAGAATGCAAAGTTGAAGAAGCAACTTGAGAAAGGCCTTGTGTCATGTATATAAGGTGAGAAGAACCTCAATGACCTTTTGAGCAACCAAAAGGAAGTTGCGGCCAAGGAAGGGATTGGGTTCACCCCTAACCAAGAACAATAAGAAGAATGACAAGGCCACACGACCTCCTCCTCTCAAGCAAACCTTTGTGAAATAGAGAGAGGGCACTCCTAAGGAGAAGAAGAACAATGTGAAGGGTGGTGGTGTCAAGAAGGGCAATGCCACCCCTTCCAACAAAGTCGTCGACTTTAACCCTTCCTATGTGTTATGTCGTGCTAGTGATGGGCATGTTTATGCTAAATTTGTTGGTTCTACTTATGAGTACATTGAATGGTCTATTTGGGTTCCTAAGACCCTTGTCACTAACATCAAAGCACCCATTAAAAAATGGGTACTAAAACCAAGCATTGATCTCTTGTCGGTGTTTGCTTCCTGTGGGGGATCATGATTGCTCGATAGTGGAGCCACTAATCATATGACCGGAAGCAAGGACTTGGTGGTGGACATGCACAAGATTCCATCTATGCCCACCAATGTCGAGTGGGGTGATGCCTCGTCCTCTAAGGTATTGAGACTTGGCAAGGTTGTCATTTCTCATGATCTCACTATCGTAAAGGTCGTGCTTGTTGAGTCCCTTGCATACAATTTACTTTCCGTTCGTCAACTTGCAATCATGGGCTTTTCCACTTTCTTTGATATTGATACCGTGGCCCTCTTGTGGAGCAAGACTCTTAAAGTAGCCTTTGTTGGGCATGTCGAGAACGGTCTCTATGTGATTAACTTTTCAGAGCAACCCACTAAGACCGCGACATGCCTAATGGCTAAACCTGAGACAGTGGGAGAGGCTCCCACTGTGATATATATTACCCTTAAAACATTTACATTACATTGTACATGGTGTTTACAAAGGACAACCCTGGCCACTTTGTGGCAAGGGGTGGTAAGTCTAGCAGAAGTAAACTAATCAGAAGGAAGGGAGTCTAGTAAAAGGAAAATGAAGTCCTTCATATTTTCTTTTACCCTATATTGAAGAAGACCAAAGTCAGTTTTAAATCTATCTAGCCAAGAGTTGTAGGAGGGGTTGATGTGTCTGAATAGTTTGTCATTCCTCTCCTTCCGTGATACTCCAAGATGCCTATAGGAATGCCTCCATGAACATAGGTTTATTCCAGCTTTTTCTTGGCCGTTTCCAACTGTGGTAGTCTCATGGTATGTTGTTCGATTCATCCCTAGTCCGACCAACAATATTTGCTAAATGGACAATTGAGGATCATGTGATCAACATCCTCTTGAGCATGACCACAAAGGAGGCAGCTTAGATCATCTCCAACATTATAATGTCTTCTCTTGAGCATGTCTCTAGTATTGAGGAGATCGGAGAGGAGAAGCCAGCTGAGGGAGTTCCGGACTAGGGGGTGTCCGGATAGCCGAACTATCATCATCGGCCGGACTCCAAGACTATGAAGATACAAGATTGAAGACTTCGTCCCGTGTCCGGAGGGGACTTTCCTTGGCGTGGAAGGCAAGCTTGGCGATACGGATATGTAGATCTCCTACCATTGTAACCGACTATGTGTAACCCTAACCCTATCCGGTGTCTATACAAACCGGAGGGTTTTAGTCCGTGGGGACGAACAAAAATCATACCATAGGCTAGCTTCTAGGGTTTAGCCTCTTTGATCTCGTGGTAGATCCACTCTTGTAACACACATCATCAATATTAATCAAGCAGGACGTAGGGTTTTACCTCCATCAATCTCGTGGTAAAACATCGTGTCCCTTGTCTCCTGTTACCATCCGCCTAGACGCACAGTTCGGGACCCCTACCCGAGATCCGCCGGTTTTGACACCGACATTGGTGCTTTCATTGAGAGTTCCTTCCGTGTCGCCGCCATCAGGTAGGATGCCTCATCTCGTCTTTAAAGACGATACAATTGCCAAAGGAGCCTTGGCCGCTGGCCAGACTCTTCGGCTAGGTGGTTTTCTTATGACCGCCAGTCCGGCCACCGCGCCGACAATGACCTCTCGAGTCGCCCTGGGAGTCGCCACAGACTACGACCGGATCGGGCCTAAAACCGATCGGAGAGAGATCAACTCTCCCCAGGCTACCCATCATGTTGCTGTGATAGAGCAGCAATGCGGCAATTCTTCTTTTATCTTAAGGACTAGTTACGTCCGGATTCCCGATCCCTCCATGCCGGATTCCCGCAGAGGGACGGATGTCGATCAAGCCCTGAACTTAAAGTCAGGCGGCGGGTTGGACTCATTGGATAACACTCAAAAATCCAAACTTCCAAGTTCGGAAAACTCTCGGCCCTTGAGTCCTAAATAGGACGGGGTTCCGGATCTAGTTCCACCTGCCCCCCCAAACATTAGCGATCTCTCTCGAATTCGGCAACAGCCCATTGAAGCAGACATCATTCTTGGGCCGATTCCTTCCGTTATGAACAGGATAAAGGACTACCGAGAGGACGACGCAATCCCAATTTTTTGCAATAATTGCACGGACAAGGGAATCCTAAACGCCATAAGTCGTCGCGAAATAACACGCTTTACTGACTTGGTGACCATAGTACAAAAGTACTGTGCAGTGGAGAGCGCCTGGAAAACCGAAAGTAAATTTTGGGATAATTCGGCCCCGAATACATCCCTAGTCCGAAACAAAAGGGTGCATCAATATGAAGCACCCGGGTTGAATACCAAAAAACCAAAACCCCCTAGGGTTGGCTCAACGGACCCTGCAAAGTCCACAGTACGGAGGGCGCCACTCCAACACACAGCCTTCGAGCGTGTTGGATACTACGGCACGCGGCCAAAAGTGGCGTAGGATTTTGAGCCCCGGGCAACCAACCCAGCGATACCCGATGCACGTTATTAATAGTCTTCGAGACTTTCGCATCAAATAACATGCGGAAACGAACAATCCGCAGCCTCGCCGAAGTCTACCAAGTAGCAACAACAAATCCATGGAGCGACACGGCTATCACCTTCAACGCCAGCGACGAACCTAAATTCCGAACAGCTAGAGCACCAGCCACATTGGTCCTCAGTCCGATAGTGGACGGTTTCCGTCTTACTAAGGTACTCATGGACGGCGGCGGATTAAACCTCATCTATGAGGAAACCCTTCAAAAATGGAAATTGACTGGAGCCGCATTGAGCGCAAAGCAACACAACCTTCGTGAGGGATAATCCCTAGTCGAGAAGTACGCTGCATAGGAAAAATCACACTAGATGTAGTGTTCGCTCACCGGACAATTACAGTCCGAGGAGGTCACGTTCCAAGTGGCCCCATTCGGCAGCGGATATCACGCTTTGTTAGGGCGAGAGGCATTCACAATCTTCCAAGCTATACCCCACTACGGGTATATGAAGCTCAAAATGCCCGGACCCAATGGGATAACCACTCTCGCCAGTGATCCAGATACAGCACTCCGCGCTGAAAATAAGACAGCCGCACTGGCCCTAGAGGCATTGTCCGAAGCCCTAGCGGCAGAGGAACTAACTACGCTGCGCTCCACGGTGGATAGGGACGATGTGATCCTCGATAAGAGGTCCAAGTCCACCTCTTTTAAACCGGCAGACGAAATAGTGAAATTTCAGGTCCATCCAACGGACTCCACAAAGACGGCCTCCATTGGGGCACAATTAAGTCCTGATGTCGAAGCCGCACTACGAGAATTCCTTCGGGAAAATTGGGACATTTTGCACGGCACCCTTCGGACATGCCAGAATCCCACGCAGGTGGCAGAGCACAGCCTAAATATCCTAAAAGGATTCAAGCCACCAAACAAACTCTTCGGCGATTTTCCGAACCCAAAAGACAGGAAATGGGAGAGGAGCTAGCCAAACTCTTAGAAGCCGGATTCATCAGAGATATAAAACATCCGGACTGGTTAGCCAATCTAGTAATGGTACCAAAAAAGGACAAATCCTGGCGCCTCTGCGTCGATTTTAAAGACCTTAACAAGGCCTGTCCAAAGGACCCTTTCCCCTCCCTCGCATCGACCAAATCATCGATGCTACTGCGAGGGCACGATTCATTGTGCTTCTCGACGATACTCCGGATACCATCAAATCAAGATGGAGGAGAAAGATCAGGCCGCATACGGCATTCATTACTCCATATGGGCCATTCTGCTTCAACACAATGCCCTTCGGACTCAAAAACGCCGGCGCAACATATCAGCGCATGATTCAAACATGTCCGCTACCCAGATAGGCAAAACAGTAGAGGCATACGTGAGCGATGTGGTCGTCAAGACCAAACACGTCGGAACTCTAGTAGAAGACTTGAGGGTGACATTCGGCAACCTCCGAGCATATGACATAAAGCTCAATCCGGAAAAATGCGTCTTCGGCGTACCGGCCGGAAAGCTCTTGGGCTTCATCGTATCCGTAGAGGAATTGAAGCAAACCGGCCAAAATCCGAGCTCTGTCACAATTGGATATTCCAAAAGACCTCAAGCAGATACAAAAACTAACCGCATGTGTAGCGGCCTTAAGTCGCTTCATCTCCCGTTTGGGAGAAAAGGCTCTGCCCCTCTACCGCCTCCTCTGGCGCACCGAACATTTCGAATGGACGGATGCTGCCACAGCCGGACTCGAAGAAATAAAGGCCATATTGGCAACAAATCCGGTTCTGGCCTTGCCCAACCTGGGCGAACCTATGTTATTATATATCGTGGCAACACATCAAGTTGTCAGCGCGGTACTCGTCGTTGAACGAGAAACAGAAGGGCACAGATTCCCTCTTTAAAAACCAGTGTACTACGTATCCACTGTTCTAACTCCATGCAAATCCCGGTACCCACATTATCAAAAGATAGCGTATGCGGTGTTCATGGCATCCCGGAAGCTGCGACACTACTTTCAAGAGTGTTCAATAACGGTGGCCTCCGAAGTACCTCTCAACGATATTATAAACAATCGCGACGCAACGGGCAGGATTGCAAAATGGGCTATCGAGCTCTTACCATTTGATATAACCTACAAACCACGGCGAGCTATAAAGTCGCAGGTTCTGGCTGACTTCGTCGCCGAATGGACCGAAGCCGAACTCCCTAAAGAGTACGGCGCGTACTCCAACTGGATCATGCATTTCGACGGATCCAAAATGTTGGCTGGCTTGGGGCGTCGTCTGGCGTCCCCTAACTGGAGACACAATCCAATACGTACTTCAAATAATGTACGTGGACTCCAACAACGCAGCGAATCTGAGGCCCTTCTACATGGCCTCCGGATGGCAATCTCCATGGGCATTCAACGCCTAGAGGTGCGCGGGGATTCAAACCTCGCAATATCCCAAGTAAATGGAGACTTTGACGCCAAAGATCGAAAAATGGCAGCTTACCGCAACGCCGTCCTAGAAATGTCAGCTTGGTTCGAAGGACTCGAATTCCACCATGTAGCCCGAGATAATAACCAGGCAGCAGATGTGTTAGCACGCATCGGCGCGAAACGAGACGCCGTCCCTCCAAACATCTTCCTGGAACGGCTCTTTAAGCCATCCGTATTATGGGAAGAGGAGTCCGGAAATAACAATCCGGAGCCAGCTGCATCACCTAACTCAGACCATTCTGACACAATCGGCGGCTCACCCAATGAACAACACCTTCAGCTCACGAAATAATGGCAGTAATTGCCCCGTGGACATAACCATTCCTAGCCTATTTAATGCGGCAGGAACTTTCCGAAGACCAAAATGAGGCCCGCTGCATAGTTCAGCGATCTAAAGCCTACAAGGTCCATGAGGGAGAACTTTATAAGAAAAGCACAACCGGAGTCCTTCAAAGGTGTATCTCCGAAGAGGAAGGGCGAAATCTCCTGGCTGAAATTCACGCCGGACTCGGCGGGCACCACGTTGCAGCCTGGGCCCTTGTAGGCAAGGCCTTCCGTACAGGATTTTATTGGCCGACAGCCCGGCAGATGCTCAGATTTAGTCCAACGATGCGCCGGTTGCCGCCTCTTTGCTAATCGAGCCACATGCCACCCACCGCCCTCAAAACTATACCCATTACACGGCCGTTCATGGTCCGGGGCTTGACATGGTTGGACCTCTTAAAGGGGGAACCCACAAGCACAAATACTTATTGGTCATGGTGGACAAATTCACCAAATGGATTGAGGCCAAGCCTGTTAAAACGGCAGAATCCGGACCGGTGATAGACTTCATATCTGGGGTAGTACACCGTTTTGGCGTCCCCCACAGCATCATCACTGATAACGGCACGAACTTCATGGCCGATGAGGTTAAACTCTGGTGCAAAAACATGGGCATCAAGCTCGATTACGCCTCAGTCTATCACCCCTGAACTAATGGTCAAGTCGAGCGAGCAAATGGTCTAATCATGAGCGGCATCAAACCCATACTAGTGCGGTCCCTCAAGGAATCTAACACGCACTGGGTAGAGGAGCTCGACTCCGTACTCTGGGGGCTGCGGACCACGCCAAACCGAACTACTGGATTCACACCATTTTTCATGGTATACGGCGCAGAGGTAGTTATGCCCTGTGATATAATTCATGACTCACCTCGTGTGCGCATGTACGAAGAAAGAGAAGCCGAGTTGGATCGGCAGGACAGTTTGGACGCCTTAGAAGAGGAGCGGGACGTGGCAAAGGCTCATTCCGCATTTTATCGCCAGCAGCTCGAAGATATCAAAGCAGAAGCACGGGCCAAAACTTACAATGTTGGCGAACTTGTTCTACGCTGCCGGACAAGAAAAAGGACAAACTTAAGCCCAAGTGGGAAGGTCCTTCATCATCGACCAAGTCCCGACCGGCGGAGCATACCGCTCACGTAACGATCTCGACAACCGGCTCGAGCCGAACCCATGGAACACAGCCCGTCTTCAAAGATTCTACGCTTAACGCCGGACTCCAAGTTCGCCTCACTCCCGCCCACCTTTTATATTTTTACCGCCTCTTGTCCCTCCTTCTTCCCACTTTTTTCAATACCTTTTATAGGCTGATTTGCGCTTTGTTCGCACACACTTGACGTGCTCCCGCACTCACTATACCTGGGGCTTCTTTAATGTAAGCTTATTAACGGGCTTCATGCCCAATACATGTGTCATACTTCCGCATGTACCTTTTATTCACCATTGTATGCATCGATATGACTTAAGTTTTGGCCAAACTGGGTTGCCTGGCTCCTGTGCTTACCCCTACATTCCTGATTGTTCGGCTAGGAGGTAAAGGGAGCACCTCTGTGATTGCTACTGCCGGGTCAGCCGATTGTGTACCTCAGACTGGGTGAAGCTGAAAGCTAGCGTTCTTAAGAGAATATTCGGTCGGTGACTTGAAAGATGATTTATTACTTACTTATTTATCTGCCCCCAAATGCTTTTGCTGCTATTTTCGCAGTCCAAGATTGCACTTTAGGGCATGCCTCCTGTGGAAAGGAACCCTTAACGGAACTATTCTCCCGGAAGATGTTTCTTACTAACCATGTAGTATAACATAACTAGTTGGGCACTTGTCCGATAAAGCAATTATGACCCGACGCCTTGTCTCCATGCATGCCCCGGTTCTTTTATAACCATAAGGGTATTCGGACACACTCCGGACTGTTGGGTCCCGAGGTTGAAGCGAAACGGTCCGCAAAGACAAACGATCTACAATCCGACTAGAAGGCATTTCACATGTCATTTCAAATTACATCGTCAAACCGACTGATTGTACTCCTCCTCAATCCCATCTAACAGGCTGTCTAACTTACAGTCCTGTTGGGAATATTTCGCGGTCAGTTCTACTTGGCCGTACATCAAGCTCACAGGGATCTCCTTCCCATCAGGCCCCGCAGGTCCGACCTCGGCCATGTGGTTTGGGTCAGCCTTCGGGTAACGCGTCTTCACCATGGCCCAGGCCTCCCTGGCGCCCTGACGGCAGGCCGATATCTTCCACAAACGGAGGCGTCGCCGTGCTCCCTGAAGCTTCTCAGCAAGCTCACCAAGGCCCTCCTGGCGAGGGAGACGGATGGCCATAAAGCATGAACGACGCCACTCGCCGCTTTGCCGAACACGTTCGAGCAATTGCACCAGCTCGGGAAGTTGGTCACCCGTTGACCTGTGCATTTCCTCCATGAGGCGACTGTGAGCACACCTAAAGACATATTTACGTCAATCGACTCCCTCGAATTCTTCTTTTCAAAGGAATTTGTTCAAGCACTTACTATAAATGCCGCGACGAAGCCGCTGATTCTCCTTCACGGAGCTGCATAGTGGGCCCGAACACCTTTCAGCTCTTCTCCTCGCTGGGTGTGGGCATCTTGGAGCTTGTTTCTCTCCTGCTGCACCTTCTTAAGCACCCTCTCGCCGGCCTTTAGCTGATGCAGTAGCTGTTGCTTGTCCGGATCTAGTCCGGCGCCCTCTGCAATATTATTGTCAGATTCATGCCGCACTTTGTTAAATAATTATCTCTTCAAAGTACGTCTTACCAGTGGGGGTCTCTGTGGCTCCCCCCTGTGGCGATCTTGACCTCAAGTTGGGCCTTGCACTCTTGGAGCTCACAGACAGACGGGTATTCTTCTCCATAAGATCTGCATAATAATTGATCCTTAAATCAGTTATTTCAACTATTTTAAGTCTCGAGGCTACTTGGCATATATAAACTATTCAAATTACTTACCCGTATGTCTTTCACATACCGCTCAGGTACTGGTTAACCCATCTTGAGCGGCACGGAGGTGCGCGTTTCCCGCATCAAAGGCATTTAACGCCTCCGGTGAGAAACACGCGTCACGAAGAACTGTCCGGCGATGCCTGTGATTCATGGCGCTCTCCACCTCGCACGGGTGGCGGACAGCTTGTCGGCGTCCTCCGTCGGAGGAGCGTCCGCTCATGCCTTGTATTCGCCTCCCTCTGGACCATGCGTTGGAGCATGGCTGGCGGAGGCTCGATTAGCAACCTCTCCGGACCTTTGTCCGTGAGCGCTCTTCTGGAAAAGTTATGAGCATTAATATACCTCCGGGATCCTTCCCTTAAAAATAGCGGCGCTCCGTGCGTTCTTGGCGACGTTTGATTCGAGTCGCACTCCTCTTCCTCCCGGCCGAGCCGGACTGACCCTTGTGGGTCGGTGGCCGCTGAGTTCGGCTTCCGCCTTAAAGGCACCTCCTGCGATGCACCGTCGGTATGGGATGGTCAGAATTGAGCGCGGATCAAATGATGGTGTCAAGACCTCGGTCGTAGTCACCGGGAGGCGAAACAAACCGGGGTAGTCACCGTAATGGCGACTAGGGCATTGTCCATGCTACGTTGGTGGAACACCCGTCAATCAGCTCCACCTTTATGTCCGGATCCTCTTTGGAGGTCGGATCAAGGGATCGTTCCGGATCCTCGGGCTGTGGAGTTAGGCTTCGTATGCCCTCCACGTCCCGGCGCAGCTCCTGCGTCGAAACCACAGAGTAAGATACTTGACTTTAAAAGTATGGACCGGGAAGATGAACATCCGCTTACCCAACTCCGAGGGTTATTCATAGAGAATCCATTCAACGGATTCGTGCGGAGGAAGTCCTCCTCTCCCTTGTACAAGCCGGACAGGATCTTTGCCAGATCGGCTGCCGAGCCTGGACCTTTGCGGCCATGATGGGTGGCGTCATCTTCCCCGTTGAAATCCCACATAGGGTGGCCCCTATATTGGAGTGGCTGCACCCCTCGCATAATGCACGTGGCCATGACTCTGATCATGGTCAATCTGGAGTGGGCCAGTAACCTAATCCGCCCATCGGATAATGGACGCCCTATTATCTTCCGTTGAGGGCTCATGGCGCCAACTCGAGCGTTTCTTCAAGGGAGCATTGCTGAACTCGGGAGGCCGATCCGAAATGGATCCGGCAGAGGCGTCCTCCATATAGAACCATTAGAAGGCGGTATTCGGACGCCTTCTTGAGTGCCGGATAGATATCCGGTCCCGGCGATGCGCCATATTTCAGCTCCTCCCACTTGATATATCGACCCCTCATGAGAACGGGGTACGAGACAAAACAATCTCTTCCACAGCGCAAAATGGGGCTCGATGCCCAAGAACAGTTTGCAAAGAGCTACGAAGCCCGCGATGTGCAAAACGGAGGCGGGTGTGAGGTGGTGAAGCTGGAGTCCGTAGAACTCTAGGAGCCCTCGGAGAAACGGATGTATGGGAAATTCGAGTCCCCTTATTAGATAGGGGACAAAGCATACCCACTCCCCTTTGGAAGGGTTGGGGACGCTCTCCGCCTGCTTTCCACCCTTGTAGGTGGCTAGTCCGGCTCGAACCGGAACCATGAAAGCTGGGGGAAGATATCCCTCGGTTTGGAGTGCCACTAGCTCGCTGTGTGGAACTGAGCATCTCTGCCAATCTCCTGGCTTAGGGCTGGGAGCGCGAGAGGAGGAGCCCCGTCGGCTATCCACGATGGAATGGATTTTTGTCAGAGGCGCTTCGATGAGAACTTGCGGATGGAGGATGGTGTGAGCTGGATCTAGATCCTCGCCTCTCTTATAGGCGGCTCATTCGCACGGCGAGGGGGTAAAATGTAAAAATGCCCCAACCTTTCGCATTCGTACGACACGTGGAAGAAGGCCATTATTGGGCGTAGAAGCCAAGGAGCGCAACCTTTATAAGGAAGCCGGACACTATTCGACGGGAACATGAAGTTTGAAGGAGAACCCGCCTTGCAACGCCGAAGACAATGTCTGCGCCCGGACTCGTCGTCACTGAAGCCGGTTCGGGGCTCTTGAGGGAGTTCCGGACTAGGGGTGTCCGGATAGCGAACTATCATCATCGGCCGGACTCCAAGACTATGAAGATACAAGATTGAAGACTTCGTCCCGTGTCCCGGAGGGACTTTCCTTGGCGTGGAAGGCAAGCTTGGAGATACGGATATGTAGATCTCCTACCATTGTAACCGACTCTGTGTAACCCTAACCCTATCCGGTGTCTATATAAACCGGAGGGTTTTAGTCCGTGGGGACGAACAACAATCATACCATAGGCTAGCTTCTAGGGTTTAGCCTCTTTGATCTCGTGGTAGATCCACTCTTGTAACACACATCATCAATATTAATCAAGCGGGGCGTAGGGTTTTACCTCCATCAAGAGGGCCCGAACCTGGGTAAAACATCGTGTCCCTTGTCTCCTGTTACCATCCGCCTAGACGCACAGTTCGGGACCCCCTACTCGAGATCCGCCGGTTTTGACACCGACACCAGCCAAAATTTTTATCTTGGCAGTAACTTTTGATTTCCACAACCAATGGTAGGTTTTGTGAGCGTTGACATCTCCGAAGCAGAATTTATAGAACCTTCTAGCAGTGTATTCAGTGGTCCCCCAGGTATAAGACCAAATATCCCTTATGTTGTGACCATTGTCTAAGGTGACGTGTTGCACAAGACGTTGAATGTCTCTGACCTCAGCATGCACTTGCATGGATAAAGGAAGGTGGAACGCCTCGTCGAGGGAGGTGATACTAAGAAATTGTTGCACGGATATGTCTTCATTACGAGCAAAGGAGAAGGCCCTTGGGTGAGATTCAGATAAGATATCATCAAGCCATAGATCCTTCCACATGAGTACGTTGTCGCCACGGTAAATTTGCACTTTGGATATTCCACGAAAGATTGGAGTTAACTTAAGGACATCACGCCACCAAAAAGAGCCACAAGGGTCTGAAGCATGTGGTATCTTGTCTGAGTAATAAGTAGACCAAATGAGGTCAACCCAAGGGAGATCATGATGGTTGTAAAATTTGTGGAAATATTTGAGGAGGGCGTCACTTTGGATCTTTAAATTGATGATCCCAAGGCCTCCACTTTCTTTTGGTCGACAGATTATGTCCCAGGCCACCAAGGAGTTGCATTTCTCCCCTTGCTCAGTTTTCTTTGTCCAGAGGCACTTCCGACGAATCTTATCAAGAAGCTCCAAGAAATTTGGAGGAAACTTCAACGTGCATAAGGCGAATATGATAAGTGAGGTGATGACTGTGTTCAGTAAAGATAGCTTTGCTCCATACGACATCATCGCCAGAGTAGAAGTCATTCTTCGTTCAACAGAGCACACAAGTGGCATTAAGTCTTGAATGGAGGGTTTATTAGTGCCAAGGGGTAGGCCAAGGTAAGTGAAAGGCATGCTTCCAATCTTACATTCAAAAATACCGGCAAGCTCACTTGTAAGATCATCCACGCAGTTCATCGGTATGAGTGTTGATTTATGAAAGTTTATTTTGAGCCCAATGGAAATGGCAAAATCATTTAGGATCCCTTTCATAATGTGATCTTGGTTGGGGCATGCAGGCATGATAATAATCGTGTCGTCAGCGTATTGAGTAACCGGGTTAAGTTGACGTGGGTTGGCTTTGGCATCGCCGTTTAGCCCATGTCAATATGAGATCTTTGCAAAGTCTTCTCAAGGGGGACAATGTTCGTGGACTAACAAATGATAGCTTTGCCAAAGATCGTGCTTGCAGTGCTTGCATCGAAGGAAAGCTACATGAGAAGGCTCACCCTCCCACGACTATCATCTACTCAAAGAGGCCTTTGGAGCTCCTTCACATGGATCTCTTTGGGCCTCCATGCTTTGATAGTCTTGGGGGTAGGAAGTATTGCTTGGTGATTGTGGATGACTATTCAAGATACACTTGGGTATACTTCTTCAAGAGGAAGAGTGAGACTGAACGAACTATCATTGACTTTGCAAATGAAGCCCAACGCCAACACAATGCAAAGATCTTGACAATAAGAAGTGAAAACGGCACCGAGTTCAAGAACTACACCTTGGATGAGTTTCTTAGTGATGAGGGAATCAAGCATCAATATTCCGCACCTTACACCCCTCAACAAAATGGTGTAGCAGAGAGGAAGAACCGGACGTTGATGGATGCGGCAAGGACCATGATGGCGGAGTCCAAGTCGCCATACAACTTTTGGGCCGAAGCCATCAACACCGCGTGTCATGCATCCAATCGGCTCTATCTCCGCAAAGGATTGAACAAGAATCCATATGAGATACTCACCAGTAACAAGCCCAACCTCAAGTACTTTCGGGTGTTCGAGTGTAACGCCCCGGATTCGATGCGCCAGGTGTCCGTCAGTTATTCGCCGTCTTTTCCATGTCATGTGCTTGCGTGTTGCACTTTGCCATGTCATCATCTGCATTTTATATCATGTCATCATGTGCATCTCATCTTGCATACGTGTTCGTCTCATGCATCCGAGCATTTTCCCCGTTGTCCGTTTTGCAATCCGGCACTCCTATGTCTCCCGGCGCCCCCTTTTACCTTTTTTTGTGTGTGGGTATTAAACGTTCTCGGAATGGACCGAGGTTTGCCAAGCGGCCTTGGTATAGCACCGGTAGACCGCCTGTCAAGTTTCGTGCCATTTGGAGGTCGTTTGGTACTCCAACGGTTAACCGGGTAACCGCAAAGCCTCCTTCTCTTTGCAGCCCAACACCCTTTCAAAGTGGCCCAAAACCCAGCAAACTCCCCTCCATGCTCTCGGTCGTTCGATCACGATCGTGTGGCCGAAAACCGCTCCTCATTTGGACTCTCCTAGCTCCCTCTGCCTATAAATATGTGCCTCTCCCGAAATTTGCGGATCAATTCTACCCTAACCCTAGCCTTCTTCTTCCTCCGCACGCCGGACGCGTCCGTGCCGCGCCGGACACGTCCACCACCGCCCCCTCGCCCAACCAGGGCCGCCACGTCATCCCGCCGATCCTCTCTCTCCTCCTCACTTGTGAGCCCATGGCCCGTCCAAGAACCCCCATGAGCGAACCGCCACCGCCCGAGCCCGTGCGCCCGTCAACGCCGCCCGCGAGCCGTGCGCCAATCGCGCCGCCCGGCCGGCCTCCTCATGCCGGGCGCCCGGCCGGCGAGCCCGCCGTCGCCCGCGGAGAACCTCCGCCCTCGGCGCCTCCCCGCCGCCTCCTCCTCCTCGCCGCGCGCCACCTCCCAGCCCGGCGCCGAACCGCCGCCCGTCCGCCCGGCGATGCTCGCCCAGCGAGCCTCCCCTCGGCCCAGCGCATCGCCGCCCGATCGCCTCCTCGCCTCCGCCCGCCGCCTTCCCGCCTCGCCCGGCGCCTCCTCCGCCCGGATCCGTGGCGGGCCGGCGAGATCCGCCGCCCCTCGCCCCTCTCCGGCAAGTCCGGCGTCCATCTCCGGCGAGATCCGGCTCGCCTCGAAAACCGTGCACGGAGGTTGACTTTCCCCTTCCCCGAAGCTGCTAAGTACCCGAGTTTTCAGTAATTTTCATGCATTTTCATCATGCCATAACTCTGCATCCGTAGGTCCGTTTTGTGCGTATAATATGTCAGATTGTTCGCCTGGAAGAGTAGATCATTCCTTCTCATTGCACCATTTTCATTTGAGCTCATCTTGATACCCGAAATGCTGTTGGAAGAGGGCTATGTGATGTTAGTTTCAGATTCTTATCAGAACATGCACTTTTGTCATTTTTGCCATGATTGATGTGTGCACCCTATGAACTCGAGTCCTACATGTGTTTTGTAATATGCCATGCCATCTTTCCAGGGGTGCTTGCCATGTATTGTTGTGAGTAGTGTAGTGAGTGCATCAAGCTTGTTAAGTAGGGTACTTGTTGCTGTTTTCCTGGCAGATTCTGTTATATTTTTATGCCATGTTAACTTGATGCTACAGAGAGATCCATGCTTATTTTGAGATACTCCACTAAGGATGTTTTGAACATATGGTTATTATCTATCCATCCATGACCTTTTTTGCAATTATGGAGTGCCATAGCTTGAGTCAATCAAGCTCTACTTTTGCTATAAAATGTTTCCTGGCAGAGTGTTTACATGTTATTCAATTTTGCCAAGGTTGTTGTAGTTGATCCTTGCATGCTATGATGTTGTTCTTGCCATGTATAGCTTCTATGCCATGTATTCTTACTGTTGGTTACCTTGCCATGCCATGTATTGCTCTGTGGTGAGTGGTTCAAGCTCACCAACATGCCTACTTATTGTTGTTCCTGCCATGTTCAAATCTGTAATATAACTTGTCATGTTTACATGGGTGCCATCATATTTTATAATCCTTTTTGACTCATGGTCAGTAAGGGACTTTTGTTCTATGCAATTATTAGATTCATTCCATGCCTTTTTTTTCCATGATAAGTTCCTGTAACATGTTGTTTGATAGCTCTAAACATTGCAACCTGATGTTATTTCTGCTAAAGTCTGAAACTGTTATTATTTGCAATCTTGCCATGTGTGTTTGAGCATGTTCTAGTGATTTCTGGAGATAGCTCAGTGTTCATGTTTTGTAATGCTTTACCTGTACATCATGCCCATGCCTTTTGTTATCACGTTGAGATGCCGTAGCTTGTCGTTTTGATTCTTGCAATATGCCTAGTTGCTGTTTTGGACAGATTGTTGCTATAACTTGTATTGTGTGTATGTGTTGAACCGTTGCTCCGTTTTGAGTGTGCTCTATATGTAACTTGCTTGATTTCGCATGTAGTTGCATATTATCATGTTGCATCCTTGTTTTGAGGTGTTTGCTTGATGTTTGTATGCATTTTGCATCAATGCCATGTTTAACTTGTTTTGCTCATATCTTCTAGACCGTAGCTCCGAATCTAATGAACTTTATATGAAACTTGACTAGAATTTCGTGTAGATCATCGTGGTGCATCTTAACTTGCTGTTTAAAAACTTGAACATAAGGTTTATTCATATCTGGACCAATTTCGAAATTTGCATATGAGGACTTCTAGGAATTGTTATATGTTGTTTCCGGCCTCATTTAAACTTGCCTTGATGTGTTGCTCTTGTTTGCATCATCTCTTGCCATGAGTAGCTTCATGTAGCTTTGTCATGCATCATGCTTGTTGTGCATCTTGTCATGTTCATGTGTGGTGTGTTTACCTATGTTGTGTGCTTCTTGTTAGTTCCTGTTTCGTTGCGATCGTGAGGATTCGTTCGTCTACGCTTGGTTCGGCTTCATCCGTTCGTCTTCTTCATGGACTCGTTCTTCTTCCTTGCGGGATTTCAGGCAAGATGAACGCTACCCTGGATCTCACTACTATCATTGCTATGCTAGTTGCTTCGTTCTATCGCTATGCTGCGCTACCTATTTCCTGTTTATCAAGCCATCCCAGTTGCCATGTCAGCCTCTAACCTCTTGCACCCTTCCTAGCAAACCATTGTTTGGCTATGTTACCGCTTTGCTCAGCCCCTCTTATAGCGTTGTTAGTTGCAGGTGAAGATGAAGTTTGTTCCTTGTTGGAACATGTTTACTTGTTGGGATATCACAATATCTCTTATATTATTAATGCATCTATATATTTGGTAAAGGGTGGAAGGCTCGGCCTTATGCCTGGTGTTTTGTTCCACTCTTGCCGCCCTAGTTTCCGTCATATCGGTATTATGTTCCCGGATTTTGCGTCCCTAACGGTCGGTGATTTATGGGACCCCCTTGACAGTTCGCTTTGAATAAGACTCCTCCAGAAGGCCCAACCTTGGTTTTACCATTTGCCTCACCACCACCTATTTTCCCTTGGGAGTAATTAACCCAAGGGTCATCTTTATTCAGTCCCCCGGGCCAATGCTTGTCTAAGTGTTGGTCCAAACTAGAGCACCGTCAGGGACCATCCCTTGGCAACTTGGGTTACGTCGGTACACAGACGCTTAGCTTATCCGGTGTTGCCACGAGAGCGAGATATGTGTAGCTCCTATCGGGATTGTCGGTGCATCGAGGCGGCTTTGCTGGTCTTGTTTTATTCTTGTCGAAATGTCATGTAGCCGGGATTCCGAGACTGATCGTGTCTTCCCGGGGAGAAGGAATATCCTTCGTTGATCGCGAGAGCTTATCATGGGCTAAGTTGGGACACCCCTGCAGGGTATAAACTTTCGAGAGCCGTGACCGCGGTTATGTGGCAGATGGGAATTTGTTAATATCCGGTTGTAGTAAACTTGAAGCAAACTCTTCTAAAATACACCAACCGTGTAATGCGTAAGTGAGTGTCTCTTTTCGGGGTTGATCGAGAGGAGAACACGGTTTACGGGTTATGTCGGCGTAAGTAGGAGTTCGGGATCACTTCTTGATCATTACTAGTTGACGACCGTTCCTTTGTTTCTCTTCTCGCTCTCATTTTGCGTATGTTAGCCACCATATATGCTTAGTCGCCATCGCAACCTCACCACTTTATCCCTTCCTTTCCTACTTAAGCTTTGCTAGTCTTGATACCCATGGTAATGGGATTGCTTTGAGTCCTCGTGGCTCACAGATTACTACACCACCAGTTGCAGGTACAGGTTATGCGATGATCATGGCCGAGAGCGATGCTTGCTTGCGTTGAGTTCTTCTTCCGCTTCTTCGATCGGGGATAGGTTCCGGTCGGCACTGGGCTAGCAGGGTGGATGTCGTTTGAGCTTCTGTTTATGTTTCATCCGTAGTCGGATGTTGATCTTGTATGATGTTGATGTATTCTTGTGGCATTTGTGCCTTTTGTATGTATCCCCATCTTTTATGTAATGTTGATGTAATGATATCCACCTTGCAAAAGCGTTTCAATATGCGGGTCTATCCTTGGTGGGACCATCGAGTTCCTTTTGGATAGGGTCGCATATTGGGCGTGACATCGAGTGTAAGTGTTTCATTCTCAAGAAAGGTGTTCGTTGGGCATATTTGTTGGTTACGCTACAAACTCTCATGCTTACCATGTCCTCAATAAGTCCACGGGACTTATTGAGGAGACGTGTAATGTGGAGTTTGATGAGAATAACGACTCCCAAGTGGAGCAAAGTGGCACTTGTGATGTTGGTGATGAAATTCCTCCCTAAGCCATAAGAAGAATGGGTGTTGGTTTTATCCTACCCATTGAGGAACCCCTTGTGGCCGAAGGAGAAGGACAATGTTCCACTCAAGTGGAACCATCACCAACCCAAGGCCCACATGCTTCCAAAGAACAAAGTGAAGGCCCTCAACCTCATGAATAAGACCAAGGGCAAGATCAACCTCAAGACAGTGTTGAACCACCAAGTGATGCCCAAGGTCAAGTTCTCTCCTCCGAGCAAGTTCAAGATCAAGAGCAAGCTCAAGATCAAGAACTAGCTCAAGACGATGCTCAAGATGATCAAGTAACCGCTCCTCAACTCACTCCTGAGGAGGAATTGGAGCGTCGTGTTGCCAAGATTGCATCCAAGCTCTCTACCAAAGGTCATCTCATGAAAAATGTGCTTGGAAGCATACGAAAGGGGGTAAGCACTCATAGACAATTGGAAAACTATTGTGAACATCATGCGTTTGTCTCTTGTGTTGAACCCCAAAAGGTCTATGAGGCGCTCAAAGATCCGGATTGGCTTAATGCCATGCATGAATAACTCAACAACTTCGAGCACAACAAGGTGTGGAGATTGGTGCCAACGCCAACGGGGAACCATAATGTCATTGGAACCAAGTGGATATTCAAGAACAAGCAAGATGCTCATGGAATTATAGTCCGCAACAAGGCTCGTTTGGTAGCACAAGGCTACTCCCAAGTCGAGGGTATCGACTATGGTGAAACCTTTGCTCCCGTTGCTCGCCTTGAATCTATTCGTTTGTTGATTGCTTATGCTTCTCATCATAATTTCAAGTTGCAACAAATGGATGTGAAGAGTGCTTTCCTTAATGGTCCTATTAATGAGTTGGTGTATGTCAAACAACCCCCCGGGTTCGAGGATCCCTATTTCCTCGATCATGTGTACCAACTCGATAAGGCACTCTATGGCCTTAAACAAGCCCCACGTGTGTGGTATGACCACCTTACCGAGTTGTTACAAGATCGTGGGTTTGAAATTGGGAAAGTCGACCCCACTCTTTTTACTAAGAAGGTCAAAGGGGAGTTGTTTGTGTGCCAACTATTTGGTTATGATATTATCTTTGGTTCCCCTAACAAAGCTTTCAATGAGGAATTGCCGCACTCATGACCTCCAAATTCAAGATGTCCATGATGGGAGACTTGAAGTTCTTTATCGGTTTCGAAGTCAAGCAACGAAGAGAAGGAACCTTCATCAACCAAGCCAAATACACTCAAGACATGCTCAAGAGATTCAAGCTAAGTGATGTCAAGCCGGCTTCCACTCCAATGCCCGTCAAATGCCAACTTGACATAGATCCCAATGGTAAAGCGGTGGATCAAAAGGTATATCCCTCCATGATTGGCTCCTTGCTTTATCTTTGTGCATCTAGATTGGATATCATGTTGAGTGTGGGAATTTGTGCATGGTTTCAAGCCGCACCTAAGGAAAGCCACTTTGTGGCGGTCAAGCGAATCTTCCGATATTTGGCTCATACCCCAAACTTTGGATTATGGTACCCAAGAGGAGCAAGCTTCAACCTTGTAGTCTATTCGGACTCTGATTGGGCAGGAGACAAGGTGGATAGGAAGTCAACTTCTGGAAGGTGCCAATTCCTTGGTTGCTCTTTGGTGAGTTGGTCTTCCAAGAAGCAAAGTTGTGTGTCTCTCTCGTCCACCGAAGCAGAGTATGTGGCCTTCGGTAGTTTTTGTGCACAACTTCTATGGATGAGGCAAACTTTAAAGGATTACAATGTCATTTGCGACAAAGTGCCTCTTTGGTGTGACAATGAAAGTGCCATCAAGATTTCTCTCAACCCGGTGCAACAATTCAAGATGAAGCACATTGAGATTCGGTATCACTTCATCCGGGATCACATTAGGTGAGGGGAGATCAAGCTCAAATATGTCAACACTCATGATAACCTTGCAGATATTTGCACGAAGCCCTTGGATGAAGCAAGATTTCGCGAGTTAAGGCATGAGCTAAATATCATTGATTCGAGCAATGTTGCTTGAACCCTTGCACATCCCACCATACTCAACTTGTTATTTTGTTTAGGTGTAGGCATGGACATAGGGGGAGTGTTGTTCTCTCAATGAACTCTCCTCCCCCATTATGGATAAATTGATCAACTCTTTCACATTAGCCATTGTTGATGGTATTTGTGCTTCAAAGACGAGTTTTGGTCATGGGCCCAAGGATAATTCTTCGCGGTGCCATACCAATTGACTCAAACATAGGTGGCTCCGACCACCACCCTCTCTTTGGAGAGGTTGTGTTGTGTGTTTAGTCCTTGTTGTCTCTTGCCTTTTTTCTTCATGCCGCGCTTGCGTGTGTGGTCTCGTGGTTTAGCTCTTTGATGTGTCCGTCCGCTTGAAGGTTGCATTGCAAAGGCTGTTTTTCCTCTTTTTGCGAAACATGCATTTTCTTGGGTCTACGATACTATCGTGGCTGGCCACGGTACTACCGCAGGAGCTGCACACGGTACTACCGCAACCAGCATGGCAGTAATTTTTTACTCCCACTGGAGGAGTGGTACTACCTCCCATGGTGCGTTACTTCCACCCGGGCAGTACTACCGGGATGACACGTGGTACTACCACGTAGTTGCGAGCACGTGGGGTTAAGAGCTGGCAGGGGGAGTTCCAACTCCCTCATACCCATTCAACTCTTTTACCCATGTCGGCTCTCTCTCTCCTGCCCAAGAACGGCGCCGAAGAACCTCGCCGGATCTCCATCTCCGGCCACTCTCCTCGCATTCCGTCCGCTGGGATCGTTCCCCACCACGCCCTCTTGCCATGGAACAAGGTTTCTCCCCAAATCCCTCTCTATTTGGTTCGTTCTTTCATCTCTAGGTTTTTGGGGAGATGCATGTTGTTCTTGAGATTTGAAGCCAAATCTTTGCAAGAGTAGGATGTAGGAGAGTAGTAATGCGTAGAGATGGTATTTGGTATGTTGCCCCTCGGTAGATTTGATCAACCGTAGTACCGCTCCATTGTCGCGGTTGTGCTCAGATCGGTTTGTGTTTCGGATCCGACCCCGTGCGGTACTACCGCTCGTATGGTACTACCGCTCCTCAGGAGCGGTACTACCGCGTGAGGCGCGGAAGTCGAATTTTACTTCCGCTCCCGCCGTGGTACTACCGTGCCATCCTGGCGCGGTACTATCATGGCTGGAGCAGCACTAAATTTTTAGTTCCACGCATCTGTGCGGTATTGCCGTTGGTGTCAAATCTTCCATGTGGCAATTACCCAATGCTATTTCTACTTGTTTCACATGTTTTGTTGTGGCCTTTTCATTGATCCTTCTCGCTTCTCTTGCGTGTTCTTGTGTTTTGTGTCATAGGTGGTGGCTCCGGTTCCAATGTCCGCCGTTCCAATCCCAGCCGTGACACGGGCTCCAAGTGTTTTCACAACCAAGATGAAGCTCCAGAGAGCTCCAATGCCCCCCAACGCAGAACCAAGACCACCACCACCAAGAACAAGGATCCCTCCATGGGCATGGATGAGATACCACTTGCTGAGTTGGTCACCCGACGGAGGATCAAACCCTATGTGAATCCCCGTGCAAACTTCAGAGGGAATGATTTGTTCTGGACCAAGCAGAAGAACTTATCTATCTGGATGTGATCAAGGCCAAGCAGAACATCTACGTGGACGTGCACTGGATTGACATGAATCACATATGGGAGGATAAGCACCGTGACTACTTTGGTGAGGCTTTGGACCTCGTGGAGCAGTTTGGCATTGAGCATGTGATCTCTTTCCATCTGGATTATGACCCTGAGAGTGTGGCCCAGTTCTTTGCCTCGGTCCACTTCCATACTGATGAGGAACGGTCCATGACCTAGATGAGCAATGGACAACAGATGACTGCTAAGTGGAAGGACTTCATGGCTTTGCTATATGTGCCTGATGAGGGGCTCAACACACCCGTTGGTGTTCGCGCTCATGCCAACCCCGAGTCCGCTAACAAGAACAAGCTCCAGCAGTACCTTGTTGAGAAGAAGCTTCCCAATGACAAGAAGATGTGGGTGCTCAACACATTCCTTGACATCATGCACCATATCTTCCGCAACTCCCTCTTTCCACGCATTGGCGACAAGGACAAGGTGCATGCCTATCTCATGGATATGATGCTCATTTGTGAGGAGGCGCGTCTCGCTCAGACACAACCACTTGAACTCTCACACATCATGTGGTGCGAGCTTCGGTTTGTGGTGTTCAACCGTAAGGTACCCATCTATGTCCCTTACCCATTTATCTTGATCACGAGGACTTGGGAGAAGCTTTATCTCGATGATGAGTTTGTTGCCCCTGACTGGATCTGTCACGACCCCATCAAGCTCTACATCAAGCCTCAGTGAGCTAACACCACTACTCGTGCTGAAGCAGAGGCTGCTAGAATGGATGTTGATGAGGATGATATTGAGGAGGAGGAGGAGGAAGCGGATGCCAGGTCTGCTGGGTATGCCCCTCCCTCTACTGAGCCTTCACGGGCTAAGAAGCTGAAGGCCAAGATGAAGGCCTTGTTCTGCATGCAAGCCAAGGGGCAGTACAAGACTCATGTTGCTTCCAAGGAGAGTCGTCGCCACGACAAGAGGATCTTGAGGACATTTGGCGAGAAGGTAACCAGCGGTTCCGAGAATCAGATAACCCCAGAGGCTGAATGGATGGTGAAGCAGTGTTACCAGTGGACTGAATCTGAGAAGGAGACCATCCCCACTGCCGTGACCGACGAGGATCATGACGAGTGATCACTTCAGCTTGAGCCACTACTTGTGTCGTAGGTGTCCTCTCTGCCTTTTTGGTGTCTCGATGCGAAAGGGGGAGAGAGTGTAGGATTTGCGAGTCGTGTGTCGTGTTTCATCTTGTCGCTTTGCTTTCATTCCGTTGAACCTCGTTTGCTTTGGTTTGGTTTGTGCTTGTGAGTCCAGAGTTTCTATCATATGGTGTAAGACATATGCACTCTAGCGTACCCTATTGAGCCTATTCTATCTTGTGCTCTTTACTTTATGATCATAGTTATTATCTTATCTTCTTGCTTAGTGTTAGCTTTATTGTTGCAAGATATGCCTTGTCCATAAAATATAGAGGGAGTGTTGATCCTAGTATGTGTGCCGTGCAGTCCAAAGCACTTCTCTAGATAGCACACATCTAGGGGGAGCCCGTCTATATTTTATAGATGTGGGGTTTGCCTATGTTCTATTTTATTTCCCTTTGTGCAAATCTCGTATTGTCATCAATCCACCAAAAAGGGGGAGATTGTAAGGGCATATTTATCCCTTAGTTGTTTTGGTGATTGATGACAATGCTTTTGTGGACTAATCATGTGCATTGAGCATTTCAGACATATCACGACTAGGCACAAGACGATTTGGTGCCCCTCGAAGACTATTGAGGACGGTGCTTCTCTATATTTCTTTTCAGTGGATTTGAGTCATAGAAAAGCCGTACTATTAAGAGGGGGTCCGCGTTGGAAAGGTTTGGCTGGAATCAACACATACACGTCTCCTCCTTTTGCACCACCTTTCCTTTGGCTCTTTGGAGCATCCTCCGTCTCTCTGTGTCTTTGCAAAATGAAGGACTCCTAGTGTTGCTGATCTGGGGCATGCGGTAGTACTGCTCTTCGGAGCGGTAGTACCGCAGTGCCTTGTGGTAGTACCGGCCGTTGGCGCGGTAGTACCGCAGGTACTCACGGTAGTACCGCTCCATGGGAGCGGTAGTACCGTGGCCTCTGGCCAGGCTCAGCCGCTCGAGCGGTTCTAGGGGTGGATGTAATTTTTTACATCCGCACCCTACGCGGTAGTACAGCCCCATGGGCGCGGTAGTACCGTGAGCCCTGGCCTGGCACAACAACATGAGCGGATGTATTTTTTACATCCGCGCTCTACGTGGTAGTACCGCTTGCCAGGTGCGGTAGTACCATGTCAGATTTTTACATGGATCGGAACTCAGCGGAAGTTGCTACGGATGTATTTTTATATGTCCGTGACTTCTCAGTCTAGAGCAACCCTGCCTTGCGGTAGTACCGCAAGGGGGTGCGGTAGTACCGCTCCAGTGGTTCTACCGCCCCTGCCACCGGCTGGTCTAACTCCTGCTGCGCCAGCGGTAGTACCGTTGTCCCACGCGGTAGTACCGCTTGCCAGGTGCGGTAGTACTGCTCGTCACGTGCTGACTTAGTGGATAACGGTTGGATTCGTCCTTGCACTATATAAGGGGAGTCTTCTTCTCCGAGTTGACTACCTCTTCCACCCCCAAACTCCATTGTTTCTCTACGCTCCATTTTCGCCCGATCTCTCTCCCTAGCCAATGAAACTTGTTGATTTTCTAGGGATTGGTTGAGAAGGCCACGATCTACACTTCCACCAAGAGAAATTTGATTCCCCCCACTAATCCCTTGCGGATCTTGTTACTCTTGGGTGTTTGAGCACCCTAGATGGTTGAGGTCACCGCGGAGCCATATTCCATTGTGGTGAAGCTTCGTGGTGTCGTTGGTGTCGGTGTTCTGGGAACGGGGGTCCCTAGACTTGCCTGCCTGCGGCCCACGGCGTGGCTCTGCAAGCGGGCCCGTATGGCCCATCTTCACCAACAAGCTTTCAAGACCCTCGCGAGGCGGACGACACAAGACCTCCTCGGGAGCGGCCTCACCAGGCTGGCTCGCAAGGGGCAGAGAGATCAAGGCAAGGCAAACCTCACGAGGTTCCAGTGACGTGAGCCATGACGAACGAGACTAGGTGGGCGCCCGGTGAGCGCCCGGCCGCGCCTGATGTCCTTGCTTCCTCTTTGGTGCTAAGGGGGCAAGCGCAGGCGAGGAGTACCGAGGCATCAAGCGAAGGTTTCCATATGGGTGCAACGAGACCAAGACCAGCAGTACGTCAAGACGGAGGTCATCGTGGAGCCCAAGACGGCGTCACCACCAGAGCCTTTGGCGGGCGAAGACTACTTTTGTCAGGATAAGCTGTACTAGTTGTCCCCTTTAGAATTGGTCGTTGTTGGCTCCCTTCTAGCTCAATATTTGGGAAGAGGACCAGAGCCTATATAAATAGGGCTAGCCACCACAGTAGTAGGCAGCTGAGCCTGAGCTGATCGGATCCCCACCTACCAGGGATCACTCAGACCATCCTCATCCGCATACCACTCACCAAGAACAAGAACACCTCTCCTCGGGAGGTTGTTCTTCCCCTGGTACTGTTCATCCTCAGCCCAAGAGGCAATCCACCACCACCACACTGGAGTAGGGTATTACACCACAACGGTGGCTCGAACTAGTATAAATCTTGTGTCTTTGTGTTCTTTGGGTTTGGCGAGCTAGTCTGTGAATTCGTGAAGCGTGTGAGGGCGTGATCGGTGAGGGGGAGATCTTTGCGTGCACCCCAGAGTTCGAACCTTAAGGGTTTTGCCGGAACCCGAAATCTGACAGTTGGGAGCCTCCAATTAAGTTGTGGAGATTGCCCCAACCTTGTTTGTAAAGGTTCGTTCGCCGCCTCCAAGGGCACCAATAGTGGAATCACGGCATCTCGCATTTTGTGAGGGCGTGAGGAGAATACGGTGGCCCTAGTGTCTTCTTGGGGAGCAATTTGCCTCCACACCGCTCCAACAGAGACGTACTTCCCCTCAAAGGAAGGAACTTCGGTAACACATCCTCGTCTTCACCGGATCCACTCTTGGTTATCTCGTACCCTTACTTGTGCAAGATTATATTGTGAGGTATCCTTTGCTTTCTTGTGTGCTTGTTGTTGTTGCATCATATAGGTCACTCACCTAGTTGCATATCTAGACAATCTACTTTGATGCAAAGTTTAATTTGGTAAAGAAAAGCTAAAAATTGTTAGTTGCCTATTCACCCCCCCCCCCCTCTAGTCAACTATATCGATCCTTTCAACATGTGTCTCTCCCTCCATTTCCCCGTTTACACACGGTGGGCGGAAAAACAAACTCTCCTCGTCCGAAATCAATGTAGGCAAATATTTTACATAGGGGCAGATGTGTAACTTCCCTCGGACTTGACACAATTGTCCTACCTGTCAGCCATGTTCATACATCGTGGGCGCCAACCGTGGGTGGCAAAACACCCTCTCCTCGCCCGAAATCACTATCGGCAAATATTTGGGAGATGCGAGATTACCGTCCAATCCCCAACCGACGTGATGTCCGAAATTTTAAACGGGGGATAAGTTCGTAACTTTCCCACATTTCAGACAAGCGCGTCCCAAAGTTTGAGATCTCCCCTCCCCCTCCATTTCCCCATTCATACACCATCGGCGCCACAACAACCTCCCTACTGCGGCCAGCCTCCTCCGTCTGCCACCCCATCCTCCACCTTGCCGGAGCCGCTACCCCTACCCCGTGGTCCGCTGCAAGAGATGGACGTCTCTCACCCACGGCGCCGGACTAGGATCCTTTCATCGCGTCCTCCCGCTTCATCGGCGCCGTCGTCCACCTTGTCGTTGCCGCTCCTATGACCGTCGCGTCCACGGCAACATGACTTATCCCCGACCCGAATGTCTGCCGTCTAAAGTCTTCTTCCGCACCGCCGACAGCCATCGCACCCGCAACACCCTCAACGTATCAGCAAGGGCCTACACGGCGTCGCAAGAGAGGTGGTACTCTTTCATATGTGCTTAAGTTATTGATCTCACCAGGAAAATAGATCGTAAACTGTTTACTGTACTTTTCTTGTCCATACCAAATCGTAGTGGCTAGTTCAAAGCAAACATTGGTTGCAAAGTAGCTTTGTCCAGTTTGCACCTTCAGATCTGCCATGGCACGGTCACTATACTCATAAAGCTTATGGTTTCCCCCCTTTATATTCACTACCATCATCGTAGGTGCTTCGTGTCGTGCTAGCACTGCTCCTCAAGACCTCAATCCATCAAGCGAAACAACATGCCACTCATAATTCCAAAGCTTAGCTGTTGAAATACGAATCTCATATGATGCTCATATTACTAAAATAGATAATGTTTAATTGGTCACCTAATGTTCCTATATTCGTTTTGGAAAGCATGTGCGCCACCCACTGGTCCAGCTAGTTCCACTTTCCTGATTTTACTCTTGATGCTTAGGGTTTTCCCCTTTCATCTACTCTACTATGATCTGCGTAGGTGCTTCTGTCGTACTAGCATTACTCCACCCTTCAAGCTAAACAACAAAACACTCAAACTTCCAAAGCTTAGTTATTCAAATATGATTGTGATATGATACTGATATTAGTTAACAAACACATTTAATTGGTTAGCTAAAGGTCACACTTGAGTTTCCAAATGCATGTCGCGGCATATAGAGAGACAACAGAATTACATTTCTTTGTCACTTGTTGATTGTAATTTCTTGTCCATACCAAATCTTAGTTATTATTTCAAAGCAAACATCGGTTGCTAACTACCGATGTTTGCAGCTTCAGATCTGCCATCACACTGCCACGGTCAACACTATACTCATCATGCTTACGTTTCCCCATTTTATGATGACCACAATCAGCCTACGTCGTTCGTGTCGTAATAGCACTGCTCCACCCATCGAGCTAAACAAGCTTAGTTGTACAAATTCAAATATGATATTATGCTGATATTAGTAAAACTGAGACATGTTTAATTGGTCAGCTAAATGTTCCTACTTTAGTTTCGAAATGCATGTGAGCCACATATGGAGAGACCGGAAGGAATATTATTTCTCGGTGCGCTCTGGTTAATCATGGGTGGGCAACTGACATTGTATAGAAAGACTTGTAATATCTTCAATCTGCTTGCTCTTCTGCTCTTCTTTAAGGTAATCCTCTTCTCTTCTTTAATAAGTATGTTCCTTGTTGGGAAGAGTAGTAGAGGCATTTGTGGTCGACTGGTTAGGTCGAGTTGTTCTCCTTTAGTATATTTTGAATCCGTCAGGTCAGGTCGACTTGCTCTTCTTTACTATATGTTGAAGATGTCATCTGCGAAGTATCATCACTTCTGGAGCTCTCATATTTTGAGTAGTAGGCCACATTATATTAATGCACACACCAAATTACAGCTTGCATGGCATCTCTCAGAAGAATTGCAGAGCTAGCAAAAAGGGGTTTACAGGGAGGCAGTATTGGATTAGAATCACTTCTGCATTACAAAGATAATCTCACTTGTTTTTATGTTTTCATGCATGTCAGGTATTGAACATTATCAAAATGAATATGAGAATGGGCGCATGAGAGGAATATTGCGTAACAATCCACTAGCTAACAAACTTGGCATGGTGGAGGATGGCCTATCTTATTCACACATCAAGGTGCTTGCTCTAACTTGGCAAGGTTGTATTGGTCGCACATATTTTGCATATGACCTCTTGCTTTACTTGTACTTTGTTACACCACCATCTGCTTAGTTTAGGCATCATATATGAATATATGCCATACCTATCCATTTTTTGTACCTATTCCATGTGTCGTCATACTATGTTTTTCCAGTCAAATGTTGTTCTTTCGTAATAGGTGTCCAAAAGAAAGAGGGTGAGTGCAGATCCTGAAGGATTAGAAACTAGGTATTTGGAAAAGGTAGTGATACCTGTTAAATTAGATAGATCAGTAGCCACAGAAAACACAAGCCCAACTGTACCAACTTTACCCCTACTCCACTGGCCAAACCCCTATTAGAACTGCTAAGAGCTAAGTGTCAGGTACTGCATATGATATCAATTCAAAATTTGAACTCCTAAATTTCTGCATGTGCCTTACCTTCTCTCTTGTATGAAAACTAATTTCAGATGCATCTCCTTGCTCAAAGGATCATAGGATCTCATAACAATACTGGGCACTGCATTTCTCTTGTTAGTACCTCTTGCCATTTGTCAGCATACTTACACTCATTCCTATTTGATTATGTAGCATCACTGTAAATGTTCGCTTCTTTAACCTCCCTTTGCTTGAAATTATAAGATCTATATTTACTCTTAGATAGATGTAGAATTAACACAATGGTTATGAAGTTTTGGATTGCTCATGTAAGTATGTATTATCATGTACTCCCTTTGTATCGAATTAAGATCAATTGGACGTATTTAGAACTTAATAGTGCTAGATACATCCATTTGAGCGACAAGTAATAACGGATGGTGGTGGTATTATTGTACTTGCATCGCGAGATAGTTTATTGTCTAGCATTACTCTACATCTTATCTGCCTTGCCCTCCACTTTCTCCAAATTATCATATCTACATTTACTCTTACCAAAATGTTGAATAAAGCCAATGTCACTGCACACGTTGATGTCTGCATTCCTCTTGTCAGTACCTTTTGCCTTGTAATGCTGTAGTTAATTGATTGCTATTTGATTATGTATCATCAGTATGCCCTGAGCTTCATTATCATCTGTTTCTTCCAATATTATTTGATCTATATCTACTCTTTGCAAAATGTAGAATAATGGTAACGCTTTTAAAGAAGTTTCCTTGGGGAATTTATTGAATTATCCTTCCATCAACATGGAGAAGGGCTCTGTACAGCCCGTCTTAACATGTAATGTAAGTTCATCCTTCTCAAGCCTTCAAAATTTGTTCTATTATAGATTTGGATAGAGTTCAATTTGCTGTTTACATCTGATTGGATGTTTGCAACAACTACCAGTTTTAAATTGTAGTTGTAAAAACATGTTCCTTATGAAGAACAGATCCATTTATTTGCTTATATAATTGTGAAACCTGTTAAGTGTCTCCTCGTTTCTCTTTCAGAGTCGTTTCTCTTATGCTAGGAAGAACTTTAGGGAAGATAGTGAGGCAAACCATCTTGAAGGGAGCGATATGACCCTAAGGTCATGTCTTGATGAAGACAGTGAGTTGAAGCTACTCACCAGCAGCTGTGAGACAACCTCTATACAGTCGCTGCCTCAATCAGTTCGACTTCTTCAGTCTCAACTTAAAGCGGAAAGGCTTGCTTCAGCTCAACTCTGACTTGAAGTCAATGATGCAATGAAGATCTAAGAGGACTGCCTTGCGCACTATGGTGCTATAAATCTAGGGATGGAGCATCTATCGTTGACACAACTAAGGTCTCATCATCTTGTTCAGCTGCTTGCGGAGCCCGTCCTGGCCAGGCCTAATGCCTTCTGAAGTGCGCTCAGTTTTGTATATTCATTTGTCGGCGTGTTTATATGCACTCGTGGTGCCTAGTGTATGTAATCCGCGATCACGTTGCGCTTTGTTATCACCGGTAGCGAACTTTGATTCCCAGTGGATGTAATATGCCATAATTTCTTTATTGTATAGTCTAGGTTTATTCTTGGTTGGTATGCTGTAATTTAGGCTGGAAGGTTCAGTGGATCTCAGTGTTGTCGGTCTTCAGGACAGCCCGTTACTCATATGGGCCAAAACGTGGGTGTATAATCATCTTTTTTTACTATAAACAGTAGGGTAAAAACCCCACTGCAACTTTTATTAATTAAATAAATAAAAATGAACAAGAGTATACTGAGAGGCTTGAGTTAAGCCCCAAAGAAGGGAAAACAAAAAGAAAATAAGAGAAAACTAAGAAAGAATCTAGTGAAAGAACTAAAAGAAAAACCAGTGAGACAAGCTAACAAAAACTAAAAAGAAGAAAACCTCTACTAAAAAAGGAAAATTACAACAACTTCCAGCCACACAGAGAACTATCTTTCATACTTCTGCTTCATTCTGTATTTGAGTAGTTTTAGTTCCTCCATGAAGATGAATTTCGAGCCTTGGAATGAAGGTGCAATGTTTTCAAAGATCTTATTATTTCTGGTTATCCAGATGGCCCACAACCCAAGAATAATGATCTCCATATAGAAAGGGTAACTGAGCTTATCCTTCAGATCTTGAAATGCTTCTAACACTGATAAGTTTGGTGTTCTTGTTGGACAAGTAAAATCCCAGCATTGCTGTGCCAAGGGACATCCCCAAAAAAGATGATGCAATGTTTCCTCTTGTTGACAGTCCCTTACTGCACAATTATAAGCTTCAAGCTCAAATCTCTTTCTCCTTAGCAGGTTCCTTGTGTTGACTCTATCATGTAACAGCATCCAAAAAAACACTTTATGCTTGGGCTGACATGAGCTCTTCCAAATCCAATTGAAGTGAGGTGGTGTTTGCTTGTGTCCAATCAGAACATTATATGCTTTGATGGAGGATATAATTCATTCCCCCAAATGTAAATCCATGTGTCCATTGAATCCAAAAATTCAGACTGTCTCAAAGAGATGCAAATATCCTCCATTTCCAAGAATTCATCATATGCTTGTGTTGTCAGTGGTAAATAGAATAAGTCTTGAGGGTATTCTGTATTAACCACTTGATGGGCATTTAATTGAGGGTTTTTGACAAAAGAGTGCAAGTGATGGCATTTATGTTTGAGACTGATTGATGCCATAAGTCATCCTAGAAAATGCACTTTTACCATCTCCCACATTACATCTAGCAATTGCTTTAAACTGATCAATGAGTGCTAGGTTTGATTTCCACCAGAAGGAGCCTATCATATTATCACCAGGAAGTTTCCCATCACTGTAATAACTCTCCCAAATTAGATTAACCCAAGGTATATCATGTCTGTTGAAGAACTTGTGTAGGTTTTTCATAAGAAGGGTTTTGTTGTGTGTGTAAATGTTCAAGACCCCCAATCCTCCTTGATTTTTGGGTCTACAAACTATGTGCCAAGCCACCATTGCTGGTCTGCGGTCCTCCATATCTGGGCTTCTCCAAAGACAATGCCTTAAATATTTTATAATATGTTTCTTAATTGTGATAGGAATGTCCAAACAGCACATGAAGAAGACTGATAGTGATGCAAGCACTGATTTTACCAGTAGCAGCCTTCCTGCCTGAGTCATGAAAGTGGAATACATGCCAGTCTTTTAGCAATCCTGTTAACAAGAGGAAGGCATTGTTCCACAGTTGTTTCGTATATACCCAATGGAAGACCCAGATATGTAAAAGGGAAATGTCCTTTGGCACATTGGAGTGTGTTTGTAAAAAGATCTACTCTCTCTTCAGCAATGTTAATAGGGACCATGATTGATTTTCCATAATTGACTTTAAGCCCAGTTGCTGATGCAAAAATGTTTAGGAGTGCTTTGAGGCATATGAGTTGTCTAGCATTTGCTTGCATGATAATCAATGTGTCATCTGCATATTGAACTATTGGGAAATCAGGGCATGAGCTGACTTGAAGTGTTGGAGTGATTAGATTTAGTCTCATGACTTTGTTGAGTATAGATTGTAGCAAGTCAGCAGCCAGCACAAATATTAAAGGGGAGTAAGGATCCCCCTATCTTACTCCTCTTCTGATGTAGAATTTCTTCCCAGGCACTCCATTTAACATGACAGCTGAAGATGCAGATGAGAATATTAATTGCATCCATGAAATCCATTTTTCACCAAACCCCTTTACTCTAAAAATGTCAATGATTGCTTGTTGCTCAATTGTATCAAAGGCTTTTTCAAAATCCAATTTAATTACTAACATCTCTTCCTTTGATTTGTGACATTGATGAATATATTAATATGCCCATCCTAGACAATCTTGAATCACTCTGTTTTTGAGGAAGCCATATTGGTTAATGTGTACCAGCTTTAGGATAACTCTTTGCGGTCTGTTAGCCAACAATTTTGTGATGATTTTAAGCACTCCATTAAGCAATGAAATTGGTCTGAAGTCATTTGGGGATAGTGGCACTTCTTTTTTGGGAATCAGAGTAATGAATGATGTGTTGATGCTTTCCAGATCTACATTACCAGCATGAAAAGCCATGATAAGGTTAGTTACATCCACCTTTATAATACCCCAGCAATTTTTTATGAACTTATTATTAAAACCATCAGGACCTGGAGATTTATCTGTTGGCAGATTTTTAACTACATCATCAATTTCCGCTTGTGTAAATAGTTTTTCCAAGTCTATGAAAACTTGAGGGTACACTGTGTGTTCATACAGATCATTTAAATCAAAGTGCATTGTATGCCCAATAGATTCTCCCAATCTCTTTTTGAATGCCTCCCAGAGGATTGCATCTTTTCCTTCATGATCTGTAACTTCAACTTGATCCTCATTTAGGAGCATTGCAATTTTATTATGCCTGTGATTGATGGTAGCCTTGGTATGAAAGAATTTAGTGTTTTCGTCCCCAAATTTAACTCCTTTAATTTTTCCTCTCTGCTTCCAGTAGATTTTCTGATTGTTGAGCACTGTGAGCAAAAAATCCTTAAGCATGGTTCTACAGTTACCTTCAAAGACAGATAAGTCCCTGTATTCCTCAATCAAGTCCCACAGGAAGATGCAGGAATTTAATTCCTCAATCTGCTTTTCAAGACAGGACAAGCTTTTAGCCCACAATTTTAGAGCTCTTCTCAGATTTTTAAATTTGGCATTGATCCTTTTAGCATAATCAGTGAAACCCACAGGTATGTTCCGTGCTGCATGCACTACTTGTTTGAAAGAGCTGTGCTTTAGCCAGTAGTTTTCAAATCTGAAGACCTTGTATTTTGGAATGTTTGTGCAAATTTTAATTATACATGGCAGATGATCAGAAATTGGTTTTGCCAAAGGAAGAGCAGTAGAATCTGGATAACTTGTCATCCATGCTGCTGAGGTGAAAAACCAGTCCAACTTCTCAAGAATTGGGTTACCCTGCACGTTGCTCCAACTAAATTGTCATCCTTTCAGTGGAAGTTCAATCATCACAAGATTGCTTATAGCTTCATTAAACAAAAGCATTTCATTGACATCTCCTCCAGGCCTATTTCTATCCTCGGTGATCTAATGAAGTTAAAGTCTCCCATGATTATCCAGCCCACATCAATAGGCATTTGAATATTGCTAAACCAATCTATAAACTCAGTCTTGTCCTCGTGATTGCAAGGTCCATAGATGTTTGTGAGAATCCAAGTTTTCGATGAGGTGTTGCAAGTAAACTGAATAGATAAAGAGAATTTGTTCTGAAAGATCATTTCACCTATGAACATAGCTCCATTCCAAGTAGTTAGAATTCCTCCAGATGCCCCAATGGAAGGAAGATATTCAAATTTATTAAAGCTCCGAGGACAATTTTTTTGAATATAAGCCAGATCAAAAGTCTCTCTCTTTGTTTCCTGAATGCATACAATCCCAGCAGTTCTTTCTTCCACTTTCTGCCTAATAGCTAGCCACTTATCTGGAGCATTAATCCCTCTTACATTCTAGTTTAATATATTCCAGGATCTGTTCACTACAAAAAAAAAACATCCGTGACATTTTGGGCCGAATGGATTTTTTTCCTGTCATGCTTATGACACTTCTATGACGATAATTGTGACAAAACCAGGCATCATCATAGATGTGGTGGGCTCCTACTTCTATGACAAAAAATCATGACAGAAAATGGGCTTTTCGTCCTGGGCGGGCCGGAGACACAGCTGCATGACATTCTTTGGGCCGTCCATGACGGAAACAATCATTGTAGAAGCAAGGGCAAGGAAAATATCGGGGAGTTCCCGGTTACGGTGGGTGGTCGGGGGCCGAGCGATGCACGTTTGTCTCGTACACGTACGCGCGTGGGTGCGAGGCATTGGGCTCTAACTGAACCCGAGCGAGGCGTTCGCCTACTGAACCTGAGCGATTGCACTGCAAGCTACGTGTTACTGAACCTGAGCGATTGATCGATGGCTGTTAACTGAACCCGACCGAGCGATTCCTTCGCTACTGCTGCTAACTGAAGCCAATCGAACCTGCTGCCTCTTGATGAACAGTGAGTGTTGTTGGGGATTTGGATGAACAGTTCCCGGTGGGGGTTTGGATGAACAGGACACCGTGGTAGTAGAGGCCGTTGCCGCTGGATGAACAGGACCCCGATCGATTGAGCCGGTGGATGACTGGATGAACAGGACCCCGTGGAGGGCTAGATAAACAGCACGACCCCGTGGAGGGCTGGTTGAACAGTGGCCGGTGGAGGGCTGGATGAACAGTAGCCTGTGGAGGGGTGGTTGAATAGGACACCGTGGAGAGGGCTGGTTGAACAGTAGCCGGTGGAGGAGCGGTGGAGGCTGGATGAATAGGAGCCATGGATGAACAGTCACAGGTGGAGGCTGGAGGAGGTCAACAGTAGATGAATAGTAGCCCATGGAGGCTGGAGGAGGTCGACGGTGGAGATGAACAGTATCCCATGGAGTCCCGTTTTACGGTACGCCACACCCCTCCCGATGAACAGGACCCCCGTTTCGATCATAGCGCTCCAACACAAGTTTGTTTCCTTTGTTTTGCGGTACGCCACACCCCCCGATCAACAGGACCCCATTTCGACCGTAGGAGGTCCAAGAGAAGTCTATTTCCTCCGTTTTGCAGTATGCCAGACCCCTCCCGATGAACAGGATACCGTTTCGACCGTGGCCGGTCGAACACAAGGCCGTTTCCTCCTTTCTGCTCTACGCCAGGCCTCGTTTCCATCGGCTGTTCCATCCAAGCCAGTTGGCTCCCGATGAACACGACGTATTCCGTTGCCTCCCGATGAACACAACGCATTCCGTTGCCTCCCCATGAACACGACGACTACAGAGTTTCTCCGTTCCGACCCAGCCATGTACACGAGCCCTGGCCGTATGTATGCGCGAGTAGGCATTCGAGACGCCGCCCATATGTACGTACGTGGCCGTATTTACTTTCTTGCACCCTGGCCGATGTACGTATGTGTACATGCTACGTGCGCGCCTCTACTACGATACGTGCCCTTCCTTACACGATGTCGGTGTACTAAAGTAGGGGCTCTCCTTTTTACCCCTTTACTTCTGCACGGGCAGTTGGAGCCGCGCTCACAGCCACACTAAGCAGAGCAAAGGAGGGAAGCCAAGACCACAAGACGGGCAGAGCAACGCCAAGACCAAGGAACATAAAGAGCGAGAGGGCGAGGTGGACTCCCCCGGCAAGATCCTTGCCGGGGCAACTTGCCCGATGCCAGCGGAGCGCGCCACCCTTGAGCCAAGGGCTCCAATGCCATCAACCACATTGGAACCAAGGCTTGGGAGGCACCTCCATGGAGGCATGCAGATCTTTGTGAAGATCAGAAGCACACAAGACCAGATGAGGATCAGAAGGCGACGATCCTCGGCGAGATCCTTGCTGAGGACATCCATGAGACCCCCGGCGAGACCCTTGCCGGGGAAGACCACGACGCCACGGCAAGACCCTTGCCGGGGCCCCAGCAAGGCCCTTGCCAAAGACACTTACGGGGCTGCGGCCTGTTTCGTCTTGAGCTTGCGTTGGTTTTCCCCGAAGAGGAGAGGATGATGCAGCAGAGTAGCGTGAGTATTTCCCTCAGTTTTTGAGAACCAAGGTATCAATCCAGTAGGAGGCCACGCGCAAGTCCCTCGTACCTACACAAAACAAATAGCTCCTCGCAACCAACGCGGATAGGGGTTGTCAATCACTTCACGGTCACTTACGAGAGTGAGATCTGATAGAGATGATAGATGATATTTTTGGTATTTTTTTGGTATAAAGATGCAAAGTAAAATAAAAGGCAAAGTAAAGAGCAAAGCAATAATAAAGATTAGGAAGATTAATATGATGAAAATAGAGCCGGGGGCCATAGATTTCATGAGTGGCCTCTCTCAAGAGCATAGGTATTTTACGGCGGGTGAACGAATTACTCTTGAGCAATTGACAGAATTGAGCATAGTTATGAGAGTATCTAGGTATGATCATGTATATAGGCATCACGTCCGAGACAAGTAGACCGACTCACCTGCATCTACTACTATTACTCCACTGATCGACCGCTATCCAGCATGCATCTAGAGTATTAAGTTAATGAAAACAGAATAACACCTTAAGCAAGATGACATGATGTAGAGGAATAAATTCACGCAATATGATAAATACCCCATCTTGTTATCCTCGATGGCAACAATACAATACATGCCTTGTTGCCCCTACTGTCACTGGGAAAGGACACCGCAAGATTGAACCCAAAGCTAAACACTTCTCCCATTGCAAGAACTACCAATCTAGTTGGCCAAGCCAAACGGATAATTCGAAGAGACTTGTAAAGATAACTCAATCATACATAAAATAATTCAGAAAAGATTCAAATATTGCTCATAGATAATCTTGATCATAAACCCACAATTCATCGATCTCAACAAACACACCGCAAAAAGAAGATTACATCGAATAGATCTCCACGAGAGAGGGGGAGAACATTGTATTGAGATCCAAAAAGAGTGAAGAAGCCATCTAGATACTAACTATGGACCCGAAGGTCTGTGGTAAACTACTCACACTTCATCGGAGAGGCTATGATGTTGATGTAGAAGCCCTCCATGGTGGAATCCCCTTCCGGCGGAGCTCCGAAACAGGCCCCAAGATGGGATCTCGTGGATACAGAAAGTTACGGCAGTGGAATTAGGTTTTTGGCTCCGTATCTGATCTGACAGGGGTACGTAGGTATATATAGGAGGAAGAAGTACGTCAGTGGAGCCTCTAGGGGCCCACAAGGTAGGGGGCGCGCCCTGGGGGGCGCCCTCCACCCTCGTGGCCGCCTCGGAGCTTTCTTGACGGAGGGTCCAAGGCTCCTCGGTCTTATCCAATGGGAAAATCACGTTCCCGGAGATTTCATTCTGTTTGGACTCCGTTTGGTATTCCGTTTCTTCGAAACACTGAAATAGGCAACAAACAGCAATTCTGGGCTGGGCCTCCGGTTAATAGGTTAGTCCCAAAAGTAATATAAAAGTGGAAAATAAAGCCCAATATAGTCAAAAACAATAGATAATATAGCATGGAGCAATCAAAAATTATAGATACGTTGGAGACGTATCATGGCCAGGCCCATGTCTACCAAGACTACACCGCCGCTCCCATGCAGCTGCTAGCTCGACCAGCTGGGCAGGCACCTGTGTGGCAGCGTGCGGCCTCTACGCCGACTCTGCTAGCACCTGCGTGGTGGCATGCAGATCTTTGTGAAGACTCCGCCACCGCAACAGCCAAGCAGCCAGCCAACATGGCACTACAACGCTTCGTCAGCTCGGATGCGCGTCGCAGCCAGGCGAGGCGGCGACAGCTAGGACGAGCTTCCTTGTCGTCCCCGATAAAGTAAGAGGGGCACGTCGGCAGCGCATTGAATGTGTTTGTCCAACGGTGCCAGAGGATAGACTCATCCACTGTACACCTTTCCACCTCCTGTGTGCCACTACGGCAACCCCTTTTGTCTATAAAAGGAGGCCCGAGGCGACCAGGAGAAGGATTCAGATCTTTTGAGCTACCAACGCACCGTAGGTAGCTCAAGAACTCAAGAACACTCAAATACATACACCAAAGCAGGACTAGGGTTTTACGCATCCTTGCGGCCCAAACCTGGATAAATGATCTTTGTGCTTCCTGTCAGACCCGCACTTTCCACAACCCCACACCCGCCAACTGTAGAAGGGATCCCAGTGATCCCATAGGTGTCGTTTCCCCGACATCTTTGGCGCGCCAGGTAGGCGGCGTAGTTGTGAAAATCCGGTCTAGCAGTTAGCCTAGTAGTTCCTCATCGCCATGGCTCCCAAGAAGAAGACGATCACGGTGATCGGTTCATCCGGAGCCGGACGGCCCGTACCGGTGCGGGCAAGCAGCGGGGTGGTCGCGGACAGAACCCGAGGCACGGCCCGCGAACACCAGCATCGCTCTGGCAGTCAGAGTCTAGCGAGCGGCGTCGTTCGTGCGCGAGACGACGGGCCACACGCTACCAAATCCAAAGACGGAGCTTGTCCCCCCGCAGGCGGCAGGCGGCCCTCCGAGGGCGGAGGTGTGCCACCCACAGGCGGCGCGGCGACCTCCAAGACGCCTACGCCGGCGCCCACAACGCGCTCTTCCTAGGGTGTGCACGACGAGCAGCGTCACCACGCTGATGACCCCGGGCGCCGTCGTGGGAAGAGTCCTGTGCATCATTCGCGGGACGAAGGAGGCCAGCATGCCCGCCGAAGTGCTGGCGAAAATGGCGCACAACCGCAGGGCCGTGATGGAGCTCCTTCTTACGTGGTTAGGAGTCGGAGCGCGTCACGGTCCACGCAGCTTTTGCCGCCACCCACGCCAGCAGAATTTTTGGCGCGCGCACAGCTGCTCCTCGACTTCCCTCCTGCCGCGGAGAAGCTCGACGAGTGGAGAGCCACCATCCGGAGCCTCATCGGTGTCGCCAACAAAGATGAACCGCGACCAGCAGGGCCCTCGGGCCGACTCTCCATCAGCCACCACATGCTAGCAGTGGAAGCACCGGAGGTGCTGCAGCCACGGTGCACTCTCCTCCCCCACGCCAGTTGCCGCGGGTGCCGTTCCGTCATGATGACGCTTGTGATAACATCTCCATAGCGTCCTCCGACCCACGGACCCACCGCGATCAGCGCCAAGTTCTTCGAGAGCGAGCCCATGAAGACGCTCGAACCACCATCGAGCGTCGATGTGATGCACACCACCAGTCAGATAGGCGGGCAGGGCGCACTATGGACCACCCAGCGCCGAGAGGCTCCGGTGGCCTACTCTACGAGGTGGGTTGCTCGACCTTTACCCGTGAGCTATGGCAGTTCCAGTGGCCGTCCCACCGCACGTTCAAGCCTGATGTCGGCGAGAAGTACAACGGCAAGACCAACCCGTCGGAGTTCCTCAGCATCTACATCATCGTGATGCAAGCCGCTGGAGCTCGCGACGACAAGGTGCTTGCCAATTAGTTCCTGTTGGCACTGAAACCCAATGTCATGTCTTGGTTGATGCACTTGCCGGCGGATTCCATTTCTTCTTGGTCGGATCTGTGTCATGAGTTCGTTGGTGCCTTCACTGGAGGCCACCAAGCTCATGGCCAGGCCAGCGATTTGCATATCATTCCCTAGAAGGAAGGTGAAAACCTGTGCAAGTACATACAGAGGTTCAGCCGAGTGCAATACAACATCCCAGATGTTCATCTCGCCGCCGTGATCAACACATTCCATCATAATGTGCGCAACCGCAAGATGCATGAAGAGCTGGCGATGAACAAGGTTAAAGATGTGGCCGAACTTTATGTTATGGCCGATAGATGCGCCCGAGCTGAAGAGGGAAGGAAGTACCCCCGCGAGGATGCCGGCGCAGAAACCGACTCTACAGAGAAAGACACCGCCGCCCCGACGAAAAAGGGTCGGCGCCGCAACAGGAAGCGTAAGGGCAAGGCCGTGCTTGCCGTCGAGGGATCCGACGACACCGGCGCCGCCAAGAAGGCCAAGGCAGACGACCCCAGCAACGAGATTGCCGGGTGCATCGCTTGCCGGGCCTTGGCGGCTGCCGACAAGCCAGGGCGCTCCGACAAGCAGTATTGCAAGATCCACCATACCAAGGGCCACGACCTCCAGAACTGCCAACAAGTTGAGTTGCTTGCTTAAATGCAAAAAGCCGAGTATGAGAGGCGGGACAAGGAGAAGGGTCAAGATGGTGCCGAAGGATCCGGCAAGAAGCGTGGCGGCCAAGGAGGCCGCGGCGGCAAGGATAACCAGCAAGAGAGGCCCGCTCGGGGCCGCGGCAAGAAGCAGGAAGACGATGATCATGACGAGGACAACGAGTCCGGCGAGCATGAGTTTCAGAAAGCTACAGAGGCCATGCGCGTTGACGGTGGCGCCTCGCTGCATACTTCTCACCGCCCGCTCAAGCAGTGGGCACGTGAGATCACGGCAGCGGAACCATCGCTCGATGCTCAAAAGCCACTGAAGTGGTCCAGCACACTTATCATTTTTTACGCCGAGAACCACCCTGATCGCACAACTGCGGTCTGGTGTTTGTCGTTGTTGGTTTCACCAATGATACACAACCTCAAGGTGACAAAGATGCTAGTTGACGGCAGGGCCGGTCCGAACTTGATCTGGCCCGTTGTGATCAAAAGGCTGTAGATCCCTGATAGAGACCTCGAGGAGACGGGCACATTTCAAGGGGTCAACCCGGGAAGGAGTCAGCCCAAGGGTAAAGTCACGCTGCCTGTGACGTTCGGAGGCGAGTTGAACTACATGATGGAGAGGATTGTCTTCGATGTAGCTAAGATCCCCTTGCCCCACAACGGGATCCTCGGCCGCCCGGCACTAGCCAAGTTCATGGCAGCGTTGCATTACGCCTACAACACGCTGAAGATGCCTGGGCCAATGACCATCATCACCGTCCCCTGTGACAAGAAGGATGCGCTGATCTGCACCGACCAACTCTACCAGGAAGCAGTTGCAGCGAATGCCGCTAAAGCTCCAGGAGGGAAGAAGAAGACCGGCAAGACCGCTCGCACCCACTCCGGCAAGCGTACCTCTTCGAGTGTTGTGCTCCCGTTGAGGACGTGCGAGAGAGCTCCACCGGCAAGAGCAAGAAATCCAGAGCTGCACCACCGGAGACCAAGAAGGTGTTCGTCAAGGAGGATGGCATGGGAGGGGCTTTCACCATACGCTCCACCCTCAACAGCAAATAGGAAGGAGCGCTCGTCACCTTCCCGCAGGCGAATGTAGATGTGTTTGCATGGCAAGCATCCGACATCCCCTGCGTTCCCAGGGAGGTGATTGAGCACCATCTTGCTGTATGTCCTCATGCACGACCCGTCAAGCAGAAGGTCAGGAAGCAAGCTTTGGAAAGGCAAGAGTTCATCACAGAGGAGATCAGGAAGTTGGAAGCGGTCGTCTTGGTGAGAGGAGTACTCCATCCAACGTGGTTAGTCAATCTGGTGGTGGTGCACAAGGAAAATGGGAAGTGGAGGCTGTGTATTGACTACACAGATATCAATAAGGCTTGTCCCAAGGACCCTTTTCCGTTGCCGCGCATCGACCAGATTGTTGAATCCACGGCCGGGTGTGATCTATTATCATTCCTTGACGCCTACTCAGGATACCACCAGATCTTCATAACAAGAGAGGATGAAGAGAAGACAACATTCATCACCCCGTGTGGTACGTATGCTTTTTACGGATGCCTTTCGGGTTGAAGAGTGCTGGTTCAACGTTTGCAAGGGCAGTCCAAATTGGTTTTGAGCCCCAGCTACATAGAAATATGGAAGCTTATATGGATGACATAGTGGTCAAAACCAAGGACAAGGCAACACTTGTACAAGATTTGGAAGAGACATTTGCAAATTTGCGCAAGATTAACCTCAAGATGAACCCTGAGAAGTGTGTCTTCGGTGTTCCGTTCGGCAAACTTCTCGGGTTCTTTGTGTCACAGCGTGGGATCGAGGCAAACTCAGACAAGATCAAGGCTATCGAGCAGATTGAGGCGCCCAAGCGGATCAAGGATGTGCGTCGGCTCACCGGCTGCGTTGCCGCCATGAGCAGATTCATTCCAAGTCTACCGAGCGTGCCCTTCCCCTTTTCAAAATCTTGAAAAAGGCGGGCCCAATGGAGTGGACCCCAGAGGCCGAAGCAGCGTTGCAGGATTTGAAGAAATACCTCTCCTCTACACCGATATTGGGTGCGCCTAAACCACAAGAGCCGTTGCTGCTGTATCTGGCGGCGACGAATCAAGTGGTCAGCGCCGCACTAGTGGCGCAGAGGGAGGTCGACGAAGAGGCAGTGGAAACAGCAGGACTGGCGGATGGTGATACGTCTCCAACGTATCTATAATTTTTGATTGTTCCATGCTATTATATTATCTGTTTTGGATGTTTATGGGCCTTATTAAACACTTTTATATTACTTTTGGGACTAACCTATTGACCCAGAGCCTAGTGCCAGTTCCTGTTTTTTCCCTTGTTTCAGTGTTTCGAAGAAAAGGAATATCAAACGGAGTCAAAACGGAATGAAACCTTCTGGAGAAGTTATTTTTGGAAGGAAAGCTACCCGATGGACATGGAGTGCACGTCAGGAAAGAAACAAGGGAGTCACGAGGTAGGGGGGCGCGCCCACCCCCCTAGGGCGCGCCCTCCACCCTCGTGCGCCCCTCGTGGCTCCCCTGACGTACTTCTTCCTCCTATATATACCCATATACCCTAAAACGATCAGGGAACAGAATAGATCGGGAGTTCCGCCACCGCAAGCCTCTGTAGCCACCAAAAACCAATCGGGACCTGTTCAAGACTCGCCGGAGGGGGAACCCTCACCGGTGGCCATCTTCATCATCCCGGCGCTCTCCATGACGAGGAGGGTGTAGTTCACCCTCGGGGCTGAGGGTATGTACCAGTAGCTATGTGTTTGATCTCTCTCTCTCTCTCTCTCTCTCTCTCTCTCTCTCTCTCTCTCTCTCTCTCTCTCTCGTGTTCTTGAGGTGATACGATCTTGATGTATCGCGAACTTTGATATTATAGTTGGATCTTATGTTGCTTCTCCCCCTATACTCTCTTGTAATGGATTGAGTTTTCTCCTTGAAGTAATCTTATCGGATTGAGTCTTTAATGATTTGAGAACACTTGATGTATGTCTTTCCGTGCGTATCTGTGGTGACAATGGGATATCACGTGATTCACTTGATATATGTTTTGGTGATCAACTTATGGTTCCGCCCATGAACTTATGCATAGGGGTTGGCACACGTTTCGCCTTGATTCTCTGGTAGAAACTTTGGGGCACTCTTTGAGGTTCTATGTGTTGGTTGAATAGATGAATCTGAGATTGTGTGATGCATATCGTATAATCATACCCACGGATACTTGAGGTGACATTGGAGTATCTAGGTGACATTAGGGTTTTTGTTGATTTGTGTCTTAAGGTGTTATTCTAGTATGAACTCTAGGGCTGTTTGTGACACTTATAGGAATAGCCCAACGGATTGATTGGAAAGAATAACTTTGAGGTGGTTTCGTACCCTACCATAATCTCTTCGCTTGTTATCCGCTATTAATGACTTTGGAGTGACTCTTTGTTGCATGTTGAGGGATAGTTATATGATCCAATTATGTTATTATTGTTGAGAGAACTTGCACTAGTGAAAGTATGAACCCTAGGCCTTGTTTTAACGCATTGCAATACTGTTTTTGCTCACTTTTATCATTAGTTACCTTGCTGTTTTTATATTTTCAGATTACAAAAACCTATATCTACCATCCATATTGCACTTGTATCACCATCTCTTCGCCGAACTAGTGCACCTATACAATTTACCATTGTATTGGGTGTGTTGGGGACACAAGAGACTCATTGTTATTTGGTTGCAGGGTTGTTTGAGAGAGACCATCTTCATCCTACGCCTCCCACGGATTGATAAACCTTAGGTCATCCACTTGAGGGAAATTTGCTACTGTCCTACAAACCTCTGCACTTGGAGGCCAAACAACGTCTACAAGAAGAAGGTTGCGTAGTAGACATCAGATGGCAAGCCAGAGATTCCCCCGGCAGGGCCTGGTGCTCGCAAGGCGAGGCCCTCGGCAGATTTTGACGTTGATGGGATAGGGCCTGTGCGACCAAAATAAGTGATGCAAAAGAAGAAGATGATGCAGCACCTGGTTTATTTTGTCAGCTCCCTCTTGCAGGGGGCTAGGTCAAGGTACTCCGGTGTGCAGAAATTGCTCTTCGGCCTCCTTATGGCCTCGAGGAAGCTACATCATCACTTCCAAGCACATGAAATCACCGTCGTCACCCGCCTCACGTTGCAACGGATACCGCATAACCCAGACACAATTGGGAGGATTGTGGAGTGGGCCTTGGAGCTGTCGAGCTTTGGTTTGAAGTTTGAAAGTACTTCGACAATCCAGAGCTGAGTCTTGGCGGAGTTCATTGCGGAATGGACCTCAACGCCCAACGAAGAAATCCAGGAGACCACTCTCCCCGGCAAGGAAGCAAGTCACAACTGGATCATGTACTTTGATGGGGCTTTCTCGCTGCAAGGCGCCGGTGCTGGTGTGCTGCTCATCGCACCCACCGGTGAGCATCTCAAGTATGTAATCCAGATGCACTTTCCCAGGGAGATGCCCACAAACAACACTGCTGAATACGAGGGGTTGCTTGCCGGTCTCAGGATCGCGGCAGACCTCGGGGTGAAGAAGCTCATCGTCAGGGGTGATTCACAGCTTGTCGTCAGGCAAGACAACAAAGATTATCAGAGCCCGTTGATGGAGGCCTACGTAGATGAGGTGAGGAAGCTGGAAGAGCATTTTGACAGTATACAAGCGGAGTACATTCCCCGAGTGGAGAACGACGTCGCCGATTACCTGTCGAAGCGCGCTACCTTCAAACTACCTGTGGAACCAGGTATTTTTGTGCTTCGGTTAACTCAACCATCCGTTGGACCATCAACAGAGCAGAACAAGCGGAGGAAATCAGGCCCCGGCAAGTACTTTCCCGCCGAGCTCCCAGGAGCCGCCGGCAAGGATGCCGCCGTAGACACTAAGCCTGCCATGGGGCAACAGAACCCAGGAGCCGCCGGCTCGCCGTAGAGACAGCTGATCCCATGGCGGAGGAAATGCCTTTAGTCCTTGCCGTCGAGCCCGAGGCTCCGGCGTGGGCACAACATACCGTCTGATTCCTCCATACAGGGGAACTTCCCGAGGAGCAGGAAGAAGCGGAGAAAGTAGCCCGTCGGTGGGCCATGTATCAGTTCGTCGATGACGTCCTGTACAGAAAAAGACCGAATGGTGTGAAATTGAAGTGCATTCCCCGGAAGGAAGGACTAGAGCTGTTGGCAGAGATACATGGAGGCATATGTCGCTCCCACATAGGGTCGAGGGCCCTTGCCGGCAAGGCATTCCGGCAAGGTTTCTTACGCCCATCGCCTCCGTGATGCAACGACACTAGTAACCAGGTGTGAAGTGTGTCAGTTCCATTCGAAGAAGCTTCATCAACTAGCTCAAGCCCTTCAAACAATTCCTCTCTCCTGGCCATTTTTGATCTGGGGGCTCGACATACTGGGCCCTTTCCCCCGCGCTGTCGGGGGCATTGAGTACTTGTACGTTGCAATCGACAAGTTTACAAAGTGGACGGAGGTGGAAGCAGTGAGGAAGGTGACAGCACAGTCAGTCGTCAAGTTCTTCAAGGGGCTAGTCGGCCGTTTTGGTGTGCCAAAAAGAGTCATCACCGACAACGGCATGCAGTTCACAAGCCACACCTTCATGTAGTACATCCAGGACCTCGGCAGCAAGGTCTGTTTCGCTTCCGTGGCACACCCACGGAGCAACGGCCAGGCAGAGAGGGAAAATGCTGAAGTACTGCGAGGCCTGAGAACAAAGACTTTTGACAAGATGCACAAAAGCGGAAGGTGCTGGATTGATGAGTTGCCGGCGGTTCTTTGGTCAATCAGAACAACGCCAAATCGAGCCACCTCGAGTGCTCGCTTATGACGAGCTTGAGCAAGAGCAATTGCGGCAAGATGACGCAACGCTCCTTGAGGAAGATCGTCTTCGGGCGGCTGTGAGAGCAGCGCGCTGCCAGCAAGCCTTGCGCGGCTACCATAGCCGCAAGGTTCATGCCTGAAGCTTTGAGGAAGGTGACCTTGTTCTTCGGCGCGTTCAATCGGCCAAGAATTCCAACAAGTTGACGCCAAAGTGGGAAGGCCCTTATCGGGTAATACGAGTCACCAGGCCGGCGCAGTCCGCCTGGAGACCAAAGATGTTATTCCGGTGAGCAACTCCTGGAACATTGAACATCTTCGCAAGTTCTACCCATAAGGCGCGGTTGCTGGGCCCCCTGGCAAACCACCTTTTGTACAAGCCTTGCCGGCAAGACATGTAACCCTCTGTACAAAGCCAGGCGCAGACCCTGAGCATACATAAATGAAGCGCTGGCGCCCTAAGTTTTAGCATGCATGCTAGGTTAAGTCTCTCACTCGGTTAGGGTTGATAGTGCTCAGCGACGACTAACCCCTAGCATAGAGGTCGAGTGTGCCTCTCTCTGTCCCTTTCCGTCCTTTTTGGTTCGCAGGGTACATGGGCGTTTATGCTGAGCTGTTTGGAAGAAAGGGAACATGCCGGCATTCCGGCCCCGGTAAGCCAAGGTTGCCGGGGGCTGCAGACACAAGAATCCAACCACGGCAAGTCGAGGCTGCCGAGGGCTGCAGATTCAGATAAGTTTTTTATCCCCTATTGTACATTTCCGTATGAAGTTGGGACGTATGAAACCTCGTTTTATTCCTAGGCCATCGTGCTCCCCCTTTCTTTTCCTATACCCAAGAACTATTCCCTGGGTCGGAACTGGGTCGTAGTCGCGGTGACAAGGAAATAATCGAAGGGCCTGTCATGGTTCTAAGACTGATAGTAGAATGGGGGGTATGTATGAGGAGGCAAGATCCTAGCTATGGTGAAGTTGTACACACGAGATTTACGAGTTCAGGCCCTTCACGGTGGAAGTAACAGCCATACGTCTCGGTGCTCGGGAGCTCGGTCGATTGGATTATGTGTGTGGAGTTACAGGGGGTGCGAACCCTTGTCCCTGAGGAGGGGGTGGCTTATATAGAGTTCGCCAGGCGCCTCCCGCCCTCAGTTACACAGGGTTTAAGGTACATAAAGATAGGGCGTTACTGATAACGCCAGTAATAAAGGTATAGTAATGACCATTAAGTCTACAGGGTAACACCTGACCGTTGCCATACAGAGTGACTTTAGATCTTCTATCCGTTGAGTGATTCTTGTTACGGTCGAGTGAACTTGAATCTTCCGAGTGGAATGTTTATGGTCGAGTGGATGATGGTATCCCTTGAATGCTTTTGACTTTAGGTAAATGTCTTTGGGGAGGGTGTCTAGGTCAGGCCTATGACCCTACCCTAGGTACATGTCGTCATCATTAGCCCCCGAATGATTCAGGGTTCGAGTGGAAAAATGGAGTGGAAGTTGGTTCCGACACAGTTACACGCTGCGGAAGCGTTTTCCTTAGACTGATGAGCCATGTGACAATTTTGGACATGTGAAAACCTTGACTTCATTTTCAGTCGCCTTGATCCATTCTAAAGTAGTCGAGTGAAATTTGCTGATAAGCTACGAGTGTTGATATGGAAAAAATCTTCAGTCTCACAAATTGCTCTGCTCCTCCCGGATCTTGCGGGATTCGAAATTTTGGGAAGCGCGCGAGACGGAGGAGGCCGCAGTAATCGGGATGGATTAGCCAGAGGTGCCTCGATCTCTGCGCCACCTTTTTCGCCACGTACCGAGCGGGCGACATTTGCGGGATTTGAGAGGATTGCCCGTCCCAGCAGTCAGTCACTCGGAAATGACTCCATATAAGGCGTTGGGTTGGGGAATTTTGCACAGTGCGCCCCAATTTCTCCTTCTTCCTCCTCTGCTTCTCCACCGCTACCGCTTCTGCTCTCGACACCGCTTCCAGCCAGTGCGCCTCTTGCTACGATGGCGAAGGATAAGACGGCGACGCTGGAGCACGCAAAGAAGGGGGCGGAGAAGGGGAAGGGGAAGAAGACCGGTAGGAGCGGGTCATCATCGAGATCCTCCTTGCCACGCGGCTGGGTTCACGACGACTGGATCCAGTCCACAATCGAGCTGGAGGACTTGCAAGATCTGGCTGAGAGCGGGCTGATTGAGCATGGTTCCTGGAGGTTCCCAGGGGAGGAAATCGAGCCGCAGCCGCATGAGGGTGAGTGCGTCTTACTCGCCACTCACATCGACCGCGGTTTTTGTTTTCCCCCACATCCCTTTTTCCGTGCTTTTCTGAACTTCTTCGGGGCTCAACTCCAACATTTCTCTCCCAACACAATCATGTATCTCACTGCCTTTGTCTCCTTGTGTGAGAATTTCTTGGGCTGTTGACCGCACTGGGGTCTGTTTAAGCACATCTTCACATGCCGCTCGCAGACTGTGAAAAAATCTAGCCCGAGTGACGAGAGAACCCAGGTGATTCAGATGTGTGGGCGCTTAGGTATCCAGATGAGGGGGAAGAGTGCTTTTCCCGTGATGACTCTTCCTGACTCGGTTAGAGGGTGGTAGTCGACTTGGTTTTATTGCAAAGACAAGTCGACCCCTGGTCATTCGACTGGTCTCCCTCCCTTTTCCTTGGAGCGAGTCCAGAAACCCACTTCCTTGAGAGTGACTCCAGCAGAGAAGGTGGAGGTGACTATGTTGATGGAGCTAGTAGTTCAGCGGATCCATGAGGGTGTGAGGTATGGATCTGCTCGAGATATTCCTCAGTCGACGTATCCAGCCTCTCCAGGTTCGTGATCACTCCATGTGGATGTACTCGGGGATTCAAGATTCCACTCGGATCCACCCGAAGGACGTTGATAAGAAGATGGTGGCGTAGTGGGTGCAAGGCATCACAGGAAACAAGGATAACCCCAGGGGGTCCCGAAGAGTTTTACCATTCGACGCCAACAACCAACCAGACCAGGTCTATTCTTTATTCCGAGTGTTTTTCATTCTGACTTGTAATTTTTTTACTAAGTCGACCATCCTTTGTTCACCTCTTCCGCTTCGCAGATCTATACGGAGACATACTCAATGCCGAACGGGGAGCAAGAGCAGTACCAGGAAGGAGAAGAAAGCGGAGGCGTAAGCATGGATTGCCAGTCTGATGGAGGAGAAGAGGAGGAGGAAAGCGAGGACTCGAGCAGTGGCGAAGAAGTCGAGTCACCACCTCACAACAAAAGGCATTCCAAGCATAAGCACGACCCAGCAAGTATCCGTGGCAAAGTGGCTAAGCCAATCGGATAGACTTCCAAGCGCACTCGGACCTCTTCCCCTGTGCCGACTGAGAAGGCTCCAAAGCAGCCCAAAGTTGTAGCATCGAAGTCTCGGAAGACCCTGCCCAAGATCAAGATCGATGTCCCCGTCGCTTCTGCGTAAGTGTCTTGTCCTCACTTTTTGCTCATGGACTTGTGCTGTCGACTCTCTTCCTGATTTAACCGAGTGAATCTTGAAACTTGCAGAGCTGCTAATTCTGGGACTTCTGCTTACAGGGATGGTGACGAGGATGTGGAAGACGCGGTCACTTCTAACCCGGGTATGACTTTTGCAATCTTGTCTTTTCTTTCTCAGCCATTTTGTTGGTCGGCTGAATTCTGGCGATTTATTCGTTTGCACCTCCTCCCAATGTCATTGATCTTCCAGACGATGACGGGGATGTGCCACTAAGGCCCATGGGAAGGAGAAGCAGGAAGACATCAACTGGCAAGGTGCCTCAGTCGATGCCAGTGATGGAACCGGCGATCCAGGAGACCGGCGATGTCAACTGGGCTTCTGTGACTTTTGCCGTACCATTGTCGAGTGCCCAGCCTTCAGCGTCGACTGCACAGATTCCAGCCGATACACCGTCTTCACTCTTCACTGCACATCACGTCCCGGAGGACCAAGTGGGTGCTGCCAAGGAAGCTATACACCAGGCAGGCATCATGATGGAGCAGATGAAGGTGGTTCGGGAGGCCAGTCAAGCTGCTTATGACTCCAGCTCGACTATCCAGAGCAACGTCCAGGTTGGTTGATTATCGACTGATCCTTTAGCTTGTCGTTTGTTCTGTTAGGATATGCCACCTGAAAACTTTCCTTGTGCATCTTTTCGTCAGTCTGCATTTTGCATTTGTACACCCACAGGGTGTTTAACTTACTGCTGAATAGTTTTGCTTCTTGGGTCGACTAGGTTGTGTCGATTGAGTCTTTGAACCAGTGGGGGCATGCTGAGTGCCCCCACTGGGTGTAGTCCCCGAGACCATAGTTGACTGCGGGCAGTCGGCTAGGGTCTGAGAATCAGAACTTTCTGACTCGGCCTGGACGGACCATGTCGAGTGGAACCTGAACCAGTGGGGGCACGCTGAGTGCACCCACTGGGTGTAGTCCTCGAGACCATAGTCGACTGTGGGCAGTTGACTGTGGTATGAGAACAACTTACCTCTTCTTTTTTTTACACTCGGCCTGGACGGACCATGTCGAGTGGAAATAGGACCAGTGGGGGCACGCTAAGTGCAGCCACTGGGTGTAGTCCCCGAGACTACCGTTGGATGTTTTATTCGGCAGTAGTCTTAGAACTTGTTGAATTTATCACTATATTGCTCTGAATTAACCAATCTTTTCATCTGTCGACTGACCATCCTTTGATTACAGAAATCCTGTGAACTTGGAGCTCGTTTTGGTCGACACGGAGCGTAAGCGATTCAGCTCAATCTCGATCTGGAGATAGCCAAGACAAACTTGCAGAAGGCCAAGGATGAAGCCGCTGGTACGAAAAACATGTCGACTGATTTGTTCCTAAACTAGGTGTTATTTGATATTTTTTGAACCAAGCATTATTTCTTTCAGAAACAATGAACCAGGCTCTGGCGAAGAAGGATCTGGACCATGCAGCCGCGCAGAAAGCAGCCGAAGAGAAAGCTGCACTCGTTGACCAGGAGCTGGCTTCAGTCGGCACACTGGAGGAAGAGAACACCGAGCTAAAAACTGCCCTTGATGAAGCCAAGAAGAAAGCGACTCGTGTGAAGAAGGACAAGAGGGCCCTGACCGACAAAGTGGAAGACATCGCCCGCAAGAGAGATGACCTGGAGAATTATCTGTGAGGGCTTGCCAAGAAGTTGTTCGTCATGCTTGAAGGTGCTTTCCTTTGTCCGACTGACTTGTTGTTGTCGACTCGATATATAGCTATTGACTCATCGTTGTATTGCGTGTGCAGAATTTTGCCAGAACTTCAAGGAAGAGACTGGGCGAATTGGGACAAGCTTGGACCCCATCCTCTCTCCTTTTAAGGACGAAGTTGCCATGAACGTGCTCCGAATGGAATCTCGTGTCGCTGGTGTTGTCAACTACCTTGCTCGGCTGAAAGTTGCGGTGTCGCGAATCGACACAGCACTCTGGCCAGGGGCGACGCTCCAAAATGACCTCGAGTCTCTAATGGCTCGACTCAATGAGGTCCCTGGTCGAGTGCAGGAATGGAAGAAGTCTTCCGCTCGATGCGGTGCTGATGTGGCTCTATCTCTAGTTTGTGTCCACTTCAAGGAAGCTCGAGAAGAGAAGCTGGCGGCGATCAAGGTTGCCAATACCAAAAGGCACGACTTCCAATCATTCATGGAAACCGTCATTGCCGCTGCCACTCGGATTGCTGATGGAATCGACCTGGACGAGTTCGTCGAACCTGCTAGCCCTCCTCCTGCGGAGTGAACAAACTTTGTGCCTCGCCTTAAATTTGCCTCGAAATGCCGAGTGATTTTGTAACCGTTAAACTCCTTCGGGCCTGATGCCCAAGTACTTTAATCAGTGGTCTGGAACTTCGCGAGATTTATCTGATCTTGGTCTTTCTCTGAATATGCTTGTGTTTGCCTTCGAGTGGAACTTGTTTCTTCACTCGGAATAGTCTTTGTATTTGTGATGCATCTCCGAGGAGAAGGTAGCAGTCGACCTGCACCTCGTCGCCCTTGCGGATCAGGACGGAGAGCACATTATATTTATGGCGTAGCTCTGGGGAGAGGGTCGCAGTCGACTTGCACCTCATCGTCCTTGTGGATCAGGACGGAGAGCACATATTGTATTTATGGCATAGCTCCGAGGAGTACGTCGCAGTCGACCTATACCGCGCCGTCCTTGCGGATCGGGATGGAGCGCACATTGTACTTATGGCGCAGCTCTGAGGAAAAGGTCGCAGTCAACCTGCACCTCGTCGTCCTTGCGGATCAGGATAGAGTGTGTGGACAAGTCTCCGAGTGAGAAAATCGGTCCTCACTCGGAACGTGTTTTATACTTAGGTGAGTACTAGACTGCAGGTAAGACCCCGAGCGAGAGGGTTGCTCTTCACTCGGTGGGATTTTTCAAACTTAGGCGAGTATTGGACTGCAGCTAAGCCCCCGAGCGAGAGGGTTGCTCTTCACTCGGTGGGATTTTTCAAATTTAGGCGAGTACTGGACTGCAGCTAAGCCCCCGAGTGAGAGGGTTGCTCTTCACTCGGTGGGATTTTTCAAACTTAGGCGAGTACTGGACTACAGCTAAGCCCGCGAGTGAGAGGGTTGCTCTTCGCTCGGTGGGTTTTTTCAAACTTAGGCGAGCATCGGATCATAGCTAAGCCCCCGAGTGAGAGGGTTGCTCTTCACTTGGTGGGATTTTTCAAACTTATGCGAGTACTGGACTACAGCTAAGCCCCCGAGTGAGAGGGTTCCTCTTCACTCGGTAGGATTTTTCAAACTTAGGCAAGTACTGGACTGCAGCTAAGCCCCCGAGTGAGAGGGTTGCTCTTCACTTGGTAGGATTTTTTCAACCTTAGGCGAGTACAGGACTACAGCTAAGCCCCCGAGTGGGAGGCTTGCTCTTCACTCGGTAGGATGTTTTCAAACTTAGGCGAGTACTGGACTGCAGCTAAGCCCCCGCTTGCTCATCACTCGGTAGGATTTTTTCAAACTTAGGCGAGTACTGGACTGCAGCTAAGCCCCCGAGTGAGAGGCTTGCTCTTCACTCGGTAGGTTTTTTTCAACCTTAGGCAAGTACTGGACTACAGTTAAGCCCCCGAGTGAGAGGCTTGCTCTTCACTCGGTAGGATTTTTTAAACTTAGGCGAAACGATTCGCAGCTAAGCCCCCGAATGGGAGGCTTGCTCTTCACTCGGTAGGATTTTTTGGAACTTAGGCGAAGCAGATTCACAGCTAAGGCACCCACTGGGGGATTTAGAACATATAAAAAGGAACAACAATTAATTAGGAGACTGAAAAACTGTGTCTTTGATAATCAAACTAGGAGGTATTTCTTATTACATCTCAATAGTCTCAATGCTTAAGTATAAAAGGGGCGGAGCAGCTCCGCATTCCAAGCGCGTGGCTCGTCTTTATTATGCTCCACATTGTAGAGACGATATGCTCCATTGTGGAGCACTTTGGTGATGATGAAGGGGCCTTCCCAGGAAGGAGCGAGCTTGTGTGGTCGCTGCTGATCCACTCGAAGAACCAAGTCCCCCTCTTGAAATGCTCGACCTCTCACGTTTCTGGCGTGAAATCGACGTAGGTCTTGCTGATAAATGGTCGACCGGATCAGGGCCATATCTCTTTCCTCTTCTAGGAGATCAACTGCATCTTTCCAAGCCTGTTCTGCTTCATCTTCTGAGAAAAGTTCGACTCGGGGTGCATTGTGAAGTAAGTCACTCGGAAGCACAACTTCAACCCCATAGACCAAGAAGAATGGAGTTTGACCAGTCGACCAATTAGGAGTTGTCCTCAATCCCCAAAGTACTAATGGAAGTTCGTCGACCCAAGCACCTGCTGCATGCTTGAGGTCGCACATCAATCGGGGTTTCAGCCCTTTGAGAATCAATCCGTTTGCTCTTTCAGCTTGCCCATTCGACTGGGGATGGGCGACTGAAGCATATTCGACCGGGGTACCTTGGGAAGCGCAGAAAGCTCTGAACTCATCGAAATCAAAGTTCGACCCATTATCTGTGATGATGCTATGCGGAACTCCATATCTAAATGTTAACTCTCTGATGAAGCTGACATCAGTACTTGCTTCAAGGTTTTTGATTGGTTTAGCCTCAATCCATTTGGTGAACTTGTCGACTGCTACAAGCACATGAGTGAAGCCGCTCCTGCCGATCCTTAAAGGTCCAATCATATCTAATCCCCAAACAACAAAAGGCCAGACGAGTGGAATGGTCTTCAGGGCTGATGCAGGCTTGTGGGACATGTTGGAGTAGAACTGACAACCTTCACATTTGTCGACTATGTGTTTTGCCATCTCATTCGCTCATGGCCAATAAAACCCCGCTCAGTATGCTTTGGCCACAATGGTCCGAGAGGACGCATGGTGACCACAGGTCGCCGAGTGGATGTTGTTAAGGATCACTCGACCTTCTTCCGGTGTAATGCACTTCTGAGCGACTTCGGTAACACTTTCTTTGTAAAGTTGTCCACCCATTACTATGCAAGCTTTAGATCAACGGACAGTCTGACGGGCCTCTTCTTCATCCTCCAGGAGCTCTTTCCTGAGAATATATGCAATGTACGACACTGTCCAATCAGGTATGACAACCAAAACTTCCATGATCAAGTCGACCACGGCTGGGATTTCAACTTCAGTCGGATCAGTAGCGCTTTTAGGTTGTGGGGGCTCTTCCGTGAAGGGATCCTCTTGAATTGACGACGTGTGAAGATGTTCTAAGAACACATTACTGGGAATAGGCTCACGCTTTGAACCTATCTTTGCCAAATCATCAGCTGCTTGATTTTTCAGTCGGGGTATATGATTAAGCTCTAACCCGTCAAACTTCTTTCCAACTTTCTCACTGCATTACAATAGCGAGTCATAGCCGGGCTCCTGATGTCCCACTTCTTCATTACTTGATTAACCACCAAATCTGAGTCGCCATAGACCATTAGGCGATGGACGCCGAGTGAAATGGCCATACACAACCCGTACAGAAGTGCTTCATATTCAGCTTCATTGTTGGAGGAATCAAGATGAATCTGGAGAACATAGCTGCGCCTATCGCCTCGGGAGGATACCAATACCCCCCAACACCAGAACCATTCAACATCTTGGATCCATCAAAGAATATGGTCCAATGCTCCGAGTGAATCTGAGTCGGTTGTTGCTGCTCAACCCACTCGGCGAGAAAATCTGCTATTGCGTGGGACTTGATAGCTTTTGCTCTCAACATAAGCAAAAATCACCAAGGTGGAATTGACATTGGGAAACCGGCATCTTCCTCTTTGTCCTCATCCTTGTCTGACTCCTTTTCCTTTTCACTGGGCTACGTCTCTCGGAATTGCTGGATCAGGAGCCGACACTGTCGAGTGGTGTGTTCAGGATAAATCAGATTGCCCTCTTCATCCTTGTTGGTGTGAATGTGGCATGGCAAATCCAACACATCATTTCCTGGTTGATCTTTCACTTTCTTGGGGGTCCAGCGCCCCTTGGGTTTCCCTTTAAACTTTCCTTGGATCACTACCGCAGTTTCACCAGGTCCTGCTGGCTCAGCTTTACGCTTCTGTTTCCGATTGGAATTGCCTCCACCAGTGTCCTGACCGACTGGTTTGCTCTTTCCACTGCGGAGTCGATATTCTTCTTCTCCGTTAGCATACCAAGTGGATATTTCCATCATCCGAGTCAGAGACATATCCCCTGTCCGACCATATTTCAGGTTAAGCTCTCGATACCTAACGCCTTCTTTAAAAGCACAAACTGCTTGATGCTGAGATACATTTTCCACTGTGTGATGCAAAGTGGTCCACCTCTGAATGTAATCTCTCAGAGTCTCATTCGGTTTTTGCACACAATGCTACAATTCTGTCAAACCTGCTGGCCGTTTGCAGGTACCCTCAAAAGTCCTGACAAACACTCGGGCAAGTTCTTCCCAACTGAATATACTGCCTGGGGTCAATTGATTCATCCATGCTCTGTCCGAACCTTCCAGCATCAGAGGAAGATGCTTCATGGCCACCTCATCATTGCCGCCACCAATCTGCACAACCACTCGGTAATCCTCAAGCCAAGTGACGGGCTTGGACTCACCAGTGAACTTACTGACTCCAGTCGCCAACCTGAAGTTGGGAGGAATCTCTGCAGCCCTAATGGCTCTGCTGAAACACTCTGGACCTGAAACATGAACTCTGCTGCCAGTAGGGCGATCTCTGTCAAGGCCCTCTCTGTGTGCTCTGTTCCTGTCGACCAAACCTTGAACGAGAATAGATCTTGCATCAAAGCCTGGCTCTCTTGGGTCGGCTGGTATTCTTTGCTCGTCACTATGCGGGCATCTGACATAATACTGCCAGTGCACATATGATCCACTCCTCGGAGGAGGTGTGGGCACTCGACGACGGTCATCACGGCCGAGTCGGTGATCATACTGCTCGTGGTTCCGTCCCACGTACTGATCCTGCCGGTTCCCACGTCCCTCACGCCGCTGGCGATCTTGGGCTGTGGGCCGACTAAATCAGATTCGCCACCACAGATCTGCTATGAATCCTATTCCGTGGATCGAGACGCCGCGTGTTCTCGCTCACTGCTGCTCGGAGCAAGGCCTGGATCTGCATCAAACCCCTACCAGCCTCCGACTGGGAAGGTTGAATCGACTCTGCTATGCGGGCCGCTGCTGTGAGATTTTGAATCGGAGTGCGGTATACCTGAGGCTGAGGCGGAAAAATTTATCGCTGTCATCGACTGGACTCAGGGATGCACTGCCGAGCACGCTCGTAGAGTGCATGCTGAAGGTTCTCTTGTCGAGTGTGCTCAGCCACATTGGCCAGGCGCGTCTCCTCCAAGGCCCGAGCCTCAGGGGTTTCCCCAATGATGGGCGTGTGGAGCGCCTCCATGTTGCGGCAGTGAAGCTCCTCCCTCCATTGTGAAGAAAGGGGTTTTAGAGTGGTACTCCTCGTGAACGCGCGACGGATCGCTACCATCATCACCACCACCATCGCAGCGGAAACCAGGCGGACTGTGCGGTGCATCGACCATCAAGACTTCAGCCGCAGGGTCACTACTATCGCACTTGGATGTGGTCTCGACGGAGCCAGTCGAACAGGCCGTAGAGAGATTCATCGGGCTCGATTGTCGTGACTTGCGGGGTGGCCGACTGACGTGCCACCGTGTGTTTCACCCACCGCTGAAGCCGCGACCGACCAGATCATTTGCGTCGGCGAACAGCGGGGATCAAGGACACCATGGGAGCCAACCGATACTGGGTTGATGGCTGCCGTAAACGCACGCGCAAAAGTGCGTCGCCCCGCGAACGGGGAGCGTCTCGACATCGAGGGGAGCTTCCCGGAGCCAGGCGGAGTCGTCGGCGACGAAGACGAGCGCGCCGAGACAGATCTCGCGGCCCTCAGCTAATCCACCACCGGAAACCATGATGATGGGAATCGGAAAAATCGCAACCTCACCAAAAAGTCGCTAAGACACCCGCCCCATGGTGGGCGCCAACTGTCGTGGTTCTAAGACTAACAGTAGAATGGGGGGTAGGTATGAGGAGGCAAGATCCTAGCTCTGGTGAAGTTGTACATACGAGATTTATGAGTTCAGGCCCTTCACGGTGGAAGTAACAGCCCTAAGTCTCGACGGGAGCTCGGTCGATTGGATTATGTGTGTGGAGTTACACGGGGTGCGAACCCTTGTCACTGAGGAGGGGGGGGTGGCTTATACAGAGTTTGCTAGGCCCCTCCCTCCCTCAGTTACACAGGGTTTAAGGAACATAAAGAAAAGGCGTTACTGATAACGCCAGTAATAAAGGTACATGAATGACCATTAAGTCTACATGATAACGCCTGACCGTTGCCATACAGAGTGACTTTAGATCTTCTATCCGTCGAGTGATTCTTGTTACAGTCGAGTGAGTACTTCCTGGTCGAGTGAACTTGAATCTTCCGAGTGGAATGTTTCTGGTCGAGTGGATGATGGTATCCCTTGTACGCTTCTGACTTTAGGTAAATGTCCTTGGGGAGGGTGTCTAGGTCAGGCCTATGACCCTACCCTAGGTACATGTTGTCATCAGGGCCTAACTCTACTTTGCCCCTGCCTCCGCCAAGAGCGTGAGAATGGTCGAATGACGTAAGGGGACGGCAAGGCCTGCCGTTGGGCGACAATGTTTATCTTCAAAAATAACAAGGATTCACTCCTTGGCGTGGGCCTCGCTCGCGCATAAAGAACCCGACAAGCACCCTTTTTCATTAAAAACATCCGTTGCATGTACAGTTCATACGGAATGAAAAATATGAGAAAGGGGATTACAAGTTTCAAATTTAACAAATGCCCACAGGCTTACAAACTAAAAAGAGATAAGATGCTCGTAATCCCTTTCTTGTCCCTCTCCTCAAAAGGTGGAACGAGATGGCGGGTAGGCAAAAAGAACGCCTAGGCGAAGTACGAGCAGCAGAAGATGAGGCAGCGGGCTGGCAATACGCGATGAAGGCATCATCGCCCCGTGTACTCTGAATTGACGGCCTGCCACCCGCCTTCTTTGTCTTCTCCGGCCCTCCTACGCCAGCCGCCCAAGGAGGCGACGGGGAACGCGCCGATGGAGAGCTTGACGAGGAAGACCCTCGGCAGGGCGCGTGGCCGAGGGAGGGGCAACGCGGTCAGTCGGAGTCGAGGTCGGCGTCCCCCCGCACGACGCCCTCGTCGTCGCTGGTCCTCCTCGTCACTCCCGCTTGAGGAGGAATCTTCATCGTCGGAGGAGCTCTCCAGGCAGCACTTTAGGTTAGTTCGAAGGTCCCCGAAGACCTTGACGGAGAGCAGGTCGTTTTCCATTAACTTGAAGTAGAGAACGAGCCCTGCCATCAAGCTATGGACCCAAGTGAAGGTCTTCCATCCGCGACGAAGGTACATGAGCGGGGAAGTCGACGTCGACCCGCGTGTCGCCGTTCCTGCAGCCCCTCATATGCAGCCTGAGGGTCTGCGGCAGGTCGAGCTCCATCTCCCGAGCGAATGGAGTAGGGAGACGAAGACGACGATTCGGTGGCCGGCGCAGCTTGATGAAGAACTCATAGGGCTGGTCCCCGACGTGGCCCTCCGTTGGGGGAGGCATCGCCGGCGGAGGCAAGGCCGGTGCGCCGCCCCGCCCCCCTCTTCCCCGAGCGCCACGGCGACCTCCGCCTCGCCCCTCCCCCTTCCTCTCGTGGCCGACTCCGTCGCCGCAAGCTCTTGGGAAGGAGGGATGTGCTATCGAGCAGAGACCCTCGCTGCCACCGCCGAAGTGCCGGCGCTCCCTCTCGCCATGGCAGATGGAAGGAGACGGGATGGAAGGAGATGGATGATGAGAGAATGTGGGATGCCATCCCCCTCCCCCTTCTTATAAAGAGGCGGGGTCGAGGCCCGGCCGCCCCACTCAGCCAATCTGGCCGTCGGGAGCGCAGGGAATCAGGACCGACCCGCCGCACCAATCAGCGATGGCCCGGTTTCCCGCCTCCACCGCCTGCCACCTTGGGAGCATGGGGGACACGTGGCGAGCAAGCAGGAAACGAGGGGACGGGTGAGGCGACCGTTCTCCACCCCATGATCGTGGGGCACGGACGCCTTGAAGACCACGACCCGAGTCCGCTCTGTAAATGAGCCACGCCTCTGCGTTTTCCTCTTTTTATGGGGAAGGTGCGAGCCGCCTCTTTACTGCGATATGACGCATGAGGGCAGTGGCTGCCCCACGCATGCCCTCATGTCACGCACGACCCTCCACGACGCGTGTTCAACACGGGTCGTGGGGAAGCGCAAGTGAGCGAAAAAATTACTGTGGTAAAAATCCCGCCCCGCCTGCCCGCGCACCGTTCTGGGCCTGGCCCAACAATGCATTGCGCTTATGTGTGGCCCAGGCCCGGGGGCTCCTATCGGTGTACAAAAGTAGGGGCTCTCCTTTTTACCCCTTTACTTGTGCACGGGCAGTCGGAGCCGTGCCCACGGCCACACTAAGCAGGGCAGAGGAGGGAAGCCAAGAGCACAAGATGGGCAGAGCAACACCAAGACCAAGGAACACAAAGAGCGAGAGGGCGAGGTGGACTCCCCCAGCAAGATCCTTGCCGGGGCAGCCTCCGCAGCCCCGGCAAGAGCCTTGCCGGGGCAACTTGCCTGATGCCAGCGGAGCGCGCCACCCTTGAGCCAAGGGCTCCAATGCCATCAACCACATTGGAACCAAGGCTCGGGAGGCACCTTAGTGGAGGCATGCAGATATTTGTGAAGATCAGAAGCACACGAGATCAGATAAGGACCAGAAGGCGACGATCCTCGGCGAGATCCTTGCCGAGGAGATCCATGAAACCCCCGGCGAGACCCTTGTCGGGGACGACCACGACGCCGCGGCAAGACCCTTGCCGGGGCCTCGGCGTGGCCCTTGCCAAAGACACTTACGGGGCCGCGGCCGGGCCCACGTCTACCAAGACTACGCCGCTGCTCCCATGCAGCTGCTAGCTCGACCAGCTGGGTAGGCACCTGTGTGGCAGCGTGCAGCCTCTACGCCGACTCAGCTAGCACCTACGTGGTGGCATGCAGATCTTCGTGAAGACTCCGCCACCGCGCCAGCCCAGTAGCTAGCCAACGTGGCGCTACAACGCCTCGTCAGCTCGGACGGGCGTTGCAGCCAGGCGAGGCGGCGACAGCTGGGATGAGCTTCCTTGCCGTCCCCGATAAAGCAAGATGGGCACGTCGGCAGTGCATTGAATGCGTTTGTCCGACGGTGCCAGAGGATAGACTCATCCACTGTACACCTTTCCACCTCCTGTGTGCCACTGTGGCAACCCCTTTTGTCTATAAAAGGAGGCCCGAGGCGACCAGGAGAAGAATTCAGATCTTTTGAGCTACCAACGCACCGTAGCTATCTCAAGAACTGAAGAACACTCAAATACATACACCAAAGCGGGACTAGGGTTTTACGCATCCTCGCGACCTGAACCTGGATAAAGGATCTTTGTGCTTCCTGTCAGACCCGCTCTTTGCACAACCCCGCACCCGCCAACCTCGAAGGGTTCCCAGTGATCCCATATGTGTCGTTTCCCCGACACACAGCCACGGTTCATCGATGCAGCCTGCAGACAGGCCGATCAACCAATATGTATGTACACGTTCATGAACAGAATGACAATGCTATGTACGCTTCGACCAGGTGGGTCCCGACTATCAGGCACTTCCTTGCGTGCGAAGATGTAACTCGTGGGTCCCAGCAGTCAGGGGGCGAATCATTTTTTTGCTTGTAATATGGACGCACTTCCTTACGTGCGAAGATGTAGCTGGTGTAGTGAGGGGGCGAATCATTTTTTTGCGAAATACGGTGGCCTGTCCGGTGGGTCCCTGCTGTCAGTTGGAGGAATCATTATTTCCCGCGTAATAAGGAGGCATTTCCTTGCTACTGCCGTGGACCCAACTATCGGCCTCTCCACGTACAGTACTCTTCCGACCAAAGTCATTCCTTGACAACGTTGACCATGCCGCGCCGAGAGCACCAGGGCGGTGGATGACGGCGAGGCCTAGGAAGGGGACGATGCAGCAGTGGATGCCCACGCAGAGAGGAGTACGAGGGTTCACTGGTTCGGCTGCGGTGTGAGGCTGTCGTCGCCACAAGGCCTGGCCAGCGGTGGGAATAGTAGGGGGCGGTGAGGCCTCCGCGGCAGCATATGCGGCACAACCGGCACTGCTTTGGGCGGCTGGAGCAAGAAGACCAGAGATTGAAGAAGCACTACGGCTGTTGGATGGACAACGTACGGTCACTGGAGCTAGAATCGTTCATATTGACAAAGTTGACAAAGCCCTCCGTCCCCGTCAACTTACTAGGCCCACAAGTCAGCCTCCGTCCCCGTCATTCATTTTTTTGTGTGTAATAAGGAGGCTCTTCCTTGCGTGCGAAGATATAGCTGGTGGGTCCGACCTATCAGCGGGGGGAACTTTTTTTCTCGAAATACAGAGGCCCTTCCGATTGGTCCCAGCTGTCAGGTCGAGGAATCATTATTTTGCATGTAATAAGGATGCATTTCCTTGTGTGCGGCCATGCACCCAGCTGACAGCCTCTCCACGTACAATCCACTTGCAATGGATGTCGTTCGTTGACCACGTTGACCACGCCGCACCGAGAGCACCAGGGCGGTGGACGACGACGAGGCCTAGGAAGGGAATGACACAGAGCCAGGGAAGACTCGACAGTTGTTTCCCACACGGAGGGGAGTACGAGGGTTTACTAGTTCGTCTGCCGTCGCCGAAGAATAACAGCAGGTGTGGGTGAGTAGAGGGATGGCTAGGCCAGCAATGGGAGTACGATGGGGCGGTGAGGCCTATGCGGCAGCACAACCGGCCATAGGAGGAGCGAGCAGGCAGTCTCGCCGGCGCTTGTTTGAGTTGCTGGAGCAGGAGGAGCAGAGGTTGAAGAAGCACGACGGCCGTTGGATGGACATCCAACAGTCACTGCTCTCATGTGTTGGCTAAGTTGACATGGCATTGCGTGTGCATCAACCTTTTTTTAGAAAACCATACGCGTCAACCTGTAGTAGGTGCACAAGTCAGCCTCAAATCTGTGGAAAACAACATACAACCCATCTGCCATTATTTCTAATAATTTACAGCCCATTTGCTAATTCTTAAGATTTTTTTGGAGCCCATCTTCTTTTTGTTAGCATTACACCCCATATCGTGGCCACGGTTAAAAATTATACGAAAATTTTCATGTTTCAATGCGGTCAACTATTTTTAATCCCGAAATATCAAGTCACATTCAAACTATTTTGAAAAATAATTAATATAAATATAAAATCCAAATAATTGTCCATGCATAAAAATCAATGGAATTTAAAATCTTGTAATGAAAAAAAATTTGAAACTAATTCCCGGTTTGATGTGTTTTAAAAATGTACAGCCCATTTGTGGGCAAACCGCCATCTTGAAATATTTGCAGCCCAGCAGGGCTGATAAAGCAAGTAGGCCTCGTTTGGGTATTCTTGAAAAAGTACAACTGGGCTACCCATTTTTAGCATGAAAAAAACACAACTGGGCTCATGATGTGGTAAACATAAATAAAACCCTGGCTAGACGGGCCACAGCCCCCGGACAGCCCCGTCGTTATCCCGATCCATCACTAAAGCTAGTATAAATAACAACAGCTTGTTCCTAAAAAAAGTAAATAACAACTGCGCGACCTGCTGGGTCCCTGGTGTTAGCCGCTCGTTGTGTAATTCTCTCGTTTATTGACTAAGTTGGCAATGGCGTGAGCCCCAGGTGTCCAACCATTAGGAGGAACCATTTTTTGGGCTTGTAATAATGAGGCACTTGCTTGCGTACTGCCATGATGCTGGTGGGTGCCTACTGTCATTCTCTCCATGTACAGTCATCTCCTTGTTCCTCTCGGTTGTTGACAACGTTGACAACGCACGAGGGCAGCACACCGTGCTGGGCGAGCGAACCAAGGCAGAGGACGACAGCGAGGCCTCGGACGGAACGAACAGGAGCCATGGAAGATGCTCGGTCCAGTCGTAGGCAGAGGGGAGTACGAGGGTTGACTGGTTTGGGTGCTGGTGTGTGTTGGGGCTGGCGTCGCCGGAGAATAACATGACATGTGGGGGAATAGAGGGAGGGACTGGCCAACGTTTGAGGGTACTGTAGGGCGGCGGATGGGCAGCCAGCCATGGGAGGCAGGTGCAGGCGGAGCCGACGGGGTGGTTTGGTTTGGGCGGCTGGAGGAAGAAGACAAGAGATAGAAGATACACGACAGATGTTGGATGTCAATCCAATGGCTGGTAGGCAGAATCGTTTGTTGACTAACTAGTAAGTCGACACCACCTTGGATAGGCTATTTCCTCATGGGTCCCAAATGTCAGAATCCAAATCTGTCATGGTCATGCAGCCTTTCCTATGAAAATTTACAGCCCATTTGGTGTGCTAGTTCAAAATAAGTTTGTGGGTGCTGGTGGGGGCTAATCACTTGGCTTTTGTAATGCACAGTGAGCTCAAGCAGCCGGCGAGAGTGATGTTATTTCTTGGTTGAGATTTGTTACAACATTTCACTCTAAATTAAACGAATGACAAGCCATTTTCCTTGTTTCAAAGAAAATATGACAGCCACAGCCGAGTTGAAAAGGGCAAGAACATCTAACTCCATCTTACAAACTGTACAAAAGCATGAGGGTTAATTGTTTCAGGTTTAGACAAAACCCAGGTTAAAAAGGGAAACAACATCTAACTCCAGCACTATTTTCTGCATTCACAGTCAAATGGATCAGTCAGGTCCATAGAATGAACATCCTGGGTCATAAAATTTACTGGATTATGACCACAATATGTTGTCAATAGAAGCCAGGCACGTTCAGAAGCTCTTTTCCCACCTGAAACTCCTTTTTTTGCTCTTCGACATGCCCATCCGTCAAAACCATGCTGCTGATAAACTTAAGCCTGATGGACAATAATAACCTCGCATTCAACAGGAAGAATGTGACAAATCTAGTGTTTGCATGGTTGGCTACATATCGTTCTAGCGTTATTGTCTTCAATCGAATGTCATGAGAAGTGAGAAAATCCCGGTGCTTACGAATCCACCGATTGGTTATAACTTTCTTACCCCGTCATGTTGCCTAAATAGACATGAAGATTGAAAATAGCTAAGGTCTAAAAAAAGAGTGTCGAAAGAGCAACAACTAAATGGTTAATTCTAGTACACTATATGCGGGCTTCCAATGTGCGTGAAATTATCACCTTTATATACATCTTCTCCAGACATGGAAAGCATTGCAGCAAGCCAATAGTCTTGTTCAGATCAAAACTATTCATTTGGATATATAAGATCTTGACAGAATCCAGCACCATTGGTAGGCAATCCATGGAGAAACTCTTCATTGAGCATAGAACATAATATTAGTACAAAATGTGTACTCCAAGATGATATATAACTTATGCGCAGAAATTTAAAATGCAGCTTATGGTTACAAGTGTAGATGATAATATAAAGTACCTAAAGAACTGTGGAGCCAAACACCATCTTGAAATGAGCACAAAGATCATGTATTACACCCAAGGTCTCCAGTTTAGGCGCAAAGAGGACGGTTATTTGCGACGTTAAATAACTAGAATCAAGGATCAACCTTTGAAGTGAAGGGGCATCTTGGATGATGAGCTGCCTTCCGTCAAAAGAAATTCCAATTATTACAAGGTTAGGCGACTTTATTTGGTGACAACCGATTCTAACTGTGAAAACAAGCACCAAGCACCCCATGGCAGAGCAATTGGAGTGGATGATGCTGTGCCATGAGGCCTCCGATATGCGAACCCGCACAAGTGAAAGTTTCTTGAGAAATGGGAGTCGAAGGTTTAGTACCAGATTGTCTGGTAGGTAGCACAGCGCAAAGGTGGCAGTGTGGAGAGAGGAGGAAAATTGCAAGATGGACATTGGTGCTGTGGGCACAAGTACATGGCGTTCGGTATCTGGTAGGTGATTTCCAGGGGAATAGTAGAACTCAAGCAGCTGTAGTTATGTGAATTCAGGGGATTTCAGCCAGGCGTCCACTGTGCAGGGCATGGTATGCTTGCTCAGGTAGCAAGACGGGATGCAGAGGCTTTGAACGGAGACCTGGTGGGAGGAGATGATGGCTCTGGGGATTTCAAAATCATTGAAGAGAGATATCTGACGACAGTCGAGATTAAGGGGCACGACGCGCCATAGAGGGCACCACAAATTGAGAGGACTTGGGTGCGGCAACAATCCTTGGTGGGGAGAAGCGAGATGATCTCCCCAAGGATGGCATTCAGGAGATCGCTGATGTGGTCCACCCGAGATTCTACGGGTTCTTGGGATCCGGTGGGGGCGGGGTCGTCGCTTCTCCCCGCGCTGCCGGGTGCGGGATCTACAACAGGCGTTGTCGTGGATTTGTCACGGCAGATGTCCTTAGTGTGAGGACTTGTCGTGAGGCCGACGCATCTATGTGGTAGCTTGAGAGGGGTTGATCGGGATGAGAGACGCGAAGCGAGTTAACACACAAGACAAAGGTTTAGACAGATTCGGGCCCCGGGAAACATCATGCGGTAATAGCCCTACATGTTGTTTGTGGCTAGGTCTCATTATGCTCATGCGGGAGTCGCCGCATAAACCAGCTCTCCTCTAGTTGTGTCTGGCCTTCAAGATTATTCAGCCTGTCCCTCTTGGGGTGCCCTGCCCTCCTTATATAAGTTGGAGGGGTGGGTTACATGTGGAGTCCTAGTAGGACTAGGATTAGTCTATCTTTTCATACAAGCCGGATACAAGTCCGGGTCTTGATTCCTTGTAAGGGAAATAATCTGCACGCCTTTCTTCTTAAGCCGGCCCACCATCACATGAGCCAGCCAACTGGGCCTTGGGCCCTGTCATCCGTCTGACCCGCCCGTCGGGTCACCAGTGAGCTGCAATGTTCAGGAGGGTTGCCCGTAAACCGCCAGGTCCGGGCGGGTCACCACTGAGTCGCCAAGCTCCAGCCGGGTCATACATCCGGCGGGTTAGGCCGCGGGGTATATCCCCGACATTAGCCCCCAGTTTAGCTTGGATTTATCCATGGTAAACTTATCCTGCAGAACAAGACCAACTTTGATAGATTGTACGCCGGGTCGAAGGTTCTTCTGAGCCAGCACTTGATCATCGTTAAGTCTTTGTTGATATATACATGTCCATGATCTCATAGCAAATCTTCCTTAGCAGATATGTTTCAACTTTGTCAATGCAAAAAAATCCAGATACTTCTTTTGAAAAATCCGGGTCAACAGACCAGCTTCAGAGTCAATTTGCTGACATTGATCTCTTGTAGAGAAATATTGTAAGAAATAATCCACTTGAGTCGGCTTCCAAAGCGCCGGCTTAATAAAACTATTGGTCTTGAAATACTCATATTATTTTCAGCCTGCTTGAGGATGTAGAACTTGCCGGTTTATCCTCCCTTATATGCATATCACTTGTAGCCCCCAAGTCTTAAGAAGGGAGCATAGTAATAGCTTAAGACTTGCTTCAATATAAATGTTTCAAACTTGAAAAAAAATCCAGGTTGTTCATATTAGCAACCAGTCAAAACTGAATATTCCACATATGTAGCCCCCAAGTGCTGGGTTGTCATGCTTGTAGCAACCTGGGACTTGTAATTGCCTTATGCTCATAAAAACTTCAACCAGTGTAGCCCCCAAGGGCCATGTCATTATGCAATAATGAGTAGGGACTTTGTAAATATGATCATGTAGACTTGAACAACAACGTGTAGCCCCCAAGGGCCGGCTCAGTAAGACAATACTAAGCTGGGACTTTATATATACTTCATTGAAAACAACATCATATGATGCAGCCTCCATCGTAGGGCTTGAACCCATGACCACAAGGTTAAGAGCCTTGTGCTCTACCAACTGAGCAGTGGATCCTTCAATATAATGGATTAAGGCTTGTGTACTTGAATTTTTTTGACAGGAGCAATCAGTAGCCCCCAAGGGTCGGCTCATTACGATGTGATGAGTTGGGTATTCAATAAGACGAGCAAAAAATGACTTTGCATTAGCCCCCAAGTGTCATGGTGCATGCTTGCAGCGACATGGGACTTCCATATTTGATATAATCATGATTTGAATAATGTAGCCCCCAAGTGCCGAGTCGTAAGCCTACAATGACTCGGGACTATTCCTTCAATTGTAGAATAAATCATATCCATTGATAAAATAATAGCCATTGCACCGAAGTGACTTTGGAAACCTCAATAATAATAAAAACCCAGCCATGTTTGGCTATTCAAGATTTGAATAATATAATCTAGTATGAAAACCTTAATCATTCGATATCATCATGACAATCTAGCCAAGTTTGGCTATTAAAGATTTGAATACCTTATCGGCTGACAAGTAAATCCGGAGTTCAATACCCGGCGGCTCTTGGCCAATGGCGACTTAATGCGCATCCATTGTAATCCGGAATTTTTGTAACCCGGCGGCTTATAGCCTTTGTGAAAATCAATAATCAATAACCCTTTTGAAACACCAATTTCAATCTTTGATGATGGGCTTGAACTTAATCATTTATGGAAGTCATAGCTCTGCAAATCCTACACAGAGTTTAAACAACATATGCCCTGGCGACTTAACGTCAAAAGCCAGTGCGGGTAACAACATAATATAGTCTTATGCAATTATGGAAAAGACTTGCAATAAGGCCATTCAAGCCTAAACATACTGGCAACTTAAAGTTAAAAACCAGGGCGGGTTATCAAACCTCGCATATTCATATAACCAGGAAAACATACCTGTAGGATTGATTTATATTGCTGTCTTACATTGCCATACCCAGTGAAGGTAACAATCCAATGATTTATAAGCGCATGATTCCAATGGCGCAAACCAAAATATACTGGCGACTTAACGTCAAAAGCTAGGGCGAGTTATCAAACCTTGCATATTCATCCAACAATTTAAAAATATACCTGGAAGATTGGCTCAAATTGCCGGCTTACATTGCCACATCCAGTGAGGGTAATAATCCAATGATTTAGAGTACAGAAGTCCAAGTGCATAATCATCACACACTGGCGACTTAACGTCCAAAGCCAGACCGGGTTAATAAACTCCTGATAGACCCATATATGAATCATAAGGCATCATAGCCCTCATCGTCTTTCAACCATGTGTTAACATGTCACAAGAGATGAACCTCAAAAAATGTTCAAATCAAATATAAATCTAAAGACAAAAACAAAGCTTTCACAGGCTGCCAAACCTTCAAGTCAAGTGCTTTCAAAGGGCCGCACAGCCACTGAAACCTTCATGCAACCTTATAAGTCGGGCCTCACATGACCAATCATCGTTTTAACTTCGACAAGTTCAGGGTTTGTATAAGATTGACTGTCAAAAGTACGGCGAGTCATTCCACTCAATCTGGGCCGAGTGGCAGACTTAAAAAGGCAGGATAACCCGGGTTTTTAGGTGAATGCACCTGGCTTCTAAGCCTACTACAAGGGTCATAAAAACTCTTGCCCGTTGAACAAAGATCCACCAAGTAATATTTCATTCCAGGCGTACAAGCCGGATCAATAGGGTAACACTGGTGCGCGTCGGTCCTAAACAAACGGTTTTTAACCCCTTTCCGCGACGGCATTTGGAACCGTCACCAAGTGAGTGTGTGCGATAGGGTGTCCTTCCCACACGACCGTAAATCATCGGGATAGGCTCTCCTAGGACCCAGTTGGGGCCGTGTCACGATCGGGCGAGGCATCGAAACCCAATCATTTCCGTAGGTATGTATATCCCACACGGTAATCCAAGAAAATCATTTCCGTAGGTATCTACATCCCACACGGTAATCCGAGAAAATCATTTCCGTAGGTATGTACATCCCACACGGTGAATCCCAGAAAAAGATTTATGTTCGTATGTATATCACACACAGTCAATCCAAGGAATACGTTTTCGTTCTTATTTACATCCCACACAGTCAATCCAGGGAAAACGTTTTCGTTTGGACGTACATCCCACACAGTTTTATGTGTAGGCTTGTGTGTGAAAGGTGTAACTATCACACACGGTCTTCCTTGGTTAACTATTTGCTTTTATCAACTATATCACACACGATTTGATAAAGAAAACTGTGTGGCATTGGGCTATCCGTCGCAAGCGCTTTTACTGCTAGAACCGTTTGCAAGGTCCATGACACATTTAGCAGGTTTATTATTTTACAATTAATAATTCCAGTATTACGCAAATTCACATTTCATATCGAACAGATGTTTGCCAATTTCATATCAGGCACATAAATTTATTATAACATCACAGTACGGTAGCTACATGAAAACATCACAATACAACATATAGCTAGTTCAACTTCATAAGATCAATATATTCGCTTCCCTAATCGAGATCATCTAGGCTCGTCTTATCCACCTCTTCTTTCAGTTCAGTAAGAACCCGCTTTGCACGGGCCAACTGGGAAAGTGCCTCCTCCTTCGCCAACACCATCTTAGCAAAGTCTGGTTTAAAAAAACTGAGCTCATTCTCCACCTTCAACTTTTTATCCCGCATCTTGAAATATGCTTCAGCGCTGACAAGACTTTCTCTAAGCCTACGTGTGTTCTCTTCCTCATACATGCTCCAGAGCTTCATTAGGCATATCTTCAAAGACTGTGGCCACTCTTGATCAACCCACTCCAAGTAAGAACACTTCCGTTCATCCTATAATATTTAAAACAAGATCAGTAACAATTGTAGGGGAAATGGGTTTATAGCAACATAGAAAATAACCAATGCTTATTTTGAAAAACTGAAGAAACATGTTAATTATGACATATCTTCTCAAAAAGATCAATGTGCAAATGAAATAATTGGTACCGAGACAACAACCAAATCAAACATCAGAAGCTATAATTAACTACAACTCATGTACAATAAATAACAAATTGAACTTTTTATGAGGAAGGTAAATATAACTACAACAACATAGCGATAGTGTTTGGATGACAGCAAATTGATACTAACAGGTGTGTACATGCACAAATTTAGTAACATTGAACTAATAGCACTAAGGCCATCCACTATGTATGCCAAAACTGGGGTAAAGACAGCTATTGCTACATCTCGCACCGGTGCCCTGCACTGGCAAGCCGATGAAGCGGAAAAAAGCAGGGACCCGGACTCCGGAGCATGTAGTTGCTCCAATGCCCAGTTCCTTCATGCCATAAAGATTTAGTATTTTACTACTTGGTTGCTCGCATGTGTGGACCAAAGTTGGCTGCACAAACTGCTGAAGTGGTGCCAAATAATTTTCTAATGGCACCGCTGATGAGATGGCAACAATTTAAGATACTAGTTACAAACTGTGACACTGTCTTAGGATGCGTTTGGTTGAAGGTGTGGTATGAATGGGTTGGGACCGTGACAGTGTCTGAATCACATCTAACAAATGATTTGTAACAACGAAAGAGGTTCTAACCTTCTCTTCACATGCCAGAAACTCCCTCCCACAGTCCACAGAATCAAACACAACTAGCTTCACGCATGGAGATTGATGGTGACAACAAGCAGATAGATCTTCAGCCACCCCACTCCATTCGTTGCCACTGATCGTCTTAGGGAGCTACAAGAGGAAGAAACGACTCAAATCGACCTCCGGGTAAAAATCCTTCATTCCAAGTCATAGCCCGAGAGAGAGAACAGAGGCATACCCGGGTGGTGAAGGAGTAGTAGCTGGAGGAGGAACCGCTGGAGATGTCTTTGAAGAAGACCATGGCGACCCTGACGGTAGGATGCGAGACGGCGAGAGCGAGGAAGCGGCTATAGCTTAGCAAGGAAGGAAGGAAGGATGAAACAGAGGAAATGTGACTTGTGGCCGGGGAGAAAAGGGGGTGGGGAAGGGGGGAAGGAGGGCGGGGGTAGATATTTTGGCGGTAGGCCAAAATTTTGGAAATGTGGAGGGAAACTTTGCGCGCGGTGCCGCCGGACCATTCACTTTGAACAGTTGTGTGCACCGCAAATGATTCTTCTGCTTTACGCGCATGGGATGAGTTTGATAATTCAGATTTTGGTCTCAAGGCATGGGCACATTCACTTTGAACGGGCGCGGTGCCGCTGGACCATTCACTTTGAACGATTGTGTGCATCGCAAACGATTCTTCTACTTTACACGCATGGGATGAGTCTGATAATTCAAATTTTTGTGGAAATTTCCCCGGGTACGTCATTGCATAATTTAACATCGCTTGCTAATTTGGGCACACAAAAGAGCGTATAGCAAATAGACCACACATACTGAATCGAGAGATTTTAGTAATTACACATAGGCAGTTGACCTAAACATTGCTCTAACAAAAGACCAGCATTAAAAACAAAGCCTAAGTAAGCATAATTAAAATCCGCCGCCGCGCCGGCCTATGCATCGCCGGTGTGAGATGAGACGTCGATGACTTGTCCTGGCAACATGCCGCCGTTGGTGACTCCGCGTCCCCCCTGCTGAAGTCGACCGCGTCCTCATCCTCATCCTCGGCTCCGCCCTTAAGGTTGTAGTACTCGTAGTAGTGGTTGCGCCAGAGCTCGCGTTGGTACTCCACCATCGATTCCTCGACGGACAGACTCTTCTCTACCTCGACCTCGGCCATGCACAACTCCTCCCCCCGGCGCTCCTCGATCTCCACCGCCTCCTACATCTCCAGCTCCCGCTTGGCGGCCTCATGAGGAAGCAGGTGCTCCATGGCTACCGTCGCCTTTTCAGACGTGGGTTGCATGCTGGAGTACGAGGTGGTACGGAATATCTTGGCGTGTGCATCCTCGATCTTGGCGTGGATGGCCTCGACCCGGGCCAGGGCGACATCAGCGGCACGGACGGCAGCTCGAGCGCTCTTGGTATTTGCAGCCGCCGTTGCAGCAGCAGCTGCAGTCGTCTCGGCTGCTGCAGCTGCCCTGTCTGCTGCCACAGACGCCCTCTCGCCGGAAGCGGCCGCGCTTAATGCAGATGCGGCGGCACCCTCGGCGTAGGCGGCCGCGCTCTGATGAGGACATCAATACCATTGTTACACCCACAGCCCCTACTACTACATATACTGGACCAATTACTAGAGCTCGCGCACGCCAATTAAATTATCAGGTACTTTGGTTTCTTTCTAATTATTCTAATGTTCATGAGAATATGATGCTGCCTAAATTGGATACATTTGTTTTGCTTACAAATGAATGGCCTGGCATGGATAGGAGGGATGAACATTGGAGCAAGAACAAGCATGCGCAAGGGGAACAAGAACGGAGTTAGAAGTGATGATTTCAGGACTTTGAAGCCACCATAATGAGTGCATGAAGCCTTGGATGAAATATATAAGATGCCACTTCATAAACTTCGTCCAGAGGCTATTCTAGGTGCTGCGTCACCTTATTATTGGGCCAGGCCCATGTAATTTCGAAATACATAAGTATAGGATGTTTTTAGAGTCCGTATGTGTGGGGAAACAAGAGATAGGGTTGGTTTCGGACCCCTTCCCCAAGGGCCACGAAATCCCCCCCCCTCTTCCTCCATATATACAACCCTTAGGGCACTGTCTAGACTTTTGGATTTTTTTAGATTAAAAGTTCGCCATAGCTGCAGCTTTGCGTACTTCATTTGTGTTCAACGACCAGACCAAGGCTTCACAGAACCCCACCTTCATTAATAAAGCTTTCCTCTTATATTCACAATATCCAGATTGCAATCTTAGTTTCTTGCTTGTTCTTCATTTGCTCGCAGGAAACAGGCCCTCATGGTCAGGTTGATCATGCTCAGGCGTGGTCAATAACCCTCGGAAGTTGGTTTAGCGATTTCTAAGGCGCGACGTCTCGCACGGTCGTAGTCGGATCGTCAAGGTCGACTTTGACAGAAAACGATAGCCACCATCTCATCGAAACATCGGGACACCTTTGCTTCTATCAAGTGGTATCAGATTCCTAGGTTGCTCGGTGAGATTTTACAGTTTTTCGTAGTTTAGATCGAGTCTTTTCTTCATAACAATAGTCCACGAAAAAGCCAAAAAAATTAGGGTTAGTTCATCTTCTCCGAACCAATCTGAGCCTTTGCATAATCTTTTCGGTATTTGCTTTGTTGAATTTGCGGTTGCATCGTCGTGTCAAGTTGCTGGTCCTAGCGTCTAGTCCTTTAGAGTTTCGAGTTCTGTTCACAAGTTGTCACGCCGCCGCCGCACCATCGTCATCACCGCTGCCATATACCACCGTTGTCATCACCGCTGCCATATACCACCATCATCATCACTGCTGCCATATACCACCATCGTCATCACCGCTGCCATATACCACCATCGTCATCGCCGCTACCATATACCACATATCCACCGCCATCACGCTAATATGAGTCCACCTCCATCACAGATTCGCCACCAGTCCGTGTTCCACCGCCCTGCATATATCCGCCACCAGTCTGAGTTTCCACCAGATTCATCTCCACCACCAGTCCTAGTTCGAGTCCAGTAATTGTTGCTTTGTTCTCGATTTCCATATCACGCGGTACTCTGAGTCGTGACAGAGTAGGACTCCCCAACTTTCGAGCCATCCGCAGAAGAAAAATAGTTCTAGTTTCAAAAAGAAACTAAGTCTGGAAAATTCTGGCTAGGCAGTTTTTAGGACATTTGTAAACTTTTTCGAAAAAAAATTGTTGCGGAGCAAAAAAAATAAAAAAGAGGAAAAAAGTGCAAAAAAGGTGAAAAAAGAAAAATGAGAGTGTGCTCATCTCTTGTTTACGTGCAGCGCCGTGATTCTGTTAGTGTTCTAGGCTCGCGTCTCTAGTACGGTCTAGCCTAGGACCATCACAATACCGTCGTTGTGCGTTTATTCAACTTTGCATATCTGAATTGATTATTGCTAACCCTTTTTGCTACCATATTATAAGCCTTCCCAGCTTCACATACATCTACATCGTGCGTTTGACTCTCCCTGGTAATCGCTTTATCCAAGCTTTGAGAGTTTTGACTACATCGGTTGCCGATCACCGCCTGCTGTTGGGTAAGAACTAGTAAGAATTTGAGATTTGCTTGACGGATTTGTGACACCCACCACCACCACCACCACTTGTTAGTAGTCTGTAGGATCATATTCTTGTGTGTTTCTATTGCTGCTAACCATGCCAGGATCACAAGCCGATGAGATTGACTGGGAGAACTTAACGAACAAGGAGCTTCATGATAAGTTTCAGCAAATGATGACTGAACAGGTGCAAGATGTGCTGAACAATTTTGACGAGGCCATGGAGAAGATCACTGACTTGAGAAGACGTTCGAAACAAAGCTCGATAACAGATTTAATGAACTGCTTGCGCGTCTTCCACCACCGGTTGCACCTGCCGCACATCTGCAACAACAACAACAACGACTACCTCCACGTCGCGGAACAGCCCTCTGCCGAGTGAGCTGTGTTCCTCTTCAGCCTGGCCAAACTATTGGTGCTGATGTTGATAATTCTGTGGCTCCTGCTGCTGATGGGGAGGAGGATGATTATGCGGGAGATTATGAGGATGAGGTTGATCAAAATCAGAACTACGTGCAACCACCAGCACCACAACCACCAAGTCGTCCACATGCAAATAATGGCAATGGTAGGGCTCTCCCTCAGGTACGAGATCATGACCATCTCCCTAAACTGAAATTGAATATTCCACCATTGGAGGGTAGATATGTTCTTGATATATATCTTACTTGGGAGTTAGAAACTGAACAACAATTTACATGTTTACAATATCCTGAGGAGAGACGTGTTCCTCGTCATTGTTTGTGCTTTCACTAGCTTTGCGTGTGTTTGGTGGTCTGAACATTGTAGATTATATCCTATTCCAGCTACTTGGGCTGCTTTGAAAACTGCTATGCGTACTCGTTGGGTTCCACCATATTATCAACGTTAATTAATTCAAAAATTGCAGCGTTTAAGACAAGGAAAAATCTAAAGAAGAATATTATCGTGAATTACAAACCGCATGATTAGATGTGGTATTGTTGAGGAGAATGAAGCTATGCTTGCACGTTTTATGGGTGGATTAAATAGAGAGATTCAGACCATTCTAGAGTATAAGGAGTATAATAATATCACTCGTTTATCCATCTTGCTTGTAAAGCTGAACGTGAAGTGCAGGATCGACAGGCAATGGCGCGAACTAACTTTTTTGTAGGTCGACCTTCATCATGGACACCACGTGCATCCTCTACTTCCACTGCACCATCACCTCCATCAGGTGCCACCTCCAGCCGTGATACAAGAAAGCAGGCACAACCACCACTCTCTGCCAAGAGCACACCTGTCGGGCCTGCGCAGAGCTCTTCTTCTTCCATGGCGTTAACAGGGCACACAAGTGATATTATTTGTCATCGTTGTAAGGGAAGAGGAAATTTTGCGAGAGAATGCAAATCTCAGCGTGTGATGATTGCTACTGAGGATGGTGGGTATGAGTCCGCTAGTGACTATGATGAGGAGACTTTGGCTCTTATTACACATGAAGAACACGGTGGAGATGATTCTGATCATGAGACGCAATACATGGCTGCTGAAGATGCTGACATGTATGAATGTTTAGTTGCTCAACGTGTTTTGAGTGTGCATGTTACACAAGATGAGCAAAATCAGAGGCATAATTTGTTCCATACAAAGGGAGTTGTGAAGGAACGTTCTATTCGCGTCATCATAGATGGAGGGGGCTGCAACAACTTGGCTAGCATGGAGATGGTGGAGAAGCTATCTCTCACCACAAGACCACATCCACATCCTTACTACATCCAATGGTTCAACAACAGCGGCAAGGTTAAGGTAACACGTCATTCGTGTGCATTTTAGTATCTCTGCATATGCTAATTATGTTGATTGTGATGTGGTACCTATGCAAGCATGTTCCTTATTACTTGGTAGACCATGGCAATTTGATAAAAATTCTGTACACCATGGTAGAAACAATCAGTATACTCTTGTTCATAAGGATAAAAATATTACTTTGCTTCCTATGACTCCTGATTCCATTTTGAAAGATGATATAAATAGAGCTAATAAAGCAAAACAGGAGAAAAATAAGAGTGAGAATCAGATTGTGGCAAAAGAATTTGAGCAACAAATGAAGCCTAATAATAAACCATCTAGTGTTGCTTCTGAAATTAAATTGAAAAGTGCATGTTTACTTGCCACCAAATTTGATATTGATGAGCTAGATTTTAGCAAATCTGTTTGATATGCTTTTGTGTGCAAAGAGGCATTATTTTCATTCGAGGACGTGCCTTCCTCTTTGCCCCCTGATGTCACTAACATTTTGCAGGAGTTCACTGATGTCTTCCCACAAGACGTGCCACCGGGATTACCACCTATTCAAGGGATTGAGCATCAAATTGACTTAATTCTCGGTGCATCGCTACCCAACCGTGCACCATACCGTACCAATCCATAGGAGACGAAGGAGATTATGCGTCAAGTACATGAGCTGCTCAACAAAGGTTATATACGCGAATCTCTTAGTCCTTGTGTTGTTCCTATTATACTAGTGCCTAAAAAGGATGGTACGTCGCGTATGTGTGTTGATTGTAGAGGCATCAATAATATTACTATTCATTATCGTCATCCTATTCCTAGGCTAGATGATACGCTTGATGAATTGAGTGGCTCTACAATATTCTCCAAAGTTGATTTGCATAGTGGATACCATCAAATTTGTATGAAATTGGGAGATGAATGGAAAACAGCATTTAAAACTAAGTTTGGTTTATATGAGTGGTTAGTCATGCCTTTTGGGTTAACTAATGCACCTAGTACTTTCATGAGACTAGTGAACGAAGTTTTACGTGCTTTCATTGGACGATTTGTGGTAGTCTATTTTGATGATATACTAATTTATAGCAAATCTTTGTAAGAACATTTGGAACATTTACGTGCTATTTTTATTGCTCTACGTGATGCACGTTTGTTTGGTAACCTTGGGCAGTGCACCTTTTGCACCGACCGAGTATCTTTTCTTGGCTATGTTGTTACTCCACAGGAATTGAAGTTGATAAAGCCAAGATTGAAGCTATTGAGAGTTGGCCGCAGCCCAAAACGGTCACACAAGTGAGGAGTTTTCTTGGACTCGCTGGTTTCTATAGGCGTTTTGTGAGAGATTTTAGCACCATTGCTGCACCTCTCAATGATCTTACAAAGAAGGATGTGCCTTTTGTTTGGGGTACCGCATGTGAAGCAGCATTCACGGAAATGAAAGATAAGTTTACACATGCTCCTTTACTCCAACTTCCTGATTTTAATAAGACTTTTGAGATTGAATGTGATGCTAGTGGAATTGGATTAGGAGGTGTGTTATTACAAGATGGCAAACCTGTTGCATACTTTTCTGAAAAATGGAGTGGGCCTAGTCTGAACTATTCTACTTATGATAAAGAATTATATGCTCTTGTTCGGACTTTAGAGACATGGCAACATTATTTATGGCCCAAAGAATTTGTTATACATTCTGAACATGAATCTTTGAAACATATTAAAAGTCAAGCTAAACTGAATCGTAGACATGCTAAATGGGTCTAATTCATTGAGACTTTCCCTTATGTCATTAAACACAAGAAGGGTAAAGAAAATGTTATTGCTGATTTTTGTCTCATCGCAATACTATGCTTTCACAACTTGACTTCAAAATATTTGGTTTGGAGACCATCAAAGATCAATATGTGCATGATGCTGATTTTAAAGATGTAATGCATAATTGTAAATAAGGAAGAACATGGAACAAGTTCGTTATTAATGATGGCTTTGTGTTCCGTGCTAACAAGCTATGCATTCCTGCTAGCTCTGTTCGTCTTTTGTTGTTGCAGGAGGCACATGGAGGAGGATTAATAGGACACTTTGGCGTGAAGAAGACGGAGGACGTACTTGCTACACATTTCTTTTGGCCAAAGATGAGACGGGATGTTGAGCGTTTTGTTGCTCGCTGCACTACATGTCAAAAAGCTAAGTCACGACTCAATCCTCATGGTTTATATATGCCTTTGCATGTACCTAGTGTTCCTTGGGAGGATATATCTATGGACTTTGTTTTAGGTTTACCTCGAACAAAGAAGGGGAGGGATAGCATATTTGTTGTCGTGGATAGATTCTCTAAAATGGCATACTTTATACCATGTCATAAAAGCGATGATGATGTTAATGTTGATGATTTGTTCTTTCATGAAATTATTCGCTTGCATGGTGTGCCAAATACTATTGTTTCAGATCGTGATACTAAATTTCTTAGCCACTTTTGGAGATGTTTATGGGCTAAGTTGGGGACTAAACTGCTTTTTAGTACTATTTGTCACCCCAAACTGATGGTCAAACTGAAGTAGTCAATAGAACATTGTCTACTATGCTTAGGGCTGTTTTAAAGAATAATAAGAAAATGTGGGAAGAATGCTTGCCTCATATTGAATTTGCTTATAATCGTCCGTTGCATTCTACTACTAAGATGTGCCCTTTTGAAATTGTGTATGGTTTCCTACCTCGTGCACCCATTGATTTGTTACCTCTTCCATCTCCGGAGAAGGTTAATTTTGTGCTAAACAACATGCTGAATTGATCTTAAAAATGCATGAGTTAACTAAGGACAACATTGAGCGTATGAATGCTAAATATAAACTTGCTGGAGATAAGGGTAGAAAACATGTTGTCTTTACCCCTAGAGATCTTGTTTGGTTACATTTATGCGTAAGGATAGGTTTCCTAATTTGCATAAATCAAACTAATGCCACGTGTCGATGGTCCTTTTAAGGTGTTAGAGAAAATAAATGATAATGCATATAAACTTGAGCTGCTCGCAGATTTTGGGGTCAGTCCCACTTTTAACATTGCAGATTTGAAGCCTTATTTGGGTGAGGAAGATGAGCTTCCGTCGAGGACGGCTTCATTTCAAGAAGGGGAGGATGATGAGGACATCAATACCATTGTTACACCCACAGCCCCTACTACTACATATACTGGACCAATTACTAGAGCTTGCGCACGCCAATTAAATTATCAGGTACTTTCGAGTCTTAATAATGATTCTAATGTTCATGAGAATATGATGCTGCCTAAATTCGATACATTTGTTTTGCTTACAAAATGAAGGGCCTGGCATGGATAAGAGGGATGAACATTGGAGCAAGAACAAGCATGGAGTTGACGGCATACGCAAGGGGAACAAGAACGGAGTTACAAGTGATGATTTCAGGACTTTGAAGCCACCATAATGAGTGCATGAAGCCTTGGACGAAATATACAAGATGCCACTTCATAAACTTCGTCCAGAGGCTATTCTAGGTGCTGCGTCACCTTATTATTGGGCCAGGCCCATGTAATTTCGAGATACATAAGTATAGGCTGTTTTTAGAGTCCGTATGTGTTGGGAAACAAGAGATAGGGTTGGTTTCGGACCCCTTCCGCAAGGGCCACGAAATCCCCCCTCTTCCTCCATATATACAGCCCTTAGGGCACCATTTAGACTTTGGGTTTTGTTTAGATTAAAAGTTCACCATAGCTGCAATTTCGCGTACTTCGTTTGTGTTCAACGACCAGACCAAGGCGTCACAGAACCCCACCTTCATTAATAAATCTTTCCTCTTATATTCACAATATCCAGATTGCAATCTTAGTTTCTTGCTTATTCTTTGTTTGCTCGCAGGAAACAGGCCCTCGTGGTTAGGTTGATCGTGCTCCGGCGTGGTCAATAACCCTCGGAAGTTGGTTTAGTGATTGCTAAGGCGCGACGTCTCGCACGTTCGTAGTCAGATCGTCAAGGTCGACTCCCACAGAAAATGATAGCCACCATCTCATCGAAACATCAGGACACCTTTGCCTCTATCACGCTCTCGGCACAGGCGGCGGTGCTCGGGGAGGGGACGCGCCATCGCACGAGCCTTCACGGTTGCGTTTCCACGGCGTCATCTTTGCAAGAAGGGGTGCGGGAATGGGGATCGGGATTCGTGGATTCGGGGTTGCCGCACTAGAGCGCATTTGTCACCAAGCTTAAGGAGGGAGACTTAAATAGACCCAGATATTTTTATCGCAAACGGTTCCTAGAAAACAACTTTGTGTGATGTTGTACATATTTTTTATTAGCTGTGAAAGACGAATTTAGAATTAATTTCCAACAGATGGTGTTTTAAATGAACGAGAAATTTTGTAGTACTAATACAACTGTCATGTCAAATTTTGGAAAATTCAGGGGTCATTTGACCTTCTAAGACATTTAAGTGATTTTCTAGCCATTTAATGACCATAATTGAAATTTGAACTACATGTACATGCAACAACTAACAATAACGGTTTGAAAACTCATATTTCGTGTACTTGTGTGCGATTTAATTCCATGTGTAGTAAATTGGAAGGAATTTTCAAACATATTGGTCTAATGGCTATGACACAATTAAGCATGGAGTGACATGGCATTTTAATTCCAAAAAATAAGAAAATCAGAAACACATGAAACCTTGGTTGATGTAATGTCATGCCAGCAAGATGATGTGGTAAAAAAATTGGCATGTTTGACCAAAGTTTGGACACACATCCCTCATAAACTGGAGCAACTCACTAGAAGGCTCGTGGTTCCGAGAGGGAACAATGCATGTTTGATGACGAACGGGAGATAGCTTCCTCTTACGGCCTTCAAATTTTTTTTTCTATGTCTAACGTACACTACTACAACTGTAATGTGAAAGTTTTGAAAATTCTAGGGATCATTTGACCTTTAAAGACATTTAAGTGATTTTCTAGCCATTTAATGACCGTAATTCAAATTTGAACTACATCTACATGCAACGCCTAACCAAAACGGTTTGAAAAATCATATTTGTGTACTTGTGTGCGAGTTAATTCCATGTGCAGTAAACTAGAAGGAATTTTCAAACATATTTGTGTCACGACATGGACACATATGCATGAATAGGTATGCATGGAGTGCCATGGCATTTTAATTCCAAAAAAAATCAGAAACACATGAAACCTTGGTTGATGTAATGTCATGCCACCAAGATGATGTAGTAAAGAAATTGGCATGTTTGACGAAAGTTTGGACACACACCCCTCACAAACCGGAGCAACACGCTACAAGGTTCATGGTTTCGAGAGGGAACAATGCATGTTTGCTGACGAACGGGAGATAGCTTCCTCTTACGGCCTTCAAATTTTTTCTACCTCTAATGTGCACTACTGCAATTGTAATGTGAAATTTTGAAAAATTCTAGGGGTCATTTGACCTTTTAAAGACATTTAAGTGATTTTCTAACCATTTAATGACCGTAATTCAAATTTGAACTACATCTACGTGCAACGCCTAACCAAAACGGTTTGAAAAATCATATCTGTGTACTTGTGTGCGAGTTAATTCCATGTGCAGTAAATTAGAAGGAATTTTCAAACATATTGGTCTCACTACATGGACACATGCATACGTATGCATGAAGTGACATGGCATTTAATTCAAAGAGAAAAAGAAAAATGATCAGAAACACATGAAACCTTGGTTGATGTAATGTCATGCCACCAAGATGATGTGGTAAATAATTTGGCATGTTTGACGAACGTTTGGACACACACCCCTCACAAACTGGAGCAACTCGCTAGAAGGTTCGTGGTTTCGAGAGGGAACAATGCACGTTTGATGACGAACGGGAGATAGCTTCCTCTTACGACCTTCAAATTTTTTCCTACGTTTAACATGCACTAATACAACTGTCATGTGAAAATTTGGTAAATTTCAGGGGTCATTTGTCCTTTTAAAGACATTGAAGTGATTTTCTAACCATTTAATGACCGTTATTCAAATTTGAACTACTTCTACATGCAACACCTAACCATAACGGTTTGAAAAATCATATTTTTGTGTACTTGTGTGCGAGTTAATTCCATGTGCAGTAAATTAGAAGGAATTTTCAAACATATTGGTGTCAAGGCATGGGCACATGCATGTAGTGCATGCCATGGCATTTTAATTCCAAAAAATTAAAAAATGATCAGAAACACATGAAACGTTGGTTGATGTAATGTCATGCCACCAAGATGATGTGGTAAAGAAATTGGCATGTTTGACGAAAGTTTGGACACACACCCCTCACAAAACGGAGCAACTCGCTAGAAGGTTCGTGGTTCCGAGAGGGAACAATGCATGTTTGATGACGAACGAGAGATAGCTTCCTCTTACGGCCTTCAAAATTGTTCCTACGTTTAACATGCACTAATACAACTGTCATGTGAAATTTTGGTAAATTTCAGGGGTCATTTGACCTTTTAAAGACATTTAACTGATCTTCTAACCATTTAATTACCGTAATTCAAATTTGAACTACATATGCATGCAACGCCTAACCATAAAAGTTTGAAAAATCATATTTTTGTGTACTTGTGTGCGAGTTAATTCCATGTGCAGTAAATTAGAAGGAATTTTCAAACATATTGGTGTCAAGGCATGGGCACATGCGTGGAGTGCATGCCATGGCATTTTAATTCTAGAAAATTAAAAAATGATCAGAAAAACATGAAACCTTGCTTGATTTAATGTCATGCCACCAAGATGATGTGGTCAACAAATTGGCAAGTTTGACGAACGTTTGGACACACACCCCTCATAAACCGGAGCAACTCGCTAGAAGGTTCATGGTTCCGAGAGGGAACAATGCATGTTTGATGACGAACGGGAGATAGCTTCCTCTTACGGCCTTCAAATTTTTATCCTACGTTTAACGTGCAACTGTCATGTGAAAATTTGGTAAATTTCAGGGGTCATTTGACCTTTTAAAGTCATTTAAGTGATTTTCTAACCATTTAATGCCCGTAATTCAAATTTGAACTACATCTACATGCAACGCCTAACCAAAACGGTTTGAAAAATCATATTTTTGTGTACGTGTGCGAGTTCAAAAATCATCAGAAGATGTAAATATCTGGTGTTCAAAAAAGAAATGTAAAGATCTGGCAAGACAACCGCCCCCCACACGATTGGCACTCTGTCTCACTTCTCGAGGTTTGGAAGGTGATTGGCGGGGATCATTAATCAGACACGGTTCTGTATTGGAAACCCTCAGCTATTATGTTCACACACGGATTAGCTGCGGGGATTGTGTGTAATTCAAACTACAGTACTCGTAAATCCCGGCGTGTATACTGTCCCGATCTAGATTCTGGCCGCCAATAAATACTACCTTGCTCATGTTGTCCGACCTGCATTCTCATCTACATCCTCCCCTCGCCCGCCCTCTCTCTCTCTCTCCCTCTCCCTCTCTCTCTCTCTCTCAAATCCCTGCGATGGTGCCGCCGGTCTGCCCACGCACCGACAAGGAGTCGCCGCCCCTGAGGACGCTCACTCGATTAGCAGCAACGTGGACCCCTACGCGCTGCCTGACGAGGTTGCACCGGACCGCCCAACTTTGTATTAGTTTTGGGGCCAGTACAATCTTTGTTTGTGGAAGTCGCTGCCGCCGGCTGAGAAAGCCAGTCAAGTGGCGTTCAAGAAGGAGATGGCGGAGGAGGAAGCCAGGTACCAGGCGGCCTATGAAGCCCGTGATGCCGCCTGGAAAAAGGAGGAGGCGGAGTTTTGGGGGCGGGTGCGTCGTCGTGCTCAGGAGGTGTACGAAGACGGGTACTTCGCGAGGAAGGTCATAGGCGCTGGGCGCCTCGTCGCTGCGTGGAGGTGGGCCGATAAGCTCCAGCGTGCCACCGACAAGGAGCTCCGGTGGGCGCCCAACGAAATGGCAAGATCGGTCGTGCCCGTCCGCCAGCAAGAGACAGATCGGTACGCTGCGCCATGAGGCGGAGGAGTCGGAGTACTACCTCCGCCTTGGGAAGACGCCAGGCACCAGGGAGTCAAGCGAGGGCCGACGGAATCTCGCCCCTGTGAGGGATTATTAGTTTTACTATTGTTCGTTTTCAATTTTATGCATTGTACCTAGTAGTTAAGTATCATCACGTATATGTGATGATATTTTATATATATTATGAATTCCATTCTCTATCTGTTTTTGTATACTAATTTGAATCTAGCTGTTATCATCCACATATACAGATGGAAAGCACATATACACACATTGAAACATAACATATAAGAATGGAAAACAGAGTGCACACATTGAAACAGAGCAATAAACAGAGCAATACTATGATTGTTGTGAATACATAGCTATCCACGTCGAAACGACTTTTCAAAATAAAGTGCATCCATGAGACCGTGGCCAGCAGCCCTTGCCTAGGGTAGCTCTTGGCTCTGCCTGAAATCGTGCAGGCGCTCGTCCAAGCGGTCGACACGCTTGCGGTACATCAGGAGCGCGATCTCGAGATCCAAGTTGGCTATTTCATCGGAGATCACCAGCTAGAGGATGCGACGACCATGTTCCTCTACTGCGCCCAGGTGGACACCTAGGCCAAGGAGGCGGTCGAGCCTACGAACCAGCGCATTGGCATCCAGCGGGCCGCGGACAAGGTGAACGGCGGAACCCATGCGAACGGCGCGGCGGGCGTCCGGTGCAAGTACGACACGGCCGGCCTCTGGTGCAAGTACATCGCTGAGGGCCTCTGCCTACTCCTGGCAAGGAATGGGGGTACTGACGGGACGTGTACCCAGCTGTGACGCCGTGTCGAAACCAGGCAAGCGCCGATGGATCCTCTCTTGCTGTGCGGTGCGCTTTGCCTCTCGCTCTGTGGCGCTCCAACGGTCTCGCCATGCGGCGAGCCGCAGCCTATCGGCGCGGACGTGCCTAGCTTGCTCTGTGGCGCGCCATCGATCATGTTGTGTGACGAGCTGCAGCCTGTCGCCGCTGACATGCCTATCTTGATCCGCGGCGCTCAAGCGCCATGCGCTAAAGGTCTGCTCAACCCTGGTGATGACACGCATCACGGCGTCGTCCAACGCGTTGCCGGGGAGCGCCTCGGCCTCGATAGGCCGTGGCGCCTGCTCGTTTTCCTCATCGACGAGGTTGATGGCAGAGGCGACGCTTTGGTGGGTTGGCATGATTGGAAAAGGTGGATGTGCTACAGGCTGCGCTTTTCGCCTCCGTGCGTCGCGCTCCGCCTATGCGCAATAGAGCAGGGTGGCGGGAAACAGGTGAGGAAATGGCGGGAAATGGTGGCGTGTTCATAAATGCCATCAATTAATGGAAACATAGCATAGAAGGAACATCGAGCTAGCACAAGAAGTATATGATGATTAGATGAACACGAACCACACTAGGGAACCCGTCGGTGATGAATTCATCAATCCCAAACGGTTGAATACGAGCAAGCGTTCGCCCACAACACACATAGCCTATTCCATCACAAACAGGTCAGATGGATGAACTGTATGCCACGTATCGAACATTGTCAAAAAGTAATGCGGTAGACCTTCTTTAACATGTGTTAAAAAAAAACAAGGACCTCGAGGTTTAATTAGCTGAGGGAATAGCTACTTTTCCATCCAGTCACCCATCTGATGGCTCCTCCAGCCTGAGCATACTTAACTTGATAGTTTTCTTACATGAGCTACTGGTGGAACAACTAGTCCTTGCTGGTAGGAATGGCTCTTCGCATCCTTATGGCGTATCCGGATGACCACCCGTCCCACAATGGCCAATAGATGTTTTGTAGATAGAGCATATCACATACATCATATTAGAAGCAATCGTCTATGTTATTATCGGTCTTCACAAACATTTCTGATTACAGTCCTGTTTGCCGCGTATCACACACATCTTGTAATATTGAACCGTTTCTGTTCTCTTGCCTAATCACAAACAGTTCATCCGAGTGATCCGTATGTTGTACATCGCACACACCTTGATCGGGCTGACCGTTTCTTTTGTGTTACCTAATCACAAACAGTTCATCCGAGTGAACCATATGTTGTACATCGCACACACCTTCATCTGGCTACCCGTTTCTTTTCTTCCTCCTCATCGCAAACGGTTGATTGAATTGAACCGTCTGCCCTGCATCGCACACGCAACTAAAATCTGAGCCGTGTTTGATGCATCCTCCATCGCAAATGTTTTGCACCTTTTTTGACGGGTTTTTTACACCACCGTTTGCGATTATGGCATCGCACACAGTTTTGTCGAAGGGTCTCTGATCATAGTGTCGCTTTAGCAGCATCCTGCAGTAGTGTAATCATAGCTATGCTCAATGAGCAGGAAGCCCCCAAGTATTTTGCAATCATGGTGAAAAATCCGGATCAAGAGGGTAATCATAGCTATGCTCAGTGAACAAGAAGCCCCAAAGTAACCATAATAAGATAAGCCCATAAGGCAGGATACCCATGTTTGAACCGCATATCATGGCAGCAAGTTCTCTTTGGCAACCTTTAATTTGTCTGAGAACTCGAACTCGCGAGTAATGCATTCTTCTTGAACTGGGCGTTGAGCCGGATATTGAAAGCTCACAACATTGTGGGAGAGAGAGATTTCTCTTGATCCGGATTTTAAACCAGCGTTCTTCATTTTGAGCCGGAAATTTTCTGACGGCCTTCAAATTTTCATCAATATAGCAGTAGTCTCCAGGGCCAGGTTAGTTTTCCCTCCAATGACCCGGAGTTCTTGAATTCACTGAAACCGACCAATTCTGCCGAGTCATGTCATTGTAGCCCCTGAGTCTCAAGATGACTCGAGGAGTTGGCTTGAGATTCTTCATATTTAATCGTGATAAAAACTGGTATGAGTCATTCAACAACTCAGTGATATAATAGTCCTTTTTGCAGTAGACAACTTATCCTGCATTGGAGAAACTTGCAAGCCAGAGTAATTGCTCTTTTAAAGAAAGCAATATATAATGTAAAAAATAGTTGATGGATTTCACCTGATATGTCAGGCCAGAAATTATCCACCGCGGAGTTTATGATCACCAGGTGAAGCTGAAATCACTCACGGCCGAGTCGGCCGCGGGAGCAGATAGATGAGCCGGCCGCGGCGTTGTAAGCCAGCGCGGATGAGCGAGTGAATTGCAGGCGCGGTAAGCCGTGCAGACGGGCGAGTTAGCCACGTGTGTTGATGTAGCCGGGGCGACGACTTGCTCACAAATCCATCCAGCAGCATGGCACAGACAAGCGCTAGTGCAAAAATAATATTGGCGCACGCCCCTTTGCGACACCTTTTTAACAAATAATGGTCCTGCAAAAAAATACCACATACCAGAGTAATTGTTCTCAAACAATTTAATATCTGCCCATAAAAAACACCAAAAGGATTGCACCTGGTTTTTGCTCGGCGAACGCGGACATTGCTACTGCATAATGCTGGACATACTCGGATCAAAAGATAGCCGGGCAGATGCATGCATGATGTAGCACTAAGCACCCATGTGGGTGCTCGTTTGTCTTTTCCCCTTTTTTTGTTGAGTAACGATTTCCTTTGAATGCCTTGATATCCATGCGGATGTGATTGATACACATCAAGTGTTTATTATTACTTGATGCATGTGGACAGTGTTGCTACCTCCGTTTTGACGTGTGTAGTATAATGAGTGAGCTGGAGGATGCACTTTAGATGAAAATATCATGCACCCCTGTTCTGTCCCATGCCCACATGCTCATCACAGTACTGTAAAAATGAAGCCAGTGCACCAGAGAAGTAGTATACGGCGCGAGCGTCCATCAAGCAAACTGCCACAACTCCTCCACGCATGTACCTCCATCCTTTCTGCTACTTATCAGCCATGTCCATACTTACAGTGCAGCAATTCAGCGGAGGCTACTCAGGGCGCAGTGGTTCAAGGCCATGGCCACGCGCAGCCGAGGCACCATCTTGGGAAATAAACCGGGGCAACAACGGGTCAGCGGACGGCGGCTCACGGTGGTGGAGCAGCGGCAAGGGGCAGCGGGCTACCGTCTCCGGCGGCTCGGAAAGCGGGGGCGCGGCTGGTGTTTTGGGAACGCATCCAGGACGGACCGATGCCGGCTCACTAGCAGCGAGGCAAGCAGGGCCAACTCGTGGGGCTCGGGAGCCGGACGCAGTGGAGCGGAGGGCGGCCGAAGCGCGTAGCAGCAGAGGGCTGCGGAGGGCTTCAGAACAGCGGGGGAGTAGGGCGTCTCGGAGCAGCGGGGTCGCGACCTGCGATTTGGACGACGGCCCGCGGTTCAGAACAGCGATGACGGCCGGCGGCTTCCAGGCAACAATGACGGCCGGCGGCTCACGGCAGTGGCGGAGACGACTCAGAGGCCGGGGCGGCCCAGCAGCAAAAACTCAATGGCCGAGGAGTCCGGGTCGTGGTTCACTCGACGCCTAACGGCGGAGCGATATGCTGGTGGCTTGGCCATGGCAAATACCAGAAGAAGGAGGCGGCGCACGCTAGGACGGGCCGCGGCCAGAGTCGAGACCGGGGTGGCTTGACAACAAGGACGATAGTGACTCAGGTCGGATCCGAGGCGGAGCCGCCCGACAACTCGGGAGACGGGCATGCGACCGGCGAGTCCGAGTCTGGCTCAAGTTGGAGTCTGATATGGTGATTCGTAGGATCCCTTTGTTGTCATGATAGCTTTAGGAGAAAAGAAAACAGGGTCGTCCCTTGGCGTTTGCCAATAGCCAGTGAAAAGTGGCTCGTGGTGGCAAAGGCAGCTTGAGGTTGCCGCATTGACTCATTGGTGAACTTTTGTTCGGGGTCAACCCGGAGCAAAGGCGGCTTTGATCAAAAACCACAGTAGCGAATCTGAGTCATAACGGCGGCTCGATTTTGTAATCTGCCTCGTATCCCTAATTCCTCTCAAACTTTAAATCTCACAGATTGTAAATATGGACCGATGATTTTCAAGCTGATGTAGATCCTCTCAAAACCAGTTATTCTTCATCCAAAAAATTGTGAACTTCTCGATCCCTTGGAGAAATCCCTTCAAGAACTCAACACCACCGTGCATGTGCCCCACGGTGGGCGCCAACTATCGTGGATTTGTCACGGCAGATGTCCTTAGTGTGAGGACTTGTTGTGAGGCCAACGCATCTATGTGGTAGCTTGAGGGGAGTTTATCGGGATGAGAGACGCGAAGTGGGTTAACACACAAGACAAGGGTTCACTACTAGGAAATCCCTTACTAGTAGCGCTGGTTTTTCTTGCTATTAGTAGCGCGGGCATGCGTGCTACTGCTACGATGCTACAGCTATTTTTTAGCAGTAGTGATTGTTCAAACCAGCACTACTGCTACCTATATCTAGTAGGAGCGTGCATCTGTCCATCGCTACTTTTAATACTAGTAGTGTGCCGCTACGACCAACGCTACTGGTACGGCAGCGCTGCTACTACTCCAAAACCTCACGTTACTGCTAGTATTTTCTTTTTTTTATTTTCCTTTATTCGTATTTTTACAGGTTTTATACAATTACAACATACACATACACTGAAACTATATGAAAAAGGAATGTCTCATCATCATCATCAAAGTGTTACAACATAGTCTCATCATATCAACATAGTCTCAACACAAATGATGTCGATCTCATCATCATCTCGAAATAGCGATACAAGTTAATGATCACATGTCTCTTACATTATCACTGTAGACACATGTTTCATCATCTACCTAAACTATGACATACGAGATAAGAGCGATCATGATGATCAAAAGCGGTATTATGTAGTAGTTTTTGCAGCGGCGCTGGTTCTGAATCCCCTGTTGTGCTATAAAATTTCGGCATGACCTTTGCTAGAAAGTGCACATATAGAGCACATGAAATTTGCCGGAATGGAAATGAATCAACATTTCCGGCAAAACATAGGTCACTCGCAATCGGTTTCCCTGCAAATGACAATAAGCACTATGTGCTGAAGTAGCTAACTTGTGCACTTTTTTAACAGCAAGCATTTCAACACTCTAACAACCATTTTAACAGACACATTATCAACACTCTAACAAGCACTCCAACAAGCGTCTCTCTCTGTTACGCCTCTCAGAACTAATTTTTGAAGAAACTATGCATCACAACATGTCTACAAGTATTATTTTCTGCAAGTATTCCATTCTATGTAACTCAACATGTTCAAGTCTTTAGTAATACTACTAATTGGTTGACACTTTGTTGCTGGTGAAAAATACACAATCATGAACTTACAAAGGTGTTGTTCTGGAGTTAGATACAAAATACTCGACTTCTATATATGATTTAAAGCTGAAACAAACATCACATAGAACATTGTTGCCCGACTGATGCAAAAAATATCAACTACTGCAGCAAAACTACAAGCTCATTAACCAATCTAACAGCTCCATCCACTCCCCATTGCATCATTATGAACACTTTAACAGCCAGATTATGAACACTCCCCCTTGCATCATTGTGTGCTGACATATGAAGAGGGAGGGAAGAGGGGGTGGCGCACCTCAGGGTTGGGATCGGGGTCGGGGTCGCCGGGGCAGAGGAGGGGGGGGTCAATCAGCGCCTAGCTTCGGTCTGTAGAAAGACCAAATTTGGTCAGAGAGAGAGAGAGAGATTTCATATCCGCACAGGGCGGGATTGGAGCCCGGGGAGAGGTTAGGAAGAGGGGGCAGGGGGCCGTACCGGAGCGAGAGGGGGTCGGTGGCCGGCGTCGGGGTCGGGATGAGGTCGAGTCCGGCGTTGGCGGCGGCGTGGGTGGTGCGGCGTCGGTAGCGGCGTGGGTGGTGCAGCGTCGGCGGAGGCGTGGGTGGTGCGGCGTCGGCAGTGGCGTGGGATCTCTTAGAGAAAAGGGGATCAACGAGCGGCGAGTGAGAGAGAGGAAAGAGATAGGAGCTAGCGGATCGGTGCTGTATGCAACTTAGCTATAGCGCATCTTGGCAAAACGCGCTATAGCTAAGTTAGATATAGCGCTGCCCAAGCCAAAACGCGCTACTGCTAACTTTTTCTCCTTTTTCTTTTTCTTTTTCTTTTTCTTAGCTATAGCGCGTGTTGACAAAATGCGCTATAGCTAAATTATCTATTGCGCCACCCAAGCCAAAACGCGCTACTGCTAATTTTTTTCTTTTTTTCTTTTTCTTTTTCTTTTTCTTTTTCTTTTTCATATTCCACAAACTTCCTTCCTTTTCCTTTTTCTTTTTCTTTTTCATATTCCACAAACTTCCTTGCTTTTTATTTTATTTTTATTTCTCTTTTTATTTTTATTATCATTTTTAATTTCTTTTTCTCTTTCTTTTTCATATTCCACTAACTTTCTACCTTTCTTTCTTTCATTTCACTTTCCACAACTTATTAGTTCCTTTTTCTTTTTCTTTCATTTCATTTTGCAAAACTTCCTTTCTTTTTCTTTTTCTTTTTCTTTCATTTGCACTTGTCTTTTTCTTATCTTTCTTTTGCAGTTTCCTTCCTTTAATTTGGTCTGTCGTTGGAGCAATACCACTGTTATCCTCCGGATAATAATTAGTATAATATATATTACATCATTTGACTGCTAAGATGGTATACAAAATAGACACACACAAAATTTGTGGATTAGTTTGTCAGCTTGGGCGACGACGACGCTTCAGACTGATCTTCTTCCCTCTTTTGTTCGTTGTCTAATAATTGAGCCCATGGTCGTGACTTTTCCTTCTCCAGGGATTACGATCTTTTGTAGGTAATGTAGTCTTCATTCTTCTTTTACGTATGTTTCATCGTCATTAGCATCATCTTCCCTCATCCGATCACTGTACTGGTCGTAGACTTCCTCGTTGGCGACTCCATCCATTTCGGCGATGCTCCTTTTGCTTCTCCTCATGACAAAACGGCCGGGATTGATCTGATCAGTTATGAAGAAACATCGTGTCACGTGTTTAGCGTGTACCCATGGCTCATTTTTGGCGATGGTGTTGACGGTACCGCTATCGGAGTCGGGTATAGACATGGTAGTGAAATGTTGGTTTTCTCTCTGTACATTCTTAGCCCATCTGACACAGAACATCGTCGCGCTATGCAATCCAGAGTAGTTAAGCTCCCATATCTCTTCGACCCTTCCATAATATCTTTCAATTACATTCCCGGTCATGGCTTCCATCGTCACCCCTGAGTTTTGGTCATCACTGTTTATATCTTTCTCCTCTGTGTAGAACGTGTATCGGTTGATATCGTATGCCTGATAAGTCGCGAGGTTGGTCGAGGGGCCATGTGCTATGGCGTATATGAGTGTTCCGTTCGGATAGCCCTCTTCTGGGGGATTAGCTAGAACTCGCACTTTCAGCCAACGCAAGAAAGTGGAGTTGTGCTCTCTAATAACTTCAGCGTCCGTCCTGTGCACCACACGGTCAAGGTACTTCTTTGCCATGGTCTCTTTGTGCAGTGTTACAAAATCTTCTAGCACATCTAGGTGTTGTAGCACTACTAAGTTTGCCCTGTCAAGGTCGTTTTGTCGGCCCGAGCATAACACATTCACATCCCTATGACCGTTGGTGTGACCTTCGCCTTCGATCCTTCCGTAGTGCTTGTGGATGGGAAAACCAACAGCAGGGTCTTTGGTGCCTACTAGATAACTCTCACAGAAAGAGATGCACTCTTTGGTCAGATATCCCTGGGTTGTGCTTCCATCTGGACGGGACATGTTACGAACGAATCCTTTGATGACCCCATTCATCATTTCGAACAGCATCATGCTGTGCAGGAATGTCGGCCCTAGGTCGATGATATCGTCCACGATGTGGACACATAGATGCACCATGACATCAAAGAACGCCAAGGGAAGTACATGTCTAGCTCATTCAAGATGACAACGATCTATTCCTAGAGCCTATGGAGTTGCTTCACACTGATTGACCTTCGAGAGATAGCATCAAAAAAGTGGCATAGGTCAGTAAGCGTCTCACGCACATGTGTGTCCATAATCCCTCTAAGTGCAACCAGGAGTAACTGCGTCATCATCACATGACAGTCATGAGGCTTCATCCCACTAAACCTTTTTTTCTTAGTGTCCAGATATCTGCTTATCTTCCCACAGTATCCAGAACTAACTTTGATTCCGGCAAGGCACATGAACAATTGATCAACCTCCTTCAGATCTAAGGTGAAGCAAGAGGGGGGCAATATTGTTCTTCCTTCTTGTTTACTTTTTTGCCCCTATCTCCCGTCTGCGTATCTGTCTCCTCTGACAACCTTTTCCCGGGCATTTGGAGATCTTTCCTGATATTCAAAAATTCCAAGTCTTTTCTTGCCTTCAGCCCATCCTTGGTCCTCTCCGGCATGTTCATCAATGTTCCAAGCAAACTCTCAAGGATAATTTTTTGTTATATGCATTTGATCAAGGCTATGAGGCATGTCGAGTATGGGCCAGTATTCCAAGTCCCAGAAAATAGATCTCGTCTTCCATACCTTCAGCAGGGGCTGCGGCGCCTTTTTCTTCGTCTTTCCCGGCGAGGGGCACTCTTCCCAGTTCTTCAATAACTCATATATTTCTGCACCGCTACACTTACATGGAGGACCTCGATGCTCAGCCTTACCATTGAATAGATCTCCACGCTTTCTCCATGGGTCATCCTTCTAGAGCCATCTTTGATGCCCCATGTACATGATTTTCGAAGACCCGCCATCTTTTGATAGCTGCAGTCTTCTCCGCCTTGAACTGCCTCTTCGCCATCGACATTTCCGAGGCAGTCTTCCTCTTCGGGCACATAATCGGTCATCTCTTCATCTGGTGGCCCCATGTCATTATTTCTTGCCCCGTCAACGTCCTCCTCCTCCTCCTGCTCATCATCATCATCATCATCATCATCATCACTTATCCATCGAGTATGGCCATGCATGAAACCATGCATGAGCAGGTGCGCCTTGAACGTACCACCCTCAAAGGGGTCGAGCCTGACTATTCCTTTGAATTTTCGACACGGACATAAAACATCCTTTAGTCTTTTTTCATACATGTCGTCCACAGCAGATTGCCAGCATCTTTCCACCATCGTTTCATTGACCTTCATGATCACCTGCGCGCGGAGAAAATATTATAACCACGTATATATGCATGCATGGATCAAATTCATACAAAAATTCGGCATGACCTTCCCTAAACATAGGACATATTGAGTTTGCCCAAAATTCGCCGAAACGGAATTGAATCGACATTTCGGCAAAATATAGGCAACTCATGTCACTCACATGCCACACACAATTCGGTATATTCATATCGCACATAGTTTCGGTCCTAATCGCACACACACATATTTCCATTCTTGCACAACTCTTTTTTTGCTCACCTATTTGTCGAGAGGGATATCGAGCACCTTCTTATAATTAGCTAGTAGCTCTAGATAGTGAGGTACCTACATATATATAGCTCCAACTAGCGAGGGAGAGAGAGAGTGCTATGAGCGGGAGGAGGGTGGGCATTAATGGTGGGGGTGGTGGTGGGGCAAAGAAGAGAAGGGGAGGAGGGGCAAAAGACAGAATGAGGGAGGAGGGAGGGCATTAATGGAGGGGGTGGTGGAGGGGCAAAGAAGATAAGGGGAGGAGGGGCAAAAGAAAGAAAGAGGAAGGAGGGAGGGTATTAATGGAGGGGATGGTGGAGAGGCAAACAAGAGGGGAAGCATTGAAGAACAAGCAAGTGCAAGAGGGAGGGGGAGAGAAAGAAAGGGGGAGGAAGAAGAGTTGGAAAAGGTGGCACATATTTTGGTTGGCGACCATAGCAGTAGCGCGGGACCCCAAAGCGCGCTACTGCTATGAGTGCCAGCCAAAATATATACTGGTAAGTAAAACTAGCTATAGTGCTTGTTCGAAATCTACACTACTGGTAAAAGTTTACGCATAGAAGAAATAGCAGTAGTGTGTCTAGGTGAACAGGCGCTACAGATATTCTCTTAACAGTAGCGCTGGTTAAACTGCAAACGCTGCTAATATTTTTTGGTCAGGTGGTGTGGTGTGGCAATCTTACCAGTAGCGTGCCCTCTAGAAATCAACGCTGCTGCTAAGTTGTACCAGTAGCGCCCTTTATAACAGATGCTACTAGTAATTATCAGTAGCGTGGGCTCCAAAACACACGCTATTGTTAAACTTCTATGTATAAGCCTTTTCCTAGTAGTGGTTTAGACAGCTTCGGGCCCCGGGAACCATCATCCGGTAATAGCCCTACATGTTGTTTGTGGCTAGGACTCATTATGCTCATGAGGGAGTCGCCGCATAAACCGGCTCTCCTCTAGTTGTGTCTAGCCTTCAAAATTATTCAGCATGTCCCTCTTGGGGTGCCCTGCCCCTCCTTATATAAGTTGGAGGGGTGGGTTACATGTGGAGTCCTAGTAGCACTAGGATTAGTCTATCTTCTAATACAAGCCGGATACAAGTCCGGGTCTTGATTCCTTGTAAGGCAAATAATCCTCACGCCTTTCTTCTTAAGCCGGCGCACCATCACATGAGCCGGCCAAATGGGCCTTGGGCCTTGTCGTCCGTCTGACTCGCCCGCGGGTTCACCAGTGAGCTGCAATGTTCAGGTGGGTTGCCCATAAACCGCCAGGTCCGGGCGGGTCGCCAGTGAGTCGCCAAGTTCCAGCCGGGTCATACATCCGGCGGGTTACGCCGTGGGGTATATCCCCGACAAGCGTCGCCGCTGCCGGGAGCCTCATCTTCTTGGCGCTGGGGTCAGTCGACTCCATTTTCCTCGAGGCGTCGCATCACGCTCACGGATTTGAGCAGAGTAACGAATGACGAGCCTAGTTGTAGTGCGAGCGAAGAAGAAGGGGAGCTGGGGTTATTCTGTATTAGTGAGGAAGAAGGGGAGCTGGGGTTTTCCGTAGGAGCGAGGTGAGGAATTTGCGGGTATGAGTGGAGCGAGTTGACGTGAGGTGCACCCTAGTAAATAATAAAATCAATTCAAAAGCCCATATATTTACTTAATGAGAGGCGCTACCCACACCCAGCACACCGCCCCCCAAAAAACCTGGGTGCTCTTCTTCCTCCTCACTCTACAGCTACCCAGAAAAACAATTACTACCAGTACAGTGGATACACTACCGCTTTTGGCTCCTCCTAGGTCATCGATACGTCTCGCTCTACTGAATGCCGTTTTACTTTTGTTCACTGACATGCAGCCCAAATGCCATCCACCAAATTAGAAGGTAGTATGCAGGCGCAGAGTCACCCCGGTCGTAGAACGGCAGTAACGAGTCGTCATATCACAAAACCACACCTCCCCGCAGTCTAAGTTTGACGGACAAAGCAACCATCATTTCACTCTTCGCTGAATCCCCTTCTCCCTCACCGTCTTCAAGAAAGCCAACACTCGCTTCTGCCACTGTTCTTCTCTTCAAACGAAGGGAAGATAAGCGGATCCGTGATGTTGGTATATTTTTGTTCAGTGAAAAAAAGAACTTTTGCAAAGCAGTAACCGATCCTCACTCCCTTTTTTGTTTCATCGTCATTGCGATTGTGTTTTCCTTTCAGTGGTCTCCTAGTATTCGTCAGTTTCATGATGGACCAAGGAGAACTGTGCAAAGATCTGCCGATATTGGAGCAGATGCGGGAGGCTGATCCCCACGAGACAGAGAGCTCCAAGAAGATGGAGGCAGCCACTGAGCCGACCCCAGATACGCTCACGGCCACTAATGAGATGGTCAACGCCCCGTATGAGGTTACAACCCTCATGGCCCTACAGGAGCAGTTTTCCCCCTTTGAGGATGTGTCCCCCCCTGCTGAGCTGCCCAAGGTGATTTTCTTCTTTGCCGATCTCGATTGTGGTTTTTCATCTAAGTATGTAGTGATGAATAATGAAAAATTCTATTAGCTTCGATGCCATGCTATACATAGTGGTTTAAATAACTTGTGTTTCTTATAGTGGAAAGTAATTCAGAGTTTGTTTCTGTTTCAATTAGAGCCCTAGTGCAGACAAGGATTGTGTGGTTGTACATATCACTCGCTATGAGGAGGATGACCTGAATATACACACTGGGAAAACAGAGTTCTTAGGCTGTTGGATCCTGGAAACCATTTGCGCTTACCGATGTCGATTTGTATTCCAACCTCACTATTGTCAGATAGAAACGATATGGAGACAGACATCCCTATTTGCGCAAATATGAAATATGGTTATTTAAATAGTGACAAATATTTGCAGTGGTGTATGATTAACGACGGCATCTATTATGTTATAATTGTCACTAGATTGACAGTATGAAAGTGCCCTTAGGTAAGTAGCATCACATCACATCAACACTGCCACTAGATTAACATGTAGAACAATAGCATTAGTATTACTGTCATGAGAGTAGCACATCGTCAGTAAATGTGCAATCAAATTTGTGCAGTTCCACTGGGATGAAGCAATGTTAGCGGTGTGAGATTTAAGTGTAACTGCAAAAACACAATTCATGGGAAATAAAGCAAGACGGAAGCACTTCATAAAATGGTGGTGGCATTGCTTCAATTTATCGACGGCACTAGACCATTACTTATAGTGACATTAGGTGGCATTGCTTAATGCTTCATGTGATTTTACATTAACGGTAGCAATATGGGTGTAGCGACAGCAGGGGCATAAAGTGGTGAGGCAGATGTGGTTGCCGAGAGCGGCAAACACTCAGGTAGCATGTCTGCATTTGTCCCATTTTTTATCTCCTCGGCGACATTTTCCTATGTGACCATCGGAAATCTAGACCTACTCATTCTCATTTGCGTTGTCCCCCAACACCCCTTACTTTCTTTCCTTTTTCAACCAAGAGACAGGTCCACTTCCCCCCACCCTTCGCCATCCACCATGCTTTCTTCGCCTTTTCAACCAAGAGACCAGTTGGGTAGCCAGTATCTACTACTTTCCCCCGTTTCCTCTTAGAACCAAGTCCTAGATTCATGCTACATCTTTCCCACTTTCTTCCTTGTTTGAACCAACTCTTAGATTCGACTGTATGAACTAGCTTTACCTCTAATAATTGTAAAAGTCTAGGTGGCTTTGGAACAGCTGACGAAAGTTAGAAAAAGATCCACACGCAGCCACATGGGGAGCTGGGGCAGTAGAGCAAGGCAGGTTTCGAAGGAATATATACCCGAGGGTCGTCAGCATGTGGCAAAGATGGCGTCTGGAGGCCGCATCTTGGCCACAATACCGCATGGAGGAAGAAGGGGTTGGAGGACCTCCCGAGCCGGCGCTCTCTCGGAGAGAACGACACAGCCACCGATCAGGACGCGTGGGGCAGCTATTGGTCTCCTCCCTCGCCGCTAACGACAGCGTGAACGATGCACCTACACCCCTGCCCCGGTCGAGGTGGTCTGGCCGGATTTGTGACCAGCTGTGAGCAAAGAGAGAGAGTGTGGCCACCTATGTCTTTCTTAGATCTAGAGAGCATGAGAGAGTGAAAGAGAGGAACCCTAGTATAAGTGTGTGACGTGTGAGCTAAAATAAAAGGTGCGTGATGCCTTTTGTTTTCTAGAAGTTCTGAGGGTTGGGTGTGAAGAGCACATATGTGTGTGACATCTACCTGCAGATAGATGGTGGGTGTGAGAGGACTCGGGAGAGTCGTGACTCGTGAGGGTGCGTGTGTGCGTGAGAGAGAGGGGGCACGTATCAATGCAATGCATGTGACCATAAATCATTGTCCGACAAATGTTCCGCACAAGCCGTTTCATGACGAACGCCGTAAGAACCGTTAGATCGGCATCCAACAGTGTCAGTTTTGCCATGTCATTTAACAAAGCAGCCAGTCCTCCTACACACAAATCTTCCATGTGAGTGTTAGAAACTGTCGTATGCTCCTCCCTCCGTTGCAAAATGCAGTGCATATAGCTTTATTGAAAATCCAAACTTCGCAAAATTTTACCGAGTTTTCGTGTACCAAAATGCACATATAGAATACCCAGTATATATCATTTCATTCATCTTCGAGAGGTAACTATAAAGATGGGGGAGGAGTCTACAAAGAAAGACCGTCGTATCACCTGCAGCAATTTCAACCATCCTTTGGTGTGGAGGAATATCATAGGAACTCTATATGATGTGATTTTTATAGGATTTTTTTGTTTAGAGCCAATTGGTTCATAGGAATAGATTCATATACTCCACATTTCAAAGGAAATAAACATGATATCATTTTTATAGCTTTAGAGCCACTTGGTTCATATGAATGGATTTCTATACTCCCATAATTTCAAAGGAAAATAAACATTAGCATATATTCAATAGAAAAATTCCTATGATGTGAACCAAATGCCATCTCTTTTCTAATCCCTCCTCATAGGAATTGAGATACATGTCATCTCTAGATTCAATAGAAAAGTTCCTATGATGTGAACCAAATGACATCTCTTTTCCAATCCCTACTCATAGGAATTGAGATACATGTCATCTCTTTCCCTACAACTTCCATGTATACATCTTCTATTCCTAAATAGCTAGTACAACCCACTAGTAGCTTTTTTCCTAGGCATGCAACTATGGCACAAGAACACGTCATGCATGCAAGTCATAAATCACATTGTTTTTGTACTCTATGCATGCAAGCACCACATCATCAATTTGTGCATGTTACTCATAAGTTATTTCTTGCATTAAATTTTGTATTGACAACATATGTGCTGGTCACGTGCACACATATGTAGTTCACATTCACATTTTTGTTAGAAATGTCATTCTTTTAACTGCATTTCATTTTTTTTCTCTTTGTACTCCATCCGTCTAGGTGTGTAAGTCATCTTCCGAAAACCAAATAATCCCGAAACACTTAGGCATGGTACATTAACTCCCTCCTGGTTTCTTGTTTCGTGACATATCAACCAATAAGAAATGTGGGCCGTGCATGCTTTCAATGGCTTGAGACTTTCAAACATGACATGAAGTGATTAATTCACTGCATGGAATGCTATTAACTAGCCAAAAAACCTAAGATGACTTATACACCTAGAAGGAGGGAGTATTACATTTTTTCATTTTAAGTATACATTCACTTCCCATTAGTTATAGATGTTTTGGAGGAACTTTTATGCATTATCTATACCCCTATATAGTGTGCGAATAACTTTGAAAGATTGTCGTTGGATGAAGCTATTCTGATAGTGTAGAGATGGAAAATCCGAGCACTATTGGCCGTTGGATATCATCAACATTCCACCAGATTCTGCCACATGTACAATCTAGAAGACTCCATGGTTGAACATAAGCATAATGCACAAACCTCAAAACACAAGCACTTCTCCTTTGTTCTAGAATATTTCGTATCATAATTGCCCAAACTTGTTTTTCTAAATGAATTGCCATTATTTGTTTTTTACTTTATGCTTTACAATCCACAATCCCATGAATCTTAACCTTTTTATAAAGCTAATTGATTTTGAATGAGATGAACTATAAGAACTAAACGAACATCTACATCATGCATATATGACTCAAAGCTTACATGCATAGTGTGTATTTATTTATAATTTGGTTTCCAAATCTCATGCATTCAATGCATGTGTACCTTACTAGTTTTGAGTAGAGTAAAAAATTTCACGCAGCCACGGGTATATCAAAATGCAGGGCCCATGCATCATTGCCTTTCGATCAAACCTATGTCCACAATTTTTTGTACGTATATATCCACTGGTCCCCGAACCCAAAATGTTGCCTCGTTCCCGTAAAACCAAGCGGCCCACACATATTAAGGCGTCGACTCGAACTCAATCCCTCTCCCGTTTACTACGACGTGGCCCCGCACGCCGTAGTACTCCTACAAACCCTACCGCCGCACGCATCATCAGTTTTCTTCAAGAGGACGAGGGAGAAGCGGATTTGTAGTGGAGGCGTTGAAAAAAGGATTTGTAGTGGAGGCCCCTACCCTAGGTTGCCCAAGGTAGCTGCCGCACACATCATTGGTTTTCTCTTTTGTTTATGTTCTTGCGCCCTAGAGTGAAATGATGGTTGCTTCGTCCGTCCAGCTTAATGCGGGAAAGGTGGGGCTTTCTGATTTGACTCATCATTGCTCATTTACTACTACTGCGACACTACGACCGGGGTGCCTCCAAGTCCAACCGCTGCTCCAAACTGTAATTTGGTGCATCGCATGTGGAACAAGACAATGGATGAGCCACATGTCGGCCAAAGGGGTCCTGTTACGTGTGTCGCCATTTCGTGTGTGGACTGACCCTACTTGAGTTGCTACGCCAACACGACAGGAGCAGCCTACCACTTGGTTTTGCTCCTTGGTGAATCCCGACTATATTGATCTAAAAAGATACGTATTGTACTACCCTCTCTGTCTCGGTTTATAGGGTGTGCACATAGTTCTAGGTCATCCATTTGACTACCTAAATACGAGTTACTATGCACAAAAAGTATATCATTGGATTCTTAAGCGGATGTAGTTTCTAAACATATACTGTTCATCACATATATAGCCAGCTAAATTCTCAACCTAGAACGACGTGCATGCCATGTAAACCGATACGGAGGAAGTAGTAAAAATGAGGTTATTTTACCGAGCGATGGGCGGGGGAGCATGGCCTGTCATACGGTCCCACGTGTCATGATGTACCAAGGCGATGCGCGTGTCCCTCTTGAGGCAGAAGCAATATTACGTGGTTTTCCTGAAGGAGATGATGGCGAAGCGAAGTGTGAAATAATGGTTGCTTCGTCCGTCTGGGAAGGTGCGACATTGTGATTTGATGTCTCATTGCTCATTACTACTACTAGGGCGGTACGACTGGGGTGCGTCCCCCCGACTGTTCTGCACTGTTATTTGGTGCATGACACGTCGACCCAGTTGCTATATGTTCCACATGTCGGTGAGAGGAAGTACAGAATTCATGAAAGCAAGCATCGACAGAGGAGTACAAGACACGACTTGGTTTTTGCTGCTTCGCGCGATCCATCGATACAAACCCGGACTAAAAAAGGCGTGGGCGGGTCTTTTCCCGTGCGGCAGGCATGGGAGTTCAGCATAGTCTGTTCGAGGCAACGAGGCAGGATGGGAAACAAGCAAATAAAGGTTGACTGACTTAGTTTTGGGAAAATCTGATTTTATGGAGTATGTACCCACTATGGAGGTACTACTACTTACTACTCCCTCCTTTCCGGTTTATAGGGCTCATCTAAAAAAATTCATTTTTCCGTTTTGTAAGTCTCAATTCTACTAGTAGTAGTAGTACCATCACATGTCTGGATTTCAAGGTGCGTTAAATCACCCGATGCAAGCAGTGTCAAGAGAAAACTCACCAATGCATGTAGAAGTTCATGGAAATTTAGTGGTCATGCATGCATTTGTTCTAATTAATGCCTCAGTAAACATAACTTCTTGAGAAAAATGAGCGTACTAATTACTTGTGCAAACTACGAAATTAATTCCACCACACACCGTCTACCTTGGTTGGAGAGACTTTGAAATTGAGTCATAAACCGGAAAGGAGGGAGTAGTAACATAGCCTAGGGTAGCTTGCTGCACCACGGACTCCAAGGAAATTGCTGTAGTAGTACTACCTTCGTCCTTGTTTATTGGTCCCCATAGTATATTGTGTCAAATTTTGACTATAGATTGACCTAACAATGTCAGGACCCCGATCCTAAGTCACACCGATCTAGCATGTAACACTTCATATCACTTTGCGGCCTCACGCATGGTATTCCCACTGGTGCCACCTTACCTGGCCCGGGACCGTTTGCGCCTTTTAGCTCACGTATATGATAGTGTCGCTAGCATCCATATGACAGAGAACCCGGGCCGACATGACTAGTCGTGAATCCAAAGTGGCACTAACTTACAGGGACATGCATACATGACCCAACAACGAACATGTCAGTCATCAGCGAGTGAATCCGGGCTGTAGCAGCTGGGCTAACAGGACTCCGGAGAATCCGGGCTATAGTAGGCTAACAAGACTCCGGTAGACACCGCGTGACATTTCCCCGAAGGGACTGACACAGGAACGAAAAAGGACACATGCCGGCCAGCCTAAGTGTTCCAGAGCAGTAGCAAGCTACCATGGCTCAGTGGAAGCACTAGGAGACATTTCCCCATAAGAGAGGCTACCAAGAATAAACGACTAGATAGTCGGATCCCACACATACCAAGCATTTCAAATCATACACACAATATGCTCGATATATGCAAATACAACATGGCATCACAAGAAAACTCTACAACGCAAAGTGTTTATTCATTAGGCTTCGAGGAGCCAAGTATTACAAACATGGGTCTCATGACCCAACATACAGAGCATACAAGCAACAAGCGGAAGCATAACATGTCTCAGTACAGACAACTATAAATGAAAAAGGCCGAGAAGCCTGACTATCTACAAGACCCTGCCGAGGGCACAACATCGTAGCTGAGGTAACAAGCTAAACGTAGGAGTCCATGTGGAACTACTAGTGAGACGGAAGTCTCTCTGCAAAACATAATTAAGAAAACGTGAGTACAAATGTACCTAGCAAGACTTACATCAGAACTAGCTACATATGCATCAGTATCAACAAAGGGGGTGGTGGAGTTTAACTGCAGCAAGCCAGCTTTGACTCGGTGGCTATCCTAAACTATGACTGCAAGTAACTCTTTTGAGGTGGCGCACACGAGTCCACATATTCACCAATCAATACACCACTATGGATCCGCTCCCGTCTCCCTACGAGAACGCCATCCACAGCACTCATGCTTATCTTGCGCATTTTAGAGTATCCACTTTCACTTGTCTATGAACTGTATAGGCAACCCAGAGGTCCATTACCGCGGACGCGGCTATTCGAATAGATCATTTATAACCATGCAGGGGTGTACTTCTTCACACATGCTCTCGCCACTTACCGCCATATACACGTCATGTATCTCAGCAACCTTCAAGCGGAAGCCTGGCGAGGGTGTCGGCCACGACCTGACTAACCACACAAGTCCCTAGACCAGGTTTATCGCCTATTCAGGTTCCATCAGCAGGGAGTCCGGCCGAGGTTTCCACATACGGCCCCGAACGCTGTGTGTGATATGTCGCCAACGTATCAATAATTTTTTATTGCTCCATGCTATGTTATCTACTGTTTTTGACATTATTGGGCTTTATTTTCCACTTTTATATTATTTTTGGGACTAACCTATTAACCGGAGGCCCAGCCCAGAATTGCAGTTTTTTGCCTATTTCAGAGTTTCGAAGAAACGGAATATCAAACAGAGTCCAAACGGAATGAAACCTTCGGGAACGTGATTTTCTCACCGAATATGACCCAGGAGACTTGGACCCTATGCCAAGGAAGCTTCAAGGTGGGCACTAGGTAGGGGGGCGCGTCCACCCCCCTAAGGCGCGCCCCCACCCTCGTGGGGCCTATGAAGCTCCACCAACGTACTTCTTCCTCCTATATATACCCACGCATTACCCAAACGATCGATACTGAGCCAAAACCTAATTCCACCGCCAACCTTCTCATACCCACGAGATCCCATCTTGGGGCCTGTTCGAGTTCACGAAGCGGAATCCACCACGGAGGACTTCTACATCATCACCATAGCCCTCCGATGAAGTGTGAGTAGTTTACTTCAGACCTTCGGATCCATAGTTAGTAGCTAGATGGCTTCTTCTCTTTTTGGATCTCAATACAATGTTCTCCTTCTCTCTCGTGGAGATCTATTCGATGTAATCTTCTTTTTTGCGGTGTGTTTGTTGAGACCGATGAATTGTGGGTTTATGATCAAGATTATCTATGAAGAATATTTGAATTTACTCTGAATTCTTTTATGTATGATTGGTTATCTTTGCAAGTCTCTTCGAATTATCAGTTTGGTTTGGCCTACTAGATTGGTTTTTCTTACAATGGGAGAAGTGCTTAGCTTTGGGTTCAATCTTGCGGTGTCCTTTCCCAGTGACAGTAGGGGCAGCAAGGCACGTATTGTATTTTTGCCATCGAGGATAACAAGATGGGTTTTTATCATATTGCATGAATTTATCCCTCTACATCATGTCATCTTGCTTAAGGCGTTACTCTGTTTTCTTGAACTTAATACTCTAGATGCATGCTGGATAGCGGTCGATGAGTGGAGTAATAGTAGTAGATGCAGGCAGGAGTCGGTCTACCTGTCTCGGATGTGATGCCTATATACATGATCATACCTAGATATTCTCATAACTATGCTCAATTCTGTCAATTTCTCAATAGTAATTCATTCACCCACCGTAAAATACTTATGCTCTTGTGAGAAGCCACTAGTGAAATCTATGGCCCCTGGTTCTATCTTCATCATATCAATCTTCCATCACTTTAATATTGCTTTGATTTTTTACTTTGCTTTCTATTTTACTTTGCATCTTTATACCAAAAATACCAAAAATATTATCTATCATATCTATCAGATCTCACTCTCGTAAGTGACCGTGAAGGGATTGACAACCCCTATTCGCGTTGGTTGCGAGGAGTTATTTGCTTTGTGTAGGTATGAGGGACTCGCGCGTAGCCTCCTACTGGATTGATACCTTGTTCCCAAAAACTGAGGGAAATACATACGCTACTTTGCTGCATCATCCTTTGCTTTTCAAGGAAATCCAACGCAGTGCTCAAGAGGTAGCAAGAAGAATTTCTGGCGCCGTTGCCTGGGTGTCTACGCAAAAGTCAACATACCAAGTACCCATCACAATCCCTTATCTCTTGCATTACATTATTTGCCATTTGCCTCTCGTTTTCCTCTCCCCCACTTCACCCTTGTCGTTTTATTCGCCCCCTCTTTTTCCGTTTGCCTTTTTCTCGCTTGCCTTTTTGTTTGCTCATGTGTTGGATTGCTTGCTTGTCACGATGGCTCAAGATAATACCAAATTATGTGACTTTACCAATACCAACAATAATGATTTCCTTAGCACTCCGATTGCTCCTCTTACCAACACTGAATCTTGTGAAATCAGTACTGCTTTGTTGAATCTTGTTATGAAAGATCAATTCATGGCCTTCCTAGTGAAGATGCCGCTACTCATCTAAATAGCTTCGTGGATTTGTGTGATATGCAAAAGAAGAAAGATGTTGATAATGATATTGTTAAATTGAAGCTATTTCCTTTTCGCTTAGAGATCGCGCTAAAGCTTGGTTTTCGTCTTTGCCTAAAAATAGTATTGATTCTTGGAACAAGTGCAAAGATGCTTTTATCTCTAAGTATTGTCCTCCCGCTAAGATCATCTCTCTTAGAAACGATATTATGAATTTTAAGCAACTTGATCATGAACATGTTGCACAAGCTTGGGAGAGAATGAAATTAATGATACGTAATTGCCCTACTCATGATTTGAACTTGTGGATGATTATACAAATTTTTTATGCCGGATTGAATTTTCCTTCTAGAAATCTTTTAGATTCGGTCGCGGGAGGCACATTTATGGAAATCACTTTAGGAGATGCTACTAAACTCCTAGATAATATTATGGTTAATTATTCTCAATGGCACACTGAAAGATCTACTAATAAAAAAGTGCGTGCGATAGAAGAAATTAATGTTGTGAGTGGAAAGATGGATGAACTTATGAAATTATTTGCTAAAGGGTGTTTCTTCTGATCCTAATGATATGCCTTTGTCTGCTTTGATTGAGAATAATAATGAATCTATGTATTTGAATTTTGTTGGTAGGAATAATTTTAGTAACAATGCGTATAGAGGGAACTTTAATCCTAGGCCTTATCCTAGTAATCCTTCTAATAATTATGGAAATTCCTACAACAAAACTTATGGAAATTTTAATAAGATGCCCTCTGAATTTGAGAGTAGTGTTAAAGAGTTTATTAATTCACAAAAGAATTTTAATGCTTTGCTTGAAGAGAAACTACTTAAAGTTGATGAATTGGCTAGGAACGTTGATAGAATTTCTCTTGATGTTGATTCTTTAACGCTTAGATCTATTCCTCCTAAGCATGATATCAATGAGTCTCTCAAATCCATGAGAATTTCCATTGATGAGTGCAAGGAAAGAACCGCTAGGATGCGTGCTACGAAAGATGCCTTTATTAAAGCGTGTTCTTCCAATTCCTATGAAAATCACGATGAAGATCTAAAAGTTATTGATGTGTCCCCTATTAAATCTTAGTTTTGCAATATGAATCTTGATAATGATGAGACTGAATATGATCCACCTTTACCTAGAAGGCGTTCCAAAAATTCGGAGTTTTTAGATCATGATGCTAAAATTGATGAAAGTGGGATTGAAGAAAGCAAAACCCTAGATGTTGCTAAACCGACTATTTTGGATTTCAAGGAATTTAATTATGAAAGTTTCTCTTTAATTGACTGTATTTCCTTGTTGCAATCCGTGCTAAATTCTCCTCATGCTTATAGTCAAAATAAAGCCTTTACCAAACATATCGTTGATGCCTTGATGCAATCTTATGATGAAAAACTTGAGTTGGAAGTTTCTATCCCTATAAAACTTTATGATGAGTGGGAACCAACTATTAAAATTAAGATTAAGGATAATGAATTTTATGCTTTATGTGATTTGGGTGCTAGTGTTTCCACTATTCCCAAAACTTTGTGCGATTTGCTAGATTTCCGTGATTTTGATGATTGCTCTCTAAACTTGCACCTTGCGGATTCCACTATTAAGAAACCTATGGGAAGAATTAATGATGTTCTTATTGTTGCAAATAGGAATAATGTGCCCATAGATTTTATCGTTCTTGATATAGATTGCAATCCTTCTTGTCCTATTATTCTTGGTAGACCTTTCCTTAGAACGATTGGTGCAATTATTGATATGAAGGAAGGGAATATTAGATTCCAATTTCCATTAAATAAAGGCATGGAACGCTTACCTAGAAAGAAAATAAAGTTACCATATGAATCTATCATGAGAGCCACTTATGGATTGCCTACCAAAGATGGCAATACCTAGATCTATCCTTGCTTTTATGCCTAGCTAGGGGCATTAAAAGATAGCGCTTGTTGGAAGGCAACCCAATTTTATTTTTAGTTTTTTTTGCTTTTGCTTCTATTTAGGAATAAATATTTGACCTAGCCTCTGGTTAGATGTGTTTTTATGTTTTAATTAGTGTTTGTGCCAAGTTAAACCTATAGGATATTCTTGGATGATAGTTATTTGATCTTGCTGTAATTTCCAGAAATTTTCTGTTCATGAAAACAATTGTTAAAAATCACCAGAATGTGATAAAATAGTGATTCCAATTTCTTCTGATCAATAAACAAATTGCCTAGGTCTTCCTATTTTGGCTGAAGTTTTGGAGTTCCAGAAGTTTGCGTTAGTTACATATTGCTATAGACTGTTCTGTTTTTGACAGATTCTGTTTTTCGTGTGTTGTTTGCTTATTTTGATGAATCTATGGCTAGTAAAATAGTTTATAAACCATAGAGAAGTTGGAATACAGTAGATTTAACACCAATATAAATAAATAATGAGTTCATTACAGTACCTTGAAGTGGTCTTTTGTTTTCTTTCGCTAACAGAGCTCACAAGATTTCTGTTGAGTTTTGTGTTGTGAAGTTTTCAAGTTTTGGGTGAAATCTTATGATGGATTATGGAAAAAGGAGTGGCAAGAGCCTAAGATTGGGGATGCCCATGGCATCCCCAAGATAGTTTAAGGACACCAGAAAGTCAAAGCTTGGGGATGCCCCGGAAGGCATCCCCTCTTTCGTCTACTTCCATTGGTAACTTTACTTGGAGCTATATTTTTATTCACCACATGATATGTGTTTTGCTTGGAGCGTCTTGTATGATTTGAGTCTTTTCTTTCTAGTTTACCACAATCATCCTTGCTGTACACACCTTTTGAGAGAGCCATACGTGAATTGGAATTTGTTAGAATACTCTATGTGCTTCACTTATATTATTTGAGCTATATAGTTTTGCTCTAGTGCTTCACTTATATCTTTTAGAGCACGGTGGTGGATTTGTTTTATAGAAACTATTGATCTCTCATGATTCACTTAGATTATTTTGAAAGTATTAAATAGCATGGTAATTTTCTTTAAAATCTAATATGCTTGGTATTCAAGATTTGTAAAACTTTCTTTTGAGTGCGTTGAATACTAAGAAAAGTTTGATGCTTGATAATTGTTTTGAGATATGAAGATAGTGATATTAGAGTCATGCTAGTTCAGTAGTTGTGAATTTGAGAAATACTTGTGTTAAAGTTTTTGAATCCCGTAGCATGCACGTATGGTGAACCGTTATGTGATGAAGTCCGAGCATGATTTATTTATTGATTGTCTTCCTTATGAGTGGCGGTCAGGGACGAGCGATGGTCTTTTCCTACCAATATATCCCCTAGGAGCATGCGCGTAATACTTTGCTTTGATAACTTGTAGATTTTTACAATAAGTATATGAGTTCTTCATGACTAATGTTGAGTCCATGGATTATACACACTTTTCTTCCTTCCACCATTGCTAGCCTCTCTAATACCGCGCACTTTTCGCCGGTATCATACACCCACCATATACCTTCCTCAAAACAGCCACCATACCTACCTACCATGGCATTTTCATAGCCATTCCGAAATATATTGCCTTGCAACTTTCCACCGTTTCGTTTATTATGACACGCTCCATCATTGTCATATTGCTAGCATGATCATGTAGTTGACATTGTATTTGTGGCAAAGCCACTGTTCATAATTCTTTCATACATGTCACTCTTGATTCATTGCATATCCCGCACAATCACCGGAGGCATTCATATAGAGTCATATTTTGTTCTAAGTATCGAGTTGTAATTGTTGAGTTGTAAGAAAATAAAAGTGTGATTATCATCATTTTTGAGTATTGTCCCAAGTGAGGAAAAGGATGATGGAGACTATGATTCCCCCACAAGTCGGGATGAGACTCCGGACAAAAAAAAGAGGCCATAAAAAAAGAGAAAAGGTCCAAATAAAAAAAGAGAGAAAAAGAGAGAAGGGACAATGTTAGTATCCTTTTACTACACTCGTGCTTCAAAGTAGCACCATGATCTTCATTGTAGAGAGTCTCTCATTTTGTCACTTGCATATACTAGTGGGAATTTTTCATTATAGAACTTGGCTTGTATATTCCAATGATGGGCTTCCTCAAAATGCCCTAGGTCTTCGTGAGCAAGCGAGTTGGATGCACACCCACTTAGTGTCTTTTGTTGAGCTTTTCATATACTTAAAGCTCTAGTGCATCCGTTGCATGGCAATCCCTACTCACTCAAATTGATATCTATTGATGGGCATCTCCATAGCCCGTTGATACGCCTAGTTGATGTGAGACTATCTTCCCTCTTTTGCCTTCTCCACAACCACCATTCTATTCCACATATAGTGCTATATCCATGGCTCACGCTCATGTTTTGCATGAAGATTGAAAAAGTTTTGAGAATGTTAAAAGTATGAAACAATTGCTTGGCTTGTCATCGGGGTTGTGCATGATTTAAATACTTTGTGTGGTGAAGATAGAGCATAGCCGCATCTATATGATTTTGTAGGGATAACTTTCTTTGGCCATGTTATTTTGAGAAGACATGATTGCTTTGTTAGTATGCTTGAAGTATTATTATTTTTATGTCAATATGAACTTTTGTCTTGAATCTTTCGGATCTGAATATTCATACCACAATTAAGGAGAATTACATTGAAATTATGCCAAGTAGCACCGCATCAAAAATTCTGTTTTATCATTTACCTACTCGAGGACGAAAGCAGGAATTAAGCTTGGGATGCCTGATACGTCTCCAACGTATCTATAATTTTTGATTGCTCCATGCTATATTATCTACTGTTTTGGACATTATTGGGCTTTATTTTCCACTTTTATATTATTTTTGGGACTAACCTATTAACCGGAGGCCCAGCCCTGAATTACTGTTGTTTTGCCTATTTTAGAGTTTCGAAGAAACGGAATATCAAACAGAGTCCAAACATAATGAAACCTTCGGGAACGTCATTTTCTCACCGAATATGACCCAGGAGACTTGGACCCTACGCCAAGGAAGCTTCGAGGTGGGCACGAGGTAGGGGGCGCGCCCCCCACGCTCGTGGGTCCCATGAAGCTCCACCGACGTACTTTTTCCTCCTATATATACCTACGTACCCCAAAATGATCAGATACGGAGCCAAAAACATAATTCCACCGCCGCAACCTTCTGTGCCCACGAGATCCCATCTTGGGGCCTGTTCCGGAGCTCCGCCGGAAGGGGAATCCACCACGGAGGGCTTCTACATCATCACCATAGCCCCTCCGATGAAGCGTGAGTAGTTTACTTCAGACCTTCGGGTCCATAGTTAGTAGCTAGATGGCTTCTTCTCTCTTTTTGGATCTCAATCCAATGTTCTCCTTCTCTCGTGGAGATCTATTCGATGTAATCTTCTTTTTATGTGTGTGTTCGTTGAGACCGATGAATTGTGGGTTTATGATCAAGATTATCTATGAAGAATATTTGAATTTACTCTGAATTCTTTTATGTATGATTGCTTATCTTTGCAAGTCTCTTCGAATTATCAGTTTGGATTGGCCTACTAGATTGGTTTTTCTTACAATGGGAGAAGTGCTTAGCTTTGGGTTCAATCTTGCGGTGTCCTTTCCAAGTGACAGTAGGGGCAGCAAGGCACGTATTGTATTGTTTCCATCGAGGATAACAAGATAGAGTTTTTATCATATTGCATGAATTTATCCCTCTACATCATGTCATCTTGCTTACATGCTACTCTGTTTTCTTGAACTTAATACTCTAGATGCATGCTGGATAGCGGTCGATGAGTGGAGTAATAGTAGTAGATGCAAAGGTGAGTAGGTCTACTTGTCTCGGACGTGATGCCTATATACATGATCATACCTAGATATTCTCATAACTATGCTCAATTCTGTAAATTGCTCAACAGTAATTCGTTCACCCACCGTAAAATACTTATGCTCTTGAGAGAAGCCACTACTGAAATCTATGGCCCCCGGGTCTATCTTCATCATATCAATCTTCCATCACTTTAATATTGCTTTTCTTTTTTACTTTGCTTTTTATTGTACTTTGCATCTTTATACCAAAAATACCAAAAATATTATCTATCATATCTATCAGATCTCACTCTCGTAAGTGACCGTGAAGGGATTGACAACCCCTATTCGCGTTGGTTGCGAGGAGTTATTTGCTTTGTGTAGGTACGAGGGACTCACGCGTAGCCTCCTACTGGATTGATACCTTGGTTCTCAAAAACTGAGGGAAATACTTGCGCTACTTTGCTGCATCATCCTTTCCTCTTCAAGGAAATCCAACGCAATACTCAAGAGGTAGCAGTGTGCAGGGTTCCCAAGACACCAAACGGGCGCCCGGTACACCGTGCCACGTGCCTACTACATCACAGCCCACCCCTCGGGGCATCGCTGCGCACGGCCTCCAGTATACTACAAACATCAGAATCTACTTGCAACTCCTGGACAGAGGACAGGGGCGGTTAATAAGTCGAGAGAGTCAATTAAGGATCCCAATGTGTGGTAGTAGCTATTCATGGATCACAAACACAGAACTCAGTTCCTGAGGACGGTTTCAATGAGACAACCCACCATGTACTCCTACATGGCCTCTCACCGCTACCTTTACCAAATCGTGTTCAGACACTTAGCTCTCAGCAGTAGGACATGTTCACAACTTTCCAATCCATCCGCGATGAATCAGACCCGACTCAACTCTAAGCAGTAGCAGGCATGACAACAAGCATGAATGAGTAGGAACAACAAAGCTCAAACAACTCCTACTCATGCTAGTGGGTTTCATCTATTTACTATGGCAGTGACAAGTCATGCAGAGGACAAGGGGTTCAAGTACCGCAACATGTAATAGTTGAATCGTTGTTGTCCTAATGCAGTAAAAGAGAGCAGGAGCAAGAGAGTGGGATTGTATCAGAATGAACAAGGGGGTTTTGCTTGCCTGACACTTCTGAAGATAGTATAGCTCTTCATCGGTGTCATCGAACTCATCGTCGAAACTATGTCCACTGAGAGGGGGCAAATACCAGCAAACAGAGAAAGAACACAATCAATGCAATGCAACAATATGATGCATGATTATGACATGGCAATATGTTGTGGTTTGAGCTAATGCAACTAGCAACAATTTAAATGAAGTTGACACCGATCAGCAGGTATAAGTTGTTCAAACATGCATGAAAATGCCATAAACAGATTCTTTGGATTTTTCTCATAATTTTTCATATATAATTTATTTCATTCTGAGCTATAGATTATTTTCCATGAATTTCAGAAGTTTTAACTATTTTATGAAATATCTAAATTATTTCAAAGCCAGAAATTACTTATTGTGTCAGCAGGGTCCACGTCATCATGTCAACGGGGCTAGTCCACATCAAACCTGACGTGTGGGGTCCACACATCAGTGAGACAGGGCTGGTTAGTGTCGCTGACAGGTGGGCCTGGTCAACGGCCACGTCAGAAGGGTCAATTCTGACGCGTGGGTCCCGCTGGGTTATAAACTAATCTAAGCAGGAAATAAACCCAGGGTTAATTAAGTGTGGGGTCCATCCGTCAGTGAGCTAGGGGGTTAGTTAGTGGCGTCATTAGCGTTTAATAATGGTGCCACGTCAGATGCGCCAACGGTTAGACGACGGCGACGAACCAGAGCAGCGGTGGCTCGCCGGAGTGGCGCTAGGGGCAGCGGCCCGGTGCACTGCGGGCACCAGGAGGAAGCTTGTGCTTCCGCGCATCCAGCGGAGGCAGCAGCAGGTCGCGGGGCGGTATGTAGCGGCGGCGGCGGCGAGTCGGGCGGCAGTCGGAGCTCGGGTGTCAACGGAATCGACGACACGACGCGTGGGGGGACCAACGGTTTGCTCCTACGGAATCTACGAGAGCTCACGAACCCAACGGAGGCACGCACGGGACCATTTGGTCACCGGGGCTTCGCCGGCGACAAGGCCGTTCGGCGGCGGCTACTGCAAGCAAGGGGGCGTCGGCTATGGCGATCAAAGGGAGGCAGGGTTAGGGGGAAATGACCGGGGGCTCACCGCGGTCACGAAGAGCTGGTCAGTGGGCTCGGGGGAGGCTGGACGGTGTCGGAGCATCTCCGGCGATCTGGAGAGGCGAAGGTTGAAGACGACAGCGTCGGCGGCATTCGATGTTGCGTAGCTCAGCGAGGAGGTCGAGGGCGACATGGTGGATCTCGGGGACACGTCGGTAAGGTGAGGGGGAGGCGGTGGCTGCGAGGGCAACGAAGGGCAGCAACGGTGCCGCTCGGCCGGTGAGAGAGAGAGAGAGCCAGGGGAGGGGAGAGCCCACGGGTGAGGGAGAGAGGGCCAGGGGGATGCGTGGCGTAGCCTAGAGTCGTCCAGGGCGTCGGCAGAAGCAGGAGGTGGCCGTCGGTGGCCGCGTGTGTGCTAGCGCTCCGCGGGCACACGTCCTAGTGCCCAGTGGCACGAGGTTGAGGACGACAGGCGCTGGCCAGTGGACTGGGCCAGCAAAGTGCCAGGCCGGCTGGGTTGGACAGGTAAGCCAGGTGAGTTTCTAACCCTTTTCTATTTTTGTTTCTGTTTTCTAATTTGCAGTTTGTTTTTGATCCAGTTTTAAAAATCAAAACCAAATCAATTTTATAAATCCTAAAAATATTCATGAGCACTTTCTGAATTATTTCAGTGGCCCACAAATAGTTCCAACATTATTTGAGCATTTAAATTATTTATAGACTATTGTGTTTAAATGCCCAAAGTCAAATACTTTATGATTTAATTCAAAAATCCAGGAATGACATATACATATATTCATCATTTTTGGCAGAGGTTTTCACCTTTATAAGAAATCGTGAACATTTCCAAAGGGCATTCTGGGTCATTGAAAAATATTTTATTTGAACCTATTTGAAATTCATTTGGTGCTAGGGTTTACCAATCCCCATTTCAAATTTACATAAAATTTAAACATGATGCAACAGACAAGTGCTAGCCTAGTGTAAGCTAAAGCTAGGTATGTGACAACTCACCCCCACTAAACAAGAATCTCGTCCCGAGATTCAAGACGTGAGGTAAGAAGACAGAGGGGACACAAATCTAACACGATCTTCATGATCCAATTGCCCTTCTCGAAGATGTTGATTCATGCTTGATATTGATCTTGACGTCTCTGCCTTCGGGAACTTCATCCAACACGATGACGACAGAAAGAAACTCTACTGGAAACGATCTTCTTGAGATCGGGCAACTCAAGATCGACTCATGGAGTGAGACATAACAACACCTCTTGAGTTGAGACTCAAAACACACATCAGAGGGATGGAAAAAATAACAGATGACGAAGGTTCAAATTGGTAGGGAACAATTCCATGCTTGAGTAAGATGGTGCATGGTTTCAAAGTAGCAAGGAGATAATTGTCGTGATTCCATAACGTGACACCTTAGGGAAAGTGACTCATAGAATTATTACCTTAAGTGGAAAAAAGAATTACTTTTGATGCATAGATCATTGGAACTCTTCATTCCTGCCTGAGGCAATTCGCAATTGATAATTTGAAGGAATTCAAAAGAATGGCATACTCGGTTTGGAAAGGATACTAGAGTTATAAGACAACTCGGCAAACGGAAGGCACATTCTAATTGCTACCGAGGATATAACCTAGTGTCTGAGCGTGCTCTCAAGAACTTGAACATTTCCATATTCATCAGGGTTTTACCAACATCTGTGCCAAGATCTTGGCAACACTTCATACTACCATGATGAATAATGATGGACGATGCAGATGCAAAGGAAGACAACACTTTCTCAGATTTGCCCTTAGCAATGCCAAGGAACAAAACCTGGATTATCGACCGAGAGACATTTAGCACTCCGCTTCTAATGTTCCCCTTGATGTACTAGATATCACAATCATGCTTAAAAGCATTAACATGGCCATCAAGTATAGGTCAGGCTTCGGAAGCACAAAGTCCATAAGGAACAACTTCTAGAAGAAGTCACACGAGATCCTCATGGTGAAGAATGTCAAATTGCTTAATCACGAAGCTACAATAATTGATCTTCCGGCTAGGTGTGTCGGCCAAAACATCGACCTTGTCGGGACCTACATCATAGATCTTGGAAAAGTTCCAACCATCGTATCTGCCTGAGATTCAGACCTGGTTGGAAACAGGATATTTCAGACAGCATGTCTAGAAAAGAAAGTTTGCAACACCAACCGAAGAGTTGACGTTGCGAGATTCTCGGGAAACGAACTACGGTAGTAAGCTCCAAAACATGAGCTGGTTCTGCTACACACATGTGATCATGTTGTCCCAGACAAGCATGACCACGTAGTAGTCTTATAATAAAACACTACCGAGTTTAGGTTGGGAACCATCATCGAGGATAACGAAGTCCTAACACAAGTCATGATTATTAAGAAGGAACTTCTTCTCCTTGAATAAATCAATCAGTCGCTTGGTGTGCTAGGGATACATACGGAATGAAGATGATCAGTGTATCAAACCATAGAATACTTTGCACATGCATGACTGACTTGGGATGATTCCATAGGAAGTAAAACAAGCTTTCTCAAATTCACGGCGACAACTTACATCAGATACACGTTAATTAGAGGAAGTCACTTCTCTCATCCAAACATATACCTCATGAACGGAACAGGAAGGCATTGTTTACAAAGTTTCCATCACTAGCTTAATGTTCAACATGAATCGTGGAGAAGATAAAATGTTGCTGATGAGCTCAACAAAAAGTCATCAAGATTCCCATGAATATGGAATTCCACAACTATGTGAACAAGGCGATAGTATTGGTCAGACCCAAAAGATATAATGGTGTATGCTCGAGGGATCAACCACGAGTAAGACAACATTACAAACATCATTGGTTCTGATTTGACTTGACGATAGCCCATACTCAAACCAAAGATTGGACAAGACAATAGATCCAACAATTGATCACGAGGACCAATGGATGAAGATATCATCTTTCTTCATCACACACATACAAACGCAAAGATATCCCTTCAGAACGAACTAAGTTAGGGAAAGCTTTTATCTTCCAACTCTCCAAGTTATTGTTTAGCTTAACCAACTAGTTCAGGGTATCCAACATAGATTCTTGGAGAAGGGGTGGTTTACAAGAAACCAACTAGATCATGAGCTCAATGTAACCGTCAGGGAACAACCTGGTGATACTTCCGAGAAGATATTCGTAAAATCACGAACGACCGGTATGTTATGAAGCTCGAGAACAATCTTGCTTTCCAGGAAAGACAATGTGATCAAAAGAGCAAGGGTTTGACAAAATCCTAACTCATCGATCGAAGAGTGCACCAACAAAAATGGACTAGGTAGCACGATCAGTCTTAGGATGGTGATTCAATAACCAACACCCTAAGGATGAGAGTATTGTCCTTTAACTACCAAGCAACACAGTCGCTAGGAGTATTGATTTCACACATCATGATTCACTTGTCGGCATTCTGGTTACAATAACACGGGAACCGAGGAATGAACAATAATGGCAAGAAGTATCACTGCATCAAGAATTCATGGGAGTTGGTGCATTTCTCATGATATTCATGACATAAAGCAGGTAATACTTCAGGGTAGAATAGAATCAAAAGCTGGGTTGGCATTTTGATTTGCGGATTACAACTGCTTTGACCCAATCCTGGAAATGGATTAGATACTGGAGTTTGTTTCTCCTAGTCATTCGGAAATAGAATGGCTTGACGGACTATAAAATAATAGGCATCGACGAATGCGGATGCACAACTACTCGTGACTATCAACTGATAGACGGAGGTCAGAAGAAAACTAAAGGGGGACAACTCAAGGAACATAACTTTCTGAGTTGTGGATGCATAGATCGAATAAAGCGCAACATATTTCTTCCAAATAATCCATGAAGAATGGGAAGAATTGGTAGAGTCACCAATATAGGATGGGGAACTCATCAAGAGCACTCTTATTGTGACCTTTTGGTTCAACGAAGAACTTCTAACATAAGCGGTTCATGGTATTTGGAAGAAGGATATACCACGGACCTCGAAGACTATCACAAAGGTTACTAATATCCTAAAGGAACAAGCAAACACTACCAACACAAGGTAAGTAGAGTGAATCTTGAGCTCAAGAACCCAAAAATAGAATGCCTAGTAACTAAATGGCATCACGGGATGCTTTCGAGAATAATGGCCAGAATCATCACACGAAGGATACAAAGAATTGCTAGATTACTGAGTGGTTCTCTAAGACACCTAGGGTCATAATAGTATCTCCAACATATATGTCGAGGCAACTGAGTACCTCAACTCACCGATTAGTGTGGTTAAACTGGCCCAAAGAAACATCGGGAACGGAAAGAAGGGATTTGCAAATGCATCAGACTATTTGGAAACCTGGGATGACTCAGACAGCATAACGGTTGTAATTGCTCAAAGATTTAAGACGTCCAGCGAAAATGGTGGCATTAACCACTTAACATCACAATATCAAGGTTCTGAGGCCAGCTATGAACATACGGAAGTAGTAGAAACTGAACTGAGACTTGGAACCATCAATCTTATAAGTCTACAAATTAGTAACATGTGATCCTGATAGAAAGATGAGAAGCCTAGTTCTTAATCCCCGTAGAAAAGAAGAGGTTGACTCAGATCAGAAGGGCATAAGGTAAACGAGTAAAAAGAGCCTTACGTTCCCTTCTACAATCAATTCCCTTATATAACTAGAGCATTTCTAGACTTGACTTCGACCAATTTGGCTTGGTAATCCTATAGGCAGTCAGGCTCTGATACTAAAGCTGTCAGGACCCCGATCCTAAGTCACACTGATCTAGCATGTAACACTTCATATCACATTGCGGCCTCATGCATAGTATTCCCACGGGTGCCACCTTACCTGGCCCGGGACCGTCTGCACCTTTTAGCTCACATATATGATAGTGTCGCTAGAATCCATATGACAGAGAACCCGGGCCGACATGACTAGTCGTGAATCCAAAGTGGCACTAACTTACAGGGACATGCATACATGACCCAACAACGAATGTGTCGGTCATCAGCGAGCGAATCCGGGCTGTAGCAGCTGGGCTAATTGGACTCCGGAGAATCCGGCTGTAGCAGGCTAACAGGACTCCGGTAGACACCGCGTGACATTTCCCTGAAGGGACATACATAGGAACGAAGAAGGACACATGTCGACCAGCCTAAGTGTTCCGGAGCATTAGCAAGCTACCATGGCTCAGTGGAAGCACTAGGAGACATTTCCCCATAAGAGAGGCTACCAAGAGTAAACGCCTAGATAGTCAGATCCCACACATACCAATCATTTCAAATCATACACACAATATGCTCGATATGTGCAAATACAACATGGCATCACAAGAAAACTCTACAACTCAAAGTATTTATTCATTAGGGTCCGAGGAGCCAAGTATTACAAACATGGGTCTCATGACCCAACATACAGAGCATACAAGCAACAAGCGGAAGCATAACATGCCTGAGTACAGACAACTATAAATGAGAAAGGCTGAGAAGCTTGACTATCTACAAGACCCTGCCGAGGGCACAAGATTGTAGCTGAGGTAACAAGCTAAACGTCGGAGTCCACGCGGAAATACTAGTGATACTGAAGTCTCCCTGCAAAACATAAATTAAGAAAACGTGAGTACAAATGTACCCAGCAAGACTTACATCAGAACTAGCTACATATGCATCAGTATCAACAAAGGGGGTGGTGGAGTTTAACTGCAGCAAGCCAACTTTGACTCGGTGGCTATCCTGAACTATGACTACAAGTAACTCTTTTGAGGTGGCGCACACGAGTCCACATATTCACCAATCAATACACCACTATGGATCCGCTCCTGTCTCCCTACAAGAACACCATCTATAGCAGTCACGCTTATCTTGCGCATTTTAGAGTTTCCACTTTCACTTGTCTATGAACTGTATAGGCAACCCAGAGGTCCTTTACCGCGGAGGCGGCTATTCAAATATATCCTTTATAACCCTGCAGGGGTGTACTTCTTCACACACGCTCTCACCACTTACCGCCATGTACACATCATGTATTTCGGCAACCTTCAAGCGGAAGCCTGGCAAGGGTGTCGGCCACGACCTGACTAACCACACAAGTCCCTAGTCCAGTTTTATCGCCTATTCACGTTCCATCCGCAGGGTGTCCGGCTGAGGTTTCCACATACAGCCCCGGACGATGTGTGCAGGGTTCCCGAGACAGCAAACAGGCGCCCGGTACACTGTGCCACGTGCCTACCGCATCACAGCCCACCCCTTGTGTCAGCGCTGCGCACGGCCTCCATCATAGTACAAACACCAGAAACTACTTGCAACTCCTGGACAGAGGACAGGGGCAGTTAATAAGTCGAGATAGTCAATTAAGGATCCCAATGTGTGGTAATAGCTGTTCATGGATCAGAAACACAGAACTCAGTTCCTGAGGACGGTTTCAATGAGACAACCCAACATGTACTCCTACATGGCCTCTCATCTCTACCTTTACCAAATTGTGTTCACACACTTAGCTCTCAGCAGTAGGACATGTTTACAACTTTCCAATTCATCCCCGATGAATCAGACCTGACTCAACTCTAAGAAGTAGCAGGCATGACAACAAGCATGAATGAGTAGGCATATCAGGGCTCAAACAACTCCTACTCATGCTAGTGGGTTTCATCTATTTACTGTGGCAATGACAGGTCATGTAGAGGACAAGGGGTTCAACTACTGCAGCATGTAACAGTTGAATCGTTGTTGTCCTAATGCAGTAAAAGATAGCAGGAGTGAGAGAGTGGGATTGTATCGGAATGAACAAGGGGGTTTTGCTTGCCTGACACTTCTGAAGATAGTATAGCTCTTCATCGGTCTCATCGAACTCATCGTCGAAACTACGTCCACTGAGAGGGGGCAAATACCGGCAACAGAGAAAGAACACAGTCAATGCAATGCAACAATATGATGCATGATTATGACATGGCAATATGCTGTGGTTTGAGCTAATGCAACTAGCAACAATTTAAATGAAGTTGGTTTGAATCCAAGATTCAAATTCAAACTCCATATGTGATTATCCATATGCCATTTAATTTGTTTGGCCTGATCAGCAGGTATAGGTGGTTCAAATATGCATGAAAATGCCAAAAACAGATTCTTTGGATTTTTTTTGATAATTTTTCATATATAATTTATTTCATGCTGAGCTATAGATTATTTTCTATGAATTTTAGAAGTTTTAACTATTTTTTGGAATTTCTGAATTATTTCAAATATAGAAATTACTTACTGTGTCAGCATGACATCATCATGACGTCATCTGGTCAACGGGGATAGTCCAGGTCAAACCTGACGTGTGGGGTCCACACGTTAGTGAGACAGGGCTGGTTAGTGTCACTGACTGGTGGGCCTGGTCAACGGCCACGTCAGCAGGGTCAATTCTAACGCGTGGCTCCCGCTGGGTTATAAACTAATCTAAGCAGGAAATAAACACAAGGTTAATTAAGCGTGGGGTCCATCCGTCAGTGAGCTAGGGGGTTAGTTAGTGGCGTCATTAGCGTTTAGTGATGGTGCCACGTCAGATATGCCGAAGGTTAGACGACGCCGACGAACCAGAGCGGCGGTGGCTCGCTGGAGTGGCGCTAGGGGCAGCGGCTCGGTGCGCTGAGGGCACCAGGAGGAAGCTCGTGCTTCCGTTCATCCAGTGGGGGCAGCAGCAGGTCGCAGGGTGTTCTGTAGCGGCAGCGGTGGCGAGTTGGGCGGCAGCCGGAGCTCGGTTGTTAACGGAATCGACGACACGGTGCGCGGGAGGACCAGCGGTTTGCACCTACGGAATCTACGAGAGCTCACGAACCCAACGGAGGCACGCATGGGACCATTTGGTCACTGGGGGCTTCGCCGGCGATGAGGCCGTGCGTCGGTGGCTAGTGCAAGCAAGGGGCGTCGGGTATGGCGATCAAACGGAGGCAGGGTTAGGGGGGAATGACCGGGGGCTCACTGCGGTCACGAAGAGCTGGTCAGTGGGCTCGGGGGAGGCTGGACGGTGTCGGAGCATCTTCGGCGATCTGGAGAGCCGAAGGTTGAAGACGACGGCGTCGGCGGTGTTCAGCGTTGCGTAGCTCAGCGAGGAGGTCGAGGGCGACACGGTGGATCTGGGGGACACGTCGGTAAGGCGAGGGGGAGGCGGTGGCTGTGAGGGCAAAGAAGGGCAGTGACGGTGCCGCTCGGCAGGTGAGAGAGAGAGAGAGAGAGCCAGGGGAGGGGAGAGGCCACGGGTGAGGGAGAGATAGGCCAGGGGGATGCGTGGCGTCACCTAGAGTCGTCCAGGGCGTCGGAAGAAGCAGGAGGTGGCCGTCGGTGGCCGCGTGCGTTCTAGCACACCGCGGTCACATGCCCTAGTGCCCACTGGCACGAGGTTGAGGATGATCGGCGCCGCCAAGGATCTGGCCGCACAAAGGCCAGCCGATCAATGGCCGGACAGGTAAGCCAGGTGAGTTTCTAACCCTTTTCTATTTTTGTTTCTGTTTTCTAATTTGCAGTTTGTTTTTGATCCAGTTTAAAAACCAAAACGAAATCATTTTTATAAATCTTAAAAATATTCATGAGCACTTTCTGAATTATTTTAGTGGCTCACAAATAGTTCCATCATTATTTGAGCATTTAAATTATTTATAGTGTTTAAATGCCCAAAGTCAAATACTTTATGATTTAATTCAAAAATCCAGGAATGACCTATAAATATGTTCATCATTTTTGGCAGAGCTTTTCACCTTTATAAGAAATCGCGAACATTTCCAAAGGGCATTCTGGGTCATTGAAAAAAATATTTTATTTGAACCTATTGGAAATTCATTTGGTGCTAGGGTTTACCAATCCCCATTTCAAATTTACATAAAATTTAAACATGATGCAATGCATGTGTACTAGCCTAGTGCAAGCTAAAGCTAGGGATGTGACAAAGAAAACGTTCATGCATGTTACCAAAAATTATATCATTGAAAACTATATTGAAAATACGAATCCAACGATATAATTTTTGTTGACATGCATTAACATTTTGTTAGCTAAATATTTGGTAAAAAATTGGCACGAACTACAAAGGTGACCTATAAACCATGACGGAGGTAGTACTACTCCTATATACCACTGTACTACTCCTACTACTAAAAGACATATATTTCAAACAATATGATAATCTCTCTAACCAAGGTAGGGACAAGGAGTAAACAGAGGGAGCAGTAAAATTTTCTCCTCGTCCTGCGAGTCACCGCGTGCGTGGGCGAGGGAGCGGGTGTAAGGCGTACTAGTAAGCAAGCTTCACCTCATCTTGTGAGCCACCGCGCCCGTGGGCGTGGGAGACGGCGTACTAAGCAAGCTTCTCCTTGTTCTACGAGTTTACGGGACACATCAAATTTACTCCAGTGTATAGAGCCTTGCCTCTAAGGTAGGCTCCACATGGTTTGCCTCTTTTTTAACATAACACGTCAAGTCGCAATTTGTTTGTTCACCCATGGTAGACGATCCTCCATCAAGTGGACAACCAGTACACGTGTCAAATTACCACGTGGGCTGCCTTTTCGTATAGAAATGAGCTCCACCATGTACCCGCACGGGTGTGGTTGGGAAAGAGATGGGAGTACGTGCGCCGTGCGTGCACCTCTTCTCTTCATGCACGTCCCCCACCTACGTGGGTGTGTGTGAGACAGATACAAAGCTAGACATAATGCATCGTCCATCCCCATGCCTCCGCCCAATCCGACCACCAGTCACCACCGCGCCCCACTCCTCCTCACCTTATCTTTCATCTTTCTCGAGATATAATTTTTTCGATGAAATTCTCGAGATACCATTTTTCCGATAAAAATTCTCGAGATATAATTAGTTTTTACACATGGGATTACTCCTGCATGGGTCAATCACATCAGGTGTTTTGTAAAAAAAAATGCATCTTGATGTTCCGTGCAATGCACATGCATCTTGTTAGTCCATGGAAACAACACATGGAAAAATTTCACGGCGAACGAGGGATTTGAATCTGCTGGGAGGGGCTGTTTGGATCTTGCCCGGGGTAGCCAAAATATTGGCGACCCTTTTTACACCGATGCCTCTGCCACCAATGAACGAGGAATGGCTCGGATGCTAATGCATCCTCCAGCGCGCACGTTGGAGATGAGCTTGCACGAGCTGTGCTTTTTTGGTCCCACCACGCCGCCCGAGCCAGCCGTAGACCGACCGGTGACCTGGAAATTACGCCATCCAACTGTAGCCGCACACATTCTGACAACAACTCAACCAACCGTACGGAATTCATTCAAACACGGCGATATTTCATATAAACAATGACAGAATTCATATAAAATACTGGGTTTTCATACAAACATGACGGATTTCATTACATTCAAATCAACTAAGCGGTGCTAGTTCTGGACAGCACATGTATATAATACCTGGCCTAAATGGTCACCCATTGATCCATTTGTGTTCCTCATGTCCGACAGCACGATCACCGGACTGTCGGGAGCACCGGAGGTAAATGCTTCATCGCAAAGGACGGCTCGCTTCCCCACTGCCCAACTGATATCGTTGGCTGATGCCCAGGATGATGGTGGAAGGGGGCTTCTCCACTTCCGTGGAGCCCATGCGGGGTCGACGAAGGTCCTCGCAACAAAAGGATCCGGCAAGACACCTGTTGTGTATGCCGATGTCGCCTCCGCAGTCGCCTTCATGGGACCCAAGCGGCGGCGGCCTCCCATGTTCTACTTATCCTTGATGATGGCTGCGGACGCGGAGGCGCTGGCCACTGACTCGTCGCTCTCCGCGCACCCAGCTTCTGTCTCTCCTTGCATGGCGTGGCCGCCGACATGGGAGTCTCGGCCATAGAAACGGGAGACGCAGTCGCAGACACGGGAGGCGCGGTATGAGGCAGCAGCGTGGACAGCTGCGGCGACGCTCGTGCGCTGCTCCTCATCGAGCTGGCCTGGAGCAACGAGTTGCTGAACCGCGCGCCTGCTTCGGGCGGCAACTGGCTCCGTCAGGCGAGGGGAGGGAGGTGGATCAGCGAGCTGCATAGCTCGTGTCCGGCGGGATCGGCGGGCCACCCAGCTGGCTTGGATGCGGGATAACTACTCTTTGTAAGCCATTGTAAGAGTGGACAAAATGGTGAAGGAGGAGATAGGGGAGCGGCGGAGGTGTGCGATTCTTGGCCGGCATTCGGTCTCGTTTAAATAGACGTCGGGCAGGAGGAGCTCGGCCGGCGTTGCGTTTAATCACGGCCCGGTCATGAATGAACGTGTGTCCAGAGTGGGTTTCTTGGCTTCCACACATGTTTCATGGAGGCATTTAAATGCGGCAAGGAGGCGTGTTCAGCTGGGCATGCAGCGAGTGGCGCCCTCGACTCTGATGTACGATACCGCGCCGTTCTTCCACTGACGTGTGGGCTCTTTGGGTACATGGCCTGCAGTGACCCAATGCAGGCTGAGCACGTCAGAGGAACTTCTGGTGGGCCAGGGCGGTCAAAAGCGGGCATTTCATAAACCGATGAGTGTGACGTCATCTATTTCATGTAGATAAGCCTACGAAAGTCTACTATATAATGTAAGAGAATTTTAAAATTTTCATATATAAGTTGATAGCCCATTCGATTGACTAATACCCATAAAAATCCATGTCCTTAACAAAGGGTGCATGCACGTATAGGTTGAGCGTGTGTCTTATGTCATGTGTTGTGTGCATGCAGGCGTGCGAGTGTTGCGGGCGTGCATGTGTACGTTTCAGTTTATCTTCAACCTCCACCCCCCTGAGCCCCCAGGCACCACCGGCCTAACCGCCGGCCCTCGCCCGCCCGGCCCGGCCCAGCCGCCGCCCGCCCGCCCAAACCACTCCCGATCGTCGGTGCGCCACGCCTGCCATCCCTCTAGCCCCCTCCCCGCCGAAGCTTTTTCTCCGCGATCCCCACGCCACCGCCCAATCAACGCGCCCCGCCACTGCCGGCGAGTGCCAACCAGAGATCTCACGACTTTGAATCCCCCGACCACTAATTTATTACCATTTTTGTCCTTCATACACGCGCTGACAGGTGGGCCCTATGGTAATGTGCGCTGCTGAATGTGGACCGTTTGACTGGTCAATTCATCATGTCATCAACAAATTAAGGAGTTGTATGGTGAGCCAGTGACCGTATGATCACCCTAAAATGTATTTTATTAACACCGTACATACTCAAACTACCATTTCTTCCTTTATTATACGCACTGACAGGTGGGCCCTATGGTTACGCGCCCCGATGGTGCAACACTAGTTGCGCCACATGGAATGTTTGACTGGTCAATTGATTGTGTCATCAACAAAATACGGAGTTGTACATGTGAGCCAGTGACTGTATAATCACGATATGTATTTTTTTAACACGGTACAGACGCAAGCGTTCATATATACACGCAAGTACTCACCGCTATAAGCGCACACACGCAGACCCTACCCCTATGAGCACCTTCGAGAGAGTGAGCCAGCATATGATCTTGAGATTTTACGAAGTCATCATAGGTGCCTCGTAGTCAAGTGGAATGTCTCCTCCCACTGAACGCACATCATCGGAAAATACTGAAATTAACCCAGGATAAATGCGAGCACCAGGACTTTATCCCTGGTGGGCTCGGAAACCATCGTCCTTCCTAACCATCCAACCACGGGTTGGTTAGCACCACAAAATGTATGTGGTGACCGTGATGAGCTTATTCTGAAGTCCAGTGACCATATCGTGCTTTCGCTTCAAATACAATGACCGTAAGTGCTGTCAACAAAATACAGAGCACGCATCAAATACAATGTCCATCAGTGTCATCAACAAAATACGGAGACATATCATGAGCTATATACCATATGATCACCACGAGAATGTATACGGTGACCGTAATGAGCATATTCTGAAGTCTAGTGACCGTATAGTGCTTTCGCTTGAAATACAGTGACCGTCACGCGTGAATGTGTCATGGGCATGCATACTTTTAGAGGGCCGAGAGATAGTTTGTGTGCGTACGTGAAAGTGGTGTAGAAAGAGGGGTGTCCGTGGAGACAAGGAGAGATATGCCCTTCGCTTTCTTTTCCCGTGATTAATATTTTAGGAGAAAATATAAACATTCACAATGCAGAACAAATATTTTTGGATTCACCATGCAATTAACTTTCATGTATAACATTGTACTATTGTTTATGCTTATTTTCTTAGTGGTCGATTGCGTGTGTGGTGTGGTGGGCACATCATTTCTAGTTGGGGTGGGCACATCATTTCTAATTGTGGTTGGTCAACATGAGGACTCATGGGTCGGTTCCATCCTGCGCCACATATGTTGGACCGAGACGCATTATATGAAGACTCATCTGGAGGACTTGGCGTACAACACGAAGCTACCAGAGTCGTGGAGGACTCTATCCCCACTGGTGATAAGCCGACTATATATGATTTGTAACCCTAGGCCCCGAGTATGTTATAGAAGCCTGGGGGCTAGTTCATCGATAGTATACACACACACACAATGCCTGGTATTCACGTGTACTTTGTACACACCCCTATCACTAATACACTGTACTAGGAGTAGGCTTTTTCCTCAACTGCAAGGGTCCGAACTTGGGTAAAACTTTGCCTCGTATTACCATCCAGCCTAACAAATGTGGATATCTCACCGAATGATCTGATGGAATCATATCTGCCAACTACTAAGAGAGAGGTGTGTCTGTGGGGAGGGGGCAATGTGCGCGAGAGAGGCCTAAAGATAATGTGCGTGTGGGAGACACGTAGGCACATATATGTGCGTATAGAGGGCTAGTAGAGACCGTGCGTGTGTATATATGCATGTGAGAGAAATAGTGTTTTCCAACTGAGATTAGTGAATACATAGTAGTCAGAAAGAGAGACAGATATATAGAGAGAGTGTGCGTCAGACACCCCGACACCCCAGGAGAGATTGTGAGCATGTCTAAAAGAGAAATGCCGATGTACATAAAGTGTGTGCACTTATGATGCGTTAGATAGAGAGATATATAGCGCGTTTGTGAGAACGAGCCAGCATAGTGCATCTACGTGTAAAAGGCGGTTCTACACATTAAATTAAAATATAAATGGCATTATTATTTTTGTATGAGATCATGAATTTTGCAATTTTCGTATGAACGGAAATCGGTCTATCAGACACCCATACTCTATTGAATTCTAGCATGTGCATGTGTTTATTTCATATTATCGATCCATAGAGTGAGAGCGGATTGAAATACATGCAATGCATTGCTTTCGCAATTCATATATAAACATTAATTAGTGCACTCCATGTCGTTAGTGTGAAGCACTTTATACATTTGTCACTTACATGGATATATTCCAAATTGCTAGCTTCGAAATAGAATACATGTTGAATTCAACATAAACGGGGTTTCAAAGGTTCGAATTCATAGGAAGTGCATTCTTCTATTTGAACCCGAGATAATGGCATTTGTAAATCAAATCTAAAAGGGGGCATCAATCTTTGTTGTGCATTTGAACATGCTATATATTCATACACATGTCTAACTATTTTTTTTGCAACCAAGGAGATTATATCTGGAACCATGCATGAACTGAGGAAAGTTGCATATTTTTTAATATATACTCGTGTACAATGTATATTCAAATGTACCCCCTCCATTCAAAAATAATTGCAGTTTTAGGATTTTCAAGAGTAAAAGTTTGTGAAGTTTGACAAATCTTGAAAGTTCAATTCAAGAAAAACGAAAACGTTAATGCTTCTGCTCCCAAATATTGAATGAAGCGCCAAATAAGTCTCTGGTCACCCGAAACCACGCGAGACAAATGTTTGGTGGTAGGAAATTACTATCCTGACTCTGGCCCGTGTAGCCTATCGGCCTGATGTTCAAAGGTCTAAACCAGGGTAGGTTTGTAACTTCACCAAAATGTCAGTCTCAACCGCCTCCGAGAAGCATTCATAAGCCGTGGGCGCTTAAACACCCATGTGCTCGGCCGAAATCTATCCCGCCCACCATTTGGGATACTTGATGAAAGGATCGATATAGTTGACTAGAGGGGGGTGAATAGGCAACTAACATTTTTATACTTTTCTTTACCAAATTAAACTTTGCATCAAGGTAGGTTGTCTAGAAATGCAAATAGGTAGGGAAGCTATATGATGCAAAAACAACAAGCATGCAAGCAAGTAAGGAAAGTAACACAAGTAAACTTGCACAAGTAAAGGCACGAGATAACCAAGAGTGGATCCAGTGAAGACGAGGATGTGTTACCGAAGTTCCTTCCTTTTGAAGGGAAGTACGTCTCCGTTGGAGTGGTGTGGAGGCACAATGCTCCCCAAGAAGCCACTAGGGCCACCGTATTCTCCTCACGCCCTCACACAATGCGAGATGCCGTGATTCCACTATTGGTGGCCTTGGAGGCGGCATCAACCTTTACAAACAAGGTTGGGGCAATCTCCACAACTTAATTGGAGGCTCCCAACGACACCACGAAGCTTCACCACAATGGACTATGGCTCCGCGGTGACCTCAACCGTCTAGGGTGCTCAAACACCCAAGAGTAACAAGATCCGCTAGGTATTAGTGAGGGGAATCAAATTTCTCTTGGTGGAAGTGTAGATCGAGGCCTTCTCAACCACTCGCGAGCAAATCAACAAGTTTGATTGGCTAGGGAGAGAGATCGGGCGAAAATGGAGCTTGGAGCAACAATGGAGCTTTGGGGGAAGAGGTAAGTCAACTTTGGAGAAGAAGACCCACTTATATAGTGGGGGAAACAATCCAACTGTTACTCCCCTTGCAGCCCCGCAGAGAGCGGTACTACCGCTTAACAACCTAAGCGGTACTACCGCTCCCCCTAGCGGTACTGCCGCTGGACCGGAGCGGTACTACTGCGGTGGTAAGGGCGGTACTATCGCACGAGCGATACTACCGCCTCTACTGCCGCAGCAAGTACCGTAAAACTCGACACGAAAAAAGAGCGCCCGAGTCGAGGCGGTAGAAGCACGTAGTCAAGTGCCATTATCGCTGGGGCTCCAAGCGGTACTCCCATCAGAGAGCGGCATCGCTGCCAGGAGTTCTAAGCGGTACTACCGCTCCGACACGCGGTACTACCTTTGGGACAAGAACAATCACAAAGAGGACAGGAACGAGCCCTCCATTGAAGCGGAAAGGCTCGGAGGGTGAGCAAAGGATGTGTACGCGATGATTCCACCCTAGCCTTTCCAAAGCGGACTCCCTCTTGATAGTACGGTGAACCCTACGAAACTAGTCCACCAAACTGAAATGAAAGGACTACACCGTCTTCGCTTCAAACTCCGAGGGGAGGGAATCGTCTCGTGCCAAAGGATGAATCTCTGAAAAACTCAATGCACACGATTAGTCCGCAAAAGCATTGTCATCAATCACCAAAACACCTTAGGGATAAATATGCCCTTACAATCTCCCCCTTTTTGGTGGATTGATGACAATACAGGATTTGCATAGACGGAAAAAGACACAGGACATAAACAAACCCCACATCTATAAAATATAGACGGGCTCCCCCTAGATGTGTGTCATCAAGATAAGTGCTTTGGACTGCACGGCACACATACTAGGATCAACACTTCCCCTGTATTTTAGAGACCAACACCCTAAGCGCTAACCATGAGAGCAGGGTATATAACATAATAAGCATGCAACTCAGAAGATACCAAATGACTAGAGACATAGATAATGATAAGATAAAGATAAGGTAGCATATGTCTCACACCATATGACTGGAACTTAGGTCTCACTGACACAAAACCAAACAAAGCAAATGGCAAGCAAACACAACAAAACCACAAAGACCACAAAGACACACTCGCAACCACAAAGACACACTCGTAACTCAATGACACAAATCCTAGATGCTCATCCCCTCTGGCATCGAGACACCAAAAGGGGCAAAGAGCGACCCTATGGCTCCAGGTGAGAGAAAACTGAATATCTTGAACATCAGACAGCTGCACCACCATCCTCAGTCGGAAACTGCTCGGCATCTGAATCGGTCCACGGGACAGGTGCTTTCTTTGGACCCACTCGCCCTCAGTGATCTGACCCTCAGAACCACTGGTAACTATCGCACCCAACTGACGCATAAGCTCCTTGTGACGTCCCTTGCCTGCTTCTCGGCCACGTGAATCATGTACTGACCATGAGACTCCATGCAGAACAGCTTCTTCATCTTGTGCTTGAGCTTCTTTGCCAAAGAGGGCTCTGCCTCAGAAGGCTCAGAGTCATGGTCATCACCAGCATCAGCCTCACCCTCGGACTCCATGGCAGCCGCAGAAGATGGAACCCCAGTTTGAGGAACGGAGGTACCCCAATTATCCTTCTTCCTCAGACGCTTGATCTCATGAGAAACCAACTCTCCGCTTCAAATGATTCCTCGGGATAGATGCGTCTCCAGGCCTTCTCAATGAGCAACATGATGAACGGAGCATAGATCAGGCACTTGCGCTCAGACATAGCAGAAAGAAGTTCAGACCACATCACATGAGAGATGTCCAGGGACTCACCAGTGTTTGCCTCCTTCTCATGCTGGCAGAAGAGAAGCATGTCCACGAGATAGGAATGAACCTGGTCCAGATTCTCGATATGAGGGAAGAGAGTCTCGCGGAACACACGGTGAAGGATGTCCAGAAAGGCAGGCAGCTCATAGGTTGTCTTCTTAGTCTCAGGATTGACCTTCATAGTTCAGTAGGGCCGGAGAGCTTGCTTGTGAGTGGAGGTAACATTGTGGTGAGGACGGAACCCGACTGGAGTCTCAAGCCCTTGATCTTCCACCCCAAGCAACTCCATGAAAGCCTTCCACTTGACAACTAGCAGCTTCCCATTCGTCATGCAAGTCAGAGTCATGTCTTCATCAATTACTAGATGGACAGTGGCATAGAATTGAGCCACCAAGTCTGCATCAAAGTCCTTGTTTAACTGCATGATCCTGAGAATGTTCAACTGAGAGCACATCTGAAGGGCTTCACCAAAGTACTCAGGGTCCTTTTCCATAGCATCCGTGTTGATGGAGTGAAAATTGACAAAGAGGTTCTTCTTAGACTTGATCACCTCAAAGTAGGTGTCATACTGAAAGCGGTTCCAGAACGGGCGATTGACAAAGTTGGACTCTTGGTCTTCATCATAAGGGTTGAGGCGGCCTTTGTCCCTGTAATTCCTTGAAAGACATCTCAGTCACCTTCTTCCCACTAGGCTTTGGTCTGTTGGCTGGAAACTTCTTGGGAGGAGGATTAGCTCTTGAAGAAGCACCCATTGGTGGCGGTGGAGCACTGGAGGAACCACCAACAGACTCAGAAGTGCGGTAGCGCTTTGACATGGAACACCCGGGGTTGACAGGGTGGGCTTGCTGCTTAGGATGTTCATCACCTGGAACCAAACACACAGACACATGAAGCAGCCAGAAATAACGATAAAAAACCAACAACCAAACCAAACAAAGATCAATATGTGGTAGGATACGATGGAAACGGGCATCAAAGGTAGTATCATGACCCTTCCGCAGAAGATGCTTGAGCGGTAGTACCATTTAGTACGCTATGCGGTAGTACCGCTCGGAACGAGGAACAACAGTTCCCTACTACCGTGGACAGATCCGGCACTACCGGAGATGCCAAATTCAAAAATAAACCTACCAAATATCAATCCAAAGAGTCTAGTTGCCTTCTCCAACCTACTCAAGCCTAGTTTTAGCCAAAAAACTAGAGATGCATCCACTATTGCCCCTAAACACTAGATCTCAAATCTAGACAAGAAGAGAAGAGGAACGAGGGCAATACCAGCATCCATGGCAAGAGGACGAGGTGGGGATCGACTCCACCGAAGGAAATGGAGAGGGACGACCCGGAGACTGAGGGCCGCCGGAGCCCTCCCGCGGAGAGATGGCGCTGGAGAGACGAAGAGGAACAAGGGGACGAAGCAAATGGGTATGGGGGGAGGAAACCACCCCTGGCCACGACTTAACCCCCTGGTCCCGCCCCTCAGCGGTAGTACCGCGGTGGCGGGCGGTAGTACCGCTTATCAACATAAGCGGTAGTACCGCGCGTCACCAGCGGTAGTACCGCCCAGCACTACTCAGAACTAGACAAAAAAACTCTAAGCTCAAAAAGAAAAGAAAAACCGACGGCAAGCAGAGAAAACCAAGATTCAACCAAGGAACACTAGCAAGAGGACAGAAGACACACCCCTTCAAGAGAGGGGCAATGGCCGAGGCCACCTATGTTTGAGTCAAGAGGTATGGCATCGCGAAGATTTTAACCTTGGGCCCATGACCAAAACTCGTCTTGAAGCACAAGTACCATAAAAAATGGCTAATGTGAAAGAGTTGATCGATTTATGCATAATGGGGGGAGGGAGGGTTCATTGAGAGAACAACACTCCCCCTATGTCCATGCCTACACCTAAACAAGACAACAAGTTGAGTAAGGTGGGGTGTGCACGAGCTTAAGCAACATTGCTCGAATCAATGATATTTAGCTCATGTCTTAACTCGCGAAATCTTGCTTCATCCAAAGGCTTCGTGAAGATATCTGCAAGGTTATCATGAGTGTTGACGTAGTTGAGCTCGACCTCCCCTCGCCTAATGTGATCCCGGATGAAGTGATACCGAATCTCAATATGCTTCGTCTTGAAGTGTTGCACCGGGTTGAGAGAAATCTTGATGGCACTTTCATTGTCACACCAAAGAGGCACTTTTTCACAAATGACACCGTAATCCTTTAAAGTTTGCCTCATCCATAAGAGTTGTGCACAACAACTACCGGCCGCCACATACTCCGCCTTGGGTGGACGAGAGAGACACACAACTTTGCTTTTTAGAAGACCAACTTACCAAAGAGCAACCAAGGAATTGGCACCCTCCAGAAGTGGACTTCCTATCCACTTTGTCTCCCGCCCAATCGGAATCCGAATATTCTACAAGCTTGAAGTTTTCTCCTCTTGGGTACCACAAGCCAAAGTTTGGGGTATGAGCCAAATATCGAAAGATTTGCTTGACCGCCACAAAGTGGCTTTCCTTAGGTGCAGGTTGAAACCGTGCACAAATTACCACACTCAGCATGAGATCCGTTCTAGATGCACAAAGGTAAAGCAAGGATCCAATCATGGAACGATATACCTTTTGATCCACCGCTTTACCATTGGGATCAACGTCAAGTTGGCATTTGGTGGGCATTGGAGTGGAAGCCGGATTGACATCACTTAGCTTGAATCTCTTGAGCATGTCTTGAGTGTATTTAGCTTGGTTTATGAAGGTACCTTCGCTTCTTTTCTTCACTTCGAAACCAAGAAAGAACTTCAACTCTCCCATGGAAGACATCTTGAACTTTGAGGTCATTAGTGCGGAAAATTCCTCATTGAAAGCTTTGTTAGAGGAACCAAAGATAATGTCATCAACATATAGTTGGCACACAAACAACTCCCCTTCGACCTTCTTAGTAAAAAGAGTGGGATCGATTAGCCCAACTTCAAACCCGCGATCTTGTAACAACTCGGTAAGGTGGTCACACAACGCACGTGGGGCTTATTTAAGGCCATAGAGTGCCTTATCGAGTTGATACACATGATCGGGAAAGTAGGGATCCTCGAACCCGGGGGGTTGTTTGACATAAACCAACTCATTGATAGGACCATTAAGAAAAGCACTCTTCACATCCATTTGTTGCAACTTAAAGTTGTGATGAGAAGCATAAGCAATCAACAACCGAATGGATTCAAGATGAGCAACGGGAGCAAAGGTTTACCGTAGTCGATACCCTCGACTTGGGAGTAGCCTTGTGCCACCAATCTTGCCTTGTTGCGAATGATGGTCCCATGAGCATCTTGCTTGTTCTTGAAAATCCACCTGGTCCCAATGACATTGTGGTTCCCCGTTGGCCTTGGCACCAATCTCCACACCTTGTTGTACTCGAAGTTGTTGACTTCTTCATGCATGGCATTAAGCCAATACGGATCTTCGAGTGCCTCATATACCTTTTGGTGTTCAACACAAGAGACAAACGCGTGATGTTCACAATAGTTTGCCAATTGTCTACGAGTGCTTACCCCCTTTTGAATGCTTCCAAGTACATTCTTCATGAGATGACCCTTGGTGGAGAGCTTGGAAGCAATCTTGGTGGCACGACGCTCTAATTCCTCCTCGGTGGTGAGTTGAGGAGCGGTCACTTGATCATCTTGAGCGCCGTCTTGAGCTTGTTCTTGATCTTGAACTTGCTCGGGGGAGAGAACTTGACCTTGGGCATCACTTGGTGTGTCAACACCGTCTTGAGCATGATCTTGCCCTTGGTCTTGTTCATGAGGTTGAGGGCCTTCACTTTGTTCTTCGGAAGCGTGTGAGCCTTTGGTTGGTGATGGCTCCACTTGAGTGGAGCATTGTCCTTCTCCTTCGGCCACAAGGGGTTCCTCAATGGGTAGGATAAAACCAACACCCATTCTTCTTATGGCTTGAGGAGGAATTTCATCACCTACATCACAAGTGCCACTTTGCTCCACTTGGGAGCCGTTATTCTCATCAAACTCCACGTTACACGTCTCCTCAATAAGTCCCCTGGATTTATTGAGGACACGGTAAGCATGAGAGTTTGTAGCATAACCAACAAATATGCCATCATAAGCTCTAGCCTCAAATTTAGACAACCGAACACCTTTCTTGAGAATGAAACACTTACACCCGAACACCCGAAAGTACTTGAGATTGGGCTGAGTTCGTGAGTATCTCATAAGGAGTCTTGTTCAAGCCCTTGCGGAGGTAGAGCCGATTGGATGCATGACATGCGGTGTTGATGGCTTCGGCCCAAAAGTTGTATGGAGACTTGAACTCCGCCATCATGGTCCTTGCCGCATCCATCAACGCCCGGTTCTTCCTCTCCGCGACACCGTTTTGTTGAGGGGTGTAGGGTGCGAAATATTGATGCTTGATCCCCTCATCACTAAGAAACTCATCCAAGGTGTAGTTGTTGAACTCGGTGCCGTTTTCACTTCTTATTGTCAAGATCTTTGCATTGTGTTGACGTTGTGCTTCATTTGCAAAGTCAATGACGGTTTGTTGGGTCTCGCTCTTCCTCTTGAAGAAATACACCCAAGTATACCTTGAGTAGTCATCCACAATCACCAAGTAATACTTCCTACCGCCAAGACTATCAAAGGATAGAGGCCCAAAGAGATCCAAGTGAAGGAGCTCCAAAGGCCTCTTCGAGTAAATGATAGTCGTGGGAGGGTGAGCCTTCTCATGAAGCTTTCCTTCGGTACAAGCACTGCAAGCACGATCTTTAGCAAAACTAACATTCGTTAGTCCATGAACATGGCCCCCCTTGAGAAGACTTTGCAAAGATCTCATATTGACGTGGGCTAAACGGTGATGCCAAAGCCATCCCACGTCAACTTTAGCCATTAGGCATGTCGCGGTCTTAGTGGGTCGCTCCGAAAAGTTAATCACATATAGACCATTCTCGACATGCCCAACAAAGGCTACTTTAAGAGTCTTGCTCCACAACAGGGCCACGGTATCAATATCAAAGAAAGTGGCAAAGCCCATGATTGCAAGTTGACGAACGAAAAGTAAATTGTATGCAAGGGACTCTACAAGCATGACCTTCTCGACCGTGAGATCATGACAAATGACAACTTTGCCGAGTCCCAATACCTTAGAAGACGAGGCATCACCCCACTCGACATTGGTGGGCATAGATGGAATCTTGTGCACGTCCACCACCAAGTCCTTGCTTCCGGTCATATGATTTGTAGCTCCACTATCGTGCAACCATGATCCCCCACCCAAGCAAACACCTACAAGAGATTAATGCTTGGTTTTAGGTACCCATTTTGTAATGGGTCCTTTGATGTTAGTAACAAGGGTCTTAGGAACCCAAATAGACCATTCAATGTATTCATGAGGAGAACCAACAAATTTGGCATAAACATGCCCATCACTAGCACGGCATAACACATAAGAAGGATTAAAGTCACTGGCTTTGTTGGGAGGGGTGGCATTGCCCTTCTTGACACCGCCACCCTTCGCATTATTCTTCTTCTCCTTGGAAGCACCCTCTCCCTCCTTCACAAAATTTTGCTTGAGAGGAGGAGGTCGTTTGGTCTTGTCATTCTTCTTCTTGTTCTTGGGCTTAAAAGTAACCCAATCCCCTCCTTGGCCACAACTTCCTTTTGATTGCTCAAAAGGTCGTTGAGATTCTCCTCACCTTGTATGCATGTCACAAGGCCTTTCTCAAGTTGCTCCTTCAACTTAGAATTCTCCTCAACAAGATGCACATGCTCACAACAAGGGTTGGTAGCATTTGCATTATCAATCAACACCATATGAGGAAAAGTGGCTTTCTCCTTGGTTAGATTTACTTGGAGTTGATCATGAGACTCTTTGAGGCTAGCATGAACACCCTTCAAGACTTTGTGAGCCTTGTCGAGAATGTCAAACTCCTCTTTGAGTCTAGCAAGATCAACCCCAAGCTTTGCCTTCTCGGAGTTTAGCACACGATAAACAACGAGAGCATGATCAAGATCTTTCTTTAATTTAGCATGATCATCGTTGTATGACTCCTCAAGAGCCAAACGAAGACCACGCTCTTCCTCAAGAGCATTGGAAAGATCCAAAATCTCATCGGCATAGTCACGACTATGCCCCTCCATCTTAGAGATGGTATCCTCATGAGCCTCGATCATGTCATTGGCTTCACCAAGTTGTTCCAAGAGAGCAACGGCGCTTCTTGGATTTGCCCTTGAGTTTACCCATAAAGGCATCAAACTCATTCTCCTCCACATTAGTTCCCTCATGTTCATCAATGCTATCCGTCGAAGAAGGATGATTGATGATGGTAGTTTTGATGTTTGGGATTACCTTGTTGGTGGCTTTAGCCATGAGGCACTTGGCGGTGATGCTCTCATTGGGTGAGTCGAAGAGAGACACCCGTGGAGTCGTTGCAATGGCAATGGAGGCCATGGCAACCGACTCACCATCTTCATCATCGTCATCGTCCTCATTATACTCTTCTTGTACCACCAATGCCTTGGGAGGAGTCTTCTTGGTGAAGTTGCTCTTGTTGGGGAACGACTTGGCCTTGTCCTTACAGATGAGCTTTCCACCATTCTCTTCCCTCTTCTCATAAGGGCACTCCGCAACAAAATGGCTCACATTGACACAATTGAAGCAAGTCCTCACTCGTTGCTTGCCCTTTGCGCCATTTGAATTGTTCATGTTGAAGTTGGGCCTTGAGTTCTTCTTGCTCCAAAATTGCCTTGAAGCAAGTGCCATGTGTTCATGATAGGCATACTTCGTATCTTCGAGGTTGCTCTCCTCTTCTTCCTCCTCTTCCTCTTCTTCGACATAGACCTTGGCCTTCAAGGCAAGGTTGAGCCTTTTGCTCTTTGAGAGCCGGAAGCACCGCATTGTCGGCGGTCTTGTCCAATATGCTCATAGCCAAAAACTCATCTAACACCTCACTTGAGGACAAGGTGTGGAAGTCCGCCTTTGACGGATGACGGAGGACATGGCTTTGTGGTAGGGCATCATTGCCTTGAGGAATTTGGCGCTTGATCCAATTGCCATCCGTGTCCTTACTTCCATGATCTCGGAGAGAGACCGCGAGCTTGGTTACTCTCCGATAAAGCTCACGAGGTTCTTCATCTTCTTTCATTGCAAACTCATCGGCTTCATCTTGTACCACTTCATAGTTGGAACGTTGAATGCTTGCGCTTCCCTGATAGAGGGAAAGCACTTGGCGCCTAGCATCTTTGGACAATGAGTAGGGCCATAGATGAGGAAGGTCTTCAGGAGGGATTGCTTCTTGGATGATGAAGAGAGCATTCTCATTGAATTGATCATCCACGGCTTCTCTAGGAGTGAAGTTGCTCCGGTCATGCGGATAAAAACCTTCTTCAATGATTCTCCAAAGGTTAGTGTTCACATGATTTAAATGACGCTTAAAACGATAGACCCAAGAATCAAAATCCTCCTTTTTATCAATCTTTGGGGCAGGACCGACATGATTCAAGTGAGTAGAAGGAATCGGTCCACCATAGACAAGTGGAGGTTCCACATTGGCAAAGATGCCGGTGCCACTTTTACTACTAGAAGGAAGGGCTTTCTCACTAGTAGCTTCCCCCTTGTCGGAGGTAGCATCCGTCACCTTGTTGGCGGGATCACCCACTTCCAATGGTGCGGTGGAAAGTTTAAGCCCTTCTAAGAATTCATGAAACATGCCTTTGACCTCGAGGAGTCATGGAGGTTTTCAATGTTTCCAATTCCACATTGAACTCCTCACGAGAGACCGTGGTTCCCCCATCTCCCGTAGAAGAGACCATATTTGCACCGGAGTGCTCCTCCGCACCTTCTACGACGTCAACCATACGCTTCGGACGGTAAAGTCCTTAGTCAAGAGATGAGGCTCTGATACCAATTGAAAGGATCGATATAGTTGACTAGAGGGAGGGGGTGAATAGGCAACTAACAATTTTATACTTTTCTTTACAAAATTAAACTTTGCATCAAGGTAGGTTGTCTAGAAATGCAACTAGGTAGGTAACCTATATGATGCAACAACAACAAGCACGCAAGCAAGTAAGGGAAGTAACACAAGTAAACTTGCACAAGTAAAGGCACGAGATAACCAAGAGTGGAGCCGGTGAAGACGAGGATGTGTTACCAAAGTTCCTTCCTTTTGAAGGGAAGTACGTCTCCGTTGGAGTGGTGTGGAGGCACAATGCTCCCCAAGAAGCCACTAGGGCCACCGTATTCTCCTCACGCCCTCACACAATGTGAGATGCCGTGATTCCACTATTGGTGCCCTTGAAGGCGGTGACCGAACCTTTACAAACAAGGTTGGGGCAATCTCCACAACTTAATTGGAGGCTCCCAACGACACCACGAAGCTTCACCACAATGGACTATGGCTCCGAGGTGATCTCAACCGTCTAGGGTGCTCAAACACCCAAGAGTAACAAGATCCGCTAGGGATTAGTGGGGGGAATCAAATTTCTCTTTGTGGAAGTGTAGATCGAGGCCTTCTCAACCACTCCCGAGCAAATCAACAAGTTTGATTGGCTAGGGAAAGAGATCGGGCGAAAATGGAGCTTGGAGCAACAATGGAGCTTTGGGGGAAGTGGTAAGTCAACTTTGGAGAAGAAGACCCACTTATATAGTGGGGGAAACAATCCAACCGTTACTCCCCTTGCAGCCCCGCAGAGAGCGGTACTACCGCTTAACAACCTAAGCGGTACTACCGCTCCCCCTCGCGGTACTGCCGCTGGACCAGAGCGGTACTACCGCGGTGGTAAGGGCGGTACTACCGCACGAGCGGTACTACCGCCTCTCCGCCCAAGTACCGTAAAACTCGACATCTAAAGAGCGCCGAGTCGAGGCGGTTGAAGCTGCGTGGCAGCCGATACTACTGCTGGGGGCTCCAAGCGGTACTACCGTTGCAGAGCGGTACTGCCGCTTGTGGCTCCCAAGCGGTACTACCGCTCCGACACGCGGTACTACCGCTGGGACAAGAACAAGCACAAAGAGGATAGGAACGAGCTCTCCATTGAAGCGGAAAGGCTCGTAGGGTGAGCAAAGGATGTGTACGTGATGATTCCAACCTAGCCTTTCCAAAGCGGACCCCCTCTTGATAGTACGGTGAACCCTATGAAACTAGTCCACCAAACTGAAATGAAAGGACTACACCGTCTTCGCTTCAAACTCCGAGGGGAGGGAATCGTCTCGTGCCAAAGGATGAATCTCTGAAAAACTCAATGCACACGATTAGTCCGCAAAAGCATTGTCATCAATCACCAAAACACCTTAAGGATAAATATGCCCTTACACCTGAGATAACTGTCCTACCCCCAACCCGCAATATGTCCGAAGTTTTAGATGGGGGAAAGTTTGTAACTTTCCCCAAATTTCAAACAAGTGCGTCCCAAACCGAAACATTGTTCCCCCTTAGTTCCCCCTCCCTCCGTTTCCCCATTCGTACTCCGTGGGCGCCAAAACACCCTCTCCACCAGCCGTGAAACCCCAGCCTCCTCCGTCCTCCACCCCATCGCGCCCAAACCACCGCCGCCCTCCTCCATCACGCCAGAGCCGGTACCCCAACGTCATCGTCCAACGCAACCGCAACGCCCTCAAGGACTTAGCAGCTGAAGCCGAGGCAGAGCTGCCTCCACGAAGCCGACACCGACGCGGCGTGCATCGTAACCACTTCGACCACGCCGTCCTGCGCCTCACCGCTGCCGCTCCACTGTTGCAACCGTCCACCGCACTGGAGCTGTTCCTGCTACGCCGTTGTTCGCCGCCTCGGATCTGGTTCCCCGCCGCCGATAGATGGCCACCGCACCACACTCAACAACTTGGCCATGGGTTCGTCCAAGGCTCCACCGTCCTCCACAACTTCTCGTTTTAGCGAACCACAAGAAGATCATTGGAAAAACAGAAGGAGGACACAACACTGCCAGCAGAAAGAGGTACTCCTCTTCCCTTACTCGTGCAAATCTTACGTCTCTGCTCACATCGTATTTATCCCACGAAAGAAACTAGTTGAGCACTTCTTAATGCATCTTCCTCGTGATACTAAATGCACAAGGTTTCCTCCCATTTAATATTTCACCTTTGCTAGAGGTCAGTAGCACGCCTGGATTTCAATTCAGGGTCAGTCGAATCGCGATTAAAAGAAGCAGCACCCACTTAGGCGTACGGAGCACCTAGTCTGCCTGTTCGTTGGGGAAGCGACGCATTGGTGTCTATCATAGGGGTGTGAGGCGCAGGAGCTGCTTGCGCCCGATCTGGAGGTCAGCGGGACTTGAAGGGATGGCCGGGGGGGGGGGGGTGCCAAGCACGGCGGTGAGGTGAGGTCGAGGGGAAGGCGGAGGCAGGGGACTGGGCCAGTGGTCGCTGGCGTTTCGAGGAAGATCGTAACATTGACTGGCTGGAGGTAGATGAAGGTGATCTGCCCGTTCTTTGTACATCGGACGGTGTAGAAAAAATGGACTGACGTATTTCTTTTCAATCGACTGTTATTTTCATAGGACCACGCCTTGTGGTGTGCTGGAGGAGCATCTGCATTTCCCAGCCATCCTGTGCTCATATTTCAAAATCTTAGAATCTAGTAATTTCGTGTGCCATGCATGTTGTAGAGCTATAATATGTCTCCCATCATTTATTTCTCACCGACTTGCTATCTGCTACCTTTACACTGTACTACTTGTGCACACACTTCACCCATACTCACACTATTGTTTTTTTATGCATGGATATTTCAGACTACGCAAAGGTTGATGAATACAAGAAAGAAAAGATGTAAGTCGCTCTAGTGTAATTCAAGATAAGCACTAAGCGTTCAACGCCTAAAGGGTGCAAGTGCGGCCAGATGGAGACAGTAAACATAGCTCAGAGTTGATGATCTCAATTGCCACACACAACCATCCTGTGTGCTTGCTTTAACTTCACATGTCAAATGTGGTTGCAAGTTGCATATGGTGTCCAACTTGTATTGCTTCCAGTTTGGTTAAATTGCATCTGCTTACTTTACACATTATACCTTTGATAATGACATGCCTTCATGTTTTTGATACATACTACATATATCTATTAACCATGTTCGTACATCAAACTAATGCTCTTTTGTATCCCTCATCAATCACTTATGATGAGACAGTCACCCCAGTGGGTTTCTGTGAGAGGCGCTATTCGTTTAAAGAGTGAAGTGTCATCCTCCCCACATGATTCTCAAGAAATAGCAAGGCTAAATGAAGATAGTCAACATAGCTCTCTAGTTGATGACCGCAATTCCCCCACACCACCATCGCAGGTGCTTGCTCTTACTTGGTAGTGTGATATGTGGTTGCATGTTGCATATGGTGTCTACCTTGTAATGCTTCGAATTAGGGTAAATTGCATCTGCTTAGTTAACACATTATACCTGTGAATATGATATGCCTTCCTGTTTTTGGTACATACTACGTCTTTCTATTAACCATGTTCTTACATCAAACTACTTTTCTTGTGTATCCCTCATCAATCACTTCTGACGAGACACCTTCAAGTTGACAGTGTAATATTGGTTGCATCTTGCGTATCATTTCAAACATGTATTGCCTCTAATTTGTTGAAGTGCCACTTATAATGAGACACATCTAACTTGGTAGAGTGATTTTGGTTGGATCTTTCATATGGTGTCTAGATTGCATTGCTTCCAATTTGTTGAAATGCCTTCTGCTTAGCATTTTTCGTACATATTCCATCCTCCTACAATGTGGTTGCCATACATAAAAGTTGTGTCGTCAATATCATGCATCAATGAATTTGGAAGTTCGAATTTCATTCCTTTTTCTTATGTGTTTACTTGACAAGGCAAAATCTAAAAGGGTGAAGGCACGGAATGATGGTGGTCCTCTGGAGCAACCGAAACAGATGATCTCTGCAGATTCTCCTGCTACTCCTACTGCAGTGCAACTTCCAAATCTCATCTCCCCTACCCCACAACCCCAGGTGGTTGCTCTAACATGGCAGTGTGATATCTGGTTGCATGTTGCATATGGTGCCTAGCTTGTATTGCTCCTAATTTGTTAAATTGCATCTCGTTAGCTTACACATTATACATGTGAATATGACACGCCTTCCTGTTTTTGGTACATACTACATCTGCCTATCACACCATGTTCTTACATCAAACTACTGTTCTTGTGTATCCTGCATCTATTGCATATGATGAGACAGTCACACCCGTGGGTTAGTATGAGACGCGCTAATCTTATAAAGAGTGCAGTTTCATCCACTCCACATGATTCTCAAGAAACAGCAAGCCTAAATGAAGATATTGAACGTAGCTTTGTACTTGAAGACCACACCTCCCCTACACCACCATCGCAGGTGCTTGCTCTAACTTTGCAGTGTGATATGTGGTTGCATGTTGCATACAGTTTCTAGCTTGTAATGCTTCTAATTAGGGTAAATTGCATCTGCTTAGCTTACACATTATACCTGTGAATATGACATGCCTTCCTATTTTTGGTACAGACTACATCTATGTGTTAACCATGTTCTTACATGAAACTACCTCTCTTCTATATCCTGCATCAATCACTTACGATGAGACACCTTTATTCGTTGCATCTTGCATATTATTTCTAGCCTGTTGCTATGTATTGCTTCTAATTTGGTCAAATACATTTGTTAGGCCACCCTTTTAATTTGGCAGAGTGATATTGGTTTCATCTTTCATATGGTTTCTAGCTTGCATTGCTTCTAACTAGTTCGAACACCTTGTGTTTAGTTTACACTTTATACATCATACATGCCAATATGTTATGTCGTCCTGTTTTTCATACATAATCCATCCTCCTATCATGCGGCTGCCTTACATGAAAGTAGTGTTCGTCAGTATCATGCCTCAATGAGTTCTGAAGAGCAAATTTTATTCCTTTTTCTTGTGGGTTTGACTTGACAAGGCAAAATCAAAAAAGAGGAAGGAAAAGAGTAAGGAAGGCGATGATGGTGGTCCTCTGACAACATAAATGGAGCATCCAGATGCGGATTCTCCTTGTACTGCTAGTGCATTACAAGTTCTAAGTCTCCGCTCCCTTACTCCACCATCCAAGGTGCTTGCTCTAACTTGGCAGTGTGATATCTGGCTGCATGTTGCATATGGTGTCTAGCTTGTATTGCTCCTAATTTGTGTAAACTGCATCTGCATAGCTTACACATGATGCGTGTGAATATGACACGCTTTCTTGTTTTTGGTACATACTATATCTGTCTATCACACCATGTTCTTACATGAAACTACTATTCTTGTGTATCCTGCATCAGTCACTTATGATGGGACACCTTTAAGTTGGAAGTGTGATATTGGTTTGCGTCTTGAATATGATTTCTAGCATGTAGTTCTTCTAGTTTGATGAACTCCACCTATGACGAAACAGTTTTAACTTGGCAGAGTGATATTGATTGCACCTTCCATATGGTGTCTAGCTTACAGTGCTTCTAATTTCTTGAAGTGCCTTCTGCTTCGTTACCACATCATAGGTGTGAATATGTCACGCCGTCCTGTTTTTCGTACATATTCCATCCTCGTATCATGTGTTTGCCTTTCATCCGAGTAGTGTTTGTCAGTATCATGCATGAATGAGTTCTGAAGAGCGAATTTTATTCCTTTTTCTTATCGGTTTGACTTCACAATGCAAAATCAGTACAGCTGAAGGAAATTAGTCTGGCAATGGATGATGGTGGTCCTTCGAAGCAACTCAAATAGAGGGTCTTTGTAGTGACCAGACCTCAAACACTCTGACCTCTGTGCATCAGTGTCATCCATGGATCAGTAGTGCTGACACGCACAGTACTTGAAGGATTTATAACAGAGTAGCAATCACACACTTATCACGTCGAGTGTCTCCAAAAGAGAACTTATTACAATAAATATGGCTTAAGGCCATCTAATAACGATAAGAGCGGTAGGCTTGGAAGATAAGCGAGTCCATCAACTCCAGCGGCATCACCGAGTATAGAACCACGACCTAAGGCACCTTACTGTAAATGCGAAAAGTCTGCAACATGAACGTTGCAGCCCGAGAATGGGTCAGCACATGGAATATGCTGGCAATGTAACACATAGAGAGCAATATGAAAGAGTAATGCTACACTACGTGCACATATGGCTGGTGGAAAGCTCTATGGTTACCGTTTTGCGTAAAGCCAATTTTTCCCTACTGCAAAGGAATGAATTTTGTTTAACTATCATGGTGGTTGTTAAACATTGAGAATGGTTGACAGCATTCTCAATCCCAATTAAACATCATCATTTAAAACCCAACAATATTAATTAAAGTAACATGATGAGATTCACATGATAATCCAAGTACTAGATACTCAAGATGTCCATAACCGGGGACACGGCTAACCATGATTAGTTTGTTACACTCTGTAGAGGTTTGTGCACTTTTCCCCACAAGAATCGATCTCCTCCGTTGGGATTCTCGCACTACATGGTATTTGAGAAACGGATGACCGAGACATAGTCTTTCAGAAGCGCTAGCACCTTACGAACGGGTAGAAGTTACACCTACATCCCTCTACATCTGCTAGTCTACCACTGTAAGAGTTAGCATGACTTAGTAAACTATGCTAGAGCCCATAATAGCTTGTGGGTGCACACGGAAGTTTCTAGCATGAATAATCTCATGATCCCTTTGAGCCTGGGTGGCGGTCCAAAAGAAAAACAGGCAATCCTGGAATACACAGGTACCTCAATCCACCCAGATGTGTGTTTTAGTTGCCACCTTAAGTAAACCATTTATTAACAATCTCACATATGTCATGGATACACTCACCCAATCCACGTCTACTTAGAATAGCATGGCAACAATAAGCAAACGTAGAAGTAACTCCCAAGGGTTTGATAATAAAACAGGTAATAGGTACCACCTCAACTACTTTCCCAAAACCCCACAGTTTAATTAGATCCTAATCATGCAATGTTTGAGGATTGATCTAATGCATAAAAACTGGGTATGAAAAGAGGTATGATCAAAGTGTTACTTGCCTTGCTGATGATCCGTGAAACCTAGGGACTCAAAGTAACAGGCGGCGCACTCCGTGTACTCTATCGCAAACAAACAAGCACACAATAAGTACTCAACTAATGCACAGGTAAAACTCAAATAAAAGATCTAACCAGAAAGTTCAACTTAAGAACTCCGGTTTGCAAAAAGAATCAAATCGAACGAAGCAACGAAAGTCAAACGACAAAAGAAACTGGCTTCATTTTACTAATCTGGAACTAAGTCAAATTTTACAGAGGCAAAAACTTGTTTGAGTAGATTATTTGGAAAGAGGGTTTCGAGACGAAACTCTAGGCGCTTGAATTGCCTGATTCCGATAAACGAGCGAAAAGTTATACTAGATCAAAAATCGGATCAGAAATTGCGATCAGAAAAATCTCGGAATAAATCCGAGAAAAAAAAACGATGAACAGATTAACGAACGAATGTTCGTTATCTGTATCTAAACGATGAACGCGTTCGTTAAAACGAACGAACGAGCGAACGCTCGCTAAATAAATAAACCAGAAAAAAACCAATCTATTAAAAAAACAAAAACTAGGGTTTTCAAAAAAAACCGAAACGGTTTTTTCTCGGAAAATCGGCGGCGGCGGCTACCTCGTCTCGGGCTCCGGCAGGGCGGCGAGGCGGCGACTTCGGTGGCGGGGCGGGCGGCTCGGCGGCTCGTGGCGGCGAAGCGGCGGCGGTGGCAGCCGAGGCGGCAGGGTGGCGGCTGCGGCAGTGTGGGGCTCAGGGGGCTCGGCGTGATTATAAAGGGCGCAACTGGGAAGAAGGGCGCCGGGTCGCGGTCGGCCTCGGGAGGCGTGCCCCGGCCGGACTCGGTGGCAGCGGTGCGGTCTCCCACGGGGAGGCGGCGGCGGCTGGGCCGGCTCAGCTGGGCCTTTGGACTAGTCGGGTGCGGGTGCGCGTTTTTTTTAATAATTCCGACTTAGAAAAATTCTAGAAAAAAATAAATAAGTTGATGTAAGAACAAGTTGTGTTGAACGGAAGGCAATAAAGTGGTCGATGAGAACAGGAATCACCGAGGGGCAAGGATGGTATTACCCATCATGAATTCAATTGAATTCCTGGAAGAGCTCATAAGGTTGATGATGATCACGACACAATTGTCGAGAGATCTCATGCAGATGTAATCAATCAGCGACGACATCAAGTCAAAGGAATGATGAAGCAAGAGGTTATTGGAACCACAGTTACGACACAAACTCGAACTCAAGCTTGTTGTTTAAGGTGAAAGGGTATGACGAGGAACATCGGCGTAAGCTTAGCTATAAATGCAAATTGGTGCTCCGAGAATAAGGACCGTAACAGTTAGAATCGTCACGACAATGATATAGCCAAACAGGCTAGGAATGGCGTGATCGGGTACAAACTTCGTACTTATAGAAGCTTCTTGAAGAGTTGTTGAACCGTAGAGCGGACTCGGTTCGATTATCGGTGTCTTTGAGTGTTTAATAACTCGAGCCCGTGAAAAATTGGAATCGGTGGGAAGGTAGCACTTGATGAAGAACTCATAAGAAGTTATGCAGTTCCATGATAACCTCGAGATACCGGGGGTAATACTCGACACAAGATCAAAGTAAAGGTTGGACTGGTGTATTGATCCATAGGAGACAATTGTTTTAACTTGTCCAAGAAATGGAATCAAAGAAGAACAATCATGGTTGGAACCACGGTTGCAAGGGATCAATTCACAGATACCATATGTTAGTTATCAAGGAAATAGTTATTATTACAAGAAGCTTCCATGATAGGATATACATCGCGTCCATGGGCATGAACACAAAGTTCAAGGTCGACTCCCACTTCCTCAATGCATAATCTTCCATTCACCTCCCGTATTTGAAGATGACATTAGTTGTTGAAAGTTTTACGGTGCAATACCAGATAAGTATGACTCGTGAAATCTTTCGGGTTCACACCGATGAGGGAAGGCGTTGGTTCAATCCCATCGGGCTTCTTACGAACATATACCGGGCCTTCAAGAGTAAATATCACCAGCTCGAAAGCAGAGCATGGTTGACAAAAGGAAAGGATACAATTTACCAAAGGCATTATGTATCGGAGAAAGAACTCACAAAGTGATTGATTATGAAGGACACTGTCGGATAATAATCCAACAGTGGATATGGCGATCCACAATGGGGCTGATATGAGTATCGATACCCAATCAGAGGAAGAAAGATTGCAAATGCATCGGTTTATAGAACATCTGAATAGTTCAACGCTTAATTAGCAAAGTAATTATGATTTTCAAATCAAGGGATCGAGAGCAAATGCTCGATCAAGGATGGATAAGCTGAATAGACTTAGGGTACAATCGACGGCAATTTGATTGGTCGATAGCCAGCTCGTGTTTAAAATGACGTCTGAGCCGGAAGGATGAATTCTAGGATCTGTTTGAGGATTGCGAGCATTCGCAACAAATCGAATCAATGGACTCAAAATGATAATGAAAATGGATGCCAACAAGATTACTAGACTTATGGTATTAACCATAATGCAAGTAATCAAGAATTTCGAGCAATAGGATGCTCGAGGATTTTCGGAAGATCGAATGGTTTTTCGAGGATTGGTGACATACATGAATCAACCTGGGATGAGTGGATATTCAAGAAGTGCGAGAAATTATCCGTAGGGTATTCATGTAGCAAAGAACTGCAAGGCAATAGGCGCAAAAGTATTCTCGGAACATTAGAGAGAATTTCGGGTATCTTGTAATAACAAGATTAATCGGGAATAAAAGTAAGAACGACAGCGTAAGTATTTATCCATAGGGATGTGTCGGTGGTAGGGAATTACAAAAGCGACAGCACAAGGTCTCGAGAGAATATCGGAGAGTATCTTCAAATTCTTCCGTTCACGAAGCAATCACCTGTAGTGAGGGGTTCTCCGGGAGGAAGTAGTAACGAGATCCTAAAGTTAGATTAGTAAAATTGTTTAACCCGAATAGAAGAGAGTTCAGAATCCTGCAGTAAAGATCGAGGAGTAAAAGTTCCTAATACCACCCAATGGCGACGTGGGTCCATGGACCGCATAGCCATGTTAGTAAAAGTTTTCCAATGTCTAGACTCAACTTCGGCCAAGGAATTGGAAAGAGGGATTCCTACATGCAGTCGGCTCTGATACCAACTTGTGACGCCCCCGATTCAATCGTACACTAATCATACACGCAAACGTGTACGATCAAGATCAGGGACTCATGGGAAGATATCACAACACAACTTTAAAAATAAAATAAGTCATACAAGCATCATAATACAAGCCAGGGGCCTCGAGGGCTCGAATACAAGTGCTCGATCATAGACGAGTCAGCGGAAGCAACAATATCTGAGCACAGACATAAGTTAAACAAGTTTGCCTTAACAAGGCTAGCACAAACTGGGATACAGATCGAAAGAGGCGCAGGCCTCCTGCCTGGGATCCTCCTAACTACTCCTAGTCGTCGTCAGCGGGCTGCACGTAGTAGGGCACCTCCGGTGTAGAAGTAAATCATCGACGGTGGCGTCGCTCTTGGGCTCCATCGTGCAGTGGCAGCAATCGAGTAGAGATAGGGGAAAAGGGGAACAAGGCAACCGTGAGTACTCATCCAAAGTACTACTTAAGCAAGGAGCTACACTACATATGCATGGATATATGTGTAAAGGGCCATATCAGTGGACTGAACTGCAGAATGCCAGAATAAGAGGGGGATATCTAATCATGTCGAAGACTACGCTTCTGGCAGCCTCCGTCTTGCAACATGTAGAAGGGAGCAGATTGAAGTCCTCCAAGTAGCATCGCATAGCATAATCCTACCCGGCGATCCCCTCCTCGTAACCCTGAGAGAGAGTGACCACCGGGTTGTATGTGGCACTTGGAAGGCTGTGTTTTATTAAGTATCCGGTTCTATTTGTCATAAGGTCAAGGTACAACTCCAAGTCGTCCTGTTATCGAAGATCACGGCTATTCGAATAGATTAAACTTCCCTGCAGGGGTGCACCACATAACCCAACATTTGGCCGGACACACTTTCCTGGGTCATGCCCGGCCGCGGAAGATCAACACGTCGCAGCCCCACCTAGGCACAATAGAGAGGCCAGCACGCCGGTCAAAACCTAAGCGCACAGGGGTCTGGGCCCATCTCCCAATGCACACCTGCACGTTGCGTGGGCGGCCGGAAGCAGACCTAGCCTAACAGGCGTTCCAGTCTAATCCGGCGCGCCCGCTCGTCGTGACCTCACGAAGTGCCCGGCCGATACCACGACGTCGGGATACCCATAACTACTCCCACGTAGATGGTTAGTGCGTATAGACCAAATGGCCAGACTCAGATCAAATACCAAGATCTCATTAAGCGTGTTAAGTATCCGCGAACACCGACCAGGGCCAGGCCCACCTCTCACCTAGGTAGTCTCAACCTGCCCTGTCGCTCCGCCACAAAGTAACAGTCAGGGGCCGTCGGGAACCCAGGCCCACCTCTACCGGGATGGAGGCACCTGCCTTTTAGTCCCCATCTCCGAACAGTATCACAGGTAATGTAACAATGTAAAGTATATAGTATACGCCCGTGATCACCTCCCGAAGTGATCACAGCCCAGTAGTATAGCATGGCGGCGGACAAGAGTGTAGGGCCACTTGATGGAACACTAGCATCCTATACTAAGCAGTAGGATAGCGATAAAGGTAACAATAGTAGTAGGAAGGACAAAGGCTATGCAGCGATAGGATTAATCAAGGTAGTAACATGCTACACTACTCTAATGCAAGCAGATAGAGAAGAGTAGGCGATATCTGGTGATCAAAGGGGGCTTGCACGGTTGCTCCGGCAAGAGAGAGAGGGGTCGTCAACTCCGTAGTCGAACTGGGCAGCAGCAGCGTCGGTCTCGGTGTCTAGCAGAAGAAGAGGGGGGGAAGAAACAATGAATACAATGCAAACAGATGCATAATGATGCATGACAAGACAAGTAACGGTGCTAGGGGTGCCCTAACGTGGTATGAGGTGGTACCAGGTTAAGAAACATCCGGAAGTATTCCGGTGTTCCGCGTTGAGCAAGAGGAGCCGAGGGGGAAAGTTGCGAGTTCGATAGGTTAGGAGGGTGTGGCGGACGAGCGGTTTTGCGTATCCGAATCGTCTCGTCGTTCTGAGCAACTTTCATGTTGAAAATATTTTAATCCGAGTTACGGATTAAAAGATATGATTTTCTAAATATTTAATCATTTTCCGATTTTATTTAATTATTTATTTAAATCCAACATTATCCAGAATAGTAAATGATGATGTCAGCATGAAATCAGAGTGATGTCAGCAGTCAACGTTGACCATTGACCTGGTCAACCTGACATGTGGGTCCCACTGTCATTGACTAAGATTAACTAAAACAGATTAATTAGTTTAATTAGTGATTAGGTTAATCTAATCAGGATTAATTAACTTAATTAATTATTTAATTAATTAATTAATTAATATTTTAATTATTTTAATTATTATTTATTTATTTATTTAATATATGTTTTTATTCCCTTTTTTTAATTAAAACGTTCTGGGGGTGGGGTTCCCGTGTCAGTGGCCTACGGCCATAGCGGGTTCGGGCGCAACGGGCACGGGCGCGGTTGCGGGCATTGGGCTCCGGCGTCTTGGGGACCGCCCCAACAGGCGCCCGAGGGGGGGGCGAGGCGGTGGCGAGGCGCGCCCGCCACCTAGCAAGCGCGCAGGCGAGGAGCCAGCGTGGCGCGGTTCGAGGTAGGGCGTGGCGACAGCGGGACGGGCGAGGATCACTGTGAGGCAAAAGGCAAGGCGACGCCCGAGCGGAGGGCGACGCCGTCCGAAACGAGGCCGGCAGCGGGTGTGTCCATCCGGCGTGGCAAGTCGCACGTGAGTACGAGAGCAGAAGCGAGAGGGGAGGCAACCGCGCGGTGGCTCACCACGGTTGTAGGGAGGGGCAAGGCTCGCGGCTTGGGGTGGTCCGCGAGGAGGAGGACGGGACGACAGACGGCGGGAAGCAGGCAGCGGTGAGGTTCCGGCGGCGAGGTGGACGTAGGCGATGGCGTCCGTGAGTGTGGCGCATGGCTCTAGGGACAGCGTCGGGCGCCCGAGGCGCTTGGCGGCGGGCGACGGTGGGGCACGGGATCGGCGCAGGAGCTCCTCTCTGGCGCGATATGTGTGAGGCACAAGGCGAGGTGGAGGGGATCAAGGGGAGAGATGGGGTTCGAGGGAGTGGGGAGCGACGGGATCGGGGTCGAGCCCGATCCAGATCGTGGGAGCGGCGGGGGGGAGTGGGAGTGGTGCGTCGGTGCCTAGGGTTCGGTGGGGAGGGGGTTATGCAGAGGCGGCGGCGGCACTGGGGCCGATGGCCAGCTGGGCCACGGCCCAGCAAGGGGTCTCCTTCTTTTAGTTTTCTTTTTGCTTTGCCTTTTCTTTCTTTTTTCACTTTTCTTTTATTTATTATTTTCTGTTTTCATTTAATTTAATATATTTATGCATTTTATAAAACTGTGTCTTCTACACCATAATTATCTATGTAATATCTAGTGCAAACCGAACAATTTTATTTTAAGATTTGAAAACTTTTATTATTTACCAAATTTTGAATTTGAATTTGAATCGGTTTCGAACTAACTCGAGATTAGCAACTATAATCGAGGTGATGTGGCATCACTAGCGAGAGGATCACCGTAGCTTAATTACTCCCAAGGCGTCACAATTCTCCTCCACTACAAGAAATCTCGTCCGAGATTTAAGAGGGAGTAAGGGGAAAGGTCTCGTTACGAAATCCTAACGAATCTTCTCGGTCTTGGTTGCTCTTCTTGAAGAGGCCGATCCATTACCTTGACATCTTCATTTCTGCTCTGAGGTCATCATGGTGATGCGGCCTTTTCTCGTGAACTCCAACGCATTTCACGAATAGGTAAGGGGGTATTCGGCAAGCGAACCTCTGCAAGGTTGACTATCTGGTAGCTAACATCAGGGAAGGTGGCGGAAAGTAACTCTCGAACTGGAACTTAAGAAAATATCGAGAGCAATGTAAGAAGGTACCATGAGAAGTTTCAAGCGGGTAGGCAATCATTCGATGCCTGAAACAAAGTGTAAAAGGGGTCCAGATCAATGGTAATAAGTTTTGTGTCTGATACCAGAATAGATTACTAGGAAAGTGACCCCGTGAATTACATACGAAGTCAAGCACGAGGAATAACTTGGGGCAACAGGGTGTACAGAGAGTCGAGTTTCGATCACGTGAAACTGTGGGTTATGGGCCCACCATGTGGTTAAAAGTAGGAAGGTCGGTGACATGTTGCACGATCATGTAAGCAAGGCATGTCGAGGAGAGTCATGGGTCATGTCGGCAACAACATAGGTACCAAGGGCGAGGGACGAAGAGAACCATTTTCACCTTTCGTTGAAACGAGGCGGACCAATAGGCAAGGTTCCCGTCCATCGGTGGTTATCGGAATGTCATCAACAATAGTAACAAGGTCTTACTGACAGAGTTGTACATCGAGGTGTTTGCACAAGCAGTGGATTATTACTGCTTATATCATATAGATCATAGAAAAGGTTTAAACAAACCAATGGAAGGAAAATATGATCATCAGTTAAACAGAACAATGGATAGGAAAATTTGTTTAAACACATATTTCTTGGGTATATCCTTCCCAAGGACAAGCAGAGCAAGATATCCATGACAGGATATAAAGTTGAAAACCATTTAGGTAAGGGGGGAGGAATCTCATGATATTACCCATACAACGGTGTTAGGATAAATGATAAATAAAATTTAGCATCGTGCTTCAAATATTCCTGTTGAAAATCGGAGTACCATTGACATGCTTCGAGATAGCATTGACATGGTCTTCAGGTGAAGATCAGACTTTGGAAACACGAAGGATCCATCAGGAATAACTTGTAGAATAAGTCTTACAATTTCCTCATGGATGAATGGATAACCTTCTTTGAAAAGGAATCTATAATGATAGGTCCTCCAGCCGGGGGGGGGGGTGCTAGGCATGACATCATGTTACCGGGTCATCAAAGGATCAACATCATAACTCTTGGAAAGTTGTCCCAACCATCATATCTGACCGAGATTCATATCCAATTGGTGTCATGATACCTCTCGGACTCGGGGGCCCGAGAGGAAAAGGTGCAACACAAATCGACGAAATGACATTGCAAGATTCTCGAGAAATGAACTATGGGAGCGGGTTTACGAGCAATAGTTCATCATTAAACCAAGGAGGGATAAGAAGGTGGCTGATGGGCTCAATGACAATTCATCGAGAATTCCAAGCGGATGGATTTCCACGATAATGTGAACAAGAAGATGACATTTGTTAGATCAAATGATATAATGGGATATGCTCAAGGAAAACATACATAATTAAACATTGGTTGAGCAATTGCACCCAAAATATGGGTTGGGTTGCACGGCCAATGTTAGAATGGTGATTCAATTATCGAAAGACTTAGAATGAACTATCACCCATTCACTTCAAAGCAATAGGGTTGCTAGAAGTTTTGAATTCACACGTCATAGCTCAATTGTCGGTAATCCGGTTGAAAACAATATGGGAACCAAGGAATGAACGAAGATGGCAAGAAGTATTATGATATCAAGAATTCTTAAGAGGTGGTGAAATTCTCACCACATTCTTGACAAAAAGAGATGGTAATACTTCCGAGGTAAGGAAGATCAACTATTTGGGTAGCAGGGATCTCAAGGTTTACACAAAACACGAACAAGTTGTGTTGAGCGGAAGGCAATAAAGTGGTCGATGAGAACAGGAATCATCGAGGGGCAAGGATGGTATTACCCATCATGAATTCAATTGAATTCCTGGAAGATCTCATAAAGTTGATGATGATCACGACACAATTGTCGAGAGATCTCATGCAGATGTAATCAATCAGCGACGACATCAAGTCAAAGGAATGATGAAGCAAGAGGTTATTGGAACCACAGTTACGACACAAACTCAAACTCAAGCTTGTTGTTTAAGGTGAAAGGGTATGACGAGGAACATCGGCGTAAGCTTAGCTATAAATGCAAATTGGTGCTCGAGAATAAGGACCAGGTAGCATACCGGTTAGAATCGTCACGACAATGATATAGCCAAACAAGGCTAGGAATGGCGTGATCGGGTACAAACTCGTACTTATAGAAGCTTCTTGAAGAGTTGTTGAACCGTAGAGCAGACTTCGGTTCGATTATCGGTGTCTTTGAGTGTTTAATAACTCGAGCCCGTGAAAAATTGGAATCAGTGGGAAGGTAGCACTTGATGAAGAACTCATAAGAAGTTATGCAGTTCCATGATAACCTCGAGATACCAGGGGGGTAATACTCGACACAAGATCAAAGTAAAGGTTGGACTGGTGTATTGATCCATAGGAGACAATTGTTTTAACTTGTCCGAGAAATGGAATCAAAGAAGAACAATCATGGTTGGAACCACGGTTGCAAGGATCAATTCACAGATACCATATGTTAGTTATCAAGGAAATAGTTATTATTACAAGAAGCTTCCATGATAGGATATACATCGCGTCCATGGGCATGAACACAGAGTTCAAGGTCGACTCCCACTTCCTCAATGCATAATCTTCCATTCACCTCTCGTATTTCGAAGATGACATTAGTTGTTGAAAGTTTTACCTGGTGCAATACCAGATAAGTATGACTCGTGAAATCTTCGGGTTCACACCGATGAGGGAAGGCGTTGGTTCAATCCCATCGGGCTTCTTCTGAACATATACCATAAGCTTCAAGAGTAAATATCACCAGCTCGAAAGCGAGCATGGTTGACAAAAGGAAAGGATACAATTTACCAAAGGCATTATGTATCGGAGAAAGAACTCACAAAGTGATTAATTATGAAGGACACCGTGGGATAATAATCCAACGGTGAATATGGCGATCCACAATGGGGCTGATATGAGTATCGATACCCAATCGTGAGGAAGAAAGATTGCAAATGCATCGGTTTATAGAACATCTGAATAGTTCAACGCTTAATTAGCAAAGTAATTATGATTTTCAAATCAAGGGATCGAGAGCAAATGCTCGATCAAGGATGGATAAGCTGAATAGACTTAGGGTACAATCGACGGCAATTTGATTGGTCGATAGCCAGCTCATGTTTAAAATGACGTGCGAGCGGAAGGATGAATTCTAGGATCTGTTTGAGGATTGCGAGCATTCGCAACAAATCGAATCAATGGACTCAAAATGATAATGAAAATGGATGCCAACAAGATTACTAGACTTATGGTATTAACCATAATGCAAGTAATCAAGAATTTCGAGAGCAATAGGATGCTCGTGGATTTTGGAAGATCGAATGGTTTTTCGAGGATTGGTGACATACATGAATCAGCTGGGATGAGTGGATATTCAAGAAGTGCGAGAAATTATCCGTAGGGGTATTCATGTAGCAAAGAACTGCAAGGCAATAGGCGCAATGTATTCTCGTAAAATTAGAGATAATTTCGGGTTATCTTGTAATAACAAGATTAACTGGGAATAAAAGTAAGAACGACAGGCGTAAGTATTTATCCATAGGGATGTGTCGGTGGTAGGGAATTACAAAAGCGACAGGCACAAGGTCTCGAGAGAATATCGGAGAGTATCTTCAAATTCTTCTGGTTCACGAAGCAATCACCTGTAGTGAGGGGTTCTCCGGGAGGAAGTAGTAACGAGATCCTAAAGTTAGATTAGTAAAAATTGTTTAACCCGAATAGAAGAGAGTTCAGAATCCCAGAGTAAAGATCGAGGAGTAAAAGTTCCTAATACCACCCAATGGCGACGTGGGTCCATGGACCGCATAGCCATGTTAGTAAAAGTTTTCCAATGTCTAGACTCAACTTCGGCCAAGGAATTGGAAAGAGGGATTGCTACATGCAGTCGGCTCTGATACCTACTTGTGACGCCCCCGATTCAATCAGACACTAATCATACACGCATAACGTGTACGATCAAGATCGAGGACTCATGGGAAGATATCACAACACAACTTTAAAAATAAAATAAGTCATACAAGCATCATAATACAAGCCGGGGCCTCGAGGGCTCGAATACAAGTGCTCGATCATAGACGAAGTCGTGGAAGCAACAATATCTGAGCACGGGCGTAAGTTAAACAAGTTTGCCTTAACAAGGCTAGCACAAACCAGGATACAGATCGAAGAGGCGCAGGCCTCCTGCCGGGATCCTCCTAACTACTCCTAGTCGTCGGCCGGGCTGCTGCGTAGTAGGGCACCTCCGGTGTAGAAGTCGCCATCGACGGTGGCGTCGCTCTTGGGCTCCATCGTGCAGTCGCAAGAATCGAGTAGAGATAGGGAAAAGGGGGAACAAGGCAACCGTGAGTACTCATCCAAAGTACTGCAAGCAAGGAGCTACACTACATATGCATGGATATATGTGTAAAGGGCCATATCGATTGGACCGAACTGCGGTAATGCCGTAATAAGAGGGGATATCTAATCATGTCAAGACTACGCTGGCAGCCTCAGGTCTTTGCAACATGTAGAAGGGAGCAGATTGAAGTCCTCCAAGTAGCATCGCGATAGCATAATCCTACCCGCGATCCCTCCTCGTAACCACGAGAGAGAGTGACCACCGGGTTGTATGTAACACTTGGAAGGCTGTGTTTTATTAAGTATCCGGTTCTATTTGTCATAAGGTCAAGGTACAACTCCAAGTCGTCACATTATCGAAGATCACGGCTATTCGAATAGATTAAACTTCCCTGCAGGGTGCACCACATAACCCAACACGCTGGATCCCATTTGGCCGGACACACTTTCCTGGGTCATGCCTGGCCGCGGAAGATCAACACGTCGCAGCCCCACCTAGGCACAACAGAGAGGCCGCACGCGGTCAAAACCTAAGCGCCACGGTGCAGGCCCATCTCCCAATGCACACCACACGCTATGCGTGGCCGGAGCAGACCTAGCCTAACAGGCGTTCAGTCCTAATCCGGCCGCGCCGCTCGATCGTGGCGTCACGAAGTGCTTGGTGATACCACGACGTCGGGATACCCATAACTACTCCCACGTAGATGGTTAGTGCGTATAGACCAAATGGCCGCACTCGGATCAAATACCAAGATCTCATTAAGCGTGTTAAGTATCCGCGAACACCGACCGAGGCAGCCCACCTCTCACCTAGGTAGTCTCAACTCTGCCCTATCGCTCCGCCACAAAGTAATGTGATCGGGGCCGTCGGGAACCCAGGCCCACCTCTACCGGGATGGAGGCACCTGCCTTTTAGTCCCCATCTCCGAACAGTATCACAGGTAATGTAACAATGTAAAGTATATAGTATATGCCCGTGATCACCTCCCGAAGTGATCACAGCCCAGTAGTATAGCATGGCAGACGGACAAGAGTGTAGGGCCACTGATGGAACACTAGCATTCTATACTAAGCGATGGGATAGCGAGATAAAGGTAACAATGGTAGTAGGAAGGACAGGCTATGCAGCAAGATAGGATTAATGAAAGTAGTAACATGCTACACTACTCTAATGCAAGCGATATAGAGAAGAGTAGGCGATATCTGGTGATCAAAGGGGGCTTGCACTGGTTGCTCACGGCAAGAGAGGGTCGTCAACTCCGTGGTCGAATCGGGCGCAGCGGCGGCTCGGTCTCGGTGTCTAGCGGAAGAAGAGGGGGGGAAGAAACAATGAATACAATGCAAACAGATGCATAACGATGCATGACAAGACAAGTAACGGTGCTAGGGGTGCCCTAACGTGGTATGAGGTGGTACCGGTTAAGGGGGGAAACATCCGGGAAGTATTCCCCGTGTTTCGCGTTTTCGGGCAGAGGAGCCGGAGGGGGAAAGTTGCGAGTTCGATAGGTTAGGGGGGTGTGGCGGACGAACGGTTTGCGTATCCGGAATCGTCTCGTCGTTCTAAGCAACTTTCATGTTGAAAATATTTTAATCCGAGTTACGGATTAAAAGATATGATTTTCTAAAGATTTAATCATTTTCTGATTTTATTTAATTATTTATTTAAATCCAACATTATCCAGAATAGTAAATGATGATGTCAGCATGACATCAGAGTGATGTCAGCAGTCAACGTTGACCATTGACCTGGTCAACCTGACGTGTGGGTCCCACTGTCATTGACTAAGATTAACTAAAACAGTTAATTAGTTTAATTAGTGATTAGGTTAATCTAATCAGATTAATTAACTTAATTAATTATTTAATTAATTAATTAATTAATATTTTAATTATTTTAATTATTATTTATTTATTTATTTAATATATGTTTTTATTCCCTTTTTTAATTAAAACGTTACGGGGTGGGGTTCTCGTGTCGTGGCCTCTGGCCATAGCGGAGTTCGGTTAAGCACGCACGGGCGCGATTCTTGAACGCATTGGGCTCGGCGTGCAGGCGTGGGGACCTGCCCCAACAGGCGCCGGCGCCCAGGCACGAGCCGGGCGAGGCGAGGGCGGGCGCCCGCCGCCACCGCCTGGCAAGCAGGCGTAGGAGCCAGGCGGCGTGGCCTTGGTTCGGAGGAGGGCGTGGCGACAGCGGACGGGCGCGAGGATCACGGTGAGGCAAGGCAAGGCGACGCCCAGCGGAGGGGCGACGCCGTCCGGGCGAGACGAGGCCGGCAGCGGTGTGTCCATCCGGCGTGGCCGGGTCGCCATCAGCCGCAGCGGAATCTGAGAGCGAGAGGCGAGAGGGGAGGCGCAACCGGCGCGGTGGCTCACCACGAAGTTGTAGGGAGGGGGCAGTGGGCTCGAGGCGGCTTGGGGTGGTCCGGCGAGGAGGAGGACGGGGACGACAGACGGCGGGGAAGCAGGCCGGCGGTGAGGTTCCGTGGCGAGGTGGGCGTAAGCGATGGCGTCCGGCGAGGTGGCGCTATGGCTCTAGGGACAGCGTCAGGCGCCCGAGGCGTCGGGGCGGGCGACGGTGGTCGAGGCACGAGGATCGGGCGCAGGAGCTCCTCTCTGGCGCGATATGTGTGAAGTCTTGTGGCCTTCTTGAGGTGGAGGGATCAAGGGAGAGATGGGGTTCGAGGAGTGGGGCAGCGGGATCGGGGTCGAGCCCGATCCGGATCGTGGGAGCGGCGGGGAGTGGGAGTGGTGCGTCGGTGCCTAGGGTTCGGTGGGGAGGGTTATGCAGAGGGGGCGACTGGCGGCACAGGGGGCCTGATGGCCCATGGGCCACGGCCCGACAAAGGGGTCTCCTTCTTTCGTTTTCTTTTTGCTTTGCGTTTTCTTTCTTTTTTCACTTTTCTTTTATTTATTATTTTCTGTTTTCATTTAATTTAAAATATTTATGCATTTTATAAAACTGTGTCTTCTACACCATAATTATCTATGTAATATCTAGTGCAAAACGAACAATTTTATTTTAAGATTTGAAAACTTTTATTATTTACCAAATTTTGAATTTGAATTTGAATCGGTTTCGAACTAACTCGATATTAGCAACTATAATCGAGGTGATGTGGCATCACTAGCAGAGGATCACTGTAGCTTAATTACCCAAGGCGTCACAATTCTCCTCCACTACAAGAAATCTCGTCCCGAGATTTAAGAGGGGAGTAAGGGGGAAAGGTCTGGTTACGAAATCCTAACGAATCTTCTCAGTCTTGGTTGCTCTTCTTGAAGAGGCCGATCCATTACCTTGACATCTTCATTTCTCTGCTACAGGTCATCATGGTGATGCCGGCCTTTTCTCAGGAACTCCAACGTACTTACGAATAGGTAAGGGGGTATTCCGGCAGAACGAACCTCTGCAAGGTTGACTATCTGGTAGCTAACATCAAGGAAGGTGGCGGAAAGTAACTCTCAAACTGGAACTTAAGAAAATATCGAGAGCAAAGTAAGAAGGTACCATGAGAAGTTTCAAGCGGGTAGGCAATCACTCGATGCCTGAAACAAAGTGTAAAAGGGGTCCAGATCAATGGTAATAAGTTTTGTGTCTGATACTGAATAGATTACTAGGAAAGTGACCCGTGAATTACATACGAAGTCAAGCACGAGGAATAACTTGGGCAACAGGTGTACAGAGAGTCGTGTTTCGATCCTGTGAAACTGTGGGTTATGGGCCCACCATGTGGTTAAAAGTAGGAAGGTCGGTGACATGTTGCACGATCATGTAAGCAAGGCATGTCAGAGGAGAGTCTGTGGGTCATGTCGGCAACAACATAGGTACCAAGGGCGAGGGACGAAGAGAACCATTTTCCTGCTCGTTGAAACGAGGCGGACCAATAGGCAAGGTTCCCGTCCATCGGTGGTTATCGGAATGTCATCAACAATAGTAACAAGGTCTTCTTGTGAGTTGTACATCGAGGTGTTTGCACAAGCGGTGGATTATTACTGCTTATATCATATAGATCATAGAAAAGGTTTAAACAAACCAATGGAAGGAAAATATGATCATCAGTTAAATGTAACAATGGAAAGGAAAATATGTTTAAACACATATTTCAAGGGTATATCCTTCCCAAGGACAAGCAGAGCAAGATATCCATGACAGGATATAAAGTTGAAAACCATTTAGGTAAGGGGGGAGGAATCTCATGATATTACCCATACAACGGTGTTAGGATAAATGATAAATAAAATTTAGCATCGTGCTTCAAATATTCCTGTTGAAAATCGGAGTACCATTGACATGCTTCGAGATAGCATTGACATGGTCTTCAGGTGAAGATCAGACTTTGGAAACACGAAGGATCCATCAGAATAACTTGTAGAATAAGTCTTACAATTTCCTCATGGATGAATGGATAACCTTGCTGAAAAGGAATCTATAATGATAGGTCCTCCACCGGAAGTGCTAGGCATGACATCATGTTACCGGGTCATCAAAGGATCAACATCATAACTCTTGGAAAGTTGTCCCAACCATCATATCTGACCGAGATTCATATCCAATTGGTGTCATGATACCTCAGACTCAGGGGGCCCGAGAGGAAAAGGTGCAACACAAATCGACGAAATGACATTGCAAGATTCTCGAGAAATGAACTATGGGAGCGGGTTTCAAGCAATAGTTCATCATTAAACCAAGGAGGGATAAGAAGGTGGCTGATGGGCTCAATGACAATTCATCGAGAATTCCAAACGGATGGATTTCCACGATAATGTGAACAAGAAGATGACATTTGTTAGATCAAATGATATAATGGGATATGCTCAAGGAAAACATACATAATTAAACATTGGTTGAACGGTGCACCCAAAATATGGGTTGGGTTGCACGGCCAATGTTAGAATGGTGATTCAATTATCGAAAGACTTAGAATGAACTATCACCCATTCACTTCAAAGCAATAGGGTTGCTAGAAGTTTTGAATTCACACGTCATAGCTCAATTGTCGGTAATCCGGTTGAAAACAATATGGGAACCAAGGAATGAACGAAGATGGCAAGAAGTATTATGATATCAAGAATTCTTAAGAGGTGGTGAAATTCTCACCACATTCTTGACAAAAAGAGATGGTAATACTTCCGAGGTAAGGAAGATCAACTGCTGGGTAGCAGGGATCTCAAGGTTTACACAAAACACGAACAAGTTGTGTTGAACGGAAGGCAATAAAGTGGTCGATGAGAACAGGAATCATCGAGGGGCAAGGATGGTATTACCCATCATGAATTCAATTGAATTCCTGGAAGATCTCATAAAGTTGATGATGATCACGACACAATTGTCGAGAGATCTCATGCAGATGTAATCAATCGTGACGACATCAAGTCAAAGGAATGATGAAGCAAGAGGTTATTGGAACCACGATTCTGACACAAACTCGAACTCAAGCTTGTTGTTTAAGGTGAAAGGGTATGACGAGGAACATCGGCGTAAGCTTAGCTATCGTCGCAAATTGGTGCTCCGAGAATAAGGACCAGTAGCACAGCTTAGAATCGCCACGACAATGATATATCCAAATAGGCTAGGAATGGCGTGATCGGGTACAAACTCGTACTTATAGAAGCTTACTGAAGAGTTGTTGAACCGTAGAGCAGACTCGGTTCAGTTATCGGTGTCTTTGAGTGTTTAATAACTCAGAGCCCGTGAAAAATTGGAATCAGTGGGAAGGTAGCACTTGATGAAGAACTCATAAGAAGTTATGCAGTTGCATGATAACCTCGAGATACCAGGGGGGTAGTACTCGACACAAGATCAAAGTAAAGGTTGGACTGGTGTATTGATCCATAGGAGACAATTGTTTTAACTTGTCCGAGAAATGGAATCAAAGAAGAACAATCATGGTTGGAACCACGGTTGCAAGGGATCAATTCACGTATACCATATGTTAGTTATCAAGGAAATAGTTATTATTACAAGAAGCTTCCATGATAGGATATACATCGCGTCCATGGGCATGAACACAAAGTTCAAGGTCGACTCCACTTCCTCAATGCATAATCTTCCATTCACCTCTCAGATTTGAAGATGACATTAGTTGTTGAAAGTTTTACCGGTGCAATACCGGATAAGTATGACTTCGTGAAATCTTTCGGGTTCACACCGATGAGGGAAGGCGTTGGTTCAATCCCATCGAACTTCTTACGAACATATACCATAAGCTTCAAGAGTAAATATCACTAGCTCGAAAGCGAGCATGGTTGACAAAAGGAAAGGATACAATTTACCAAAGGCATTATGTATCGGAGAAAGAACTCACAAAGTGATTAATTATGAAGGACAACTGTCGGATAATAATCCAACAAAGGATATGGCGATCCACAATGGGGCTGATATGAGTATCGATACCCAATCGAGGAAGAAAGATTGCAAATGCATCGGTTTATAGAACATCTGAATAGTTCAACGCTTAATTAGCAAAAGTAATTATGATTTTCAAATCAAGGGATCAGGAGCAAATGCTCGATCAAGGATGGATAAGCTGAATAGACGTAGGGGTACAATCGACGGCAATTTGATTGGTCGACAGCCAGCTCATGTTTAAAATGAGCCGGAAGGATGAATTCTAGGATCTGTTTGAGGATTGCGAGCATTCGCAACAAATCGAATCAATGGACTCAAAATGATAATGACAATGGATGCCAACAAGATTACTAGACTTATGGGATTAACCATAATGCAAGTAATCAAGAATTTCGAGAGCAATAGGATGCTCAGGATTTTCGGAAGATCGAATGGTTTTTCGAGGATTGGTGACATACATGAATCAACTGGGGATGAGCGGATATTCGGTAAGTGCGAGAAATTATCTGTATGGGTATTCATGTAGCAAAGAACTGCAAGGCAATAGGCGCAAAGTATTCTCGGAACATTAGAGAGAATTTCGGGGTATCTTGTAATAACAAGATTAATCGAATAAAAGTAAGAACGACAGCGTAAGTATTTATCCATAGGGATGTGTCGGTGGTAGGGAATTACAAAAGCGACAGGCACAAGGTCTCGAGAGAATATCGGAGAGTATCTTCAAATTCTTCTGGTTCACGAAGCAATCACCTGTAGTGAGGGGTTCTCCGGGAGGAAGTAGTAACGAGATCCTAAAGTTAGATTTTAGTAAAATTGTTTAACCCGAATAGAAGAGAGTTCAGAATCCCAGAGTAAAGATCGAGGAGTAAAAGATCCTAATACCACCCAATGGCGACGTGGGTCCATGGACCGCATGACCATGTTAGTAAAAGTTTTCCAATGTCTAGACTCAACTTCGGCCAAGGAATTGGAAAGGGGGATTCCTACAGGCAGTAGGCTCTGATACCAACTTGTGACGCCCCCGATTCAATCGTACACTAATCATACACACAAACGTGTACGATCAAGATCAGGGACTCACAGGAAGATATCACAACACAACTCTAAAAATAAAATAAGTCATACAAGCATCATAATACAAGCCAGGGGCCTCGACGGCTCGAATACAAGTGCTCGATCATAGACGAGTCAGCGGAAGCAACAATATCTGAGTACAGACATAAGTTAAACAAGTTTGCCTTAACAAGGCTAGCACAAACCAGGATACTGAGATCGAAAGAGGCGCAGGCCTCCTGCCTGGGATCCTCCTAACTACTCCCTGGTCGCCGGTGGGCTGCGTAGTAGGGTACCTCCGGTGTAGAAGTCGCCATCGGCCGGTGCCGTCGCTCTGGGCTCCATCGTCTGCAGTCGCAGCAATCGAGTAGAGATAGGGGAAAAGGGGAACAAGGCAACCGTGAGTACTCATCCAAAGTACTCGCAAGCAAGGAGCTACACTACATATGCATGTATATATGTGTAAAGGGCCATATCGGTGGACCGAATCGCAGAATGCCGTAATAAGAGGGGATATCTAATCACAGTCGAAGACTACGCTTCTGGCAGCCTCCGTCTTGCAACATGTAGAAGGGAGCAGACTGAAGTCCTCCAAGTAGCATCGCATAGCATAATCCTACCCGGCGATCCCCTCCTCGTGACCCTGAGAGAGCGCGACCACCGGGTTGTATCTGGCACTTGGAAGGGTATGTTTTATTAAGTATCCGGTTCTAGTTGTCATAAGGTTAAGGTACAACTCCAATTTGTCCTGTTACCGAAGATCACGGCTATTCGAATAGATTAAACTTCCCTGCAGGGGTGCACCACATAACCCAACACGCTTGATCCCATTTGGCCGGACACACTTTCCTGGGTCATGCCCGGCCGCGGAAGATCAACATGTCGCAGCCCCACCTAGACACAACAGAGAGGCCAGCACGTCAGTCTAAACCTAAGCGCACAGTGCAGGCCCATCGCCCAATGCACACACACTGCACGTTGCGTGGGGCGGCGAAGCGCACCTAGCCTAACAAGGCGTTCCAGTCCAATCCGGTAGCGCGCTTCGATTGGCGTCACGAAGTGCTTCGGCTAATACCACGATGTCGGGATACCCATAACTACTCCCACGTAGATGGTTAGTGCGTATAGACCAAATGGCCAGACTCAGATCAAATACCAGGATCTCGTTAAGCGTGTTAAGTATCCGCGAACGCCGACCAGGGCCAGGCCCACCTCTCACCCAGGTAGTCTCAACCTGCCCTGTCACTCCGCCACAAAGTAACAGTCGGGGGCCGTCGGGAACCCAGGCCCACCTCTACCGGGATGGAGCCACCTGTCCTTTCAGCCCCCATCTCCGAACAGTATCACAGGTAATGTAACAGTGTAAAGTATATAGTATATGCTCGTGATCACCTCCCAAAGTGATCACAGCCCGATCAATATAGCATGGCGTACGGACAAGAGTGTAGGGCCCATGATGGAACACTAGCATCCTATACTAAGCGATGGGATAGCGAGATAAAGGTAACAACAAAGTAGTAGCAAGGACAGGCTATGCAAAGAAAGATAGGATTAATCAAAGTAGTAACATGCTACACTACTCTAATGCAAGCAGTATAGAGAAGAGTAGGCGATATCACAGTGATCAAAGGGGGCTTGCCTGGTTGCTCACGGCAAGAGAGAGGGGTCGCCAACTCCGTAGTCGAACCGGGCAACAATACGGTCTCTCGGTGTCTAAGCGGAAGAAGAGGGGGAAGAAACAATGAATACAATGCAAACAGATGCATAACGATGCATGACAAGACAAATAACGGTGCTAGGGGTGCCCTAACGTGGTATGAGGTGGTACCGGTTAAGGAAACATCCGGAAGTATTCCCGTGTTTAGCGTTTTGAGCGAGGAGCCGGAGGGGAATGTTGCGAGTTCGATAGGTTAGGGGGTGTGGCAGACGAACGGTTTGCGTATCCGGAATCGTCTCGTCGTTCTAAGCAACTTTCATGTTGAAAATATTTTAATCCGAGTTACGGATTAAAAGATATGATTTTCTAAAGATTTAATCATTTTTTGATTTTATTTAATTATTTATCTAAATCCAACATTATCCAGAATAGTAAATGATGACGTCAGCATGAAATCAGAGTGATGTGAGCAGTCAACGTTGACCATTGACCTGGTCAACCTGACGTGTGGGTCCCACTGTCATTGACTAAGATTAACTAAAACAGATTAATTAGTTTAATTAGTGATTAGGTTAATCTAATCAGGATTAATTAACTTAATTAATTAATTAATTAATATTTTAATTATTTTAATTATTTATTTATTTATTTATTTAATATATTTTTTATTCCCTTTTTTTTATTAAAACGTTCTGGGGGTGGGGTTCCCGTGTCAGTGGCCTATGGCCATAGCGGGTTCGGGCGCAACGGGCACGGGCGCGGTTGTGAACCTTGAGGCTCGGCGTCTTGGCGTGAGACCAACCCCAACAGGCGCCGAGGGGGCGCCAGGCGCAGAGCGGGCGAGGTCTGGCGGGCGCCACTGCCACCGCACAAGCGGCGCAGGCGAAGCCAGCGCTGGCCGCGGTTCGGGAGGTAGGGCGTGGCGACCATGGGGCGCAGGGATCACGGGCGAGGCAAGGCAAGGCGACGCCCGAGCGGAGGCGACGCCGTCCGGGGACGAGGCCGCACGAGTGTGTCCATCCGGCGTGGCTGGTCGCGCTGTGCACGCCGAGTACGAGAGCAGAGAGGGGAGGAGAGGGCGCAACATGGCCGCTCACCTCGGGTTGTAGGGAGGGGCAGGCTCGAGGCGGCTTGGGGTGCTCCGGCGAGGAGGAGGACGGGACGACAGCGGCGGGAAGCAGGCCGGCGGTGAGGTTCCGGCCAGGGTGGACGTGGCGATGGCGTCCGGCGAGGTGGCGGCAGTGGCTCTAGGGACAGCGCTGGCGCCCGAGGCGCGCTTGGGCGGACGACGGTGGTCGGGGCACGGGATCGGGCGAGGGAGCTCCTCTCTGGCGCGATATGTGTGAGTCTTGTGGCGCTGCGAGGTGGGAGGATCGAGGGAGAGATGGGGTTCGAGGAGTGGGGAGCGACGGGATCGGGGTCGAGCCCGATCCGGATCGTGGGAGCGCGGGGAGTGGGAGTGGTGCGTCGGTGCCTAGGGTTCGTGGGGAGGGGTTATGCAGGGGGCGACTGGGCGGCACAGGGGCCCGATGGCCAGCTGGGCCACGGCCCAGCAAGGGGTCTCCTTCTTTCGTTTTCTTTTTGCTTTGCCTTTTCTTTCTTTTTTTACTTTTCTTTTATTTATTATTTTCTATTTTCATTTAATTTAAAATATTTATGCATTTTATAAAACTGTGTCTTCTACACCATAATTATCTATGTAATATCTAGTGCAAACCGAACAATTTTATTTTAAGATTTGAAAACTTTTATTATTTACCAAATTTTGAATTTGAATTTGAATCGGTTTCGAACTAACTCGATATTAGCAACTATAATCGAGGTGATGTGGCATCACTAGCAGAGGATCACTGTAGCTTAATTACCCGGGCGTCACAATTCTCCTCCACTACAAGAAATCTCGTCCCGAGATTTAAGAGGGGAGTAAGGGGGAAAGGTCTGGTTACGAAATCCTAACGAATCTTCTCAGTCTTGGTTGCTCTTCTTGAAGAGGCCGATCCATTACCTTGACATCTTCATTTCTCTCGCTACAGGTCATCATGGTGATGCCGGCCTTTTCTCGTGAACTCCAACGCATTTCACGAATAGGTAAGGGGTATTCGGCAGTAATCTAACCTCTGCAAGGTTGACTATCCGTAGCTAACATCAAGGAAGGTGGCGGAAAGTAACTCTCAAACTGGAACTTAAGAAAATATCGAGAGCAAAGTAAGAAGGTACCATGAGAAGTTTCAAGCGGGTAGGCAATCACTCGATGCCTGAAACAAAGTGTAAAAGGGGTCCAGATCAATGGTAATAAGTTTTGTGTCTGATACCAGAATAGATTACTAGGAAAGTGACCCCGTGAATTACATACGAAGTCAAGCACGAGGAATAACTTGGGCAACAGGGGTGTACAGGAGTCAGGTTTCGATCACCTGTGAAACTGTGGGTTATGGGCCCACCATGTGGTTAAAAGTAGGAAGGTCGGTGACATGTTGCACGATCATGTAAGCAAGGCATGTCGAGGAGAGTCTGTGGGTCATGTCGGCAACAACATAGGTACCAAGGCGAGGGGACGAAGAGAACCATTTTCACCTTTCGTTGAAACGAGGCGGACCAATAGGCAAGGTTCCCGTCCATCGGTGGTTACGGAATGTCATCAACAATAGTAACAAGGTCTTACTGACAGAGTTGTACATCGAGGTGTTTGCACAAGCAGTGGATTATTACTGCTTATATCATATAGATCATAGAAAAGGTTTAAACAAACCAATGGAAGGAAAATATGATCATCAGATTAAATGTAACAATGGAAAGGAAAATATGTTTAAACACAATTTTCAAGGGTATATCCTTCCCAAGGACAAGCGAGCAAGATATCCATGACAGGATATAAAGTTGAAAACCATTTAGGTAAGGGGAGGAATCTCATGATATTACCCATACAACGGTGTTAGGATAAATGATAAATAAAATTTAGCATCGTGCTTCAAATATTCCTGTTGAAAATCGGAGTACCATTGACATGCTTCGAGATAGCATTGACATGGTCTTCGTGTGAAGATCGACTTTGGAAACACGAAGGATCCATCGAGAGTAACTTGTAGAATAAGTCTTACAATTTCCTCATGGATGAATGGATAACCTTGTTGAAAAGGAATCTATAATGATAGGTCCTCCGGCCGGGGGTGCTATGCATGACATCATGTTACCGGGTCATCAAAGGATCAACATCATAACTCTTGGAAAGTTGTCCCAACCATCATATCGACCGAGATTCATATCCAATTGGTGTCATGATACCTCGCACTCGGGGGCCCGAGAGGAAAAGGTGCAACACAAATCGACGAAATGACATTGCAAGATTCTCGAGAAATGAACTATGGGAGCGGGTTTACGAAGCAATAGTTCATCATTAAACCAAGGAGGATGAGAAGGTGGTGATGGGCTCACGACAATTCATCGAGAATTCCAAACGGATGGATTTCCACGATAATGTGAACAAGAAGATGACATTTGTTAGATCAAATGATATAATGGGATATGCTCAAGGAAAACATACATAATTAAACATTGGTTGAACGGTGCACCCAAAATATGGGTTGGGTTGCACGGCCAATGTTAGAATGGTGATTCAATTATCGAAAGACTTAGAATGAACTATCACCCATTCACTTCAAAGCAATAGGGTTGCTAGAAGTTTTGAATTCACACGTCATAGCTCAATTGTCGGTAATCCGGTTGAAAACAATACGGGAACCAAGGAATGAACGAAGATGGCAAGAAGTATTATGATATCAAGAATTCTTAAGAGGTGGTGAAATTCTCACCACATTCTTGACAAAAAGAGATGGTAATACTTCCGAGGTAAGGAAGATCAACTTGGGTAGCAGGGATCTCAAGGTTTACACAAAACACGAACAAGTTGTGTTGAATGGAAGGCAATAAAGTGGTCGATGAGAACAGGAATCATCAAGGGCAAGGATGGTATTACCCATCATGAATTCAATTGAATTCTGGAAGATCTCATAAAGTTGATGATGATCATGACACAATTGTCGAGAGATCTCATGCAGATGTAATCAATCAATGACGACATCAAGTCAAAGGAATGATGAAGCAAGAGGTTATTGGAACCACGATTCACGACACAAACTCGAACTCAAGCTTGTTGTTTAAGGTGAAAAGGGTATGACGAGGAACATCGGCGTAAGCTTAGCTATAAATCGCAAATTGGTGCTCCGAGAATAAGGACCAGGTAGCATGCAGTTAGAATCGTCACGACAATGATATAGCCAAACAGGCTAGGAATGGCGTGATCGGGTACAAACTCGTACTTATAGAAGCTATCAAGAGTTGTTGAACCGTAGAGCAGACTCGGTTCGCTTATCGGTGTCTTTGAGTGTTTAATAACTCGTGAGCCCGTGAAAATTGGAATCGATTGGGAAGGTAGCACTTGATGAAGAACTCATAAGAAGTTATGCAGTTGCATGATAACCTCGAGATACCAGGGGGGTAGTACTCGACACAAGATCAAAGTAAAGGTTGGACTGGTGTATTGATCCATAGGAGACAATTGTTTTAACTTGTCCGAGAAATGGAATCAAAGAAGAACAATCATGGTTGGAACCACGGTTTCAAGGGATCAATTCACAGATACCATATGTTAGTTATCAAGGAAATAGTTATTATTACAAGAAGCTTCCATGATAGGATATACATCGCGTCCATGGGCATGAACACAAAGTTCAAGGTCGACTCCCACTTCCTCAATGCATAATCTTCCATTCACCTCTCGTATTTCAAGATGACATTAGTTGTTGAAAGTTTTACAGTGCAATACCAGATAAGTATGACTCGTGAAATCTTTCGGGTTCACACAGATGAGGGAAGGCGTTGGTTCTATCCCATCGAGGCTTCTTACGAACATATACCATAAGCTTCAAGAGTAAATATCACCAGCTCGAAAGCTGAGCATGGTTGACTAAAGGAAAGGATACAATTTTCCAAAGGCATTATGTATCGGAGAAAGAACTCACAAAGTGATTAATTATGAAGGACACCATCGGATAATAATCCAACAGTGGATATGGCGATCCACAATGGGGCTGATATGAGTATCGATACCCAATCGTGAGGAAGAAAGATTGCAAATGCATCGGTTTATAGAACATCTGAATAGTTCAACGCTTAATTAGCAAAAGTAATTATGATTTTCAAATCAAGGGATCGAGAGCAAATGCTCGATCAAGGATGGATAAGCTGAATAGACTTAGGGGTACAATCGACGGCAATTTGATTGGTCGATAGCCAGCTCATGTTTAAAATGACGTCGAGCGGAAGGATGAATTCTAGGATCTGTTTGAGGATTGCGAGCATTCGCAACAAATCGAATCAATGGACTCAAAATGATAATGACAATGGATGCCAACAAGATTACTAGACTTATGGGATTAACCATAATGCAAGTAATCAAGAATTTCGAGCAATAGGATGCTCGTGATTTTGGAAGATCGAATGGTTTTTCGAGGATTGGTGACATACATGAATCAACTGGGGATGAGCGGATATTCGGTAAGTGCGAGAAATTATCCGTAGGGGTATTCATGTAGCAAAGAACTGCAAGGCAATAGGCGCAAAGTATTCTCGGAACATTAGAGAGAATTTTGGGGTATCTTGTAATACCAAGATTAACTGGGAATAAAAGTAAGAACGACAGGCGTAAGTATTTATCCATAGGGATGTGTCGGTGGTAGGGAATTACAAAAGCGACAGGCACAAGGTCTCGAGAGAATATCGGAGAGTATCTTCAAATTCTTCCGTTCACGAAGCAATCACCGTAGTGAGGGGTTCTCCGGAGGAAGTAGTAACGAGATCCTAAAGTTAGATTTTAGTAAAAATTGTTTAACCCGAATAGAAGAGAGTTCAGAATCCCAGAGTAAAGATCGAGGAGTAAAAGATCCTAATACCACCCAATGGCGACGTGGGTCCATGGACCGCACAGCCATGTTAGTAAAAGTTTTCCAATGTCTAGACTCAACTTCGGCCAAGGAATTGGAAAGGGGGATTCCTACAGGCAGTAGGCTCTGATACCAACTTGTGACGCCCCCGATTCAATCGTACACTAATCATACACACAAACGCAGTACGATCAAGATCGTGGACTCACGGAAGATATCACAACACAACTCTAAAAATAAAATAAGTCATACAAGCATCATAATACAAGCCAGGGCCTCGAGGGCTCGAATACAAGTGCTCGATCATAGACGAAGTCGTGGAAGCAACAATATCTCGAGCACGCATATAAGTTAAACAAGTTTGCCTTAACAAGGCTAGCACAAACCGGGATACAGATCGAAGAGGCGCAGGCCTCCCGCTCGGGATCCTCCTAACTACTCTTGGTCGCCGCCGGGCTGCACGTAGTAGGGTACCTCCGGTATAGTAGTCGCCATCGACGGTGGCGTCGCTCCCTGGCTCCATCGTCTGTCGCAGACTCGAGTAGAGATAGGGGGAAAAGGGGAACAAGGCAACCGTGAGTACTCATCCAAAGTACTGCAAGCAAGGAGCTACACTACATATGCATGTATATATGTGTAAAGGGCCATATCAAGGACCGAATCGCAGAATGCCGTAATAAGAGGGGATATCTAATCATGTCGAAGACTACGCTCGGCAGCCTCCGCCTTGCAACATGTAGAAGGGAGCAGATCAAGTCCTCCAAGTAGCATCGCATAGCATAATCCTACCCGCGATCCCTCCTCGTAACCACGAGAGAGCGCGACCACCGGGTTGTATCCGCACTTGGAAAGGTATGTTTTATTAAGTATCCGGTTCTAGTTGTCATAAGGTCAAGGTACAACTCAAGTCGCCCTGCTATCAAGATCACGGCTATTCAATAGATTAAACTCACCGCAGGGTGCACCACATAACCCAACACGCTTGATCCCATTTGGCCGGACACACTTTCCTGGGTCATGCCCGGCCGCTGAAGATCAACATGTCGCAGCCCCACCTAGGCACAACAGAGAGGCCAAGACGTCGCCTAAACCTAAGCGCACAGGGTCCGGGGCCCATCGCCCAATGCACACCTCAAGACGCTATGCGTGGCCGGAAGCGCACCTAGTCTAACAGCGCTCCCAATCCGGCCAAGGCCGCCGGCCGACGTCACGAAGTGCCGGCCGATACCACGACGCCGGGATACCCATAACTACTCCCACGTAGATGGTTAGTGCGTATAGACCAAATGGCCGCACTCGGATCAAATACCAAGATCTCGTGTTAAGTATCCGCGAACGCCACTGTGGCCAAGCCCACATCTCACCCAGTAGTCTCAACCTGCCTGCAGCTCCGCCACAAAGTAACAAATGGGGGCCGGGGAACCCAGGCCCACCTCTACCGGGATGGAGGCACCGTCCTTTCAAATTTCATCTCCTAACATTATCACAGTAATGTAACAAAGGTAAAGTATATAGTATATGCCCGTGATCACCTCCCAAGTGATCACAGCCCAAGAGTAGTATAGCATGGCGTACGGACAAGAGTGTAGGGCCACCGATGGAACACTAGCATCCTATACTAAGCAAAGAGGATAGCAGATAAAGGTAACAGCAGAGTAGCAAGGACAAAGCTATGCAAAGCAGTATAGGATTAATCGAAAGTAGTAACATGCTACACTACTCTAATGCAAGCAGTATAGAGAAGAGTAGGCGATATCCGGTGATCAAAGGGGGCTTGCCTGGTTGCTCGCAAGAGAGAGGGGTCACAACTCCGTAGTCGAACCGGGCAGCAGCAGCGACGGTCTCGGTGTCCAGCAGAAGAAGAGGGCGGGAAGAAACAATGAATACAATGCAAACAGATGCATAACGATGCATGACAAGACAAGTAACGGTGCTAGGGTGCCCTAACGTGGTATGAGGTGGTACGGTTATGGGGAAACATCCTGAAGTATTCCCTTGTTTCGCTTCTGCAAGAGGAGCCGGAGGGAAAAGTTGCGAGTTCTATAGGTTAGGGGGTGTGGCGGACGAGCGGTTTTGCGTATCCGGGAATCGTCTCGTCGTTCTAAGCAACTTTCATGTTGAAAATATTTTAATCCGAAAGTTACGGATTAAAAGATATGATTTTCTAAAGATTTAATCATTTTTTGATTTTATTTAATTATTTATCTAAATCCAACATTATCCAGAATAGTAAATGATGACGTCAGCATGAAATAAGAGTGATGTGAGCAGTCAACATTGACCATTGACCTGGTCAACCTGACGTGTGGGTCCCACTGTCATTGACTAAGATTAACTAAAACAGATTAATTAGTTTAATTAGTGATTAGGTTAATCTAATCAGGATTAATTAACTTAATTAATTAATTAATTAATATTTTAATTATTTTAATTATTTATTTATTTATTTATTTAATATATTTTTTATTCCCTTTTTTATTAAAACGCTCGGGGTGGGGTTCGTGTCGCTGGCCTATGGCCATAGCGGTTCGGGCAAGAATCTGCACGGGCGCCGTTAGCAACGGGCTCGGCGTCTGGCGTGGGGGACCAGCCTCAACAGGCGCCGAGGGGCGGGCGCCGCGAGGCGCAGAAGCGGGCGAGGTCGGCGGGCGCCACGCCACCGCACAAGCGGCAGCAGGCGTAGGGAGCCCTGTGCCAGCGTGGTGCGCGGTTCGGGAGGTAGGGCGTGGCGACCGCGGGACGGGCGCAGGGATCACGGCGAGGCAAGGCAAGGCGACGCCCCGAGCGGAGGGCGACGCCGTCCGGGGCAGGACGAGGCCGGCACGAGTGTGTCCATCCGGCGTGGCCGGGTCGCGCGGTGTGCACGTCGGAGTACGAGAGCAGAGAGGGGGAGGAGAGGGGAGGCGCAACCGGCGCGGCCGCTCACCTCGAAGTTGTAGGGAGGGGGCAGTGGGCTCGAGGCGGCTTGGGGTGCTCCGGCGAGGAGGAGGACGGGGACGACAGGCGGCGGGGAAGCAGGCCGGCGGTGAGGTTCCGGCGGCGGGGTGGACGTAGGCGATGGCGTCCGGCGAGGTGGCGGCGCGGTGGCTCTAGGGACAGCGTCAGGGCGCCTGAGGCGCGTCGGGGGCGGGCGACGGTGGTCGGGGCACGGGGATCGGGCGCAGGGAGCTCCTCTCCTGGCGCGATATGTGTGAGTGGCTACCGCGAGGTGGAGGGATCGAGGGAGAGATGGGGTTCGAGGGAGTGGGAGCGACGGGATCGGGGTCGAGCCCGATCCGCATCGTGGGAGCGCGGGGGAGGGAGGCCAAGGCCGGGTGCCTAGGGTTCGGTGGGAGGGGTTATGCAGAGGGGGGCGTGGTCGGCCTAGGGGCCCGATGGCCAGCTGGGCCACGACCCAGCAAGGGGTCTCCTTCTTTATTTTGTGTTTGCTTTGCCTTTTCTTTTCTTTTTTACTTTTCTTTTATTTATTATTTTCTGTTTTCATTTAATTTAAAATATTTATGCATTTTATAAAACTGTGTCTTCTACACCATAATTATCTATGTAATATCTAGTGCAAACCGAACAATTTTATTTTAAGGTTTGAAAACTTTTATTATTTACCAAATTTTGAATTTGAATTTGAATCGGTTTCGAACTAACTCGAGATTAGCAACTATAATCGAGGTGACGTGGCATCACTAGCAGACGATCACTGTAGCTTAATTACCCGGGTGTCACATGCTCCATGCTACTTTATCTATTGTTTTGGACTATAATGGGCTTTATTTTCCTCTTTTATATTGCTTTTGGGACTAACCTATTAACCGGAGGCCCAGCCCAGAATTGCTGTTTTTTTTGCCTTTTTCAGTGTTTCAAAGAAACAGAATATCAAACGGAGTCCAAACGGAATGAAACCTTCGGAAACTTGATTTTCTCACCGAACGTGATCCAGGAGACTTGGACCCTATGCCAAGGAACATTGGAGGCGGTCACGAGGGTGGGGGGCGCCCCCCCTAGGGCGCGCCCCCTGCCTCGTGGGCCCCTCGAAGATCCACCGACGTACTCCTTCCTCCTATATATACCTACGTAACCCCAAACGATCAGAACAGGAGCAAAAAACCTAATTCCACCGCCGCAACTTCCTGTATCCACGAGATCCCATCTTGGGGCCAGTTCCGGAGCTCCGTCGGAGGGGGCATCCACCACGGAGGGCTTCTACATCAACGCCATAGCCTCTCCGATGAAGTGTGAGTAGTTTACTTCAGACCTTCGGGTCCATAGCTAGTAGCTAGATTGCTTCTTGTCTCTTTTTGGATCTCAATACAATGTTCTCCCCCTCTCTTGTGGATATCTATTCGATGTAATCTTCTTTTTGTGGTGTGTTTGTTGAGATCGATGAATTGTGGGTTTATGATCCAGCTTATCTATGAATAATATTTGAATCTTCTCTGAATTCGTTTATGTATGATTGAGTTATCTATGCAAGTCTCTTCGAATTATCCGTTTGGTTTCGCCAACTAGATTGGTAGTTCTTGCAATGGGAGAAGTGCATTGCTTTGGGTTCAATCTTGCGGTGTCCTTACCAAAGGATGTAAAGGGTTGCAAGGCACGTATTTTCTTGTTGCCATCGAGGTTAACAAGATGGGGTATTTATCATATTGCATGAATTTATTCCTCTACATCATGTCATCTTGCTTAAGGCGTTACTCTATTTTTAACTTAATACTCTAGATGCATGCTGGATAGCGGTCGATGAGTGGAGTAATAGTAGTAGATGCGTAATCGCTTCGATCTACTTGTCTCGGACGTGATGCCTATATACATGATCATACCTAGATAACCTCATAACTATGCTCATTTCTGTCAATTGCTCAACAGTAATTTGTTCACCCACCGTAGAATACTTATGCTCATGAGAGAAGCCACTAGTGAAACCTATGGCCCCCGGGTCTATTCTCATCATATCAATCTCCATAACTTTTATACTTGCTTTGCTTTTACTTTGCTTTTACTTTTCACTTTGCATCTTTATACCAAAAATACCAAAAATATTATCTCTATCAGATCTCACTCTCGTAAGTGACCGTGAAGGGATTGACAACCCCTAATCGCGTTGGTTGCGGTAGCTATCGCTTTGTGCAGTGCACGAGGGACTTGTGCGTGGCCTCCCATCGGATTGATACCTTGGTTCTCATAAACCGAGGGAAATACTTACGCTACTGTGCTGCATCATCCTCTCCTCTTCGGGGAAAACCAACGCAAGCTCAAGACGTAGCAAGAAGGATTTTTGGCGCCGTTGCCGGGGAGTCTACGCAAAAGTCAACATACCAAGTACCCATCACAATCCCTATCTCTCGCATTACATTATTTTCCATTTGCCTCTCGTTTCCCTCTCCCCCACTTCACCCTTGCCGTTTTATTAGCCCTCTCTTTCCCAATCTCCTCCTCTTTTTCCCTTTGCCTTTTGTTTTCTCGTGTGTTGGATTGCTTGTTTGTCGCGATGGCTCAAGATGCTACCAAATTGTGTGACTTCACCAATACCAATAATAATGATTTCCTTAGCACCCCGATTGCTCCTCTTGACAATACTGAATCTTGTGAAATCAATACTGCTTTGTTGACTCTTTTTATGAAAGATCAATTCGCCGACCTTCCTAGTGAAGATGCCGCTACTCATCTGAATAGCTTCATTGATTTATGTGATATGCAAAAGAAAAAAATGTCGATAATGATGTCGTTAAATTGAAGCTATTTCCTTTTTCGCTTGGAGATCGTGCTAAAGCGTGGTTTTCATCTTTGCCTAAAAATAGTATTGATTCCTGGAACAAGTGCAAAGATGCTTTTATCTCTAAGTATTTTCCTCCCGCTAGATTATATCTCTTAGGAACGATATTATGAATTTTAAGCAACTTGATCATGAACATGTTGCACAAGCATGGGAGAGAATGAAATTAATGATACATAATTGTCCTACTCATGGTTTGAACTTGTGGATGATTATACAAAAATTTATGCTGGATTGAATTTTGCTTCTAGAAATCTTTTAGATTCGGCCATGGAGGCCCTTTTATGGAAATCACTTTAGGAGATGCTACTAAACTCCTAGATAATATTATGGTTAATTATTCTCAATGGCATACTGAAAGATCTACTAATAAAAAGTGCATGCGATAGAAGAAATCAATGTTTTGAGTGGAAAGATGGATGAACTTATGAAATTATTTACTAATAAGAGTGTTTCTTCTGACCCTAATGATAAGCCTTTGTCTACTTTGATTGAGAATAATAATGAATCTATGGATGTGAATTTTCTTGGTAGGAATAATTTTGGTAATAACGCGTATAGAGGGAATTTTAATCCTAGGCCTTATCCTAGTAATCCTTCTAATAATTATGGAAATTACTACAACAACTCTATGGAACTTTTAATAAGATGCCCTCTGAATTTGAGAATAGTGTTAAAGAGTTTATGAATTCACAAAAGAATTTTAATGCTTTGCTTGAAGAGAAATTGCTTAAAGTTGATGATTTGGCTAGGAACGTTGATAGAATTTCTCTTGAGGTTGATTCTTTAAATCTTAGATCTATTCCTCCAAAGCATGATATCAATGAGTCTCTCAAAGCTATGAGAATTTCCATTGATGAGTGCAAAGAAATAACCGCTAGGATGCGTGCTTCCAAAGATGCCTTTATTAAAGCGTGTTCTTCTAATTCCTATGAAAATCAAGATGAAGATCTAAAAGTTATTGATGTGTCCCCTATTAAATCTTTGTTTTGCAATATGAATCTTGATGAAACTGAATATGATCTTCCTTTACCTAGAAGACGTTCCAAGAATTCGGAGTTTTTAGATCTTGATGATGAAATTGATAAAAGTGGGATTGAAAGAAATAAAAATATAGATGTTGATAAACCCACTATATTGGATCTCAAGGAATTTAATTATGAAAATTGCTCTTTAATTGATTGTATTTCCTTGTTGCAAACCGTGCTAAATTCTCCTCATGCTTATAGTCAAAATAAGGCCTTTACCGAACACATTGTTGATGCCTTGATGCAATCTTATGAAGAAAAGCTTGAGTTGAAAGTTTCTATCCCTAGGAAACTCTATGATGAGTGGGAACCTACTATCAAAATTAAAATTAAAGATTATGAGTTTCATGCTTTGTGTGATTTGGGTGCTAGTGTCTCCACTATCCCCAAAACTTTATGTGATTTGCTAGATTTTCGTGACTTTGATGATTGCTCTCTAAACTTGCATCTTGCGGATTCCACTATTAAAAAGCCTATGGGAAGAATTAATGATGTTCTTATTGTTGCAAATATGAATTATGTTCCATTGATTTTATCGTTCTTGATATAGATTGCAATCCTTCATGTCCTATTATTCTTGGTAGACCTTTCCTTAGAACGATTGGTGCAATTATTGATATGAAGGAAGGGAATATTAGATTCCAATTTCCATTAAAGAAAGGCATGGAACAGTTCCCTAGAAAGAAAATAGAATTACCATATGAAAATATCATGAGGGCCACTTATGGATTGCCTACCAAAGATGGCAATACCTAGATCTATCCTTGCTTTTATGCCTAGCTAGGGGTGTTAAACGATAGCGCTTGTTGGGAGGCAACCTAATTTTATTTTTAGTTTTTTTAGTTTTTGCTTATGTTTAGGAATAAATAATCCATCTAGCCTCTGTTTAGATGTGGTTTTATCTTTTAATTAGTGTTTGTGCCAAGTTAAACCTATTGGATCTTCTTGGATGATAGTTATTTGATCTTGCTGTAATTTCCAGAAACTTTGCGCTCAGTGCCCGAATTGTTAAAAATCACCAGAACGTGATAAAATATTGATTCCAATTGCTGCTGATCAATAAACAAATTTTCCAGGTCTTCTAATTTTGGTAGAATGTTTTGAGTTCCAGAAGTTTGCGTTAGTTACAGATTACTACAGACTGTTCTGTTTTTGACAAATTCTGTTTTGCGTGTGTTGTTTGCTTATTTTGATGAATCTATGGCTAGTAAAATAGTTTATAATCCGTATATAAGTTGGAATACAGTAGGTTTAACACCAATATAAATAAAGAATGAGTTCATTACAGTACCTTAAAGTAGTCTTTTGTTTTCTTTCTCTAACGGAGCTCACGAGATTTCTATTGAGTTTTGTGTTGTGAAGTTTTCAAGTTTTGGGTGAATTCTTTTGATGGATTATGGAACAAGGAGTGGCAAGAGTTTAAGCTTGGGGATGCCCATGGCACCCCCAAGATAATCTAAGGACACCAAAAGTCAAAGCTTGGGGATGCCCCAGAAGGCATCCCCTCTTTCGTCCACTTCCATCGGTAATTTACTTGGAGCTATATTTTTATTCACCACATGATATGTGTTTTGCTTGGAGCGTCTTGTATTATTTGTGTCTTTGCTTGTTAGTTTACTACAATCATCCTTGCTGTACACACCTTTCGAGAGAGCCATACATGAATTGTAATTTGATAGAATACTCTATGTGCTTCACTTATATCTTTTGAGCTTGATAGTTTTGCTCATAGTGCTTCACTTATATCTTTTTGAGCGTGATAATTTTTGCTCTAGTGCTTCAGTTAGATATTTTAGAGCACGGTGGTGGATTTGTTTTAAAGAAACTTGATCTCTCATGCTTCACTTAGATTATTTTGAGAGTCGTTAATAGCATGGTAATTTGCTTTAAGTTAATATACTTGGTATTCAAGATATGTGAAACTTTCTTTTGAGTGCGTTGAATACTAAGATAAGTTTGATGCTTGATAATTGTTTTGAGATATGAAGATGATGATATTAGAGTCATGCTAGTTGAGTAGTTGTGAATTTAAAGAATACTTGTGTTAAAGTTTGTGATTCCCGTAGCATGCACGTATGGTGAACCGTTATGTGATGAACTCGGAGCATGATTTATTTATTGATTGTATTCCTTATGAGTGGTGGTCGGGGACAAGCGATGGTCTTTTCCTACCAATCTATCCCCCTAGGAGCATGCGCGTAATACTTTGCTTTGATAACTTCTAGATTTTTGCAATAAGTATATGAGTTCTTTATGACTAATGTTGAGTCCATGGATTATACACACTTTTTCCCATCCTTCCACCATTGCTAGCCTCTCTAATACCGCGCACTTTTCGCCGGTATCATACACCCACTATATATCTTCCTCAAAACAGCCACTATACCTACCTATCATGGCATTTCCATAGCCATTCCGAGCTATATTGCCATGCAACTTTCCACCGTTCCATTTATTATGACACGCTCCATCATTGTCATATTGCTAGCATGATCATGTAGTTGACATCGTATTTGTGGCAAAGCCACCGTTCATAATTCTTTCATACATGTCACTCATGTTTCATTGCATATGTCGGTACACCGCCGGAGGCATTCATATAGAGTCATATTTTGTTCTAAGTATCGAGTTGTAATTGTTGAGTTGTAAGAAAAATAAAAGTGTGACGATCATCATTGTTAGAGCATTGTCCCAAGTGAGGAAAGGATGATGGAGACTATGATTCCCCTACAAGTCGGGATGAGACTCCGGACGAAATAAAAAAAATAAAAATAAGAGGCCATAAAAAAAGAGAAAAGGCCCAAATAAAAAAATAAGAGAAAAAAGAGAGAAGGGACAATGTTACTATCCTTTTACCACACTTGTGCTTCAAAATAGCACCATGATATTCATGATAGAGAGTCTCTCATTTTGTCACTTTCATATACTAGTGGGAATTTTTCATTATAGAACTTGGCTTGTATATTCCAATGATGGGCTTCCTCAAAATGCCCTAGGTCTTCGTGAGCAAGCGAGTTGGATGCACACCCACTTAGTTTCTTTTGTTGAGCTTTCATATACTTATAGCTCTAGTGCATCCGCTGCATGGCAATCCCTATTCACTCACATTGATATCTATTGATGGGCATCTCCATAGCCCGTTGATACGCCTAGTTGATGTGAGACTATCTTCCCTCTTTTGTCTTCTCCACAACCACCGCTCTATTCCACATATAGTGCTATATCCATGGCTCACGCTCATGTATTGCATGAAGATTGAAAAAGTTTTGAAAATGTTAAAGTATGAAACAATTGCTTGGCTTGTCATCGGGGTTGTGCATGATTTAAATACTTTGTGTGGGGAAGATGGAGCATAGCCAGACTATATAATTTTGTAGGGATAACTTTCTTTGGCCATGTAATTTTGAGAAGACATAATTGCTTAGTTAGTATGCTTGAAGTATTATTATTTTATGTCAATATGAACTTTTGTCTTGAATCTTACGGATCTGAATATTCATACCATGATTAAGAAGATTTACATTGAAATTATGCCAAAGTATCACTCCGCATCAAAAAATCTCTTTTTATCATTTACCTACTCGAGGACGAGCGGAATTAAGCTTAGATGCCCGATACGTCTCCAACGTATCTATAATTTTTGATTGCTCCATGCTACTTTATCTATTGTTTTGGACTATAATGGGCTTTATTTTCCACTTTTATATTACTTTTGGGACTAACCTATTAACCGGAGGCCCAGCCCGTAATTGTTGTTTTTTGCCTTTTTCAAAGGTTTCAAGATGTAATATCAAACGTTGTCCAAACAGAATGAAACCTTCGAAAACGTGATTTTCCCCCCGAACGTGATCCCGGCGACTTGGACCCTACGCCACGGAACATCGGAAGTGGTCACATGGGTGGGGGCGCCCCCCCCCCCCTAGGGCGCACCCCCTGCCTCGTCGGCCCCTCGAAGCTCCACCGACGTACTCCTTCCTCCTATATATACCTATGTACCCCAAACGATCAGAACAGGAGCAATAAACCTAATTCCACCGCCGCAACTTCCTGTATCCACGAGATCCCATCTTGGGGCCTGTTCGGAGTCTGGCCGGAGGGGCATCCACCACGGAGGGCTTCTACATCAACACCATAGCCTCTCCGATGAAGTGTGAGTAGTTTACTTGCACCTTCGGGTCCATAGCTAGTAGCTAGATTGCTTCTTGTCTCTTTTGGATCTCAATACAATGTTCTCCCCTCTCTTGTGGAGATCTATTCGATGTAATCTTCTTTTTTTGCGGTGTGTTTGTTGAGACCGATGAATTGTGGGTTTATGATCCAGCTTATCTATGAATAATATTTGAATCTTCTATGAATTCGTTTATGTATGATTGAGTTATCTTTGCAAGTCTCTTCGAATTATCCGTTTGGTTTCGCCAACTAGATTGGTAGTTCTTGCAATGGGAGAAGTGCATTGCTTTGGGTTCAATCTTGCGGTGTCCTTACCAAAGGATGTAAAGGGTTGCAAGGCACGTATTGTATTGTTGCCATCGAGGATAACAAGATGGGGTATTTATCATATTGCATGAATTTATTCCTCTACATCATGTCATCTTGCTTAAGGCGTTACTCTATTTTTAACTTAATACTCTAGATGCATGCTGGATAGCGGTCGATGAGTGGAGTAATAGTAGTAGATGCAGAATCGTTTCAATCTACTTGTCTCGGACGTGATGCCTATATACGTGATCATACCTAGATAACCTGATAACTATGCTCAATTCTATCAATTGCTCAACAGTAATTTGTTCACCCACCGTAGAATACTTATGCTCATGAGAGAAGCCACTAGTGAAACCTATGGCCCCCGGGTCTATTCTCATCATATCAATCTCCATCACTTTTATACTTGCTTTGCTCTTACTTTGCTTTTACTTTACACTTTGCATCTTTCTACCAAAAATACCAAAAATATTATATCTATCAGATCTCACTCTCGTAAGTGACCTGAAGGGATTGACAACCCCTAATCGCGTTGGTTGCGAGTAGCTATCGTTTTGTGCATGTACGAGGGACTTGTGCGTGGCCTCCTACTAGATTGATACCTTGGTTGTCAAAAACTAAGGGAAATACTTACGCTACTGTGCTGCATCATCCTCTCCTCTTCGGGGAAAACCAACGCAACCTCAAGACATAGCATGTTGACATGGCTCTTGCGGCTCAACGCATCTGCTACTACGTTAGCCTTTCCGGGGTGATAGTGCAATCTCATATCATAATCCTTGATCAGCTCCAACCATCTCCTTTGCCTGAGATTTAACTCCCTCTGTGTGAAGATGTATTTCAAACTCTTGTGATCCGTGTACACCTCACAATGGTTTCCAATGAGAAAATGTCTCCAAGCCTTCAATGCGTGCACTACGGCTGCTAACTCAAAATCATGTGTAGCATAATTCAACTCATGAGGCTTAAGCTGTCATGAAGCATACGAAACAACGCTTCCCTCCTGCATAAGCACTGCTCCAAATCCTCGACGTGAAGCGTCGCAATACACCTCGTAATCCTTACTTTGATCTCGCGTAATCAACACCGTGAGGTAACCAAACGTTTCTTCAACTCTTGGAAACTATCCTCACATTCCTCAGTCCAATTGAACTTAGTGTCCTTCTTCAACAACTCCGTCATAGGCTTTGCAATCTTCGAGAAATTCTCAATGAATCTCCGGTAGTATCCTGCCAGTCCAAGAAAACTCTGGATCTCTCCAACTGTCGTTGGTGCTTCCCAGTTTGTCATAGTGACAACTTTAGTGGGATCCACTGCTATACCTTCTCCGGATATAACATGTCCGAGAAATCCAACTTCCTTCAACCAAAACTCACATTTGCTGAACTTGGCATATAACTGATGTTCTCTGAGCTTTTCAAGTACCAAACGCAAATGCTCCTTATGCTCTTCTTCATTCTTCGAGTAAACCAAAATATCATCAATGAACACCATGACGAACTTATCCAAAAACTCCATAAACACCTTGTTCATCATGTTCATGAAATAGGCAAAAGTCGTTAGTCAGACCAAATGACATAACGGGGTACTCATACAGCCCGTACCTGGTGGTAAAAGCCGTCTTAGGTATATCCTGCTCTCGAATCTTCAACTGATGGTATCCTGATCGCAAATCAATCTTGGAAAATACCTTAGCTCCTTGTAATTGGTCAAACAAGTCGTTGATCATCGGCAACGGGTACTTATTATTAATTGTCACTTCATTCAATCCATGATAATCAACAACCATTCTCAATGATCCATCCTTCTTCTCCACTAGAAGTACTGGCGATCCCCAAGGCGAAGAACTTGGGCGAATAAAACCTTTAGCCAGTAACTCCTTAATTTGCTTCTTAATTTCTTCCAAATCTTGTGTAGGCATCCGGTACGGTCTCTTGGATACTGGCCATGTGCCTGGCAAAAGCTCAATCAAAAACTCAATGTCTCTATCCGGTGGCATGCCTGGCAACTCCCCTGGAAACACGTCCAGGTAATCCTTCACCACTGGTACTTCCTCCTGCACAACTCCTGATAAGGAGTTTACTTGTGTCCTCCTCGGCTCATGCCGTGATACATACTTGATCCTTCTTCCTTCTAAGCGTTGTAAGCAAAATCGACTTACTAGCGCAATCGATGTTCCCTCCATACATCGATAGCCAATCCATACCTAGGATCACATCCAAACCTTGCGATACCAGAATGATTAAATCCGTGGGGAAAACATGCCTACCTATGCTCTAAGGTACTTGAAAACATCCACGACTGGCCATATACTCCGCTTCTGGTGAGCTTACTAGCATAGGTGTTCTAAGAACCTTAGTGGGCAGTTTGTACTTATCCACAAATCCCCGTGATATGTATGAATGCGATGCACCAGTATCAAAAAGAACAATTGCAGTAAATTTCTTAACCAAAAACTTACCTATTACCGCATCTAGCTGAGCTTCAACCTCCTCCACATTAACGTGGTTCACCTGTCCCCTGTTGAAAGGGTTTGGCTTCTTCCCTGAGCTTCCATTGCCATTTCCATTATGGGCTTCGGGACATTCATTGGCATAATGTCCAATTTTCTGACACTTAAAGCAAGTGACTTGGCTCAGGTCTCTCTTGGCTGGGGTTGACGGGTGGGTGCGGTTTTGTCCATTGCTTCCTCCATTCCCGTTTCCATTCTTGGAACCATTATGATTGTGCAAGCTACCTCCTCCATGGGTATGCTGAAATTGTCCTCCTGGTTTCGGGGTAAAGCGTAGCTTCTGCTGAGCTTCAGAATTGTACTTCCCTTGTCCATACTTTCTCTTGCGGTTGTCAATCTGTTGTTGCTTCCCTTCAATCATAAGAGCACGATCTATCAACTCCTGGTAGTTATTGAAAGTGGCTACCATCAACTGCATGCTCAGCTCATCATTTCGTCCTTCTAGAAACTTCTCCTGCTTAGCTGTATCTGTAGCAACGTCATCTGGGGCATAACGTGCTAACTTACTAAAGTCCTCCACATACTAGCTTACAGTACGTCCTCCTTGGCATAAGTTGCGAAACTCACGCTTCTTCGTGGCCATAGCTCCTGCTGAAACGTGGGCAGTACAGAAAGCTTGCTGAAACTGATCCCACGTGACTATGTCAATAGGGTGTGTGGCTGTGTAATTCTCCCACCATGATGCTGCGAGTCCTTCAAGCTGATGTGCGGCAAAACACACTCTTTCTGCATCAGTGCATCCTGCAGTGGTCAGCTCCCTTCCAACCTTGCGGAGCCAATCATCTGCAACAATCGGCTCGGTGCTACTGGAAAACACCGGCGGATTTAGCCTCAAGAAATGAGTCAAATGGTCAACAGGTGGTGGTGGTGGTGGGTTGTTGTTGTTGTTGTTGTTGTTGTTGTTGTTGTTGCCTTGGTTCTGTACCAGTGTTTGAATCAAGGCATTCTCGTCAGATCAACCGAAAGTGATCTCCGGTAGGAAAACAAATCTGGTGTCGCGTCACGGAGGCATCTGAGGGTTTAGAGAGGGTGAGAAAATAGAATAGAATGAGGTCTAATGAGATAACACTACCCATATGCACATAAGACAAATTCAATCAATAACACCCCAATAAATTCAAACAAGGGCATACAACGGTCTTACTATCGTTACAAAAGTGCTTGGACTAAACTAAATACAATGGGGGAATTTCTACTACTGTTATGGTGGTCGACTAGAAAAACTGCTCCGATGAAGACTCCATGATATCTGCTCCAGCTTCATCAACATAGTCATCATCATCGTCCGACATCCGAGTCGGTGTCGTCGATGATGATATAGTTATTCGGGCAAGTGGAATCATCGTCATTTCCTCCTGGCGCGGGGTCTCCCATGAAATCTCCGTGCTTCCTGGTTAAGTGATCATTCTTCTCCACTAGCACTTCAATTTCTTCCATGTAATCTTCACGTCTAGCCTTGAGTCCTTCCTCTAGCTCCTTGATCTTGGTCATAGCCTTCTGCAGATCCTCCATGCCTGCGCACATCTGGTTCTCCTGACGTCGGATGTGCTGGTTTAACTCCTGGATATATGCTGCGATTGATCTATCCCTCCTGGTGCTGATCATCTCCCATTGCTCATCTCGGCGCCCGCAAATCTGGTAGATAGTATTCTTGAGATCATTGCGGTATACTTCTCCAATACGCCCCATGGCTATGTGGGCTGCCATGCTCTTTCCTAGACTCCAGTTGGTGCATCAAAGGAAAACTCTATGGGCTCCGTGGATCGGTGCAAATGTCCTTCCTGGAACTTGAACTTGAATCATCCAGCGCTCCTCTTCGGGTAAAGTGGCGTTGTAGGTCCCGATGAAGCTTGGTACCCGATGTTCGTGTATCTAGTGACTTCCTTCAAGTGACATCCAAAGGGTGTATCTTCATCCGGTTGTGTGAACTTGTTCCTTGCATCCGCCATCCTAAAAGAATAGAAAAGATGAGGAGTCGAAATGAGAAGAAAGAGTAGTGATCTAGGGCTTTAGCTCGTTGGTCGTGTCCTACGGTCGTGTGCTCGATACCATCTTGTAGCGACCGGACCTCAAACAGTCGACCTCTAGGCATCGTTGTCATCCCTGGATCAAGAATGTCTTGACGCATAAGATTACTTGAAGGATTTATAATAGAGTAGAAATCACACACTTATCACATCGAGTGTCTCCAAAAGAGAAGTTATTACAATAAATATGGCTTAAGGCCATCTAATAACGATAACAGCGGAAGGCTTGGAAGATAAGCGAGTCCATCAACTCCAACGACATCACTGAGTATAGAACCACGACCTAAGGCACCTTACTCGTCAGTTCTAAAAGTTTGCAACATGAACGCGTTGCAGCCCGAAACGGGTCAAAGACATGGAATATGCTGGCAATGTAACATATAGAGAGCAATATGAAAGAGTAATGCTATACTACATGCACATATGGCTGGTGGAAAGCTCTATGGTTACAGTTTTGCGTAAAGCCAATTTTTCCCTACTCCAAAGGAATGAATTTTGTTTAACTATCATGGTGGTTGTTAAACATTGAGAATGGTTGACAGCATTCTCAATCCCAACTAAACATCATCATTTAAAACCCAACAATATTAATTAAAGTAACATGATGAGATTCACATGATAATCCAAGTACTAGATACTCAAGATGTCCATAACCGGGGACACGGCTAACCATGATTAGTTTGTTACACTCTCTGAGAGGTTTGTGCACTTTTCCCCACAAGACTCGATCTCCTCCGTTGGGATTCTCGCACTACATGGTGTTTGAGAAACGGATGACCGAGACATAGTCTTTCAGAAGCGCTAGCACCTTACGAACGGGTAGACAGTTATACCTACATCCCTCTACATCTGCTAGTCTGTCACTTTAAGAGTTCGCACGACTTAGTCAACTATGCTAGAGCCCATAATATCTTGTGGCTGCACACGGAAGTTTCTAGCATGAATAATCTCATGATCCCTTTGAGCCTGGGTGGCGGTCCAAAAGAAAAACAGGCAATCCTGGAATACCCAGGTACCTCAATCCACCCAGATGTGTGTTTTAGTTGCCACCTTAAGTAAACCATTTATTAACAATCTCACATCTGTCATGGATACACTCACCCAATCCACGTCTACTTAGCATAGCATGGCAACAATAAGCAAACGTAGAAGTAACTCCCAAGGGTTTGATAATAAAACAGGTAATAGGTACTACCTCAACTACTTTCCCAAAACCCACAGTTTAATTAGATCCTAATCATGCAATGTTTGAGGATTGATCTAATGCATAAAAACTGGGTATGAAAAGAGGTATGATCAAAGTGTTACTTGCCTTGCTGATGATCCGTGAAACCAAGGGACTCAAAGTAACAGGCGGCGCACTCCGGGTACTCTATCGCAAACAAACAAGCACACAATAAGTATTAAACTAATGCACAGGTAAAACACAAATAAAAGATCTAACCAGAAAGTTCAACTTAAGAACTTCGGTTTGCAAAAAGAATCAAATTGAACGAAGCAACGAAAGTCAAACGGCGAAAGAAACTGGCTTCGTTTTACTAATCTGGACCTAAGTCAAATTTTACAGAGGCAAAAACTTGTTTGAGTTGATTATTCGGAAAGAGGGTTTCGATACGAAACTCTAGGCGCTTGAATCGCCTGATTCCGATAAACGAGCGAAAAGTTATACTAGATCAAAAATCGGATCAGAAATCGCGATCAGAAAAATCGCGGAATAAATCCAAGAAAAAGAAAAACGACGAACAGATTAACAAACGAACGTTCGTTATCTGTATCTAAACAATGAACGCGTTCGTTAAAACGAACGAACGAGCGAACGCTCGCTAAATAAATAAACCGTAAAAAATCGATCTATTTAAAAAACGAAAACTAGGGTTTAAAAAAAACAAAACGGTTTTTTCTCGGAAAACCGGCGGCTTCTCGGCTCGGGCTCGTGGCGGCGAGGCGGCGGCGACTTCGATGATGGCGGGCGGCTCGGTGGCTCCGGCGGGCCCATGAGGCGGCGGGCCAGGCTGCTGACGGCAGTGGTGTGGGGCTCCACGGGAGGCTCCGGCGTGATTATAAAGGAGGGAGGCGCGGGTCGAGGTCGGCCTCGGGAGGCGTGCCCGGCCCGGACTTCAGTGGCGGTGGCGATCACGGTCTCTGGAGGAGGAGGCGGCGGCTGGGCCTTTGGCCCGATCGGGTGTCTTGGCGTTTTTAAAATAATTCCGACTTAGAAAAATTCTAGAAAAAAATAAATAAAAATCTAAAAATGCCAAAACAAATTTTGACCGTCTAAATAAAATATTTAGAACGAGGTGAACATTTCATGGCCCTAAAATGCAGTTTTTGAAAACGAGCAATTTTTCCTAAATTCAAATAAAATAGAGAAAACCTCCAAATAAAATCTTATTTGATTTTTTATTAAATCTTCATTATTCCTTTATTTTGGGAAAGTCATTTTATTCCCTCTCTCATATTTTGACAGTAGAAATAACTGAAGATAAAATAAATAAAATCAAATGATCCTATTTTCAAAATTTGAGAAAACTCAAATATGAAAATAACAAAATCTCCAACTCTCTCCGTGGGTCCTTGAGTTGCGTGAAATTTCTAGGATCGAGCCAAAATTCAATAAAAATATGATATGCAAGTGATGATCTACGTATAACATTCCAAATTTGAAAATTTGGGATGTTACAGTCTCTACAGATTCTACTCCGCCATCTTCCCAACAAGATTCGCAAGACAACACAAGGCTGGATAGTCAACGTAGCTGGGTAGATGATGAGCACATTTCCCCTACTCCACCATCACAGGTGCTTGCTCTAACTTGGCACTATTATATGTGGTTGCATGTTGCGTATGATGTCTAGCGTGTATTGCTTCTAACTTTGTTGAATTGCATATGCTTACTTTACACATAATGCCTGTGAATATGACACATGTTCCTGTTTCTAGAACATACGTGTAGATGATGAGCACATCTCCCCTACTCCACCATCACAGGTGTTTTCTCTAACTTGGAACTGTTATATGTGGTTGCGTGTTCCGTATGATGTCTAGTTTGTATTGCTTCTGATTTTGTTGAATTGCATCTGCGTAGCTTACAACTTATACCTGCAACGATCACTTACCCATAAGACACATTTAACTTGGGAGTGTGATGTAGGTTGCATCTTGCATTGTCTTCTAGATTGTACTGCTTCTAATTTCTTGAAATGGCACTTATGACGAGACACTTTTTACGTGATAGAGTGATATTGGTTGCATGTTCATATGGTGCCTAGCTTTCATTTCTTCTAATTTTTGTTGAAATACCTTCCTCTTACTCTTTTTCATACATATTCCATCCTCCTATCGTATGTCTGAATATGCAATGTTGTCTTTTTTTGTATATATTCCATCCTCCTATCTTGCGCTTGCCTTACATCAAAGTAGTGTTAAATGCAGATCATGCATCAACCAGTTATGCACAGCTAATTTCATTCATCTTCTTTTGGTTTTGACTTCATAAGGCAATGTCAGAAAATAGGAAGGAAAAGAGTAAGTTTGGGGATGTTGGTGGTCCTCCGGACCGATGCAAACAAAGACTCTCTAGATTTTCCACTGCTACTGCTAATGAAGTTGAAGTGCCAAGTCTACATGATGAGTTCATCTCCCGTACTCCACCATCGCAGGTGCTTGCTCTAAGTTGACAGTGTGATAATTGGTTTCATGTAGCATATGTTGTCTAGCCTGTATTTCTTCTATTTTGATTAAATTGCAGTTGTTGAGTTTATACGTTATACATGTGCATATGCCATGCCTTTATGTGTCTAGAATACACTGCATCTATCAATCATACCATGTTCTTACATCAAAGTACCGTTGTTGTGTATCCCGCATCAGTCACTCATGATTGGACGCTTTTAACATGGCTGCTTGATAGTGGTTGCATCTTGCATTGATTATTACATTGTACTGCTTCTAATTTTTCAAAATGCCACTTATGACAAGACACTTTTAACTTGGCAGAGTGATATTGGTTGCATCTTTCATATGGTGTCTATCTTACATTACTGTTATTTTCTTGAAAATCCTTCTGCTTAGTTTACACATGTAGCTGTGAATATGTCACGCCGTCCTGTTTTTCTTGCATATTCCATCCTCATACGGTTTTCTTACATCAAAGTATTGCTTGTCTGTATCATGCATCAATGAGTTCTGAAGAGCGATTTTATTCTTTTGTGTTGTGGATACGGCTTGACATCGCAAAGTCAAAAAAGAGCAAGGAAAAAATATAGTAGGGAATGGTGTTACTCGTCGGGTGAAATGGAAAATGATCTGCCCTCGAGATTCTGCTGGTACTTATAGTGAAGTGGAAGGTCCAAGTCCACCAGCTAAATCTACAAACACAGTATCACCTGCTCCACCAGCTACTGCATCCGCTTCAACTGTACCAGCATCTCAACGAGTTACTTGTTCGTTTGCTCCGGAACTGGCCAGTTCCCAAGCTGCCTTCACACCTAACACTACTTAGAAATCACGACACAACAGGACTTGGCAAGATCAGATGAACCTCATGAGCATCAACACCAAGACGGTACCTGACCGAGTTAATTTGCAGTTGCATGCCCCTTTATATGTACTCTCATAGTTTGATGTGCACTAACACTTTCCATAATCGTTGTTGAACTAGCACCACGGCGCAAGCGAAAACGGACATCAGGGATAATGCTTGAAAGATTAACAAAATCTAAAGGAGGAAGAATGGAGATCCATTTTGAGGTAGGTTTAAAAAGGCCACGTGATGCTACAGAGTCAGCCAAATTAGTGTCAGAGGTAGCCGTTGCCATTAGGTGTCATGCACGTATCATCCCAACGTGGATACAGTACATGAATGAGAAAGACAATACCTAGTTTAACACCTTCCTTGACCATATATCCGTAAGTAATGTTATTCGTCGCAATTTGTAATATTGTCTTGCTCTGTGCCATACTTTCTAGCTTCCTCCTAATAAGACTCACATTCTTTTTTCAATAGATGAGGTTCAAGTTGCATCGGAAAGATGATGCAACTAAACAAGCATGCACTCATGTTTTTCAGTCTGCTCTGTGATAGTATCAGTACCACCTTAGAAAATCTCACTTTGAACGCAAGGCTAACAATGAAATCGCCCAAACATCTCCAGTGGAATATATTACAAATGAAGACTGGACAGCCCTTGTTAAACACTGGTCTGATCCAAAGTATCAGGTAGGGTATATATTACAAATGAAGATTGAACTTGTATTTATGTATGTGCCTTACAAGTGTATCTTCTTCTAGGCTAACTGTTTGAAGAACAAGACCAACCGTTCTAAAGTGAAATTCCAACAGACAACAGGACCTCGTAGCTATATTGCACACTGTGAGGCTCTTGTAAATAGCTGCTAGTTCCTTCTTTTTTCTGTGTCATATTATCGTATCTATATTGACTTGTTCCAAATACTGAGGAAAACTCGGGCGGACCAAAAAGAACCTGAACCGAATGCAGTGCAAATCTTCAAGGATTGCCACACCAACAAGATGAAGGGCATGAGCACACCAGTTCATGCCGTTGTTGTAAGTCCTTACTCCTCCTGCCTTTGAACTGATTCGTATTGTGATGTGTTCATTTAACTTCTTGGTTTGCAGCTAATGTCAGTTACCATGTTCACTTTTATACACAGTTGTCTTAACGTATCATTTCACCTTACATGGTTTAAAAGAGATAAAAGATATTCTTTTGGTCTTGATCTGTAATCTAGTTGTGATGTTCACGTACGCACACAATGATACAATAGCTTGTTTGTTTTATATCTGTTTGCCCATGATATGAATGATGTCATACTATGTCCATCCTACTTTAAACCATGTCTCTTTATCCTTAGATGTCAACAAATGTGAGGAAATAGACAATACAGTAGGCATGCTACATGGACATATTTCCGAAAGTGATTTTATTATGTAGTTGGCACCACAATACATGCTAATATATTACAGTAGTTCACCAAAATAAGTTATGTATAAACATGAAACCAACTTTGTTTGTTTTTGTCTCATTAGCAACTTATCTGGTACCCTAATTGTCGGTGTAAAAACTGGCGGATCTCGGGTAGGGGGTCCCGAACTGTGCGTCTAGGCGGATGGTAACAGGAGACAAGGGACACGATGTTTTTTACCCAGGTTCGGGACCTCTTGATGGAGGTAATACCCTACTCCTGCTTGATTAATATTGATGATACGGGTAGTACAAGAGTAGATCTACCATGAGATCATAGAGGCTAAACCCTAGAAGCTATCCTATGGTATGATTGTTGTATATCTATCGACTAGCCTGGCCTCGGTTTATATAATGCACCAGAGGCCTAGGATAACAAGAGTCCTAGCCAAATACGCCGGTGGGGAGGAGTCCTTGTCTTGATCGCCAAGTCTTGTGGAATCTTCCTTGTATGCGGCAACTGTCCGGACTGGCCCATGAGTATACGGCCATGGGGATCCTCGGCCCAATCCAACTGATCGGGAGACGACGCGGGGAGTACCCCCTAGTCCAAGACACCGTCAGTAGCCCCCTGAACCGGTCTTCAAGTTGGGGACGTTCCTCGATTCTACCGAACTGTTCTTCATCTTCGGTCGTCGGTCTTGAAAACTGGTTCAACAAATCTTCTCATCTTCGATCTTGAGGATCGCCTAAGTGCATACGAAGAGTTTACACGTTGGGTATCCGAGGAGCCCCTTTAAGTTCACGGCCTTTATCAATGCCTTGTTATTTTTATGCCACGCCTCGTGTTTGAAGTTATTCCCGGGAGGCAGTGTCCTCTTGCGTCCGATCTCTAACGCCGGACTGCATTCGAGGTATCTTTTGCAGCCGAGCACCAACGCCGGATCGCTTCCAGCTCTATCGCGGACTATGTATCCGAGCTCCAACGCCGGACGATATCCGAGCTCCAACGCCGGACTATGTATCCGAGCTCCAACGCCGGATCTGTATCCGAGGTGTCATAAATCACCTTGGTTCAAAGAAGTTTGAAGGAGTTTAGCCGAAGCTTAATACCGGAAATGCCCTCTATGGAGCCAGCCACTAGCGTCGAGCTTTATGTCGGATCGCTTCGAGGTGGTGCACCACCCGAATGTGGGCCGATTTTTTCAATATTTTGATTGGTGCAATTTATTCTCTGCCAAGATACATAGCCGTGAGCCCACAAGGTGTGTATCGGTCTAAAACCCGAGATGCACACGAAGGATGACGAAGACCGCTGATCCCAAGAGTCAGAGACTCAGGTTGATTTGCAAAATCGGCCCGAGGATCAAGTCCTAACTTCGGCGTAATACTTCGACACAAAAAGCGGCGTGCTCGGTCCTCGAGACTCGGGTTGGTGCGGCCGACCAACCCGAGGATCAAAATCTCCTCGAAACTGTATTGCACTTAAAATTTTCTGCATAGAACAGGCAATGCAAGAGCCCCGAGACACCGGTCGGGTGGCAACACGGATCGAGGATTGATGTGCCCTTTAATATTTGTAAATAATAAGCCCGAAGCCCAAGAGTTCCCGAGCCTTAATGCGGCACGGGTGGCGAATTAAGGATCGATATCCATAGTAAAATCACAAATTATGTGTAATGACTCAATGTATCCAAGTACTTTATGTCATTAATGCTCGGATCCGCATTGTACAAAACTTTGTTGACCGACCATCGGCTTCAACCTCCTCGGCCGATGGTCGAGGAGTGTTTGTCCTACTTTATAAAGCCTTTATGAGGGCAAAGATTTACGACAAACAAGGCAATCTGGCCATACGGTTTTATAAACAAAGGTACGCAGAGAGATATGTTATATTACTGTTTAACAGAAGAAATGTCTTCCAAAGAAAATAGTCCCGCTATCGGTTCCTTTCTTTGGGTTGTCATGCTAAGCATGATCATGAAACCTCAGCTCCAAGTTAAGAGGAAAATATTGAGGGTTTAGTTTGGGAGGCCGCCATTAGCCCCGGTAGTGTTCGGTGACAATCGAGGTCAAGCCGGAAACACTTCGCCAATTTTATGAATGGCCCGTCATTTAATATAGTCATCGATCATCGACCGGTTTACACCTATTGTGACGATCGGTTTTCGGCTTTCGCCATCGAGGTGCTTGACCATGCGAAATGGAAGCACAATCGCAGCGTTCTCCCTTTGCACACCTAGCCGAACAAAGCGGAACGTAGGAGGCAAGCGCTGGAGCCGACAACCCAACTATTGACCAAGACACAATTGAAACTGATGCATATATAGCAATATCCGAGAATGTTTTTGCCGAATCTCTAAAGGTGTCCGGCGTTGCAGATCGCGAGACTTGTGCTGAAAACACACAAATAGTTTAAAAGTGCCAAAAGCTTGGAAAACCAAAAAACGTCGATAGAAAACATGACGTCCGAACAAGATCAAGTGTTTGGTGCCAATCTGAAAATTGGACTTTAGAAAAAAAAGTGCTTCTGCCGTGCTTTAACATGACACATCCTATCTCAAGACTTCAAGCGGGTCAGCCTACGGCTTCAGTCTCCCATCCCGAAGGCGGAGTACTTCTCATTTAGGCCAGTCTAGAAAACTAAACTCTAGCGGTTTTGAGAGAGAAATTAGGCTCCCCGGCTAGTGACTGCACACTCGTGTCGAGAAAAGGAGTGATAAATAATAATAAAAACTCCATAGCGACTAAGAAGAAAAACACTTATTATAAAACGGCTCAAATAAACATAAGAACCCCCAAGTGACTTGGGTAAAGAATGATTCTATGTATCAAGTACTTATATCATATCTATGTTCAACCGAACTTTAAACGCTGCGTCTTAACCGAAGTCGGCTTCTCCCTCTTTGTTCAAGGACCGAAAAGTGTTATGTACTCCATCCGTCGAGAATATCGACGGTGTTTCCAATAACCGTGCAATCAGGTCATAAGGTCAGAATGCATAAAGCGCCGCCAGGAACTTATGCTATATTACTGATAAAGTGTAAGAAGCATCTTCAAGAAAATAGTACCCCACCGATACCGGTCTTCGGTGCTCATTGTTAATATGAGACTTGTGCAATAGATTTTGTGTACTCATGAGTTCTGTTGTGTGCCGACCATTATTGAAAACAGTAAGAGCGCTAGCTTTCGGCTTCACCGGTCGAGGTCCGGCTCGGGTGACCCGATCGTGACAATCGCAGAGGTGCTCCCTTTACTCCCTAGACGAACAATCGTGAACGAGGGGTAAACACAGGAGCAAGGCAACCCAGCTTGCAAATCGCTTAAGTCAATATGGTGCATATTGTGGCATAATACACGAACAAGGAACGAAGCCGTACAAGTATAATCATATGCAAGAGGAAAAGCTTCATGAAGGAAGCCCCAAATGAAGTATTTGAATTTATGCGTCACAAACAAAGTTTGGACAAGGAAATTTTTACAAGCAACTTTTTCCCAAAAAAGTATAACGCTTGGTCGAGCCGAACACAAGTTAAAAATTTAAAACTTTGAGCATGAAGGCAACTTAACTGGTTGATGTGTTCGGTATTGACGACGGGGTCCGAGCTTGATGCGGGACAATGTTCCATCCCCCAAGCCGATCCCGAGGTGGCGGAGCAAAGAGCTCGGCACTCCGAAGTGGTGACATAGCACGGTCAATGCAGGACGGCAGAGTGATGCCGAAGTCCCCTGCATGGGGTAATGAAGTGTTGACGAAGCCCCCGTCCAGCCGAGGTGACGCCAAAGGATATAGTCCGGCTGGATCATTTTCCTATGCACAAAAAATAGTGCAGACCGGGGATAATAGTAATAATAGGAATGAAAAAAATGTTGCATAATAAATAACTTATGCAAAGTGAGTAATAAAAGAAATATGGTCTTGCGCCGAAGTCAATGTCGATGCAGGTCGTGACGTGGTCAATGCCGGCTTGATGAAGCGACCGTCTTGGCGATGCGGTATGCCCGCCGATGTAATCCGTGGGGCGGCGATGTTGGTGATGATTTATCCTTCGCGATGCCGGACTCTTGTTCAGCTTGCCGAGATGATGATCTGAATAAGTTGAGCTTGGCTCACCAAAGTGACGACGTGTCTAGCGCAGGTCGGCAGCCGTGAAGCAATATTGTCGGACTGGTTTGACACCAAAGATGATGTTGAAGATCATGTTCAAAAGATCTTAAAGTCAGTGGGATGTGTTCGGGAACAAAACACAATACCCCGTACAAAACTTCCTTCAAAAAGGATGTCCGAAATCCCGTTCATAAAAAGACGAACTTGGGCCGGATTCCTTTTCGCGCAGAAAACAGATCCAAAAAGTGATGCACTAATCGGAAGGTTCCCGGAGTTCAGACGGTCGGATCGAGCTGAAATTATGAGGGGTGGTAGATATAGGAATTCCGAAGCCGATCAACGGTTGGATCTTCCAAAGGAAGTCCGAGCTAGAAGCTGGACACCACGCCCTAAACTCGTCCAGATTCTCGTCCAGATTCAATGCGGCTCCGGTATATCGGAGATTGCCAGAGATTCCTCCATCGGAATTCGACGAAATTTTCCAGGGTTGTTGTAGACTCAATTCCACACAATTCCACCGAAGCAATCGTTAAAATGGCGCTTGAGGAGGCGGTGGCGGCGGACACAAGTCCGCTGTCCGTAAAAAACAAAGACGGTCACCCGAGGGCAATGTTGACGTTGAGCCCCCGGGCTCCCGTGATGATTCCTCCATGATCTTGATAGAGATCGGAGTTGATGTTGATGAAGGCCCTCATCCGAACATGACGATCGGAGGTAGGGCGCAGTCCTTGGTCGAACCAAGGTGACCAGTCGAGCTGGTGACGAAGATGCCGAAGTCGCAGTTGATCTGCAGGCGATCCATCGACCTTTTGTCGAACACACAGCGGAACTCTCAATGAAAGCACCAATGTTGGTGTAAAAACCGGCGGATCTCGGGTAGGGGGTCCCGGACTGTGCGTCTAGGCGGATGGTAACAGGAGACAAGGGACACGATGTTTTTACCCAGGTTCGGGCCCTCTTGATGGAGGTAATACCCTACTCCTGCTTGATTAATATTGATGATACGGTTAGTACAAGAGTAGATCTACCACGAGATCAGAGAGGCTAAACCCTAGAAGCTAGCCTATGGTATGGTTGTTGTATATCTATCGACTAGCCTGGCCTCGGTTTATATAATGTACCCGAGGCCTAGGATAACAAGAGTCCTAGCCGAATACGCCGGTGGGGGAGGAGTCCTTGTCTTGATCGCCAAGTCTTGTGGAATCTTCCTTGTATGCGGCAACTGTCCGGACTGTCCCATGAGTATACGGCCATGGGGATCCTCGGCCCAATCCAACTGATCGGGAGACGACGCGGTGAGTACCCCCTAGTCCAAGACACTGTCACTAATCTACAAGTTCAAACTTTCAACAAGCTATGGAACAAATGATTGAACAACCACAACCACCTCAAGGTGACGAGGCTACAATAGGCACAATGTCACCTCTTGCTGCAGTGTGTTAGTATCTCTCCACTAATAGTGCAAAAAGCACTTTCCTGCGTAATTCTGGTTTGGTTGTCAAGGTAACCTCGTCCAAATCGCCTACTGAACAAAATCTTCCGGCTAGACAGAGTGATATATCTATGCTCTAGACACAAGTCCAATCCCTAATGGATGATAATTTTGGTAATGTTATGGAACACTTCTACGACAACACAAGTATGACTATCTTGATTCTGTCATAAAATCGTCATGGATGTACATGCATGAAAGAAAACGTGACCTACTGAGACAAACACGTATCATCACGAAAGTGTATTTTTTTGTAGTGGTTGTTATTCATTGTAAACCAATTGTTGTTATATTTATTGTACCAAGGACCATCCCTTGGCATGTGCCCCAGAATGTGAATGCTGTAAGGAGTTATAAAGTACAGTGCTCATGTTCAGGAGAAAAACTAACATCCAGCCAAAAGCCACAAGTGCAAACCATACCAATAACATCAAAGAGAAACCATGGATCAATAGAACTTTTCACAGTATCAAGCAGATAAATACCATCACTCCCATTGAGAAACCAAATCCAGGAGTCATACACAGGAAGCAAGGTACCATCATACAAAAGGGTCCACTCTAGGCTGTCATCCATCATCATACATTGTCTGAATTTAAAACCCACAGCATACATAAAATAGATAGCCCACAAAGAAGAGTAATGTAACAGTCTAGTGCTTTGACAATAACTATGTGGCATGTCCATCATCAGATCATCTTGGACTGTGTTGCATCTCCTGTGGCCTTGGACACCTTGGCCACATCCTCCTATCCCTTCTTCTTGGGCTTCTTGGACAGCTTCTCATGAAGTTCATCGTCAGCCACCTTACAGAAAGATTTTGTCAGGTTTTTTACCACTTTATTTGGAAGAAATGGAGGTATTGCATTGCAGGGTAAGCATGATTTAGTATCACAAGATTTTCTTATGTAGCCATTATTATCTCTCCTAATCCTAGCACTTATTCTTACCTCAATTTCAACCGAAGGTTCTTTATCCCTCCTTTTCCAAGAGATTGCTTCTCCTAGTGGCGGCAAAACAACTTTGTTGGGAGACACTTGTTTTAAGGGGCAGCCAGCTCCACTTGAAGAGTGTGCATTCATTTTCCTTGCCCACACCTTGCATAATCTCCTTACAAGTGGGGGCCTGAGAGGTAGTACAGTCATCAGGTATATGAAATAACATAGTTTCTTAAGAATCACAATTTGCAGTCAACAGTTTCCACAGATTAGACTTTAACAAATGCATTGTCCACCCAAACTTATCAGGAGTCAACAACAAGCGAATTATGAAATTAAACTAACTTACTGGAATATCAATTTTGAAAGTGTTGGCAGCTCCCTGAGTTGCTGGTGCAAATTGCTGTATCCATAAATCTAGCCCCTCCTTCAGAGATTAAGTGAGAACCATCAATAACTTCCAAAGCATGAGATTCAGCAATTGACTGTACATCAAACGTGTGAGTATAACCGTGTAAAGTACCTTTCTTGTTGAAGTCAGAAGATGTGCCCACTTGAGGAATTGGGACATCTTCATTTCCTTTATATATTGAAACAAGAGCCTGAGGTTGTGCAATAGTTGCTCCTTCTGAGGCAGTTCCTTCAGTATAGACTGTGGCTTTATATGGTGCTGGACTCCTACTGATCATAGTATTTTCAGTGTCATCTTTCTTGTCAGAGACCATCATTTGAATTCCATGGCCACCAGCAGAAGTTTCTCCCCCCTCCTTGGGAATAACTGCCATGTCTACAACTTGTTGGTTACTATTGTGCACTGGACCATTTTAATTTACAGTAGTAGACTGCACAGCCATGTTCTGAATTTGCAAATTCTCCACATTATTATCAGCCACTTGCATCTCTTCCTCCTCTTCCTCAGCATTATAAGCCTTAGCAATATTAAGAAGACCCAAACCCATTGGTTGTGCCCCCGGTTTACTTCTTCACTAGTTGAGTGAGTAATGGAGAAAATCCCATCAGACAAAGAAACATTTGTAGTGATGCTACTATTGGGAGCCCCATCTTCTTGCAGCATAGGGATTTCAACATGCTGCTGTTGTGGCTCAACTGGGTTTCGTTGAGGGAAAGCCCAATGTTGCTCTTGCTCTTCCTGCTCTTCCCAATCAAACTATTCTTCATTATGAGCATGGATATTGTGTACAGGCAGAGGCTGAAATCCAGAAAAATCATTTGTATGCTGAGGAACAGGGTGTGGGTCAACACCATCAGGTGGAATAGGGTCCTCATCAGCAGGCCCACCACCCAGCATTTCCTCCAACAGAACTTCAACTGAACTGGTCCATGATTCTTCTTCAAAATGCTCACCCTCAGACCACCTGAGGCTTTTAGGAATATTAATGAGTTCTGTCACTCTAGCTTTGACCAAAATTTTCCCTCTCAGAGCATCTTCTCTCTCCCAGCTAATAATTCTACCCCATTTTGAAATTGCTGCAGTAATGTCCTCTGTATTGCAGAAATCAAAAGGGACTCCGACAAACAGTAGCCAACAAGTTCTATTGAGATGCACTCGACGCCATTTTCTGCCCTCATTATGCTTGGAGAAGGAAATAAAGACATCACCAAAAGCATGCAGACTTTGCCATATGAGCCTATCACGACCGCAGACATGCATGAACAGGACGTAAGCTTCACCAAAAGGACAGGGCTGGATTTCTCTAAACCCTACTTGCTCAACTCCTTGCAGAAACTCCTCGAGATACCTCACGGACATTGGGGGGAAAATACCTCATTAGGGTGCGGATGGATGGATACAATCACCCAATCCTCGTGCCTTCTTGGGCGATGCGGGAGGATTGCTCTGGAAACCCCAGTTCTTCCTTGGACCTCTTGTATCTGGAACCTGTGCGGAACAAAGGGCAGTGGGTCGATGGGGATGTTAGCCATCAGAGTCGAATCCGGCGAGGGAGAAACCAATGCCCTCACCAGCGACGAGCAATGCCCATGCGAGCTTGTCGAGGCAGGAGCAGAGGAGGAAGCAGAGTTGGTAAGTGAAGTGGAACGCGAGGAGGCAAGCATTGGTCTCAGTTGGAAGTTTGGAAAAAGATCCTTGACTAGCTCCATAAATGATGAAACCTGCCTAATCTGTGGTGCATGCCCAACGCAGCGGAACCAGGCCTCAACCTCTCCAAAGGCCCACGCTTCCTCAGGTGGGCTCGGGAACGAGCTAAATTTCTTAAAAGGCCATAGCCCACGTAAGTTCGGTGTCGGGCAAAAACGGGCAAAATGACCGTTGGCCCCGCATGCATGGCACATTACGTGCGTCAGTACATGCTTACGTTGAACCACAGGGGGCTCAATTTGTGGCCTCAAGGAATCAGAATTAAACTGAGATGAAATGCTGTTAAATCTTTGATTATTGCCCTCATGAATAGAACCCGATAACCGCTCAAAAACGGATGTACCCTCTTTGACCACCGTGGAGTAGCTCCCGCGATCACCGGAGTGAGGAACCACCGCCCTACCATTTCTACCCACAAGTGTCCATTCTTTATCAAGCTCATCATAATAAACATCTTCTTCTCTTCTCCAATTTGGCCCTAAAATTCCAAAGGCAAAACACCATCTCAAACTCCTTCTGAACAATTCTCCCTGTGATATAGATCTCAAACCCAACTGACTTGGAAGCTACCGAAAACTTGTATGATCTATCTCTTAAGAAACGAACTCTAAAACCTTGAGCATAACCACCAAACATAGCATGGAGAGAAACACTAACCGTGTGTGCATCAAGTTTGAAAGATGCTCTACTGAAAGATACCACCAAAGTGAATTCCTTTTGATGAAAGCCAGGAGAGAAAACCACTGGGTGACCAAACTTAGACCGCATGTCCGCTTGAAACTTCTTGCCACGATAAAAGTTGAGAGCATAGGGTGCCATCTAGCTGAAATGGGTGCCTATCAAGGCTGGAGTGGCCACCGGTAGGGGTGAGGGTGGCCGACGGTGCCGGAGTGGCCACCGGCGCTAGGAGGAGATCTTCCTCATCGTCATCATCTTGGTACATTAGCAGGTCTAAACCTATAGTAGTTTTCCGCCTTTAACAGGCCGAGTAAAGTTCTGACTAGCTGGGCCAGAGAATACCATGGGCTTTTAATAGGCTAAAACCTAGATTGGGCTAGCATTCAGCCAAAAAATTCACGGGCCAATACAGGCCGAAACTGCATAAGGCCCATGTTTGGCCCAAATAGGACGAGTCGTTAACAGGCCAAAATATATCTCGGGCCTGTTTGGCCCAATAAAATTATGGGCTTTAAGCAGGCCGGTATCCACACGGGCCATAGGCCCAAAAGTGTCACGGGCCATTATCAGATGGGTTGTAATTAGGCCAGATTCAACGTGGGCTGTAATTAGGCCCAACTGTTACACGGGCCAATAACAAGCCAATAGGCCAGTTGGGCTGAAATTTATCCACGAAGACTACATGCCGTTAAGAGGCCTAAAGTTACTTCGGACAAGAAATAGCCTACTTTCTGCATGGGCCGTTAAATGGCCTAAAGTTGAACCGGGCCGACAACATCCCAGATGAACCACGGGCCGCTAACAGGCCGAAACTATTATCGGGCCGAACTGGTAAACGGGCATTTAACAGGCCGAAAAACAAACCTGGCTTAGAATGGGCCCAAAAGAACAGTGGCCTGTTAACGGGCCTGATTCGATATGGGTCATAATTTGGCCCAAAACACGGCAAGCTGTGAATGAGCCTCATCTGATATGGGCCTTAATTCGACCCAAAACATGGCAGGCTGTTAACGGGCCAGCCCACTAGTGTCTGAGAAAACATGGTGGGCCTTTAGCTGGGCCGGCCTTTTTACCTAAATGGGCCACTGTTGGGCTGGGCCACGTGTCGACATATCATATGCATCTTCCGTCAATTGTAGGAATGCCATCTGTCCCAACGATTAGCTGACACGTGCATTATCCGGCGAATGAGAATTTTACACGTGGAAAATCTCCATTGGTCAGGGTTGTTAACGGGTTATCGGATCCAAACCGGAACCCGATAGCTTAACGGCGACAAGTTACGGTGGATGCCACGTGTCGGTCACCCTTGACAAAAGTACTTCCATGACGCGTGATTTATCGTCATGGAAGTGGACACTTCCATGATGATAATTTTGGTAATTTCATGGAACACTTCTACGTCATAAAATCATCATGGATGTACATGCATGACAGAAAAAGTGACCTACTGTGACAAACACGTATCACGGATGTGTATTTTTTTGGTAGTGTTTATGCCTAGCTAAGGGCATTAAACAATAGCGCTTGTTGGGAGGCAACCCAACTTAATTTTTTCTTTTTTTCTTTTTTTCTTTTTAGATTCTGTTTTGCAATAAATATTTCATCTAGCCTCTGTTTAGATGTGGTTTTATGTTTTAATTAGTGTTTGTGCCAAGTAAGACCTTTGGGACAGCTTATAGTGATAGTTGATTTGATCTTGCTGAAAAACAGAAACTTTTGCGCTCAGTCCCAGAATTGTTTAAAATCACAGAAGCGTGATAAAATACTGATTCTTGTTGTAGAAGATTAATAAACAGATTGATTAGGTTGTCCTAATTTTTCAGAATTTTTGGAGTTACATAGGTATTCGAAATATCCAGATTGCTACAAACTGTTCTGTTTTTGACAGATTCTGTTTTCTATGTGTTGTTTGCTTATTTTGGTGAATCTATGGGTAATATCGGGGGGGGGGGGGGGGTATGAAGCATGGAAAACTTGGAATACGGTAGATATTACACCAATATAAATGAAGAATTAGTTCACAATAGTACCAAAAGTGGTGACTTATTTTCTTATACTAATGGAGCTTATGAGATTTTCTGTTGAGTTTTGTGTTGTGTTGGGTGGTAGGTGCGACATATGCCAACGGGTGGCTTATCATTGTGGGAGCCAATAAGACGTCGCCGGTGCCTGGAAACGGGATGAGGTGAAGACATCCACGCCGGCGAATCTTACCCAGGTTCGGGGCTCTCCGTGGAGATAACACCCCTACTGCTGCTCTGCGGGGTCTCCGCATGATCACTAAGTGAACAAGTAGCTACAAGAGGCTCCTTGAGCTGTTTTGGTGAGACGAAGAAGAAGGTCACGGCTAGCTCTCCTCTTCCCTCTATGTGGTGTCTAAAACTCTCTGAGATCAACCCTTTGCATGGGTAGCCGTCAGTGTCTATGTTCGCCGGCTTCTCCGCCGGCCGCTGGGGCCCGCCGACTGGTGGGTCCCGCCGGGTGCCGGCTTCTTTGTCGACAAGCTGGCCCCACCGCTGAGGGCCCGGTCGGGGGCTGGTTAATGTTGCCGCAATCCTGATGACGAGGGCTTTGTCGGGGTAAGCATGGCTACAGTGCCGCCGTCTTGGCGGCGATCACTGTAGCCTCACCTCGTCTTGTCTCCTTAATGAGGCGCCTCCTTCGAGGGAGGGAGTAAGCCGGCTATGGGAAGCCGGCCATATCTCACACCAACTAGGGGAGGCCGAGCCACCTTCAGGCATCTCTCTGCTCGGAGGGGCCCGCCGCCTGTGGGTCGTACTGACAACCCGTCGTGTCTGATGTCATGGTCAACATGGCAACAGTGCCGCGCCGGACGGGAGATGGCCGCCCCGTACGGCGCACTGTGGCCATGCGTGCTCCGGGATACGGGGGTGGCAGGCTTCAGAATTACGCCTGGCCCCATCACCGCGTTATGTGGCGCAGATTACGAGGGTGCGGCCTTGGCACGCTTGCCGGGGCCGGCTTCTTGGAGTCGGCCTTTTTCGTGGCCGGCTCATGAGTCGGCCCTCTGGCCGGCCCTCTTGTGGCCTTCTTCCAGAGGTTTTGGGGCGGGCCGCCTCGACAGCCCGGCCTAAGGGTCAGCCGGCCGGGGGAAGGCGGCCCCGCGTCTTGGATGTTGGATGGCTTGACTGGCTTATAATTTTTTCAGAGGTCCCAGGGGGAGCCGGCTAGGCTACCCGTGGTCATTTACTCCGGCAGTAGTCCCCGAAGCTGATTGAGCTTCGAGGCTGAAAGGAGGACGAGAAGCTCGATCAGCTTCCTATCCTTAGGGGCCGGCAGCTAGGAGCCGGCCTTGAGCGGGTGCGCCGTCTTCGGGAAGTTCTGCAGCCCGAAGGCGAGAACGCGAGTCCAATCGCGCGTTGACCACGCGCCACCCTGCGCGCCACGTGGCCAGAAAGGCCTGCCAGCCCATGCGCACGACGGGACGTCGCCGCAGGCTGGGGCCCACCATACCTAGGCCTCGGCCCACGTGTGGATCCTTTGCGGCCCGAACAGACCGCTCGCCTTCCCGCGGTGGTTTCAGCATGCCTTTAGGTGCAATAATCGCGGGACGTGGGGGAGGGGGCGCAGTTAATCCCACGTTCCCCCACGCCTCGCCTCCTCGGCTCCGCCGCACGAGCCTATAAGTAGGGGGAGGAGGGGCGGCGGATGCTCGCCTTCGCCGCCTCGCTCCACCCTTCCTTCTACCTCCTTCTCCTTTCTTCCGCCGCTGCAGCGCCTCACCACCGCGCCGTTCCGCCGTCAACCCTCTTGGTCTCGCGGCTCCTCCATGGCAGCTGTGCTCTCCGCCGCCGCGCCTCTCTCGCTTCCTCTTGCTCCCATGGCGCTATCTAGCTCGTGGGATGGCTCCAACGTCCACGAGGACCACATTGATTGGCTTCGCAAGATGCGGCGGTTGCCGGGCGAGGGCAACGTGAAGACCCGCATCGCGCCGGAGGCGGAGGTTTCGCCGGCGCCGGAGGAGGGCGAGCGGGTCATCTTCCGCTCGCACTGCCTGTGCGGCCTCGGCCTGCCGGCGAGCGGGTTCTTCCGCTCCTTCCTCGAGTTCTACCGCCTCCAGCCGCATCATCTCACCCCCAACACGGTGATGCTGCTGTCGGCCTTCGTCACCCTGTGCGAGGGTTTTCTTGGCGTCCTCCCCACCCTTGAGCTCTTTGGGGAGTTCTTCCAGTGCAAGCTTGGCACCGTCTCCGCGGGTGTGCCCGCCCCCTATGGCGCCTATCCCGCTGATCCAGTCGGTGAAGCTCTGGCAGCAATCATACTTCTACGTGAAGAACGTCGCCTCGCAAGGCGACTTCATCAATCTGCCGGCTTTTGTAGCCGGCCCGCCGCCTGGGAGGCAGCCGTCTTGGTCCTACAGAGCCAGGTCGCTCTCCCTGGCTGGGAACGCCGCCATCACCCGGCTCCGGGTGATGATCCAATCGGAGGGCTTGGTCGGGGCCGACCTGGTCGCCGCCTTCGTGGAGCGCCAGGTGCTCCCGCTCCAAGGCCGGCCGCACGTGATCTGCCAGATGAGCGGCCGCTTCGACCCATGCCGGCTGAGCACAAGGGAGATGCCTCGTGACGAGGTGTCTTACATGGTGAATTACATCTCCAACTGCAAGCTCACCGAGGAGTGGCAGTATGGCAAGGCACCGTATTCTCGGGCTGATCCCCCGCCTGTGGTGAGTTTCCCTTCTTTTCTTCTTCTTTTGTTGCCGGGTTCGTGATGGCCGACTTTTGACTAGTCGGCTTGTCTTTGAGCAGAACCCCCTTCTTCGACCGGCGGCCGGGGACGCCGGGCCGGAGCGCCAGTTTATGGCCGACCGTACGGTGGACGACCCCGACGACCCAGATCTGGGGGCGGCCGCCATGGACGACGCCATAGTCGGAGCCGGCGGAGAGACAGGCGGCCCCGAGCTCGCGGCCGGCTTCGGGGACTGGCCGGATGATGATGAATCCGAGGCGATCCCACACCGCCAGCCGGCGGCCGATCGCCAAGGGGCGGGACCTTCTGCTGCGCCAGCTGCTCGGGGTGGCACGCAAAAACGTCGGGCCGGGACGGGTCTCTTCGGCAGCCGCCCGAAAAAACCCAAGGGCTCCATGGCCCGCTTCCGCAAGGTGGTGAAGCAGCCACAGGCAGTCTCAGCGTAAGTGTTGAACGTCTCCTCCAGGATGCCGCCTCCTGCTGAAACTTCTTCTTGATTTGCCGATCAGGGCGCCGCTTTCCCTCGAACGGGCTGATGCCGCCTCCGTAGTCGGACCGACGGGAGGGTCTTAGAGCTCCCTCCGCGTGGATCCCCGCGCCGGCCTCATGGAGGCAACGGAGCGGAACGTGCGGGAGGCACAAGAGGAGCGGGAAGCGGAGGAGCGGAGGGCCGTCCAGGAGGCGACGGAGAAGTCGGCCGAGGCGCAAGCCGACGCAACGGCCAAGGCCCGTGCGGAGGCCGCGGCCGCGGAGAAGGAGGTGGAGGCTCTGCGCAATCAGCCTCCGCGGCTCGTTATTCCTCTTTGCGCCATGGCTCCCAACATCCCCGTGCCCCCGTCGGAGGAAGCCGACCGCGACCGGCCGGTGGTGGAGAGGAGGGAGGATGACGTGACCATCCTGGGGGAGGCGCCACAGTCAGTGCGACTGGAACGGGCCAAGGCGGCCGACCTGCTGCGGCGCCCGAGCAGCCGGGTGAAGCGAAGTCGGCGGGGGAGGATCTTGTGGTGCGATCGCCGCCTCGCCAAAGACGCTGGAGAGGCGTCCTCGGCGCCGAGCCGTGAGCTGCGGCGCCCGGCTCGATGGCTCGGGACACTGGAGGCGGCGGCGCCCGGCCGCGTCCCAAAGTGGACGCCCTAAGCGGTGGAACGACCGAGCTGAACGTGGTGGCGCAGGAGGTCCGACGCCGGCTTCAGACCCAGGCCGCTTAGCTACAACGGTACACCCAGGAGTTTCTTACTACGCGAGCGGTCATCCGGGTGAGTCTTCTGGCCTTGGTCGATTTCTTTCTTGATTTCTTCCGTGCGGGCGTGTCAGCGCACCAGGTGTAGTCCCGAAGTTTCGAAGTCGGCTGAAAGCGCGGCTTGGAACTTTTTAGCAGGCCTTGGCGGCCATCTTATTCTTATTCGCACTCAGTCTGATTTTCAGGAGTATCACAATCTCCGTGCGGCTGCCTTCAACTCCCAGGCCCAGGAGCTGAGCCAGAAGGCCGCCGACCTGACCAATAGCCGGAGTGAGTACTTTGTGTCTTTTATCTCATGTGGGGCGCCACAAGACTCCACCGGGTGTAGTCCCCGAGATTCGGGCCGACTGCTGAGCAGTCGGGTCGGATCTTCCCTGACGACTTCTTCCTTATTTCTTTTTCCTTTTTCTCCACGCTTTGCAGAGGCTAATGCCAACTTGAGGGAGCAGCTAGGCGGGGCCCAGACCGCCCTTCGCGCCAAGGAGGCTGAGTGCAGCGCCTTGGCCCAGGAACGCGACCGCCTGGCCAAGAAACTGGCCGACCAGGAGGAGAGCCATAAGGCGGCCTGAAGAAGGCGCAGGACAACGAGGCCGCCCTTAAGGCCGAGTTCGAGACCGAGGCGGCGGGCTGGGCTGAAGCGAGGCAAGCGCTGAGCGAGGGCTATGGACGGGTTGAGGATCTGATCGACGGTAAGCCGCCTTCCTTTTCACCCCTTTGCTTGCCCCTTGCCCTCTTGTTTATCTTCTGATTTTTGTGTTGTTTCCTTGTTCTTCGCGCAGATTACTTTCCCGGTTACTCCGTCATTGCCAGCCAAGCCATCGAGGCCCATCGCAAGGCACGCCGGCAAGCAGGGGTTGAGATGCGCCAGATGCCAGCCGGACGCTTGACGAGCAGCTTTTGGCGATCCAGGCCCGGCTGCAGCCGGCTCACCGCATGCTCCGCCGTCTTCAGCGTGCCCGGGGGCAAGTGCTGACCTCCCTCTGGCCTGGCGAGGCGATTCCCCGTACCCCCCAGTCGGACTGCCGACTGGCTGGAGGTTGCGGTTGGCCGCTTCGAGGCCTGGAAGGCTTCCGCTGCTCGGTCCGGCGCCAGGCGGGCGCTGGAGTTCGTACGAGCCTGGTATCCTGGGCTGAGCTTGGGCCAGCTGAGCACCTGGAGGCAGGAGGCCGACGAGGAGCTGGTGGCGGTGCGGCCGGCTATCATCCAGCGCGCCTCGGCTATCGCCGAATATACCGACACCAGCATTTTTGCTCCAGAGGTGAATGACAACGGTGTCGCCCAGCCGGAGGAGTGGTTTGGGCTGAACCCGACGGAAGGTGAGGACTCGGCGGAGGAGATCGCTTCCAGTGACGAAGGCGAAGACGAAGAAGGGGAGGGCGGCGAAGACGTCGTGCCTGACGGCAAAGCGACCAGCCAGCTTCGGCCTGATCGTGCTTCCAGCAACGAGGCGCGCGCGAGCGCGCCGTCTGCCAGGGGTGATGATCAGGCCGAAACCCGCCAGCCGGCCACTCCTCCGGCCAGCACTGCCGCCTCCGCCGACCTGCCCGACTCACCTGTCGCTCCCTTGGCCTGATCAGCCGTTCTTGCTTTCCTGCTGTTACTCTTTGAACAACTTTTTATTAAATTTGCGCGGTTCCACCCACTGTGGGTGTATTCAAACTATGTTGAATGCCGGCCTTTCGAAGGCTTTTGTGTAAATATAATTATGCATGTGTTTGGCTTCTATTCGAATTTGCTTTTTATCCTTAGGCTCTTTCCTTTGTCGCCTTCCCTTGGTCGCCGCCTTCCTAGCCGAATAGCTGCTCTGCAGTCTGTGGCTAGGGAGGAACTTGGCCATTTGTGGGAATACAAGTACTTGAGCTTTCTTGGATTGTGGCAAGGTGAAATGGGAAGCCGGCCGGCCGGCTACTCTGGTAGCCGATCACTGATGGGAGGAAACCTGCTTTTGTTATACGAGTTCGTTAGTCCTTAGCCGTTTTTCGTGTGGGCATCCTTTCCTGCCTTTGACTCTTGCCAGCCGGACAGTCGATTCTTCGAGCTGCGACTTTCGACAAGAGAGGGCTTGGGTGCCGGCACACTACTTGTCTGACTGCAGGTGGAACTTGAATATAACTCAAGGCGGTCAGTCCCCGGGCCGACTAGTCAAACCCGGTGCCGGACGAGGAGGAAGAATGTAGTGACAAAATCATAAGCATGATACTCGTCATTCATAGATAAAAGGTGGCAGTCCCCGAGTGCTCCTCGGGGGGCCTATTGTCTCATACTTAGTACAAAAGGTAGCGTGATACATACTGCATTTTTACTGTAAAATCTTCGGAGGAGGTTGGCGTTCCATGGTCGTTCCGACTCCTTGCCGGAATCATTTCTCTTTCGTGCCTTCGGCTTCTGTGCGCCGATCAGGTAGTAGGAGTCGTTTCCCAATGCTCTACTGATGACGAAGGGGCCTTCCCAAGGGGCCGAGAGCTTGTGCTGGCCGGCTGTTCGCTGGATCAGCCGGAGCACAAGGTCACCCTCTTGAAAGGATCTTGGCTTGACCTTCCGGCTGTGGTAGCGGCGCAAACCCTGCTGGTAGATGGTGGACCGGCTACGGGCTAACAGCCGGCTTTCTTCCAGCAGGTTGACGCCGTCTTCTCGTGCTTCTTTGGCCTCTGCTTCCGTGTACATGGTCACCAGAGGAAAGTTGAACTCGATGTCAGTTGGGATGACAGCCTTGGCACCATATACAAGGAAGAAAGGGGTGAAGCCGGTTGACTTGTTCGGGGTAGTGCGCAGACTCCAGACGACGACCGACAACTCGTCGAGCCAACAGCCGGCGAAGCAGCTCGATGCTTACGACGATCGGGGCTTGATGCCGGAAAGGATGAGGCCGTTGGCTCGCTCAACTTGGCCGTTTGACTGCGGGTAGGCAACGGATGCTAGGTCCAGTCGGATGCTCTGCGTCTCGCAGAAACGTGCCAATGCTCCCTTAGCAAAATTCGTGTCGTTGTCGGCGATGATGCTGTGTGGCACGCCGTACCGAGTTGTAATATCTGCGATGAATGTCACGGCAGTCGACCCATTCAGCTTCTTAATCGGCTTTGCTTCGATCCACTTGGTAAATTTATCCACGGCGACGAGCAGATGTGTCATGCCGCCGCGCGCCGTCTTGAACGGGCCCACCATGTCCAGTCCCCAGATGGCAAAGGCCAGTGAGGGGAATGGTCTTGAGTGCCGAAGCCGGCAGTTGTTGCTTGGAGCTGAAGACTTGGCACCCTTTGCAATGTTTGGCCAAGTCCTTGGCGTCGTCCAAAGCAGTCGACCAAAAGAATCCATGGCGGAAAGCTTTGGCAACAAGTGATCTTGAGGCCGCGTGGTGGCCGCATTCGCCTTGGTGAATGTCCTTGAGGATTGTTATGCCCTTCTCTGGCTCGACGCAGCGCTGGAAGACTCCAGTGACACTGCATCTGACGAGCTCTCTGTTAACAATTGTATATGCTCCGGCTCGGCGTTGAACTTGTCTTGCCGCGATCTCATCAGCCGGCAGTTCTCTGTTTACCAGGAAGTTGAGGATGGGCTCAGCCCATGATGGGGCTGTGACTTCTTCTATATCCAACACGGCTACTGCAACCAGGGCGGGTGGGCTGAGTGGTGAAGAGCTGGAGTCGGCCACCGCCTGTGGTGTTGATCCAGTCCCCGGGCCGACTACCATAGTCCCCGGGCCGGGTTCTGAAGTCCCCGGGCCGGGTGCCACTATGGAAGTCCCCGAGCCGCCTATCGAAGTCCCCGGGCCGCCCGCTTGGTTCCCCAAGCCGGATCCAGCTGCGTCGGGGTTAAGCAGCACGAAGATGGAATCGGATTCTGGAGATGGCTTGATAGATAGCTTGAGGAGGCGTTGGAGAGAGACGCCGGTTGGTATAGCTTGTCGAGGGGAGCCTATTCGTGCCAGGGCCTCTGCTTGCTCGTTGTCGGCTCGTGGCACGTGGAGGAACTCGCATCCTTCAAAATACCCGCTGATTTGCTGAACAAGGAAGCGGTAGCTTGCCATGTTTGCGTCCTTGGCGTCCCAGTCACCAGATGACTGCTGGACCACCAAATCCGAGTCGCCATAGCACAAGATCCGGCGGATGCCGAGCTCTTTGGCTAGCCGGAGCCCGTGTATGAGTGCCTCATACTTGGCCACATTGTTGGAGGTGGCAAAGTGAATTTGCAATGTGTATCTGAGTTTGTCGCCTTTGGGAGAGGTGAGGATGATGCTGGCTCCCAATCCGGTGCGCATCTTGGACCCATCGAAGTGCATCCGCCAATGAGTGGAGTCGGGAGCCGACGATAGGTACTGGGTCTCGGCCCAATCGACGAGGAAGTCGGCCAATGCTTGGGACTTGATGGCGGTGCGAGGCTGGTAGAAGATCGTGTAAGGGGCTAGCTCAATGGCCCATTTTGCCACCCGGCCAGATGTGTCTCGGCTGCCTATGATCTCGGCGAGCGGGGCAGTGCATACGACCGTGATGGGGTGCTCTTGAAAGTAGGGCTTCAACTTCTTGGCGGCGAAGTACACGCCATAGCACATCTTCTGGTAGTGCGGGTAGTTCTGCTTCGAGGTGGACAGTACTTCACTTAAGTAATACACCGGTCTCTGGACTGGCTGAGCTCGGCCTTCTTCTGGGCGCTGGACCACGATGGCGGTGCTGACCACCCGGCTGGTGGCGACAATATAAAGGAGCATGGGCTCTTTCTCAGTCGGCGCCGCTAAGACAGGCGGCATGGCCAGCATCTTCTTTAGCTCGTGGAAAGCTTGGTCGGCTTCGTCATTCCACTCGAAGTGAGTGGTTTTCTTCATGAGTCGGTAGAGGGGCAGAGCCTTTTCTCCAAGTCGGCTGATAAAGCGGTTCAGGGAGGCCAGGCACCCGGTAAACTTCTGGACGTCTCGCAGCTTGGTGGGAATCTCCATTCTCTCAATGGCTTTGATCTTTACTGGGTTGCATTCAATGCCGCGTTCGGAGACCAGGAAGCCTAGAAGCTGGCCGGCTGGTACTCCGAACACGCATTTCTCGGGGTTGAGCTTGATCTGAAACCGGCGCAAGTTCTCAAATGTTTCCTTGAGGTCTTCTAGCAAGGTGCCGCGCTTCTCCGTCTTCACCACGATATCGTCTACATAGACGTGGGCATTTCTGCCGAGTTACTTGAGGAGGCATTTCTGCATGCAACGCTGAAAAGTGGCACCGGCATTTCTTAAGCCGAATGTCATAGTCAGGTAGCAGAAAGCTCCGAATGGCGTGATGAAGGCGGTCTTCAGGCGGTCAGCTGGGTCCAATTTTATCTGGTGGTAGCCCGAGTAGGCATCCAAGAAACTCAGAAGCTCACATACGGCGGTGGAGTCGATCACTTGATCAATCCTTGGCAGGGCGAAGGGATCTTTGGGGCACGCTTTGTTGAGGCTTGTGTAGTCTATACACATGCGCCACTTGTTATTCTTCTTCAGCACGAGGACCGGGTTGGCAAGCCACTCCGGAAAGAACACCTCCATTATGAAGCCGCTGCCGTGAGCCGGGCTATCTCCTCTCCTACAATCCTTCTCTTCTCCTCCGATACGGCCGTGAGGCTATGACTGGTTTTGCATCCGCCGCACGTGTAGCTTGTGCTCGGCGAATTCCTTCGGAACACCCGACATGTACTTGGGGGACCATGCAAAGATGTCCCGATTCTCACGGAGGAAATCGACGAGCTCGCCTTCCTATTTGTTGTCTAGGTTTTCCCGAATGACGACAAACCTTTCTGGGTGCTCTGGGTCCAGAGGTATCTTCTTCGTTTCCTTGGCCGGCTGGAAAGAACCTTGGGCATCACATTCCTTGGGGTCGGGGGACAGGGCTGGTTGCTTGCCGGCCATGGCCACGACTCGGTCCAATATCTTCTTCTATTCAGCGATCACAAGGGACTCGGCCAGCCGGCTACTGGCTGCAGCGCACTCAGAGGATTTCTTGTAATCGCCAGCTATGGTGATGATGCCCTTAGTACTTGGCATCTTTATCTTGAGGTAGGCGTAGTGGGGTACAACCATGAACCTGGCCAGAGCAGGTCGGCCAAGCAGTGCATGATAGGGGCTCTCAAGGTCCACCACTTCAAACCAGATCGCTTCTCGGCAGAAATGATCCTTGTCTCCAAAGAGAACATCTATCTTGATCTTGCCGATTGGTGAGTAGGACATGCCGGGTACAATGCCATGGAACACGGTCCGGCTTGGCATGAGGTGTTTGGTCTTGATGTTTAGCTTTTCCATGGTGTCACGGTACAGGATGTTGATGCTGCTCCCGCCGTCTATCAGTACGCGGGAGAATCGGGCAGCAAGCCTATCTGTTGCTAGGGTTGCCTCCAGAACCAATGCATAAGAGCCCGGGGACAGCATCACCTCTGGGTGGTCGGCCCGGCTCCAGCTGATAGGCCTTTTTGACCAGTGCATGTACTCAGGGTTGTTGGAGGCGACCGCGTTGAATTCTTGGTGTTGTCGGCGTCGGCTGCGCCGGTCTTCAGGCTGGCTTGTAAAGATGACGTAGGCGGCATGCTCGTTGGGGAACTCGTCTTGGACGGCCCCAACTGCTGGTCGAGCGGCCGACTGTTGAGGAACCGGAGGCGGCTGTCCAGCTGGCGGAGGTGGCGCCAGCCCTTCGCCTTTGGTGATTCGGGTGAGCCAGTGGCATTTCCGGGTCATATGGTTGGACGGCTTCGCGCCGCTGTGGAACTTGCAAGGGGCGTCGAGGGTTTGCTCGTAGGAGAAAGCCGACTGCCAAGCCGACTGCCGCCCGCCCGGCTTCTTGGGCGCGGCCGCCCTCGGTTGTTAAATCTTTGATCAGGCCACCGCCGACTGGTTGGAGGCGGCATTGGGCCCTTGCGCTTGTTGTCGTTCTGGTACGGACGTCGGCTGGAGTCGCCAGCCGGCGTTTTGGGAGCCGGGTTGAGTACCTTCCCGAAGGCGTCCACCCGGAGCTCGGTTTTCATCGAGGAGTCAACGATGGCGTACTTGTCCGCTATGACTAGTAGCTCGTTGAGGGTACTCGGCTCGTCGCAGAGAAGCTTGTGCTTGAGGAGGGTGCCTTCTCGGCACCTGGCGGTGAAGTACTCTATGGCTTGAACCTCGTGCACCCCCTCGCAGGAATTGCGGAGCTCGTCCCAACGCGTGAGGTAGTCGCGAGTCGACTCGGTGGGTCCTTGTACGCACAAGGAGAGCTGTCTGGGCTTGGGAGCCCGCTTGTAGGTACTGGTGAAGTTGCGGATGAAGGCGTCGGTGAAGTCTAGCCAACTGTTGATGCTATACGGCTTGAGGCTGTTGAGCCAGGTTCGCGCCATGCCTTGAAGCATGAGGGGCACATATTTCACGGCAACGCGCCTGTTGCCGTTCGCTATGCTGACTGCGGTGGAGTAGTCGATCAGCCAATCCTCCGGCTTCACCGAGCCGTTGTACTTGGGCGTGTCTCTTGGGAGCGAGAACCCTTTAGGGAAGGGCTCGTCGCGGATGCGGGGGCCGAAGCAAGGCGGGCCGACATCGTCTTCTTCTTCCAATGCTAGGGATCGCGCTAGGCGGTCCATCCGACGGCGGGCGTCATTTTCACCGACTCCTTCGCGGCGGCCTAGTCGGCCGCTGAGAGTCGGATGCGTGACAGGCGGCGTGGTGGGATATCTTTCCCCGCGAGGCGGAGGAGGAGGCGGGTTGCCTCTCTGCTCCACGGCTCGAGGACGACCTTCTGCGTCGCGCTCGATGGAGATCCGGGTTCGGCTGCGGCTGGGAGCCGGCTCCTTTTCTCGCCGTGCGCGGGTGTTGCCCGCGGTCGGCGTGCGAGACGTCACGCCATGCTCTCGGCGCGGGGGAGGGCTTTCGGCGCGGGCGCCGTCTTCATGCCGTTCTGCGGCCGCGCCAATCGATTCTTTGGATGCGTCTAGCCATATAGGGGAGCTCGTCGGGCCCTAGTCCGTTCAGCTCTTCTACGGCCGCCTAGGAGGCGCGTAGGTTCTCGAGGGGCGTGGCGTAGACTGGGCGGTCCGCTCCCAGCATGTCGGCGATGACTGCGCCGCGTTTCTTGACGATGCAGATTCGGCTCGGCCCGTCAGGGGGTAGCGTGCCAAAGGCGGCGCGGTCGACTTCGCGCTGGTGAGCCTCAGTTAGGCGTCTCATGGAAGCTATCCTCTGGCCCTCCGCGTGGAGGGCGAGGCGGTGCGCCTCTAGTGCCTCGGCGTCAGCGTCAGCCGGGAGAGGGGCGGACATGTCGTGCAGCGCCGCTTGCAGGGTGTCGTGGGCGTTCTCGCCCGAGGGGCCGCCGTGACTGATGACCAGCACCTTGGTGATGGCACTGCCACAACTATCGGCTTGGGGGAGCGGGTCATTGAAGATCACAACGTTGGTGGGGAAAGCATCGAGTGATGCCGTGTCGGAGTCGACAAGCATCGGGTCGGTGGAGCCAACCGACTCCAAATCCACAACAGGCTCGCTGGAGACATGGAGTTGGTCAAGGAGGCTGACGAGGTGGCTCTCGGGGCAGCCTGTGCTCGCGTCGGAGGCGGGCTCGTCGGAGATGTGAGCCTCGCCAAGAAGATTGGCGAGGCAGCTCGCCGTGCAAGCGTCAGCGACGCCTTGCAGCGCATCAGGGCAAGAGCCATCGGGCGTGCCGGGCTGGCTACGCTCGCTGGGGAGGAAGAAGGTTCCCGTCCAGAACAGATCTCCGAACGACGGTGCACCTGGCCCCACGGTGGGCGCCAAATGTCAGGTGGTAGGTGCGACATATGCCAACGGGTGGCTTATCATTGTGGGAGCAAATAAGACGTCGCCGGTGCCTGGAAAAGGGATGAGGCAAAGACATGCACGCCGACGAATCTTACCCAGCTTCGGGGCTCTCCGTGGAGATAACACCCCCACTGCTGCTCTGCGGGGTCTCCGCATGATCACTAAGTGAACAAGTAGCTACAAGAGGCTCCTTGAGCTGTTTTGGTGAGAGGAAGAAGAAGGGCACGACTAGCTCTCCTCTTCCCTCTATGTGGTGTCTAAAACTCTCTGAGATCAACCCTTTGCATGGGTGCCCTGGGGGTTTATATAGGCCTACCCCCAGGGGTACAATGGTAATCCGGCTGGGTGCGGGCCCTAGCCGTCAGTGTCTATGTTCGCCGGCTTCTCCGCCGGCCGCTGGGGCCCGCCGACTGGTGGGTCCCGCCGGCTGCCGGCCTCTTGGTCGACAAGCTGGCCCCACCGCTGAGGGCCCGGTCGGGGGCTGGTTACTGTTGCCGCAATCCTGATGACGAGGGCTTTGTCGGGGTAAGCATGGCTACAGTGCCGCCGTCTTGGCGGGGATCACTGTAGCCTCACCTCGTCTTGTCTCCTTAATGAGGCGCCTCCTTCGAGGGAGGGAGTAAGCCGGCTATGGGAAGCCGACCATATCTCAGGCCGACCGGGGAGGCCGAGCCGCCTCGGGCATCTCTGCAGTCGGAGGGGCCCGCCACCGGGTCGTCTTGACAACCCGTCGTGTCTGATGTCATGGTCAACATGGCAACAGTGCCGCGCCGGACGGGAGATGGCCGCCCCGTACGACGCACTATGGCCAGGCGTGCTCCGGGATACGGGGGTGGCAGGCTTTACTGTAGTCACGCCCCGTTCCATCACTGTTCTATGGGCGCAGATTCTGAGGGTGCGGCCTTGGCCGCTTGCGGGGGGTGGGGGGGAGGGCGGCGGATTCTTGGAGTCGGCCTTTTTGTGGCCGGCTCCGCGGAGTCGGCCCTCTGGTAGCCGGCTCCTTGGAAGCCGGCCCTCTTGTGGCCTTCTTCCTGTAGGTTTTGGGGCCGGGCCGCCTCCTGACAGCCGACCGGGGGAAGGCGGCCCTGCGTCTTGTATGTTGGATGGCTTGACTGGCTTATAATTTTTTCAGAGGTCCCGGGGGGAGCCGACTAGGCTACCCGTGGTCATTTACTCCGACATGTTGTGAAGTTTTCAAGTTTTGGGTAAGAATTTGATGGACTATGGAATAAGGAGTGGCAAGAGCCTAAGCTTGGGGATGCCCAAGGCACCCCAAGGTAATATTCAAGGACAACCAAGAGCCTAAGCTTGGGGATGCCCCAGAACTCATCCCCTCTTTCGTCTTTGTCTATCGGTAACTTTACTTGAGGATATCTTTTTATTCACCACATGGTATGTGTTTTGCTTGGAGCGTCTTGTATGATTTGAGTTTTTTCTTTTTTGTTTGCCACAATCATCGTTGATGTACACAACTTTTGAGAGAGACACTCATGAATCGTGATTTATTAGATTACTCTTTGTGCTTCACTTATATCTTTTCAGCTAGGCAATTTTGCTCGAGTGCTTCACTTATATCTTCTTAGAGCACGGCGGTGGTTTTATTTTATAGAAATTGATGAACTCTCATGCTTCACTTATATTATTTTGAGAGTATCTAAACAACATGGTAAATTGCTTTGGTTATAAAGTTAGTTCTAATATGATACGCATCCAAGAGGGATATAATAAAAATTTTCATATAATGTGCATTGAATACTATGAGAAGTTTGATTCCTTATGATTGTTTTGAGATATGAAGATGGTGATAATTGGAGTCATGCTAGTGAGTAATTGTGAATTCGAGAAATACTTGTGTTAAAGTTTGTGATTCCCGTAGCATGCATGTATGGTCAACTGTTATGTGATGAAGTCTGAGCATGATTTATTTATTGATTGTCTTCCTTATGAGTGGTGGTCGGGGACGAGCGATGGTCTTTTCCTACCAATCTATCCCCCTAGGAGTATGCGCGTAGTACTTCATTTTGATAACTAATAGATTTTTGCAATAAATATGTGAGTTCTTTATAATGTTGAGTCCATGGATTATACACACTCTCACCCTTCCACCATTGCTAGCCTCTCTAGTGCCGCGCAACTTTCGCCGGTACCATAAACCCACCATATACATTCCTCAAAACAGCCACCATACCTACCTATTATGGCATTTCCATAGCCATTCCGAGATATATTGCCATGAAACTTTCCATCGTTCCGTTTACTATGAGACGCTCAATCATTGTCATATTGAGTCATATTTTGTTCTAAGAATCGAGTTGTAATTCTTGAGGTGTAAGTAAATAAAAGTGTACTGATCTTCATTTTTAGAGAATTGTCCCATGTGAGGATAGGATGATGGAGACTACGATTCCCCCAAAAGTCGGGATGAGACTTCGGACAAAAAAAGGAGAGGCCAAAAAAATGAGAGAAGTCCCAAATAAAAAAATGAGAAAAAAGAGAGAAGGGGCAATGCTACTATCCTTTTACCACACTTGTGCTTCAAAGTAGCACCATGCTATTCATGATAGAGAGTCTCCTATATTGTCACTTTCATATACTAGTGGGAATTTTTCATTATAGAACTTGGCTTGTATATTCCAATGATGGGCTTCCTCAAATTTCCCTAGGTCTTCGTGAGCAAGCGAGTTGGATGCACACCCACTTAGTTTCTTTTGAGCTTTCATATACTTATAGCTCTAGTGCATCCGTTGCATGGAAATCCCTACTCACTCACATTGATATCTATTGATGGGCATCTCCATAGCCCGTTGATACGCCTAGTTGATGTGAGACTATCTCCTTCTTTTTGTATTCTGCACAACCACCGTCTATTCCACCTATAGTGCTATGTCCATGGCTCACGCTCATGTATTGCGTGAAAGTTGAAAAAGTTTGAGAACATCAAAAGTATGAAACAATATCTTGGCTTGTCATCGGGGTTGTGCATGATTTAAATATTTTGTGTGATGAAGATGGAGCATAGCCAGACTATATGATTTTGTAGGGATAAGCTTTCTTTGCCCATGTTATTTTGAGAAGACACAATTGCCTTATTAGTATGCTTGAAATATTATTGTTTTTATTCAATATTAAACTTTTGTTTTGAATTATACGGATCTAAACATTCATGCCACAATAAAGAAATTACATGGATAAATATGTTGGGTAGAATTCCACATCAAAATTATGTTTTTATCATTTACCTACTCGATGACGAGCATGAATTAAGCTTGGGGTTGCTTGATACGTCTCCAACGTATCTATACTTTTTTTATTGTTCCATGCTATTATGTTATCTGTTTTGGATGTTTTATATGCATTAATATTCTATTTATATTATTTTTGGTACTAACCTATTAATCTAGAGCCTAGTGCCAGTTCCAGTTTTTTTCCTTGTTTCTGAGTTTTGCAGAAAAGGAATACCAAACGGAGTCCAAACAGAATAAAACTTCCGCGATGATTTTTCTTGGACCAGAAGACATCCAGAGGACTTGGAGTGCAAGTCAGGGAAGCCATGAGGCGACCACAAGGACGGACGCCGCGCCCCCCACCCTTGTGTGCCCCTCGTGAGTCCACCGACCTATTTGTTCCGCCTATATATTCCCATATATCCCAAAACCAATGAGGAGAGCCATGAGAACACTTTTCCACCGCCGCAACCTTCTGTACCTGTGAGATCCCATCTAGGGGCCTTTTCCGGCATCCTGCCGGAGGGGGATTCGATCATGGAGGGCTTCTACGTCAACCCTATTGCCCTTTTGATGAAGTGTGAGTAGTTTACCATAGACCTACGGGTCCATAGCTAGTAGCTAGATGGCTTCTTCTCTCTCTTTGATTCTCAATACCATGTTCTCCTTGATGTTCTTGGAGATCTATCCAATGTAATACTTTTTTGCGGTGTGCTTGCCGGGATCCGATGAATTGTGGATTTATGATCAACTTATCTATGAATATTATTTGAATCTCCTCTAAATTCTTATATGCATGATTTGATATCTTTGTAATTCTCTTTGAACTATCGGTTTGGCTTGGCCAACTAGATTGGTTTTTCTTGCAATGGGAGAAGTGCTTAGCTTTGGGTTCAATCTTGCGGTGTCCTTTCCCAGTGACAGTAGGGGCAGCAAGGCATGTATTGTATTGTTGCCATCGAGGATAAAAAGATGGGGTTTTTGTCATATTGCTTGAGTTAATTCCTCTACATCATGTCATCTTGCTTAATGCGTTACTCCATTCTTTATGAACTTAATACTCTAGATGCATGTTGTATAGCGGTCGATGTGTGGAGTAATAGTAGTATATGCAAAATCGTTTTGTTCTATTTGACACGGACGTGATGCCTATGTTCATGATCATTGCCTTAGATATTGTCATAATTATGCGATCTTCTATCAATTGCTCGGCAGTAATTTGTTCACCCACCGTAATATTTTCTATCTTGAGAGAAGCCTCTAGTGAAACCTATGGCCCCCGGGTCTATTTTCCATCATATAAGTTTCTATTTTTCCATCATATAAGTTTCCGATCTACAATATTAGTTTCCTATTTACTTTCTTTGCAATCTTTTACTTTCCGATCTATAAACCAAAAATACCAAAAGTATGTACTTTACCGTTTATCTATCTCTATCAGATCTCACCTTTGCAAGTAACCGTGAAGGGATTGACAACCCCTTTATCGCGTTGGGTGCAAGTTGTTTGATTGTTTGTGCAGGTATTTGGTGACTTGTGCGTTGTCTCCTACTGGATTGATACCTTGGTTCTCAAACTGAGGGAAATACTTACTCTACTTTGCTGTACCACCCTTTCCTCTTCAAGGGAAAACCAACACAAGCTCAAGGAGTAGCAGGACATCATGGAAACAAGCATGCAAATGGGGAGGAGATGCTAATATGTGTGACAAGAGAATAAGCATCTACCTCAAGGTCATAGCAAACATGCACAAAGCGCTCAATGAAAGGTCTATGGTAGGCACATGAATCATTCACAACACCAAATAAAATGAAGTGTCTAAACACATGGGTCAAATGCAAGACAATCCAAGCATAACATGTATAGGGTGTAGTGAATATAGTGTGGCACTCAACACAATATGAAGAGCAATTGTTCATCATGTGTGAGGTAATCAACGCAAGCATATAGCAAGCAAAGGGACATTGCATATGTGAAGAAATGACATTGTTGCAACCAAGCATATGATTGGAACAAGTAATACAAGAATTGGATGCAACACACAAGGCATAAATATCATGAGTGTCAGATTTCGGGTTCCGGTAAAACCCTCGTGGTTCGAACACTGGGGTGCACACAAAGATTTCCCCCTACCAGATCACGCCCTCAGCCTCACTGGGATCTCTAAGCTTAGCTGGTCGAACTCGCAACACAAGAGACACAAGATTTATACTGGTTCGGGCCACCGTTGTGGTGTAATACCCTACTCTAGTGTGCTATGGTGGATTGCCTCTCGGGCTGAGGATGAATAGTACAAGGGGGAGAACAGCCTCCTGAGGTGAGGTGTTCTTGTGCTTGGTGGGTGTGAGGATGAACTGAATGAGTTCGAGACAAGTTCCCGCTGAGTTGCCTCCTACTGTGGTGGCTAGTCCTATTTATAGAGGCCCTGGTCCTCTTCCCAACTATTGAGCAGGAAGGGATGCCACAACGGCCAATTTGAAAGGGACAGCTAATACAAGCTACCCTGACTAAAGGTGGTATTCGCCTGCCAAAGGCTCTGGTGGTGACGCCGTCTAGGGCTCCACGATGACCTCCGTCTTGTCGTCCCGCTGGTCTTGGTCTCGTTGCACCGATATGGAAACCTTTGTCTGATGCCTCGGTACTCCTCACCTGCGCTTGCCTCCTTAGCACCAAAGAGGAAGCAAGGACACTGTGCACGCTGCCGCCTGCCTGGTCTTGATCATCATGGCTTGCGTCATGAGAACCTCGGGAGGTTTGCCCTGCCTTGATCTCTTCGCCCCTCACGAGCCAGCCTGGTGAGGCCGCTCTCGAGGAGGTCTTGTGTCGTCCGCCTCGTGAGGCTTGGCCCATCGCGAGGATTGTCGGTGTCAAAACAGGCGGATCTCGGGTAGGGGGTCCCGAACTGTGTGTCTAGGATCGATGGTGACAGGAGGCAAGGGACATGATGTTTACCCAGGTTCGGGCCCTCTCTATGGAGGTAATACCCTACTTCCTTCTTGATTGATCTTGATGAATATGATTATTACAAGAGTTGATCTACCACGAGATCGTAGAGGCTAAACCCTAGAAGCTAGCCTATGGTTATGATTGTTGTATATCTCCTATCGACTAGCCCAGTCCCTGGTTTATATAATGCACCAGGGGCCTAGGATAACAAGAGTCCTAGCCGAATATGCCGGTGGGGAGGAGTCCTTGTCTTGACCACCAAGTCTTGTGGAATCTTCCTTGTATGTGGCAACTGCCTGGACTGGCCCATGAGTATACGGCCATGGGGGTCCTCGGCCCAATCCAACTGATCGGGAGACGACGTGGTGAGTACCCCCTAGTCCAGGACACCGTCAGTAGCCCCCTGAACCGGTCTTCAAGTTAGGGACGCTCCTCGATTCTTCCAAACTGTTCTTCATCTTCGGTCGTCGGTCTTGAAAAATGGTTCAACAAATCTTCTCATCTTCGATCTTGAGGATCGCCGAAGTGCATCCGAAGAGTTTACACGTTGGGTATCCCGGAGCCCCTTTTAAGTTTCCGTCCTTTATCAATGATTTTATTTTTATGCCATGCCTCGGGTTTGAAGTTGTTCCCGGGAGGCAGTGTCCTCTTGCGTCCGAGCTTCCAACACTGGACTGCATTCGAGGTATCCTTTGCAGCTGAGCACTAATGTTGGACTGCTTTCGAGCTCCAACGCCGGACTGTGGCCAAGCTCCAACGCTGGACTATATCCGAGCTCCAACGCCAGATTATATCCGAGGGGTTATAGATCACCTTGGTTCAAAAAGTTGAAAGAGTTTAGCTAAGCTCAATACCGGAAATGCCCTCTATGGAGCCAGCCACTGGCGCCCGAGCTTTATGCCGATCGCTTAGAGGTGGTGCACCACCTTGGCCATGGGACTGTTTTTTATGAATTTAATTCTGAATTGTGCAATGTAATATCTGACAAGATGTATAGCCAGTATCCCTCAAGGTGCGTGTTGGCCTAATATGCGAGATGCACCTGAAGGAAAACATGAAATCGCTGATCCTAGTAGCCACTAAGACTCAGGTCGACTCGCGAAATCAGCCTGAGGATCAACTCCTAGCTCGGCAGCATACATAGGAATAGAAACGCAGTGTAATATACTAGATATGATAGTGATCGGCGAACGGGCCCTTGAGAGAGGGTCTCGAGGAGTCGCCGTAATATATTAGCTTGACACCGTATAGGTCCAGATGGTACCCATTGTTGTCCGAAGACGCGTTTGCGCATAGTTCGGTCAAGCCGAACACTGAGCACTTTGAATTTTCTACATTGAGTAGGCAATGCAGTAGCCCTCGAGACACGGGTCGGGTGGCAACACCAGATCAGGGGATCGATATGCCCCTTTAATATTTGTAAATAATGAGCGCAAAGCCCAGTAGCCCCCGAGCCTTAATGTGGGCATGGGTGGCCGAATTAAGGATCGATATCCAGAGCAAAATCACATATTATGTGGAATGATTCTATGTATCCAAGTACTTTACATCATTATTTTGACTCCATTGTGACCGTTTATAAGTTGAAAGTGGCCCATCGTCGGCTTCTACCCCTTGGTAGATACTACACATGGTGTTTCCGCACTAACAAAACAACCCTTAGCCGATGTCTCGGTGCCCGAAGGCGGTTGTGTTAGCGGAAACGAGGCAATTAGATATGCGGGCTTTTATAACTTTTGCTTAGTCATAGGAGCTTTAAACTGGGGAAGCTAGATATGAGCCCCCGGTTACTGTTCGGCGACATCCGAGGTCAAGCCATAAATAGTTCGGCCAATGTTATGAACGACCCGTCATTTAACATAGTCATCGGATCGCTGACCAGTTTACGCTTATTGTGACAGTCAGTTTTCGGCTTTCTCCACTGAGGTGCTTGACCATGCGAGCTGGAAGTACAATCGCAGTGGTTCTCCCTTTGCACACCCAGCCGAACAAAGTGGAACGTAGGAGGCAAGCACAGGAGCCGGGTAACCCAACTATTGACCGAAGACACAATTCGAAACGGATGCATATATAGCAATGTCCGAGAATGTTTTTGCCGAATCCCTAAATGTGTCCGGCATTGCACTGCGAGACTAATGCTGGAAACACACAAATAGTTTAAAAGTGCCATAGGCACGAAAAGTCAAAAAACTTATTCAAAAGTTTAATGTCCGAACTAGATCAAGTGTTCGGTGCCAATTCTAAAATTGGACTTTTTTTAAAAAAAAAAGGTGCTTCTGTCGTGCTTTAACATGACACATCCTATCTCAAGACTTCAAGCGGGTCAGCCTATGGCTTCAACCTCCTTATCCCGAAGGTGGAGTGCTTCTCCGAGGCTAGTTTAGCAAACTGCACTCGAGCGAATTTAGAGAAGCAAGGCTATCCGGCTATTGACCACACACTTGCATCGAGAAATGAGTGATAGAAAAGAGACTTTGCAACGACCAAGAAGAAAAATGGCTAATACTAATTTAAGAGCCCCCACGTGACTTGGGTAAAAGAATTTTATGTATAATGATTCTAAGTACTAATATCATATCTTTGTTCACCCAAACTTTAAACGCGTCTTAACCGACCGTCGGCTTCTCCCTCTTCGGTCAAGGACCGAAAATGTTATGTACTCCACCTGTCGAGAATATCAATGGTGTTTCCGTTAACCAGGCAATCAGGCCATAAGGCTGTAACAGACAAAGCGCGCTCAGGGAACTTATGCTGTATTACTAACAAAGTGTAAGAAGCATCTTCGAAGAAAATAGTACCCCCACCGATACCTTTCTTCGGTGCTCATTGTTAGTATGATACTTGTGCAATAGATTTTTTGTACTCATGAGTTCCGTTGTGTGCCGACCATAATTGAAAACAGTAAGAGCGCTAGCTTTCGGCTTCACCCAGTCTGAGGTACGGCTCGGATGAACCGATCGTGATAATCGCAGAGGTGCTCCCTTTACTCCCTAGCCGAACAATCGGGAACCTAGGGGTAAACAAAGGAGCAAGGCAACCGAGCTTGCAAATCACGTAGGTCAATATGGTGCATATTGTGGCGTAATACACGAACAAGGAACAAAGCCGTACAAGTATAATCATTTGCAAGAGGGAAGGCTTCATAAGGGAAGCTCCCAAGTAAATGGAGTATTTGACTTTGTGTGTCACAAACAAAGTTTGGACAAGGAAGTTTTTCGCAAACAACCTTTTGTCAAAAAAGGTACTCCCTCCGTCCGGAAGTACTTGTCTTAGGAATGGTTGTATCTAGACTTATTTTAGTTATAGATACATCCATTTTCAACCATTTCTAAGACAAGTATTTCCGGACGGAGGGAGTATAATGCTTGGTCGGACCGAACAAAATTTAAAACTGAAAGCTTTTAAGCATGAAAGCGACTTAGCTGGTGAATGTGCTCGGTGTTGATGATGCGGTCCTAGCTTGATGCGGGACAACGTCCCAGCCCCCAAGCCGGTCTCGAGGTGGTGGAGCGAAGAGCTCGGCAATCCGAAGTGGCGACATAGCACGGCCAATGTAGGCCGGCAGAGTGACGCCGAAGAGACCACGCGACGCAGTTAAAGTCCGTTACCTGCACATGTAAAATAGTGCAGTCCAGGAAATAATAATAATATATATAATCCTTGCGTAGTTGATTTGCGCAAAAATAATTTATTTAAAGAGATGTGGCATGGTGCTGAAGCCAATGTCGATGCAGGCGTCGGCGTGTGTGATGACAAAGCCTGAATTTGCAGGGCGGTCCGGGCTCCGGATGCGGTGTTCGCCGGACTATGTACGGAAACTGACCGAACCACCACGTGACCGTTTTTAATGTGGCCGCCATTTGATATACCTGTGTACAGATGATGGAACAAACCAGATTAATAATTCCTTCAGAAAAATAAACCCAACAAGCAAAAATTGTTAGGATTAATAGCACCTGGTTTATTTGTTGTAGTCGTCCGAAGAAAAGTGACTCCCAAAATTGGGACTCGATCCGCATACCCATTGCCTGATGGGCGATGAAGCGATGGCATGGCGGCGCTGGTAAAGGTTGACTTCGCCGAGGCAAAGCCCTCGGTCCGGTGACGTGATTAAGCCTGGTCGGTGAATGCCGCCGAAGTTCTTGAGTGTCTTGATGAAGGGATGACGAAGCCCCCGGTCCGGCCGAGGAGACAGAGCAGATCGATGAGGAGCTGCCATGTCAGCCGAGTTGTTGAAGTAGTTCGCGTTGGTGGACATTGGCTCGATGAAGCAACAGTTCGACCATGCTGATGCATGTCGTAACTTGTGACGTGGTCAATACTGGCTTGCTGAAGTGGCCGTGCGGCGATGCCAGTGTGCCTACTCCGTGTAATCCGTGGGGCGGTGATGTTGGTGATGATTTATCTTTGGCGATTCTGAACTCTTGTTCGGCTCGCCGAGGTCAGTATCCGAAGAAGTTGAGCTCGGCTAAAAAAGCGACGACATGTCTTGCGCAGGTCGGCAGCCGTGGAGCTATATTGCCGGACTGGTTTGACACCAGCGTGATGGCGAACATTACCTCAGAGGAGGATTAAAATTTTATGGGCGTGTGATAAAAACAATGCGCAATACCTTAGAAGAAAATTCCTTTAAAAAAGGTTGTTGAGGGAGTCCTGGACTAGGGGGTGTCCGGATAGCCGAACTATCATCACGGCCGGACTCCAAGACTATGAAGATACAAGATTGAAGACTTCGTCCCGTGTCCGGATGGGACTTTCCTTGGCGTGGAAGGCAAGCTTGGCGATACGGATATGTAGATCTCCTACCATTGTAACCGACTCTGTGTAACCCTAACCTATCCGATGTCTATATAAACCGGAGGGTTTTAGTCCGTGGGGACGAACAACAATCATACCATAGGCTAGCTTCTAGGGTTTAGCCTCCTTGATCTCATGGTAGATCTACTCTTGTACTACCCATATCATCAATATTAATCAAGCAGGGGTAGGGTATTACCTCCATCGAGAGGGCCCGAACCTGGGTAAAAACATCGTGTCCCTTGTCTCCTGTTACCATCCGCCTAGATGCAGAGTTCGGGACCCCCTACCCGAGATACGCCGGTTTTGACACCGACATTGGTGCTTTCAGTGAGAGTTCCTCTGTGTCGTCACCGATAGGCCCGATGGCTCGTTCGATCATCAACAACGACGCGGTCTAGGGTGAGATTTTTCTCCCCGGACAGATCTTCGTATTCGGTGGCTTTGCCTGCGGGCAATTAAGCAGCCATCCGGAGCGAATCGAAAGCCACGCCCAGCCAACAATTCGATTTGGAAGTTTGAACTATACGGCCGATATCCGCGGAGACTTGATCTTCGACGGATTCGAGCCGCAATAGCGTGCCGCGACTGTCTCGATGGGCATGATCTAGCTCTGCAGCGAGCAGTGCCACGAGGCCGCACCAACATCCGCTCCGACCCTTAATCCGGGCGGATTCCCCGATCGAGGGCGAGTGGTGGACACGGCCTCGGGGCTACAATCTCTGGCGATCGAGCCGAACTCCATCCCTCGCTGCGAAGACCTTGACTCCAGGGTGCCGGACTCCTCTCCGGACTCCGAACCCTCTGCGACCCTGCCAATCGAATCCGATCGGGCGCCGGTCATGGAGTTCACCGCCGCGGACACCTTTCAGCACTCGCCCTTTGGTGACATCCTGAATTCATTAAAGTCTCTCTCTTTATCCGGAGAGCCATGGCCGGACTACGGTCAGGAAAGTGGGGACGCGGACGACGAAAAAATTCAATGCCCACCCACCACCCACTTCGTAGCCACTGTCGAAAGCTTAGACGACGTGCTCGATTTCGACTCCGAAGACATCGACGGTATGGACGACGATGTAGGAGACAACCATGAAGCAGCGCCTATAGAATGCTGGACAACCACCTCATCCCATGATGTATACATGGTGGATACACCTAAAGGAAATGAAGACGAGGAACAATGGGACGCTACGAAGGATAAATCCCTCGGCAGTCAAAAGCGGCAACATAAACGCCGAACCAAGTCCCGCCTCAACAAAGACCCAGCCATAGAGCGAGGCGAGCGGTGGACGCATTTAACATCTTTGTCAGCGATCGTCCGAACAAGACAACTTGGATAAACAACCCGTCCCCGGCAAAGACAACGGTCCGGACGACCTCACGCCGGACAAATTGTTGGAGCAGAATGACCTCCACAAAAGGCTCGTCGCCACTGCACGTAGCGTGAAAAAGCAGAAGCAGAAGCTCAAAACAGCGGAAGATGCACTCGTAATCGATGGAGCAAAGTATTCAACACCGCAGACAAATACGGCGACGATCGCCGAATAAAGAGCTACCCAAAGAGAAAGCTACTGCCCGAATTTGATGAGGAGGCCATAGAGCCCCCACAATCAAAAATTAAGAAGGCCACCCGGTCGGATGGACGACCCCACAGCAAAAAGAGAGCGGCAACTAGCGGCGCACACAAGCCGATACACGATCCGCATAAGGATTCACATCAAAAGGATGGCCCAGTTAGGTCCATCTATGGGCCGAGAAAGCAAGCTCTTCGAAGCAAGGCAACACACCAAATATCCGAACATCACGACACACCCAAATACAGGGGCGCCGCACATCCCCTATGTTTCACCGATGAGGTGCTGGATCATGAATTTCCAGCGGGATTCAAACCCGTAAACATAGAGGCATATGGCCGGAACAATGCACCACAGAGTCTGGATTGAGGATTACATCCTCCACATACACATGGCTAGAGGAGATGATCTCCACGCCATAAAATACTTACCCCTCAAACTCAAAGGGCCAGCTCGGCATTGGCTTAAAAGCCTCCCCGAAAATACCATTGGAAGCTGGGAAGAGCTCGAGGATGCGTTTCGGGCAAATTTTTAGGGGACCTATGTGTAAGTCACATAACTCAACATCCCGGAGAGTCAGCCCGAAAATTCTGGAACAGATTCCTTACTAAAAAGAACCAAATAATCAACTGTCCGGACGCCAAAGCCTTAGCAGCCTTCAAACACAACGTCCGAGACGAATGGCTCGCGAGACACCTCGGCCAAGAAAAGCCAAGAACAATGGCCGCATTAACAAGTCTCATGACCCGCTTTTGCGTGGGAGAGGATAGCTGGCTAGCAAGATGCAGCACCAGCGACCCAAGTACATCCGAAGCCAGAGATGGAAACGGGAAACCACAGCGCAACAAGGACCAGCGCCAGGTTAAAAGGAACGGTCCAAAGAGCACGGCAGTCAACGCCAGATTCAAAAGCTCACGGCATAACAATAAAAAACTGCCCCTTAAGGACAATAGCGATGAGCTATCCAACTTAAACAAAATTTTGGACAAGATATGTCAAATCCACAGTACTCCCGGGAGGCCTGCAAACCATACCCACGTAAATTGTTGGGTCTTCAAACAGTCCGCAGACTCAACGCCGAACACAAGGGGCTCGACACGCCAAGTGAAGATGATGACGAGCACCACAAGCAGAGCCCCGGAAAACAAAAGAATTTCCCACAAGAGGTTAAAATAGTAAACTCACTTCACGTGATCAAAGGAAAAAATAGAGCGGCGCCCACTAAAATGCGCGCCGCACACTGGTTGTCAAAACCAATCACCTTCGACCATCAGGACTATTCTGAAAGTATCCGGAACGCAAGATGGACTGCCTTGATATTGGATCCTATAATCGACAGATTCCAATTTACACAAGTCCTCATGGATGGTGGTAGTAACATAAACCTGATATATCAGGACACAATCCGCAGGATGGGGATAGACCCAACCAAAATTCGCCGTAGCAACACCTCCTTTAAAGGAGTAATGCCGAGCCAACATGCCCATTGCATCGGGCTCCATACTGCTAGAAGTTGTGTTCGGTTCATCCGACAACTTCCGTCGCAAAAGTTAATCTTCCATGTCGCCCGTTTAAAAGTAGCCATCAAGCACTATTGGGACGCGAAGCTTTCGCCCGCTTTAACGCAATACCGCATTATGCATCTCTCACACTTAAAATGCCCGGCCCACGCGGCATCATCTCATTAAAAGGGAGTATTAAGTGTTACTTGAGCACGGAGGAACATGAGACTGCCTTGACAGCCCCACACCTATCCGGCTCCGCTAGTCAAAGAACCTGAATTGGTCATTCAAACCCCGGACACGGCTAGACGAGTCCGGCGCCTACTAGCAGCATACCCCCATACAAGGGGCTGCATGCATGTATCACAAGAGACAATAAAGCTCAACCTTATTCACTTCTTCGAATCGTACTCTGTTTATTAATATAAAGTACATCTTTCGCACGATCTTTTTTCCCTTTTAAACTAAGGTCCTCTCTTTTACAGATGAACAACGTGCTACACCCGTCCAGGATACTGGCTACGGAGACACAGCGCATACCGTGCAAGGGGACCCGTTGCAAGGATTCTTTTCAGATTAAGACCCTGCGTAAACCTTTTTTACTGTCTCTTGTTGATATACATCCCCCGGTTTCTTACTATAACCGAGGAGGAGGCTGGCGTTTTGGCATTGGCCGCACCAGAATTTTTGTGCGTACCTGGACACCAGGAGCTTAGGGCACTATTCTGCCCGTTTTTATAAAGACTGAATACCTTAGGGAGTATTCGGCGTCTCGAGTTAGGCCTTATGTGCATCAGCTCCGAATCATGTCTTTGGTCAAATGTTGGGTTTGCCCGGCTCTTGTGTTTGGCTGCCTTACGTTCCGTTCTATCGGCTAACGCGGCACCATGAGAACTACTGCAATTGTGCCCCAGTTCGGCCGAGCGAGCACCTCAGTAGAGAAAGCCGAAAACTGACTGTCATGATATAGCGAGAGACTGGTCAACCACTCGATGACTCATCGGAATGTTTAGAATTCCTCCGCATTAACGAAGGACCGGTTTTCGGCCAGGCACATATGCACCCCAAATTCGGAGAGTGCGGTGCCCCGGGGGCTATATAGTAGCCCCACCCTCGAACTCCTATGGCTAAGTGAAAGTGATAAAGCATTATAGTCCGGTTGCCTAGTTTGCTACGCTATCACCTCCTTAACAGGACCAAGATGTTGGATTAAGTGTGAAAAAGCGCCTTCTTTGCAACCACCCCCGCACTATGTGCGTGGGGGCTGAAGCTAAGGACTGCCATCTTTCAGGTTATATATACATAAACGGCCGCATAGGGAGTAGTTTACTACTTGAACGTACAAGTATAAAAAGCTCTTATATCATATTGAAACATTGTTTTCACAAATCATACATGTCATTTAAACATAATATCCTTCGAGCACTGCGTCTCTATTAAACGAGCGCCCTGCAGACTTCCTCAAAGTAGTGCTCGGCGGTACTAAACTTCTGTCCGAATCTTGGGATGCAACGTCGGTGGCCTTCATATCTGCCGGTATGTCTTGACACGGGCGAGCCATCCGCGCTCCCTCAATACACGCCGACCGCTTCATTGCGTCGATCTGCGGTACCGCACCAAGGAACCGCTGCACTAAACCAAAATAACTCTTCGTGAGGTCCGCCCGGCCACAAATGAAGTCATGACATGCTTCATGGCAAGTCCGGATAGTCGATTCAGCTCGGCCCATTCGCCAACCGATCGGTCAACGGAAGAAGACGCTCCGGACTATGGAATTGCGACCAATATAGTTCTTCCCTTCGTACGCCTTCGCCTCGGAAGTGCTCAATCGCGTCCCGCGCTTCGCCGCTAAGTCCGGATAAGCATCCTCCAAACTCCACAACTTGTCCAATTGAGCATACTTTGGATTCGTATATTTCCTCCGCAGCGAAAGCGGTTTTCCAGCCGCAATTGCCCGGCTGACTCAGCTCCTCCTTGGCAGCTCTCAAAGCCGAGCGGGCATCCTTGGATTCGGCGGCGGCCTTTTCAAGCCCTCTTGCTCCGGCTTTGACGTTCTTTTCAAGAACCTCGCAGCGATCGGTAGTATTCTTCAACTTTACGGCCATATCGGCCATTTCCTCTTTAACCCGGCGTTGAGCAGCCCGTTCGGCTTTTAGCTCTTCGCCGCCCTTAAAGCGGCCGACATTACTATTTCGGGCTTGCTCTTTCGCTCGGGCGAGTTCCGCCCGCAGCTCCTCCACAACAGCGGCACCATCTGCATTAAGCATACAAATAGTAAGACATGGGCGTCAAGCTCCCTTACCAGGTGTCCGCGTAGAAGTCGCATACCTTGTGTCTCGTCAAACTGTTTATTGACCAGCGCGATGTCCGCATCCGCCTCGTCAAGTTGCCGCTTTAATTCGGCATATACATCAGTCCGGCTGGCCACCGGACGCCCCACCACCTGTTTAGGAGCGGCGATATGTTATAACTGAGACTTTGATCCTCGGCACGCTGTCAATTTTGACAACATACCGAGTCTCAGGGGCTACTATCTATACAGGGCGCATTCTATATGCATAACTGTCAGAAGGTACATCATTCTCGCGTACCTCGAACCCCGTCAGTAAGCTTCTGACGGCTTCATGCAATCCGCTCTCCGCGGATGCAATTCTTTCAATCACCGTACCCATTAGAGCACGGTGATCTTCTGAGATAGCCGCTCGCCCGAGCAGATTCTTCAGCTCCTCCGACCGCACGCCAGTTGGCGCCGGACCTTCCGGCCTCGCCGGACTTGGGGGAACCCTCCGCGACGACACCTCATGGTCGTCGGCCTCGCATGAGGGGCGACAGGTGGAGGCGTGTCACTCTCCATCAGCGCCGGAAGAAGATCCTCAAGACGAGCTCACGAGAAGGGCCGAGGTCCGAACTACAAGGTACAATTTCGGTTATCTTAATAAATAAATACAGAGGATGTTCCTTATTTACAAGACCCTTCTTTTTACTTACGGCTTGTCGGAGGGCTGATCCTTGGGGAAATAGTGCGGCTGGGTTGCTTCCAAATACGGACTCTCTGACGAAGATTCCTTTTCCCTCTTTGAGGCCTTGACCTCCGGATCTTCAAGCGGTCCTCTTCTCTCCTCGAAGATGGGACTTTTAATCCTTCCTTCCTTGATAGCCTCCTTCGTGAGGCGCTTGCTTCCCGCTCCCCCTTCGCCTTCTTCAAAAGGCGCGGCCTTCAACCTTGGTCAGCATGGGATCCGCATGGTCTCTGGGAGGGAGCCGACACCTTATTAACTTTGCCTTGGCTATCCACTCCTGTTCAAGAAAGCGTCTCCTTTAAAGGGCATATATATATGATAAATGAATGAACAGCTTGTCCGTTACAGGGACCACTTACTTGAGTATCTGGGTGATTGCAGCTTAGTCCTGCGTCCTCAGTCAGGTCCGGACACTTCTCTTGTGATCCGAAGAACAGTTTATACATCTCCACGGGCGTCGTGCCCATAAAATTTTGGAGAGTTTGTGCTCCCTCCGGATTAAATTCCCACAGGCGGAGGGGGCGACGTTTGCAGGGCAGAAGGCGCCGGATCAACATAACCTGCGCTACTGCAACCAGATTGATCCCTCTCTCTTGGAGGTCTCGAATACAGCCCTGCAACAAAGGAACGTCCTTGGACGGCCCCCGGTCGAGCCCCTTGTTGACCCATGACGCCAGCCGCTGTGGTGGACCTAAGCGGAAGGCGGGGAGCGCCACCCATTTGGTGCCCACAGGAGGCGGTGATATAAAACCACTCCCGTTGCCACAAACCAAGATCCTCTTGAAAAGAGCCCTCGGGCCACGGAGCATCAGCACATTTGCTTATGACTGCCCCTCCTCACTCTGCTTGTTGCCCCCCGATCATCTTTGGCTCCACCTTGAAGGTCTTGAGCCACAATCCAAAGTGGGGGGTAATATGGAGGAAGGCCTCACATACGACAATGAATGACGAGATGTGGAGGATGGACTCCGGATTCAAGTCATGGAAATCCAACCCATAATAAAACATGAGCCCCCGCACAAAGGGATCCGTCCGGAAGCCTAAACCCCGAAGGAAGTGAGACACGAACACCACGTTCTCGCCGGGCTCGGGAGTGGGAATGACCTGCCCTGGAGCAGGGAGCCTATGCGAGATCTCGCCGTTAGATACCTGGCGTCTCGCAGCTTTAGCACATCTTCTTCGTGATGGAGGAAGACATCCATCGGCCGTCTTTGGTCGGAGCCGGACATCATCGAAAGTCCGGCGCCTAAATCTGAAGCTTTGGGTGTTAGAACTCGGGCCGAGGCGAACTTCGATGGAGGGTGTAAAGCGAAGAGGGCCTTGGTCTCATTATAAAGAGGTTGAATACCAAGAGCCCACCCGTGGTCGATTAGGATTCGCCTTTGATAGAGGAGGCGTGCCAGCGAACGCAGTTGGGTTACCCACGTCCGTATTGATGGGAATCCCGGAATAAGGGGGCACGATCTATGCTTTGATAAGACGTGCCAAGGAAACCGCCTCGCTAAACGCGCTAAGGTGGAACGGTAAAAAAATGATTCATATAAAGACCTGGCCACGGTGTGATGTCACGCCGCGGAATACGTCAGCAGATCTGTGCAAAAATTATTCTCTCTATAGTGTTATGTGGAACTTGTTTTGCAGAGCCGGACACTATCCTGGTGTTCAAAACCTTCTATGAAGTATTCGGAGGAGGAACCCGAATGCCGAAGACAATATGCGCGTCGGACTCGTCGTCATTGAAGCCTGGTTCAGGGGCTACTGAGGGAGTCCCGGACTAGGGGGTGTCCAGATAGCCGAACTATCATCACGGCCGGACTCCAAGACTATGAAGATACAAGATTGAAGACTCCGTCCCGTGTCCGGATGGGACTTTCCTTGGCGTGCAAGGCAAGCTTGGCGATACGGATATGTAGATCTCCTACCATTGTAACCGACTACTGTAACCCTAACCTATCCGGTGTCTATATAAACCGAAGGGTTTTAGTCCGTAGGACGAACAACAATCATACCATAGGCTAGTTTCTAGGGTTTAGCCTCCTTGATCTCGTGGTAGATCTACTCTTGTACTACCCATATCATCAATAATAATCAAGCAGGAGTACGGTATTACCTCCATCGAGAGGGCCCGAACCTGGGTAAAAACATCGTGTCCCTTGTCTCCTGTTACCATCCGCCTAGACGCATAGTTCGGGACCCCCTACCCAAGCTCCGCCTGTTTTGACACCGACAGTTGTCAAATATCACGTTCATAAAGAAACATGAATTTGGGCCGGATCCATATTCGCGTAGGAAACAGATCTGAAAAGTGATGCACTAATCGAGAGGTTCCTGGAGTTTGGACGGTCGGATCGAGCTGAATGTTTGACAGGTGGTAGATATAGGAATTCCACAGCCGATCTACAGTTGGATCTTCCAAAGGACGTCCGATCTAGATGCTGGACACCACGCTTCAAACTCGTCCGGATTCTCGTCCAGATTCAATGCGGCTCCGGTATATCAGAGATTGCCGGAGATTCCTCCATCGGAACTCGATGAAATTTTCCAGGGTCGTTGTAGACTTAATTCCGCACAATTCCACCGAAGCAATCGTTAAAGTGATACTCGAGGGGGAGGTGGTGGCGGATACAAGTTCGCTGTCCAAAAAAGCAGCGCGTTCGCCCGAGGGCAATGTTGGCGTTTAGCCCCTGAGCGCCATGGATGATTCCTCCATGATCTTGATAGAGATCGGAGTTGATGTTGATGAAGGCCATCATCCGAACATGACGATCAGAGGTAGGGCATAGTCCTTGGTCGAACCAAGGTGACCAGTCGAGCTGGTGACGAAGATGCCGAAGTCGCAGTTGATCTGCAAGCGAGCCATCGACCTTTTGCCGAACACACAGCGGAACTCTCAATGAAAGCACCAATGTCGGTGTCAAAACCGGCAGATCACGGGTAGGGGGTCCCGAACTGTGCGTCTAGGATCGATGGTAACAGGAGGCAAGGGACACGATGTTTACCCAGGTTCGGGCCCTCTCTATGGAGGTAATACCCTACTTCCTGCTTGATTGATCTTGATGAATATGAGTATTACAAGAGTTGATCTACCACGAGATCGTAGAGGCTAAACCCTAGAAGCTAGCCTATGGTTATGCTTGTTGTATATCTCCTATCGACTAGCCCAGTCCCTGGTTTATATAATGCACCAGGGACCTAGGATAACAAGAGTCCTAGCCGAATATGCCGGTGGGGAGGAGTCCTTGTCTTGACCACCAGGTCATGTGGAATCCTCCTTGTATGCGGCAACTGTTCGGACTGGCCCATGAGTATACGGCCATGCGGGTCCTCAGCCCAATCCAACTGATCGGGAGACGACGTGGTGAGTACCCCCTGGTCCAGGACACTGTCAAGGGTCTCGAATGCTTGTTGGTGAAGATGGGCCGTACGGGCCCACTCGTGAAACCACACCGTGGCCGCATGAGCGAGCAAGTCTGAGGACCCCTGCTCCTGTGAACGCCGACAAGAGCCCCGGGCCCAAGGCATGCTCGGACATGGCTTCGAGGTGAAGCCAAAGGGCAACTGCAGAGCGCCGGAGGCCCCAACAGCCTGCGGCCTTGGTCGACGCGTGGCGGTTGATTGGACGTGGGCGTCCCCGCTTCCCCATGCTGCCTCGGCAACTGCCCGACTCGATGGGTCCTTGCTGCATGCAAGGAAATACCATCATTACTTGTGATCATGGGGGGCGCTGGTTGGACTTCTCCTGCTATAAGTGGGGATGGGGCGGAACCCCCGTCGCCCATCTCTTCCCATTCCGCTTGCTTCTCCCCCATTGCTCCATTGCCAGTAGCGACACCAATGGCACCCATCCGAAGGTTTTCCGCTGTGGAGAAGGGAAAGACTCCCCGTGATGAGCCAGGGCCACTTCCACCAAAGAAGAGGCCGGTCCACTGCCGTGACGTGGTGGTGGTGCGGGAGGTGACAAGGCCTTGGTGCGACCGGGCTCCTCCTGGGTATCTGCTACCCCTGTACGCCCAAGCCGAGGGCTCAGGAGGAAGAGGCGGCAAGCGGCGTCGTGCGCGCCGCGGCCATGGTCGCCGCACCGCAGTGGCACGCGTCGCCGCCCCCGGAGTCCATGCTGCGGACTCCTCGCACGAACTTGTGCTGTGGGCGGCGATGCCTCCGTGCACTTGGATCCACTTCCCTTCCTTCTTCTCTGCCGAGATGCCGCCGAGGGGGCCCCTCACGATCGACTTCGAGTATGACGGCGCCTCCACGCTGTCCTTCAAGGTCTTCGACGCGGAAGGCCGCCGCCTGGAGTGCTGCTCCGGAAGGGGCCGTCAGGACGGCGTCGCAGCAGGGGCAGGGCCTGCTGTCCGCGTCGCCCGCGGCTCCTCTGGTAGCAGCAGCGACGCTTGGGAGTCCAGCGATTCTCCCGAGCTCTACGAGACTCCGGAGACGAGATACGACAGCCATGTCCCCCCAAGGTCTCGCCGCGCCCGGAGCAAGGCTGCAGCATCCGGCCGTCGCTGCCGCTGATCTGGATGAGGTTGGCGCCAACCTCCCGTGGCCCACTGTTGATGATGGCGTCGTCCGGTAGGGCGCGTATAGATAGGGCTCCTAGAAGTTCTTTCCTTTTGTTCCCTGCGAGGAATCGAGAAGTACCCCGCGGGGGCGTGTAAAGGGTCCGCAATGTCCTTTGTTGATATTATCCTTATTATGAAATTGAGCGCGTGCGTGTCCGTTTCGGCTCGGTTTCCCCTTTCCAACCTCGCTACGGCTTGGTGCTCTACGCTGACAGGTCCCGGTCCCCAGGCAGGCTGCAGCCGTCGCTGGTATGCCAAGTCGCGATGCCGTGGTCAAGGCCAGGAGGTGAGCGTTTCGAGGTCCAGTAAAATCCCCTGAGACGCGATGCTCAGGAGGTCCCCTTTAGCGCGCAAGCGACTGCCGAGAGGTAGGAAAGGGAGACTACGTTGCCGTAGTTGGGCAACACAAATGAGAACTCTATGCCGTAGTGATTGGTTGACTCGAGCGTGAAACTTATCTTGGCAGTCCAGGGTTGGTCCTTCGCGAGGCACCAGACTCGTGCGTAGGCGGTCGTAGCATAGCCAGGTCAGGCCCGTACGAGTCTCCTCCTCTTCCCCACGCTCTCCTTCGTGTTCTACGTCCTCAGGTCCCAGCCCTCGAGCGAGATCAGCCGCCGCTGGTATGCCAGGTCGCGATGCCGTGGTCAAGGCCATGGGTGAGGGCTAGAGAGCCAGTAAGAGCTCCTGATTCGTGATGCTCAGGAGCCCCCCTTTTAACGCATAAGCGGATTACATGGGAGAAGAGGGAGCCCGCGGCGCCGCCTGCCATGGTCCTCAGGAGGTTCCTGCAAGTCAGCATGAGGGAGGGTGCAGATTGCCATTATAATCGCCGGCCGGCCATTGGTCGCTCCGCAAGAGAATGACGGCACTGAGGGCCTAGTGAGGTGGCGCGCGCGGGGCGTGCTGCGGCCAGAGCTCGACCGCTCAGATTTGTCGACGTTGCAGGGACAGACCCAAGCACAAGCGTCGTGCCAGCGTGAGCTGCTCCCGTGGTAGGTGACAATCAAGCAGGTGATAGTCATAGATAGATTAAGCATGAAAAGCAAACTGGCTCAAGTAAACGCAGGGGAGGTACATGCCACTGGGTCAGGCCCGAGCAGCTTGGGGATGATGCATCCCGAGGGGCGCCCCAAGCAAGGTAAGCTAAATACATAAAAAGGGATACATGCCGCAGGGACGAACCCACGCGACCTGGGAATGATGCAGCCCTGAGGGCGCTCCCAGCTAAATAAACTTGGAAAATGTCACCTGGTTCCGTTGTAGAAGGGATGTCGGGGCAGCTGAAGGTGCACGGTGAAGGGGGTACTCCTCACGAGCCACCGGGGCCCTGAGACTCGGGAGGCCCTGGTGCTCCAGGCGGTTCCTTGAGGACCGTCTCCATCTCCACTAGGACTGCATGGTGCCTGGCCTCCTGAGCCGCCAAGACGCGCCAAAAGTTGCGCTGGTAGGCGGATGCCACGCTCGGCGGGCCGAATTTGGCATGTGAACGCAGCTGTGTGGTGGGCCCTCGCAGTGTCCCATGCGCGAAGGCCAGAAGAGCTCCTGAGACGCGGCCCTGTTGAGCCCTGGGACGTCGATGCAGACGCGCAGCCCAGCATCCTCGCCTGGATGGGGGGCTGCGCCAGGTGAGCGGCGATCGCCGCGCATGGCCCTTGCATCCTGCAGTTCCTGAGTGGTCTTGGTAATGAACTCCTGAGCGCTGGGAGCTCCTCACCCTGTGTCCTCCTAAGGGAAACGTGCCACGAAGCACGCCTCCAAATGGTGCCCGAGCGCCTCCCTCATAATGTTGGCAAGGTCTGAGGCCCTCCAGAAGAGAGCCCCCAAGCCTGCCTGAGGAGGGTGCCAGGCGCACCTTCCCATGTGATAGAGGGAGCCGCCCTAGGTGCGGGCGCCGATCCTGACGTGGCACCTCTTGAGGCGCTGCTCCCCTGAGGCCCTGTGCGGAGCAGCTGCTTCTTATTCTTGGGGATGGCCTTAGGAGGGTACTTGCCCTTGCTCTAGGGGTCTTTGATTGCTGCAGCTTGGAAGGCACGCTCGAGGGAGCATACCGCATTTCTTTCTTCGCATGGGACTGTGATGATGCCGCCACTTCCTGGCATCTTGAGGATGTTGTAGCCGTGGTGGGTCACCGCCATAAACTTGGCCAGGGCTGTATACCCGTGGATGGCATTGTATGGCAGACGGATGTGAGTGATGTCGAAGTCGATGAGCTCGGTGTGGTAGTTGTCGCGCTGTCCGAAGGTGACTGGGAGGCGGACCTGTCCTATCGGCGTGGTGGAGCCGTCGGTCACTCCTGAGAAAGGCTTGGTAGGCTGAAGCTGATCGTAGGGTACTTGAAGGTTGTCGAACATCTCGACGGACAGGACGTTAAGCCCTGCGCCGCGGTTGATGGGAGTCTTGGTGACTTGCACGTTGCTGATGACGGGTGAACAGAGCATCGGGAGAGCGCCAGCAGTGGCCACGCACTTGAGCTGGACTGCCGAGCTGAAGGTGATGGCGCACTTTTTGAAGATACACTATGAGGCTGGGGCTTGAGCTCCACCCAAGATGCAGGCGATAGCACGCGGCTCCTGGAAGCCCCCAGCCCCCTCATCTTGATGGTGGTCGTCGTTCCTTCTTGGTGGTGGCGGCATCGGAGGAAGATCGGTGTTGCCCTGAGGGCGATCCTCATGTGGCTGATCCCTCCAAGCGCCCTCGCGAGGTTGATCTTGCCAGGGGTCCTCACGAGGCCGGTCGCGCCACTCCTGCCATGGGCCCCGGTCGACCTAGCGTCCTCCGCCACGTCCTCCTCCTCGCCCGAAGCCTCAGTCGTTGCGCTCGGGGCGTCGACCGAATTGTCCGTCGCGAATGGCCCTGAGCTCTTGACAGTTGTTGGTGTTGTGGCTATGCACGTTGTGGAAGGCGCAGAACGGTCGGCTGCTCTTGGACGACTCAGGGTGGTCCCTGCCGTGCTTCATGTCCGGCTCCGCCGCGCGCACGGCGACTCCCTTGTGCTTCACATCCTTGGCATTGGCTTTCTTCTCCTTCGGGTCCGCAGCGGGGAGCTCGAGGAGGGAAAGGCGTCCCTCCTTAGCTCTTGCGCACTTGGTCGCCAGGTTGAACAGCTCCAAAGATGTGCACAACTCCTCGTGGATGGCGAGTTCCTCCTTCATCTTGACGTCGCGGATGCCATCAGAGAACACCGAGATGATGGCCTCGTCTGTCACCTTGGGGATCTTGAGGCGAATGTTTTTGAAGCGCTGGATGTACTTCTGGAGGGTCTCTCCTGGCTGGTGCTTGACGCGGCGCGGGTCACCCGCGGCTGGAGGGCGGTCGCGAGTGCCCTGAAAGTTGGCGACGAAGCGGTCATGCATCTCGTTCCAGGAGGAGATCGAGCCTGGAGGCAGGTTCAGGAGCCACGAGCGTGCGCCATCCTTGAGAGCCATGGGGAACCAGTTCGCCATGACTTTCTCGTCGCTGTTGGCCGCCTCGATGCTCAGCTCATAGAGCTGCAGGAACTTCGCGGGGTCGGGGGTACCGTCATAGCGCGGAGGCAGGTCTGGCTTGAACTTGCCCGGCCATGCGACGGTACCCAGCTCAGGAGTGAAGGCGCGGCAGCCCACGGTAGCCACCGGGACCCTTTGCTGATGTGGAGCCTAGCCTTGAGGCCTGTACACCGCCACCGCAGGCGGCGCACGGTCTTGTCGTAGCGGTGCCGGAAGTGTAGGAGCGTTCTCCCACGGCTCTGGGACTTCTTGGAAGCTTCTTTCTTCTCGCGCAGCCGCCGGACATGGTGGGTCGCGCCGGGGGGCCACGCGTCTTGGCCCCAGGGGTGGAGGAGGCGCTCCATGAGCTACGTCACCTGCAGCTGGCGGAGGGCGAGGCAACGAGAGGGAGGGCACAGGGGAGCCCCCTGCAGCGTTGACAAGCTCGGCGATGCGGTCGAGCCAGTCCTCGTAGAGGTCGTCGACGAGGCGGTAGCGCAGGAGCTCGCGCGCCATGAGCAGCGCGGCCTGCGCTTCCGTGGGAGCGCGATGAGCGTGGGACGACGAACCGGCTGGGGTTAGCGATGGAGTGGCGGTGCGGCCGTCCCGCCGCACCGAAGGGTGCAGTGAGGACGCTTGCTGCTTGTTCCCCGCCAGACCGGTGGCGACGTTGGCGGCAGGCGACGGGGAACGACAGGGTGGCTCGCCGACAGGAGCCGTCTGAGCAACACGGGCGGCGAGGGCGGCCCGGAGCTCAGCGTGAGCTCGGCGAGCATCCGCCATGGAGATGATGAGGCGACGGAACGTGGATCAACGGAAGGAGAGCTTCGGCCCACCCCTACCTAGCACGCCAAATGTCGGGTTTCAAGTTCCGGTAAAACCCTGGAGGTTCGAACACTGGGTGCGCACAAAGATTTCCCCTACCAGATCACGCCCTCAGCCTCACTAGGATCTCTAAGCTTAGCTCGTCGAACTCGCAACACAAGAGACACAAGATTTATACTGGTCCGGGCCACCGTTGTGGTGTAATACCCTACTGCAGTGTGGTGTGGTGGATTGCCTCTCGGGTTGAGGATGAACAGTACAAGGGGAAGAACAGCCTCCTGAGGTGAGGTGTTCTTGTGCTTGGTGGGTGTGAGGATGAACTGAATGAGTTCGAGACGAGCTCCCGCTGAGTTGCCTCCTACTATGGTGGCTAGTCCTATTTATAGAGGCCCTGCTCCTCTTCCCAAAAATTGAGCGGGAAGGGATGCCACAACGGCCAATTTGAAAGGGGACAACTAGTACAAACTATCCTGACTAAAGGTGGTCTTCGCCTGCCAAAGGCTCTGGTGGTGATGCCGGCTTGGGCTCCGCGATGACCTCCGTCTTGCCGTCCCGCTGGTCTTGGTCTCGTTGCACCGATATGGGAACCTTTGCCTGATGCCTCGGTACTCCTCGCCTGTGCTTGCCTCCTTAGCACCAAAGTGGAAGCAAGGACACTATGCGCGCTGGCGCCTGCCTGGTCTCAATTGTGATGGCTTGCATCATGACAACCTCGCGAGGTTTGCCCTGCCTTGATCTCTCCGCCCCTTGCGAGCCAGCCTGGTGAGGCCGCTCCCGAGGAGGTCTTGTGTCGTCCGCCTCGCGAGGTTTGGCCCCTCGCGAGGGTCTCGAATGCTTGTTGGAGAAGATGGGCCATACGGGCCCGCTCGTAGAGCCACGCCATGGGCCGCAGGCAGGAAAGTCTGGGGACCCCCGTTCCCAGAACGCCGACAATGAGGAGTGGCAATGTGGAAATGACAAGTCAAAGCAAGATCTCCAGCATGTGTGCAATGTGTCATGGTGCAAGCAACACATGAAGTATGATCCACAATATTCATGTTCATGGTGTCGGGAGTCTCAAGAGAGAAGGATATCACCTTGAAAGCATGTCCTTGTGCATCCTTCACAATGCCGAAAGCAAGCAAGTGTGATGTAGAAGCGAGTCGGGATAGAATGTATGAGGCTCGCTCTCAAGAGCTTGGATGGTCAACTCACGTGAATTGGAAGTCGACACGAAGTCCAAGTACGTATGTGAACGTTATATAAACACATGCACACAACAAAAGAAAGAACGTATGCGAACGTTAGATAAACACATCATCCATCATGATCGTTCTCTTCTCTTGCACATAACCATTAGAAGCACAAGTGCACGAATAATATGATGCAACAATGGTGATACTCATGGCAGTAGGTATATGGTGCAAAGAAGTAAGACAAGCATGCTTCACAAGAAATATGTCAAAATCTCCAAATATATGCGGGAATGCTATGGGGGCAATCTCATTATCAGGACTAAAGGCATTGTTGCAACCAATACATGGCAAATCATGTAGCATGAGAGAGGCAACAAATGGAGATATATGACAAGAACCAATAACAATCACGTGCAAAGCATGGCAATGTCTGTCATCAACCGCATGAAATGAGTGTAGGTGCAATAAACCCTGGGTCTGTTGCCCAGACCGCGCAAAGGCCTAAGAGCAAGATTGCATCATTCAAGACCAGACCAAGCACAAGTGATCATCTCTTTGAGGAATCAGAGTAAGGATCAAGAAGACCAAGTCAAGCCGAAGAAACAAGATACCACTAAGGGAAAACCTCCCTTGCCGGGCAGGCGAGCTTGGCGAGGCCAAGGTTACCCCAGAAACAAACCTCGAGACCGCCTCGGAAGGCCTGCCGGGCCTTATGAAGGCGAACTACCCTGCCAAGGCTCCACCGCACAACCTCACAGCGACGCAAGTCATCAATCGGTGCGGTGTCAAGCCTTCAATTGACTAAGTGGTTGTTTTTTGCCACATGGCAGCCACTTCCTACGGAAATCACCTCCAAATGACACACGTCCAGAGACATGTCATGCAGGTAGGAGAGAAGGTGGCCGAACAGCCCGTTAAGGCTTGCCGGGCAGGCCATGATGTGACACTAAGCGGCGCATTTAATGCGCTCTGCCCTGTCTGCAGAGTTAGGTATGATAGCACGGTTGCTATCTAATCAGTGCACAATGACTGATTTGCCATTGTAGTGACCCCTTGATCTATAAAAAGGAGGCCCGTGGCAACGATAGAAAGGATTCAGACCCTTGTACACTCATACGTGCGAAGCCGCTCTCACCCCGAGGCGACCCTGTCGGGCTAGAGCGCTGCGCTTCCACCACAATCCACCAAAGTAGGAGTAGGGTTTTAGGGCTCGCGGTGGCCTGAACCTGGGTAAAATTGCCTGTGTGATCTCTGCCGTCTTGCGCGACGTTCTCTGCTCTTTGTGCATTGTGCTCGTCCCGCTTGTAGAACCACAAGGTACTCATGGCCCCATAGGCGGCTGTGGTTTCCCACGACATCTTTGGCACGCCAGGTAGGGGGTAGTGCTTGTGCGAACACGTGAAGCGTACACATCGCGTCATCTTCATCATTGTTTTCTTCATGAACAGCTTCATCACTCATGGCGCCCAAGAAGAAACCCGGTGCCGCCGTCCAGCCGTCCTCCTCGAAGGCCCCACCACACACGACCACCGATGCTGCAAGGGTTACAGGGACACCTGGGGATGTGGACGCTACGGGGGACGTGGTCGACGCAGGCGGCGTTGTCACAACCTCTCCTGTGGCCGAAATAGCAGCAGGAGGCATCGGAGAAGTACAACACCAATAGCATCCTACGGCCACGCCCCATGAGGTATGGGAGGAGAGATCATTCCGTCTGCACCTCTCCGCCCGGCCGAGGGCACAGCCATAGCGGCGGCACGCGCTCTGGGGCGAATCGCAATCCCCCGGAGCAAGCTGACCCAGCCAATGCACCAGGTGGAGCCGCTGGTCCACAAGCGCGTCCACCTTGTCACCACGCCATCCTCGCGACTGGCTCATGATGAAGATAGCATGACGCAGCCACTACCGGCACCGTAAGGAGCCGGGCAACATTACGATCTTCATCGTCATCCATGCCAAGCACCGCTTTTGAGGCCATGGCGCGGGCCCAACTGCTGTTGAGATTTCCGTCAGCGGCTGATCAGATTGATGAGTGGAGGGCCACCATTCAGACCCTGATTGGTTTCACTGAGGTAGGAGGATCGCTGCGAGCTGGCTCGCCACAGCCTCCCGAGGCAACGACAATGGCCCACGCTACTGGCCGCGCGGCAGGGGCCACGCCCACAGTGCAGTCCCCTCCACGGCAGCCAGTGCGGGAGCCCCGCGACCAAGTGACCGACGGTGTCTCGATGGCTTCATCCGACCCTCGAACGCGCCAAGGCCAATGACGGGTCCTGGAGGACAGGCAAAGGGAAGGCGCGCACGTTACCATCGAACGACGTCACGACACCCATCGCCAGTCCGACAGGCGCCATGGTCCCAACATCGACGAGCCCGCGCTTGGTGAAGGTGGGTACCTACCTTTCAAGGCTGGGTGCCCAGCCTTCACCTGTTAGTTGTGGCAAGTCTGTTGGCCATCCACTCGCACGTTCAAGCCAGAGATACCAGAGAAGTATGATGGGAGACTGAACCCGGCAGAGTTCTTGAGCATCTACACCATCGTTGTTCAAGCTACCGGGGGAATAGATGGCTTACTTGTACAGTCGTGAACGGATTCATTGAACCCCGCGTCCGAGCCCAAGTTATAGCCGGCACATTGACTCGCCAGCGGTATCGAGCAGTGAGGGGCACCACAACCATCTTTGTAGGCCTTACCCGCCGTGTGTTGGCAATGATGTTCAGGTTTTGGTGGACCAGGGCAGGGCGCGGCGCGAGGCAGAGCTGGCGGCTCAGCTAGCGGCTCAACAACAATCTCCGGTTTATCCGTCAATGTCTGTGGGGGTAGGAGTGACCTCTAGAACCTTGGGTGTGCATGTTTAGTGCCGGCTTTACGCAACGAGCGCTTGCCTAAGGATTTCAAAGGCCCCCGTAAGGTGCCTAACTATACAGCGAATCAACCCCCAGAGGCTTGGATTGAGAGCTATGCGATGGCTATGGAGATGTTGGATGTTAGCGATGCTGCATGTGCTAAGTATTTCACCATGATGTTGGATGGGCCGACTCGTAACTGGTTGAAGGGATTTCCCTATAACTCCATTGGTTCATGGGCTGAATTGAAGTCTCGTTTCATTAAGAATTTCAAAGATACATGCAAGCAGCCCATGTCGATTCTCGACTTAGACACTTGTGTCCAGGGCGAAGGTGAGTCAATGACCCATTGGGTGCACCAGATCTCAACTATTATTCACTCCTCAGACAGTATTAACGTCGGCTCGGCTGTCCTCATGTTAGAGAAAAACTGTTGTTTCCTTCCCCTCAAACAGAAGCTAGGCGGCTCAAGCGCCACTGTAATGATATGGGGGAGCTCATGGCGGCTCTCGTCAAATAAGCCGACTCGGATAGTACCAAGGATCCAGAATCTGATTAGGAGAAGGCTGGAAACCAGAAGAAGAATAGAAATGGAAAGGGGCAGCAACCCAATATGGCAGGTCAAAGTAATAATAGTAAGCGCAAGGCGGACGGCGGTGCAGACTTTGTGGCTAATACCAATGCTCAGAACAATAATCAGCGCCACTGTACCTCGGATTGGTGGGCCGAAATTCAATATTGAGGCGGTGATGAATCAGCCTTGCCCCAAGCATAGCACCCCGGATAAGCCGTCTACCCATATGTGGAAAGATTGCTTCATCATGAAGGAGTACCAAAATTTTGGTTTTTATCAGGACCATAATGGCGCGCATGGCGGGTCAGGATCCGGCTCACAAGGGCACGACTTTGGCGGCGGTGGGTCAAACTCCGGTTTTCAGGGCCAAGGTAACCAAGGCGGTTTCAATCAGCAACCTGGTCAAGGGAATCAGCAGCAGCAATCTGGTTATCAGAGTAATCCGAAGTAGTTGAACAATGGACATGTGTTCACCACGAGTTTATGCAAACGGGACCAGAAGATTCATAAAAGGGCAGTGAACACAGTTGAGCCGGCGGTCCCTCGTTACTTGCGATGGTCTGAACATCCTATTCTTTGGAGCCGTGAGGATCACCCGCCCCGGGTTGACAATTCGGGTCAGTTGGCTTTGGTGGTTGCACCTCAAGTTGGGGGGTACAAGTTTACTAAGGTGCTCATGGATGGAAGCAGCAGCATCAATATCCTTTACTATGACACATTCCGTCGTATGAATTTAACTCATAAAGATCTTAAGTCGTCTAATATTGTTTTCCATGGTGTGGTGCCTGGTAAGTCGGTGTATCCAATGGGTAAGATAGCTTTGGAAGTGGCTTTTGGTGATGATCATGATTACAGAGCTGAGACATTAACTTTTGAGGTGGTCAAGATCAAGAGTCCTTATCACGCTTTGTTTGGGTGGCCGGTTTATGCTAAGTTTATAGCAAGACCTTGTTATGTTTATCTGCAGCTTAAGATGCCGGGCCATAAGGGTACCATTACAGTGCATGGGAACAGGAAGACAACCTTGGAATGTGAAGAAGGAGACGCTGCTTATGGCGAGTCTGTTTGTGCAACAGAGGAGTTGAAGTTTTACAAAGATAATGTTGACCCGGCAGATATGACTCCTTTGAAGAAACCAACTACAGAGCATGACCCTCTGTTGAAGTTTTAAGTCAGCAGATGACACTAAGCTGGTTGACTTTGTTCCAGGTGACTCATCCAAGCAGTTCAGTATCAGTGCTAATATGGATCCAAAATAGGAAAGCGCGCTCATCGAGTTCATCCGTGAGAAGTGGGACATCTTTGCATGGAAACCTTCTGACATGCCAGGTGTACCGAGGGAACTCGCTGAGCACACTCTCAATATTGATCCAAAGATTAAACCGGTCAAGCAATTCCTTCGTCGTTTCAATGAAGAGAGGTGCAAAGCCATTGGCGAAGAAGTGGCACGGCTCTTAGCGGCTGGGTTTATTGTCAAAGTTTTTGATCCTGAGTGGTTGGCTAACCCGGTGGTGGTACTTAAGAAGAACGGTACTTGGCGTATGTGTGTGGATTATACAGACTTGAACAAGGCCTGTCCAGCTAATCTTTTGCTCTCCCTCGTATTGATCAGATTATTGATGCTACAGCGGGTTGTGAGCGTTTGAGCTTTTTGGATGCTTACTCTGGTTATCATCAGATCAAGATGGCAGTTAAGAACCAGGAGAAGACAGGTTTCATCACTCCCTTTGGAGCCTTTTGCTATGTGTCCATGCCCTTCGGGCTCAAGAGTGCCCAGGCAACTTATCAGCGATGTGTTCAAAATTGCCTTCATAACCAGATTGGACGCAATGTTCATGCTTACGTGGATGATGTTGTTGTGAAGTCCAGGAAAAAGGAGACCTTGATAGATGATTTGAAAGAAACCTTCAACAATCTTCGGGTCTACAAGATGATGCTTAACCCGGCTAAGTGTGTCTTTGGTGTGCCAGCAGGCAAGCTCTTGGGTTTTTTGGTTTCTAAAAGGGGCATTGAAGCTAACCCGGAGAAAATCAAGGCTATGACTTCCTTGGCTAAGCCAGCGTGTATAAATGATGTCCAGCGCCTGGCGGGTCGTATTGCGGCCTTAAGCTGATTCATAAGCCGGTTGGCCGAGAAGGCTATCCCTCTGTACCAAATGATGAAGAAAACATATCACTTTGTCTGGAGTGACGTTGCTGATCAGGCGTTTGAAGCATTGAAAAAACAGTTGGCTGAGCCGCCAATCCTTGCCACTCCTATTGATAAGGAGCCCTTGTTGTTATATGTGGCTGCTATTAGCCGAGCCGTCAGTGTGGAAACTGTTGTGGAAAGAAAGGAATCAAGCAAGGAGTATCCGGTTCAGCGGCTGGTTTATTATGTCAGTGCGGTACTCATTGAATCCAAGCAGAGAAACCGACATTGGCAAAAGCTGGTTTATGGGGTGTTCATGGCTAGTCGTAAGTTAAAGCAGTATTTCTTTGGTCATCCCATCACTATGGTCAGTTCTGCTCCCTTGGGGGATATTATTCAAAACAGAGAAGCCACGGGTCAGGTAGCCAAGTGGGCCATTGAGCTTCGGCCCCATGGTTTGAAGTATATGCCTCGGACAACTATCAAGTCTCAAGCACTTGTGGATTTTATTAATAACTGGACCGAGCTGCAGATGCCTGAGGAGAAGCCGGATAGCACATATTGGACTATTCACTTTGATGGATCCAGGCAGTTGGAAGGCTCGAGGGCTCGAGTTATTTTGACTTCCCCACGAGGTGATATTTTTTTTATGTTTTAAGGTTGATGTTCCCTAGTACTAACAATGCAGCTGAGTATGAGGCCTTGCTCCATGGTCTTTGGATGGCTAAAGAGATGAATCTAAGTTGGGTGAGGTGTTTTGGCGACTCTGCAAGTTTCAGGCACTTGGGATTCTAAGGATCCGCTCATGGCGGCTTACCGCCGAGAGGTTGCTGCTATTGCTGGTCATTTCAAAGGTTATCAAGTGGAATATGTTCGTAGGAAAATTGAGGCGGTTGATTCTTTAAGCCGGCTAGGGTCCCAGCGTAAGACGGTACCACCTAATGTTTTCCTTGATATTCTGCATAACCCTTCAGTCAAATTGCCTACGGAGGAAGACCTTACTGTTCCTGGCCCGGAGGCGCAGTTGGTGGCGGCTCTTCATGTTATTCCTGATTGGATAGTTTCATATTTGGCTTATATGACCCGGGGTGAGTTACCTGAAGATGAAACTTTGGCCAGGCAGATAACCCGGCGATCTAAGTAAATGATTATTGTCAATGGAGAGTTGCACCGCTGCAGTGTCACCAGGGTGTTTCAACGTTGTGTTTCTCCTGAGGAAGGTCGTGAGATTCTATGAGAGATTCATGAAGGAGATTGTGGTCATCATGCCGGCTCTAAGTCTCTCGTAGCCAAGGCTTTTCATCATGGGTTTTATTAGCTGACGGCTCATGCTGATGCAGAGGATTTGGTCAGTAAATGAGATGGTTGTTAGAAATTTTAAAGACGAGCTCATGTGCCGACTCAAGAATTGAGGATGATTCCAATTACTTGGCCATTTGCAGTCTGGGGGCTGGATATGGTTGGACCTTTTAAAACATCCAAGGATAAAAAGACCCACCTTTTGGTGGCAGATGACAAGTTTACAAAGTGGATCGAGGCAGAGCCGGTCAGTAAGTGTGATGCGGCGACGGCGGTTCAATTCATCAAAAAGGTGATTTTCTGTTTCGGCTACCCTTACAGCATTATAACTGATAATGGCACTAATCTGTCTAAAGGTGCTATGAAAGAATTCTGTCAACAAGAGCATATTCGTCTTGATGTATCATCATTGGCTCACCCCAAATTCAATGGCCAAGCTGAAAGAGCCAATCAAGAAATCTTGAGAGGCATAAAACCCGCTTATGGTCCTTTTGTAGAGGATGCCGGTTTTTGGGTGGAGGAATTGCCCTCGGTTACCCCAATAGATCTACGGGTTACACGCCTTTCTTCATGGTTTACGGAGCAAAGGCGGTTCTCCGTAGTGACATCCGTCACGATTCGCCCCGTGTGGCGGCTTATGTTGAAGCTGATAATTAAAAAGCACATCAGGATGCTCTTGACTTATTGGATGAGGAGCGTGACCTTGCGGCGGCTCGTTTGGCGATTTACCAGCAAGATCTGCATCGTTATTATAGCCGCCAGGTTAAAACCAGGACCTTTCAAGAAGGGGATTTGGTGCTCCGGCTCATCCAGGATCAAGCTGACATGCACAAGCTATCCCTACCTTGGGAAGGACCCTTTGTGGTCAGCAAAAATCTGAACAACGGGTCATATTACCTTATCGATGTTCGAGACCACAAGGACTCACATACGTTGGAGGAGGAGACCTGACGGCCATGGAATATTGCTCGTCTTCGACCTTATTACATGTGAGCCAATTACTCTTGTGATGTACATACTTCTATCAATGTATATATTATGATTAGTATAATAAAGCCGACATCCCTGATAATTCAGTGCCTCTGTCGTTTCATTTCTGAGCATATGAGTCTTTATTATCACTTCATAAGATCACTTGGGGGCTTCCTGCTCATTTAGCATAGCTGTGACTATCCTATTGATCTAGCTTGAACGCCGTTGATACAACCAACTTGGAGGCTTGATACCCAGGTTAAAGGGACCAAAGTGAGTCTGTTGTAGAGCACAACCCAAACATAGGTGCCCTGCCTAGATGGTTCAATATATATCACTTGGGGGCTCCCTGTTCATTGAACATAGCTTTGATAACCCTTTTGATTGGCTTGAAACGCCAGGTGTATACACCAAAAAAATTCAGTTGATCCTTCTTTGTACGTCTGCCACTCCGCCCAGGTAATCCTGGAATGACCTGCTGAACTATTGACAGTCAATCTTATTAAGACCCTGAACTTGTCAAGGTTAAAACGACGGTTGGTCATGTGAGGCCCGGCTTACAAGGTTTGAATGAAGGATTAACTTAGTGACTGTGCAAGCCCATGAAAAGCACTTGATGATTGAGGCCTGGCCGCCTATGAAAGCCTTGATTTTTCTGATCCGTTTTTTACCTTTGTTTATCGATATATTGTTTAATAAATTCGTTCAGAAAATGTTGCTTTGATTCTTATGATTCATATTTGAATATATCCGTTGTTTTGATAACCCGGCCTGGTTTTGGACGATTAAGTCGCTAGTGTGTCATGATCATGAATATATCCAATGTTTATCGATATATTGTTTAATAAATTGGTTCTGCGCCCAAAGTTCTGGGATGATACCCTTTGCTGCGTATGGCATTGTAAGCCGGAAGTATGAATTTGTGGATAGGGCGCTATGCTCTACGTCTTTGGGTTGTTACCCTTACTGCATGTGGCATGATAAGCCGGCGGGATGAACAAATATTACATATATGTTATTTACTTGTTATGAATAAACGGGGTTTTGATAAACCCGCCCTGGTTATGGACGATCTAGTCACCAGTGGATTTTCTATGGGGCATTATGACCCGCCCTAGGGTAAACCGCCAGGGAATTTGTTATCTGTTTGGATGCAGGGCTAATGACAACATGATCAACAATGTTGACACAAGTTATGAGCATAAGTAATGGAGTTTCAACTCAACTCAGGTAGCTTAACAAGTGTTATGCAAATAAAGACATGCGATGGCATGACAGATCATGGTTTTTCAACTAAGCCTATTACAAGGCATCATATGGCCACAAAATAATCAGTGTTTTGAAACGCACGACATCCCAATGCGGAAGGTGATAAACCGGTTCATGGATCACGCCTCCTGGTCTTGGCGGGTTGAGGCTTCTGTGTCATCTTGGTCTGGTTCTTCTTCTCCTTGGTTATCCTTGGATGGAAGTCAGGTGTAGCCCACTTGATACCGGTCAAAGCTCTAAACACAACCTCGTCATCTATAAAAATTGATGGATCAATGTCAGGAGCGAAGGTGTGCTTACGAGTCGGTGGGATGAGATCCACCTCCTGATGAACCGGCGCCTTCACCTTTGAGTTTTCAGCATCATAAACCGGGTGGTACTTCAAGATATCTGTCTCTTCAGCCAGCTTACTTGCCCAAGGATGCATCTCCCTCACGATGTTGGTACAGTCATCTGCACTGAAGGGAGATCCATCTTCTTTAAAACTGGGACAACCAGTCGCTATTTCTTGCGGGTCAAGCTCTTCTTGCCAAGCCTTTGCCCGGCTTAGGGCAGTGATGGCGCCAGCTCTGGCGGCTGAGCACTTTAATTCCTCAATTTTTTGGGGTAGCACGCTTCTCCAATGTTTCCTTGATGAGGTACGGTGGCTATTTCTTATGAATAGCAGCAAAAATTGTCGGTTGAGCACCAGTGTATAGCTGCTCCACAAGAGTGTAGACAGCTTTAAGCTTGATGCGCATATCTGGACCCAGTTTGGAGCTTCGGGAGCCTGCATCAAGTAAAAGTATTGGTAAACTGGAAAATGAGTATGATGTGCTGCTGGTGAAGAGGAGAGTATTTTTTGATACTTACCAAAGATGGCCGATGACATGTTGTTGATTTGATGTTTTAAACTGGACAACTCGTCAGTTACCGGATTCAGGGCTGATTCGGCATCTCTGCTCTTTTCAATAGAGCTTCCCTCTCGGTCTCCCAGCCAGTTTTATCAGCACTGAAGTCTTGTTTCAGTTTTTCAATGTTTTGCAATGAAGTCTTCAGCTTTGCTTTGGCTTTTGCAGCCTCAGATTGTTGGGTTTGAATGTTGGCCCTCACATCTTTGACTTGGGATTCCTTCATATTTAGTTTAGCCTGCAACATGAACAAGGTGGGAGGTATTATTATCATATTATTTTTTGAAGTCCCAAGCACAATACAAGTATTTTCCTTAGCACTTGGGGGGCTAATTCAAGGAAATATGCCCTAGAGGCAATAGTAAAGTTGTTATTTATATTTCCTTATATCATGATAAATGTTTATTATTCATTCTAGAATTGTATTAACCGGAAACTTAGTACATGTGTGAATACATAGACAAAACAGAGTGTCCCTAGTATGCCTCTACTCGACTAGCTCATTAATCAAAGATGGTTAAGTTTCCTGACCATAGACATGTGTCGTCATTTGATGAATGGGATCACATCATTAGAGAATGATGTGATGGACAAGACCCATCCGTTAGCTTAGCATTATGATCATTTAGTTTTATTGCTATTGCTTTCTTCATGACTTATACATATTCCTCTGACTATGAGATTATGCAACTCCCGAATACCGGATGAACACCTTGTGTTCTATCAAATGGCACAATGTAACTGGGTGATTATAAAGATGCTCTACACGTGTCTCCGAAGCTGTTTGTTGAGTTGGCACAGATCAAGATTAGGATTTGTCACTCCGTGTATCGGAGAGGTATCTCTGGGCCCTCTCGGTAATGCACATCACGATAAGCCTTGCAAGCAATGTGATTAATGAGTTAGCTACAGGATGATGCATTACGGAACGAGTAAAGAGACTTGCCGGTAACGAGATTGAACTAGGTATGATGATACCGACGATCGAATCTCAGGCCAGTAACCGACAACTAAGGGAATGTCATATGTTGTTATGCAGTTTGACCGATAAAGGTCTTCATAGAATATGTAGGAGCCAATATGAGCATCCAGGTTTCGCTATTGGTTATTGACCGGAGATGTGTCTCGATCATGTCTACATAGTTCTCGAACCCATAGGGTCTGCACGCTTAACGTTCGATGACGATTTGTATTATGAGTTATGCGTTTTGGTGATCGAAGTTTGTTCGGAGTCTCGGATGAGATCACGGACATGACGAGGAGCCTCGAAATGGTCGAGAGGTAAAGAGTCATATATTGGAAGGTTGTATTCGGACATCGGAATGGTTCCAATTGATTCGCTTATTTTACCGGACTACCGAGGGGTTACCGGAACCCCCCGGGGAAGTGTTGGGCCAACATGGGCCTAACGGAGAGAGAGGGAAGCCCTGGGGGGTGGCCGCGTGCCCACCTCCTAGGGAGTCCGAATAGGACAAGGAGGAGGGGGCGGCGCCCCCCTTCCCTTTCCCTCTCCCTCTCCTTCATATTCCCTCCTGTGGAGAAAGGAAAAGGGGGGGGGGGGGGGCGAATCCTACTTGGACCAGGAGTCCAAGTAGGACTCCCCCCATGATACATCTCCGTCGTGTCTATAATTTTTGATTGTTTAATGCCAATATTATACCACTTTTACATACTTTTAGCAACTTTTGATATGATCTATTTGACTAACCTATTGATCTAGTGCCCAGTGCTAGTTCCTGTTTTCTGCATGATTTTGGTATCGCAGAGTATCCATATCAAACAAGTCCAAATGCAATAAAATTTCACGGAGAATTATTTTGGAATATATGTGATTTTTGGGAGTTGGAATCACCACAAACGGTGGCCCGTGGTGGATACAACACACCAGGGCGCGCCAGAGGAGCCAGGCGTGCCGTGGTGGGTTGTGCCCACCTCGTACGTTGGTTGGGGCTCTACTTCGGGTGCAAGGAAGCTTATATCCAGAAAAAAATCATGGTAAAATCTCAGCACAATCGGATTTACGGATCTCCGGGAATATAAGAAACGGTTTTCGGACAGATTTGCGGAACGCGAAACAGAAGAGAACAGAGAGGGAGATCCAATCTCGGAGGGGCTCCCGCCCTCCGCCGCCATGGAGACCAAGGACCAGAGGGGGGACTCTCCTCCCTATCTAGGGGGAGGCTAGGGATGAAGAAGAAGCAGGGGGATCGATATGAATTGGTTTGCAACAGTACTTAGAGTAGTGATTTGCTTTATTATACTAACGGATCTTACTGAACTTTCTGTTGAATTTTGGGTGGATGAAGTGATAAAAGATCGAGGCGGTCTCGATATGAGGAGAAGGAGGAGAGGCAAGGGTTCAAGCTTGGGGATGCCCAAGGCACCCCAAGTAAATATTCAAGGAGACTCAAGTGTCTAAGCTTGGGGATGCCCCGGAAGGCATCCCATCTTTCTTCAACAAGTATCAGTATGTTTTCGATTTTGTTTCGTTCATGTGATATGTGCAAATCTTGGTGCGTCTTTTGTATTTAGTTTTTCCCTTTTTATTTTATGCACCATGCTGGTATGAGATAGTCCATGGTTGATTTATAGAATGCTCATTGCACTTCACTTATATCTTTTGAGTATGGCTTTATAGAATGCTTCATGTGCTTCACTTATATCATTTGAAGTTTGGATTGCCTGTTTCTCTTCACATAGAAAACCGTTGTTTGTAGAATGCTCTTTTGCTTCACTTATATTTGTTAGGGCATGGTATTTTGTATAAACAATTAAACTCTCATGCTTCACTTATATCTATTTAGAGAGGCAAGAGTTCAAGCTTGGGGATGCCCAAGGCACCCCAAGTCATAAAATCCTACATAAAACTTATGGATCACTGAATATGATATGTTTGATAACTTGCAATAGTTTTGCGATATAGAGATGATAATATGTGGGAGGTACTAGTAAATGGTTGTGGTTAGTAAGAATATTGGTGTTAAGGTTTGTGAATCCCGAAGCATGCATGTATAGTCTCTCGTTATGCTATGAAGTTGGAGCATGATTTATTAATGATTGTCCTCCTTGCGAGTGGTGGTCGGGGACGAGCGATGGTCTTTTCCTACCAATCTATACCCCTAGGGGCAATGCGTAGTAGTACTTTGCTTCGAGGGCTAATAAACTTCTGCAATAAGTATATGAGTTCTTTATGACTAATGCGAGTCCATGGATTATACGCACTCTTACCTTTCCGCAATTTGCTAGCCTCTACGGTACCGTGCATTGCCCATTCTCACATCGAGACGTGGTGCAAGCTTCGCAGGTGCATCAAACCCCGTGATATGATATGCTCTATCACACATAAGCCTTATTATATCTTCCTCAAAACAGCCATCATAGCTACCTATTATGGCTTTTCCATGGCCATTCCGAGATACATTGCCATGCAACTTCCACCGCTTTCGTTTGATGACTTGAGAATTCATTGTCATATTGCTTTGCATGATCATATAGCTGACATAGTAGTGGTGGCTAAGCCACCATTCATCATTTTTCATACATGTTACGCTAGATCATTGCACATCCTGGCATTGCCAGAGGCATTCATATAGAGTCATATTTTGTCATAGGTATCGAGTTGTAAATTTTATTTCTTTTGAGTTATAAGTAAATAGAAGTGTGATGATCATCATTATTCATTTTTAGAGCAGTGCCCTGGTGTGGAAAGGATTATGGAGACTATGATTCCCCCACAAGCGGGATGAGACTCCGGACAATGAGAGAAAAAGAAAAAGAAAAAAAGAAGAAAAAAAGAAAAGAAAAAGAAAGAAAAATAAATAAATAAACAAAGAGAGAAGGGGCATTGTTAGTATCCTTTACAACACTTGTGCTTCAAAGTAGCACCATGTTTTTAATATGGATAGTCTCCTATGTTGTCATTTTCATATACTAGTGGGAATTTTTCATTATAGGATTAGATGCACACCCACTTAGTTTTCATATTGATCTTTCATACACTTATAGCTATTAGTGCATTCGTTGCATGGCAATCCCTACTCCTCACATTGATATCAATTGATGGGCATCTCCATAGCCCGTTGGTTAGCCGCATCGATGTGAGACTTTCTTACTTTTTGTCTTCTTTATATTTACCCTTATCATCATATTCTATTCCACCCGTAGTGCTATATCCATGGCTTGCGCTAATGTATTGCGTGAGGGTCGAAAAAGCTGAAGCGCGTTAAAAAGTATGAACCAATTGCTCGGCTTGTCATGGGGGTTGTGCATGATAAATACTTTGTGTTAAGAAGACTGAGCATGACAAGACTATATGATTCGGTAGGGATAACTTTCTTTAGCATTGATATTTTGAAAGACATGATTGTTTGTTGGGATGCCTGAGTATTGATGTCTTTATGTCAATTATAGACTATTGCTTTGAATCCCTTATGTCTTAATATTCATGCCATGACTAGACATATGATCAAGTATATGTTAGGTAGCATTCCACATCAAAAATTATCTTTTTTATCAGTTTCCCGCTCGAGGACGAGCAGGAATTAAGCTTGGGGATGCTGATACGTCTCTGTCGTATCTATAATTTTTTATTGTTTCATGCCAATATTATACCACATTCACATAATTTTGGCAACTTTTTATATGATCTATTCGACTAACCTATTGATCCAGTGCCTAGTGCCAGTTCCTATTTTCTGCATGTTTTTGTATCGCAGAGTATCCATATCAAACAAAGTCCAAATGCAATAAAATTTCACGAAGAATTATTTTGGAATATATGTGATTTTTGGGAGTTGGAATCATCGCAAATGGCGGCCCGTGGTGGGCACAACCCACCAGGGCACGCCAGAGGAGCCAGGCGTGCCGTGGTGGGTTGTGCCCACATTTACATCGGTTGGGGCTCTACTTCGGGCGCAAGGAAGCATATATCCAGAAAAAAATCGTTGTAAAATCTCAGCGCAATCCGAGTTACGGATCTCCGGGAATATAAGAAACGGTTTTCGGTTAGATCTGGGGAACACGAAACAGAAGAGAACAGAGAGGGAGATCCAATCTCGGAGGGGCTCCCGCCCCTCCACCGCCATGGAGACCAAGGACCAGAGGGGGAACTCTCCTCCCCATCTTAGGGGGAGGCCAAGGATGTAGAAGAAGTACGGGGACTCTCTCCCCCTCGCTTCAGGTGGCGCTGGAGTGCCACCGGGCAACGATCGGGACGGCGATCTACATCAACAATCTTGCTACCGTCAACACCAACTTTCTCCCCCTCTATGCAGCGGTGTAAAACCTCTTCCCCCCGCTGTAATATCTATTTAAACATGGTGCTCAAATCAGTATATTATTTCCCAATAATCTATGGTTATCCTATGATGTTTGAGTAGATCCGTTTTGTCCTGTGGGGTAATCGTGATCTTGGGTTGTATGATTGTTTATTTTATTTATGGTGCTATCCTACGGTGCCCTCCGTTCTCGCGCAAACGTGAGGGCCCCCCGTTGTAGGGTGTTGCAATATGTTTATGGTTCGCTTATGGTGGGTTGTGAGAGTGACAGAAACTTAAACCCGAGTAGGTGGGGTATGAGGTATGGGAATAAAGAGGACTTGATACTTAATGCTATGGTTGGGTTTCACGACCTTAATGATCTTTAGTAGTGGCGAATGCTTGCTAGAGTTCCAATCATAAGTGCATATGATCCAAGTAGAGAAAGTATGTTAGCTCATGCCTCTCCCTCATATAAAATTACAAGAATGATTACCGGTACTTGTTACCGATTGCCTAGGGACAAATAACTTTCTTGTTGACACAAACCCTTTTACTAAACACCTAACTTTTATTATCTTGAAAAGTACTTCTAACTTTATTCTTGCAAATTAGTTCTAGCATCACACCTACAAAATAGTTTCATACTTGTTTCCGGTAAAGCAAACGTCAAGTGTGCGTAGAGTTGTATCAGTGGTCGATAGAACTTGAGGGAATATTTGTTCTACCTTTAGCTCCTCGTTGGGTTCGACACTCTTACTTATCGAAAGAGGCTACGATTGATCCCCTCTACTTGTGGGCTATCACCCCATGGCGCGCCCCTCCTGGCCGCGGGCCTCTCTCCCCCCTCCTTTATATACGTGGGCAGGGGCACGCCAAAGGCACACCAAGAGTTCTCTTAGCCGTGTGCGGTGCCCCCCTCCACAGTTTACTCCTCCGGTCATGGCGTCGTAGTGCTTAGGTGAAGCCCTGCGTGGATCACATCACCATCACCGACGCCACGCCGTCATGCTGACGAAACTCTCCCTCGACCCTCTACTGGATCAAGAGCTTGAGGGACGTCATCGAGCTGAACGTGTGCTGAACACGGAGGTGTCGTACGTTCGGTACTTGGATCGGTTGGATCGTGAAGACGTTCGACTACATCAACCGCGTTAATCTAACGCTTCCACTCTCGGTCTACGAGGGTACGTGGACACACTCTCCCCGTCTCATTGATATGCATCTAATAGATAGATCTTGCGTGATCGTAGGATTTTTTTTGAAATTGCATGCTACGTTCCCCAACACTAATGCCTATTGCTCTTTTTAAAGACAGTTTCTATGATGACCCGGACAAAATAATATGATTTAATCCGGCTCATGGGGGCTATACAAATTTGTATTTTCTTCATAAATTATGGTGAGAAGTCCTGGTTTAGCTTCGCAGCTTAAGCCGGTCGTTGGGGACTACAAGTGCAAAGTTGATCATCACTATTGGAAGGCCCAGCTTAACCTCTCAGTTTAAGCTGACCCTTGGGGCCAACTTGTTTTATTCTAAAATGGATGAAAGACTCTAAAGGTTATTTAAAGTCTACAACATATTCGATTCTCATATCCAGTAGACTTGGCAGCTGCTATAGATATGTTTATATGGAAGACTTCGGTGCTTACCTCAAAATGGTCCTTCATGAGGTTGACCAAGCCAGCTTCAAAGTCACGGCTGGTATGAAGGCGGTTCAGATACCCAGAGTGGATCTCTTGAGCGCTGTATTGAGCATAGTTTTCCAAATCTGTTGACCCTTTGCCCGTGAAGGATAGCTCTTCCTTGGCACTGTCTTTGTGACAAGACAATGGGTCAGTTGCACCGCAGTAGCCAAGACCAGTAATGAGAACATCATCAGATTTTTCTTCAGTAGGCTTGATGGGACTTGGCGGCTTGGTAGTGGCCAGGTCAACATCCATATGGTCTATGGTAGCATTGTGTTCTTCTGGTGGCGGGTCATCCATGGCTGCTCCTGAAACTTGATGCGAAGGCTCGGAGGTGGTGTGTTTCTCCTGTTCAACAGTCTTAAGCTCTTCAACTAGTTTGTCAACTTTTTGATTTTTGCTGGGCTTGGCCATATCACTGAAAATAAAGCATAAGACATGATTGATATGACAGTTGGATATATGAATGAGAGCAAATAGGCTTAGATGTTTCTTACCCCGGCACAGTCTTGAAAAGAGGGACCTGAGTCCCAGTTGAGTCGCTAGAGGAAGAGTGAAAGGTCCCCTGATAGTTTGAATCAGATGGGTTAAGAGGTTGCCAAAAAAGACCCGCCTTGGGATAAGCTAAGTTGGAAATATTTGAAACCTCTAGTCGGCTCTTGCGAGCAGTCGGCGTGTTTGGTAAGCCGGAGGAAAGGATCCCACCGCCGCTATTCTGGGTCGTACGACGAGCTTGATGTTGCTGCTTCTTCAAAATAAAGTTGGGATCCAAATAAGCTAAAGGATGAGAAAACCTTACTTTCTGGCTTGCTTGACGAACTTTCTGTCTTGGCAGAGGTTCTGAGTAGGAGAAAAGGATAGTTACCTCATCGCCATCTACGTGGCTACCTTCCGCGTCATCCTGATACTGATCATTGTCAATAAGATGTATAAAAAATGAGCCAAGGGAGTCAAGTTCTACCTCCGACTCAACATCCTCCAATTTAGAGGTGTTGGTTTTCTTTTTGGCAGGTTTTTTCTGTGCCTTGCCTTGTTCTTTACCTAGGTCGTCTTGGCTGGCTTATCCTACAGCTTCTTATTCCAAAAAGGAGAATCGGCCTGTGGAAGTCAAATGGTTATAAGAAGACAGTTCAAGTGAAAATATGAATCAACTGAAAAATGTTTACAAGCTTACAACTGGTGGCTTGTTGAGAGTGTAGAAATGATTCAGTCCGGCTTTGCTGCAATCTGCCAAGCTTTCGCTCAATCGAGTCTTGGTCATATTATTGATATCCTCATCAGTCAATTCAATTTGGCTGTGTCGTTGTGGATCTTTCAAGTCGCCGGTGTACTCGCACATTAAGCTGGGGTGGCGGCTTATGGGTAGAATTCTCCAGGCGGCCTAGCAGCGAACTAGATCAATTTCGGTCAAGTCGTTGGCCATTAAGGCTCGGATCTTTGAAAAGACGAGCATATATCTTTTCCGTTCTGCTGTACTAATGTGGTCTGGAAGAGGGTGTCTGTTGCTAAGCCGGCTGACATGGTAACCCAGCAGAGGATTCTCACCCTTCGGAGAGGTGTCTTGGCGGTAAAACCAAGTTTGGTTCCAGTCCTTAGGATGACTGGGCGGCTTGGTAGCTGGAAAAGTGGCTTCTTTGTGTCTCTGAATTGAAATACCACCCAATTCTAAACTTGGCCCGTTAGTAAACTCAGTCTAGTGGTTCAGATAGTAGAACTCTCTGAACAGTTCTACGGTGGGCTCTTGCTGAAGGTAAACTTCACAGAAGACTTGGAAATTGCAGATGTTTGAAACAGAGTTGGGTCCTATGTCTTATGGATGAAGGTGAAAAAAGCTCAGTATGTCACGGAAAAACTTCGAGCAGGGTGGGTGAACCCATGGAGCAAATGGTCAGTGAAAACTATAACCTCGCCTTCTTTGGGTCGAGGAGGAACTTCTGTGCCCGGGACCCTCCAATGGATGACCTCTTTCTTGGAACACCCGTTTGAACAAATTAGTTCAGTGTTTCCTAGGTGACCCGGGAGACTACCCAGTTGCATGACGTGACGGTTTTGGCTTTAGACATTTTTGACTACAAAGGAAAAGATTCCCGGTTTAAGATGATGATATTAAACCGGCCATTGATTCAAAGAATTTACTACAAAAAGGCAGTATGTTGAACCGGAGAATAGCACTAAGTTATACAAATACATAGCATGGCGGCTTAAAAGGATACTAATGGTATCTGGCGGGTTATGGTTTGTAAGTTAAGCCGCCCAAACAATTATGATTCAGATCTTTAAGTGAGGAACTGCTAAGTGATGGGCAAACATATTCTACAGATCGACGTTACAATTTTGGATCTACCACGGTTTGGAAAATAAAATAAATTCTAGACCTAAAGTGAAGACAGTGAAGAACACATGTATTCGGATGGAACTTATACAGGAAAAGTGCCTACTGCAGTTGGAAAAAGGGATGCTACACTGTTACAGCATGTTTTTGGTAACATCTTCAGATTCAATCATATGATCTAGAGAAGAACAAGGAGGAACGGAGATGAACTCCGATGAACTGGAGCAAACCCTAATGGGGATTTGCTATGAGAAAGGAGGAGTACCTACTGGGGCTGCTGGACAGCGGTGGCGCGCCGGCGTTTTCTGGTCTAGTCAGGCTGATGCAGCGGCCTGAGTTGATGCAGCGGATGGAGGTCGGCAGCGGTGGAGCTCGGATCTGTAGATGAATCGCGAGGAGGGAGACGAAGATGAGGAGGCGAGGGGGAAAAAGTGAAGACGAGGACCCCCTCCCTATTTATAAGGCAATGATTAGATGGCATGCGCGGGAAGCGAGGAGGCCGAAAAATGGTTATGAGGCTATGCGAACACCTCGATTTTCGGGATATCCATTAAAGCAAAGATTCGTTGAGATATACTAGGATCTATGTGAAGTTAATGTATGATGACGTCATGGCGGTTTACTAAGTTTTTGTGAGGCGACGTCATGGCGGGTTACAGTGAGCTGATGATGGAGGATTTTGTTAAGTCAAGATGATGAAGCTTGACGTGAACAAGTTCAAATCAACCTGGGGCCTAATGTTGGGGATATAACTATTAGGTATGACCCGCCCAGGAGGGGCCGGGTCATACCACTGATGACTTAAAGATGAAGATGGCGGGTTATGAAGGAAGCCTATTGAAGGCCCACGACCCAGAGGCGACTTGAGGTCCAAGGGGATGAACCGCCATATGTGTAACTTGTATTGTAAGACAAGCTTAGTTAGTCACCGAGTCAGACGTGTTGTGTATGATCCAGCCGGGACTCTGTAAGCCGTCGGGCATCAACCTGTCTATATAAAGGGTGACCCGGCGGCGGGTTAAGGCAAGAAACAACAAGTCGAGAACTAGGTCAAGCATATTCGCTCCCTGGTAATCAAAACCCAAGCAATACAACCTAAAGGAGGAGTAGGCTTTTACCTCATTGAGAGGGGCCGAACCTGGGTAAACTCTCTGTGTCCTTTGTCCCATTTAACGCCTTCAAGCTAACTACGTCGCGATGGCTCCACACCTAAGTCCTTTTGCTAGGGCATCTGTCATGTTAAGTCCACAGCAGAAGTACATGCAGAGGTTCAGCCGAGCCCAAAAAAGTATTCCATACATCCACCCGGTAGTTGTGATAGCTACGTTCCGGTCCAACGTGTGAAATTGATGGATACGTTCCAAGATGAACGTTCGATTGCCCAAGACTGTGAAGGAGCTTTACACTCTTGTGGGTAAGTGTGCTCGAGTAGAGGAGGGAAGGCGACTCCCCGGAGAAGAGGATGGCGTCGACAACGACTCAAAGGATGATGACGAGGCCACCAGTCAGAAGAAGAAGAACAAGAAGAGCAATAAAAGGCACAAGGATAAGGCAGTGATGACCGTTGAAGGATCGGGCATGCCTAGTATCGTCAAGAAGGCCAAAACTGAGGTACCTATCAAGGAAGTTACCGCGTGCACTGATTGCCAGGAGTCCGCGGCTGCCGAGAAGGCTGGGAAAGGTGATGGGCCGTACTACAAGATTCATCGGACCAAGGGCCACGATCTCTAGGAGCATCATCAGGTTGAGCAGCACGTCAAGAAGCCGAGGGCTGAGTATGAGAAGCGTGATAAGGAGAAAGGTCAGAATGGCGCTGGCGGGAAGGGCCGAGGTGACGGAGCAAGGCGCCCTGGCAAGGCTCCTCAGAATCAAGGAAATCCCGCCAGAGGCCATGAGAAGGAGGATTGCAATGATGAGAGTGATGGAGGAGATGAAGTGAAAGTGCGTTATATCGACTAGACGGGGGGTGAATAGGCGATTTTTATGAATTCTTCACTGAGGAATTTGCCGGTGAGGAAATTCCTTAGCGAAGAAATACTTGCAGCGGAATAAGTACTCAAAAATAAGCATAACAGAATACACGCATGGTCATCATGATGAAATGAAAACAAACACAGAGTACAGAAAGCGTAATCACAGGATAACACAAGTTGAAGACAAACTGACTGAAGAAATTGAACTGAGGAAATTGAGAAAGTCTTCAGTCAAAGTCTTCAAACACAGATATGAACAAACACTCAACACAGTAATGAGGAAATGAAAGGGTTGAGGAAATAGAACCAGTTAGGTTGGTGAATACAATTATTTGCTAGACCAGTTCCAACTGCTGTCTTAGTTGTACGTCTGGTTGGAGCGGCTGAGTATTTAAACTCGAGGACACACAGTCCCGGACACCCGGTCGGCCCGAGCACGCAGCTCAGAAACCAAGTCCTCACCGTATTCTCCTTGAACTAAGGTCACAGACCTCGTCCAATCACTCGTGGTAAGTCTTGAGCGACTTCCAAACCTTCACAGACTTGGTCACTCGGCGATCCACAATTCCTCTTGGATGCTCTAGACCATGATGCCTAACCGTGTGGAAGAAGCACAGTCTTCAAAGGTAACAAGCGTCGGATCCACGCAGGATCAATCTCTTCAGTGATGCTTAATCACTTTGGGTTTGTAGGGGTTTGGTTTTTTGGGTTTTTCCTCACTTGATGATTTTCGCTCAAAGTCCTCGGAGGATGGGTTGCTCTCAAATGACAAGTGTCAAGTTCTCTCGGAGCATCCAACCAGCTAGTGGTTGTAGGGGGCGGCTATTTATAGCCTAGGGAGCAGCCCGACATGATAAGACATAAATGCCCTTCAATGATATGACCGTTAGGTGGCTAAGATATTTTGGGACAGGTGGCGCCAAGACAGAACGGTCGGAATTTTGACTCTCAAATTCCTCAGGGCTATCATGTTCCTCACTGTGTAGGCAATCTGCACTAGCTAATTCCTAACTCCTCAGTCAGAACAAATTCCTCAGCGACCAGAAGAACTTCGTCTCTATCACTGAAGAAATTGACTGAACTGTATGAGATTTCCAATGGCTTCACTCAAAGGGATTGGTAGGTGTAGGATTTTGAGTTGAGCATCACATGGAAATTTTTCCTTAGTATTTCCTCGACCCCCTTTAATAGTACGGTGTTTCCTATGACTCAAGAAAGAGAAAATGAAACTACTAAAACAAAAGTCTTCACGCTTCATGTTCCTCAAATGAATACCAAGTCTTCAAGGTCACACCAATTTCTTCACTTTCAAAGTCTTCAGAAAGTCTTCAGAATATCAAAGTCTTCAGTCGAAGAACTTCATTTTAGGGGTCGACTTTCTGTAAATATCAAACTCCTCATAGACTTATAGACCTATGTACACTCACAAACGCATTAGTTCCTTAACCTATAAGTCTTCAATCCACCAAAATCACTAAGAGGCACTAGATGCACTTACAATCTCCCCCTTTTTGGTGATTGATGACAATATAGGTTAGGTTTTCAACGAGGATAAACATATGAAGTGTAAATACTGATAATGAGGAATTTGATTGCAAGATATAGAAGAACTCCCCCTGAAGATGTGCATAGTGAGGAATTTTCTTTTGAGGCAATGCACATTTGAAGAGTTGAATCATGGAGATCTCCCCCTATATCTTGTAATTCATACACGCATTTGACATATAGTATGAAGAATTTGTAATGCATGATGAAATATGGTGCTTGATGTAATTCAGCATGCGTGCGATAACATTAATGAGGAACAAGCATGCAAAATAACGCATCAAGAGTATCAGAGCTCAAATAGATTTGTTATGAAGATTTTCAAGGAGCTCAAGAGAATCAGAGCGTAGTGCAAGAGCATAATGCATCAAAAGTATCAAAGCACCATCGGGTTTAAGGTTACAACTCGATCCAATAAAAGTTTCAGAAGAACGAGAGTTGTAATTAACAAAAATAAATTACTGTATATAGGCAATAAACTGGACCCGCTTGAAGACTAACTCAAATTTCTCCCCCTTTGTCATCGAAAGACCAAAAGGATCGAAACTGAGGACTAACGCTCCTGAAGAATTTCAAGTTGAAGAAGGAGCGCCAGCGTTGTTGGGGTCGGATGGTGTTGTAGGACCCGCCATGTGTCGTCCAAGTCTTCATTTTCATCAGTGACGCGCGATGAAGAATAGGAGCTGGCCACCAAGGACGGAACTTTGACCTTCTTGTATTTCTTCGGAGGAGGTGCAGACCAGTCAAATTCTTCCTTGAGTCCCATTGATGTTAGTTCTTCTGCATTGTAGACATGTGAAAGAACAGCCCAGGTGCGTTTGAAGGTTTCATGGAGGTAGTAGTGGTTTTTCTTCACTGCATTGTGCGTTGAGGTCATGTTGTGAAGAATTGAACCAAACTGACGCTTGACCCATTTATGATTGCGATCAACCTTCTGATGAAGACTGAGGAGTAACTCACGATCAGTCATCACCCTGGGTGCAGTAGCTTGAGGACTTTGCTTGACTGAGGTATTTGCGGTAGAGTCATGTGTGGCAGAGTCATCATTGGTGGAGTAGGATGCTGCTTTGCGAAACTGTCCATCCAATGGATGAATGCCTTCATCGATCACAACAGTAGCCTTGCCCTTGTCATCATCTGAGGTAAATGTCCGTTGGAGGACTTCAATCGGGGGCAAGTAGCTGCAGTGGTTCAGAGTATCAGCCTTGTAATTGAGTGAAGACCTTGTCCTGATGAATCTCATTATCCAAGGCGCATAAGGCTTCAGCTCAAATGGTGACATAGCAATGTTTGCCGAGTCCTCATGAAGAAATCATGGAAGTTGACGGAACGCCATGGATGATGTAGAAAAGCATATTCTTCATGATGCCAACGACTTCTTCATCATTCGAGTCGTGGCCTTTGATAGGACTCATTGTCTTCGCTGTAATCCGATAGACAGTCCGAGGCACATACAATAATTCCTTGACGAGGAATTTGGTTCTTGGGCCTGCCTTGGCTTCAAAGGCTTCATCAAGACTTGCATATAGTGATTTGAAAGTTACGGTTCGTTGTAGATACAACGTGAACCATCAAGTGGAGGATCGAGTGGTAGAGCACGAAGCAATTCAGTTCTTTGGTGCCTTGTAGTGAGTATTTTCGGACATCCAGTCTAATACCCATGAGTTCACGTCTTGACGTTTCGGTGATGTGCAGCGTTGCATAGAATTGAAGAATTAGTTCTTCATTCCGATCCACAGATCGGTCAGAAATTCAGAAGTCCCGCATCGTGAAGAACACCGAGGTCCGCTCAAAGCCCGGCGAGAGACTCCATGTCCACATGAGGAATATGAGCATGATCGAAGACTTTGTCTTTGTTGAAGAGCACTGAGGAATAGAAGTTGGCTTGGCTGGCAGTCCAGAAACGCCTCTTCCTTATGCGAGCAGAATCATATGGATTATAGTCAGTGAAGAATACGTGCTCGCCGAAGAAATCTTCAGCCTTGAACTTTTGCTTTTTTGAGAAGGGATTCTTTGGCTTTGGCAGTGGAGTGTCAGTGAGTTGCATCACGACCTCTGGAATCGCAATCTCTGGTTCTTCAGGCTGAGGAATTTCTTGTTCCTCAACAGGTGCAGTCTGTGGATCAAGAAGCAGTTCATCAAGACTAGTGGCTGGAATTTCTTCATGCATGAGCAGGTGGGTTGAGTTTCTTGAGTCCATTTGGACTGTTTGTGCAGGGGACTGAGTAATCTGTTGTAGCTGGGTGAAGAGAGGATTATTGGTATGCAGACTTTCCCAAAAGTCATCATTCATCACTTGTGTGGTGCACCCAAAATCCACACCTTCATATTGAATTTCATCAACACAAGCATCTTAAGCAGTGAACAGAGTCGAAGGTGAGGAAATGACTGGGGTTGAAGGGATTGCGTCCACTTCAATTTCTTCATCAATCTGCTCTGACGAAGCAGCAGAATGATGTTCTTCATCAGATCCAATTGGGATCTCATAGTCTTCTCCAAAAGGAACAAGGTCCTTTGATGGCTTGGAGGAAATCGGAACAGCATCAATTGGATTTTCAAATGAGCTGGTCATTGGCTTCATTTTCTTCGCAGCCTAAGAATGTGACACAGCTGATGCCTTCCTTTTCTTCACTGCAGCTCGTTCTGCAGCCTTGGTTTTCTTCACATCAGAGGCAGATGGAAGAATTGGAGTTGGTGTTGGCGCAGGAGGAGCTGAGGAATCTGGATGAATTTCTTGGTATGGCCCGATGCAGTTGCCTGATCTCTTCGATTTCTTGAGCACCACTAGTGGATGCCCAGCAATTTCTTCAGCGACTGGAATGGAATCATCAGCCCTGGAACTAGCATTTTCATCAGCAGCTGAAAATCATCGATCGTCTTGGCATGTTCTTCAAGGTGAAAGCAGAGGCTGCACTGAGGAATTTCTGTTGCGTTGGGGTTGCAACATTTGTGAAATTCTTCGTCGGGTTGACGAATCGACCTTTGCTCCTTGCCAATCAGCATAATAAGAATCGAAGTTTTGCCGAGGTCTTGAATTTCAGTCTGGACCTTGAGAAGTTCCTCGGTGTCATTTTGACAACGTTTTTCTTCGTGAACTTCTCCTTTACGTATTGAGCCTTCTTGATCTCTCTTGCCTTTTCAAACTTCCATTTCTCTTCAGATGAAATTGGTCAACATATGACTTTGTCCAGGGTCGGATGAAAGTCAGGCATAGGGGTATTTGGATCCTTGTGCCAGAGATCAATATAATCAAGGACTTTCTTCGGATCCAACAGCAGTGGCACAAATGTGCCTTTGGCTCTAGCGGCCCTTTCTTGGCGACCTCTGATGATTTCCGCAAGTTCATCATCAGAAGCTTCATCATCAGAAGGCACATGGAATGCAACTTGTTTCTTCTTTGGACTTGGCCGAGGACCTCGTCCAGCTGGTGCTTTGGTCTTCATCGAGTCGGGCGGATGATGAAATTGGTGCTTCTTGAGGAACTTCTTTGAAACTCCAGAGGCAATCGAGAAACCAGCAGTCCTTTGAAATGTAGCCAGATGCACAGGAGCTGAGGACTTTGACGGAGTTGTTGAGGACTTTGGTGGAGCTGTAGCAGTGTGAGGAATTTGCCGTGAGGGAGCTGATGGTGAAGCACTTGGCTTATGAGCAGACTTCTTTGGCATGGATTTCCTCGGTTTGACCGAGGCCTCGATGCTTGATAGCGATGGCAGAATCCTCATTGAATTTCTTCACTTTGCCTCCTTGGCTTGTCTTGCCAATTTAGCTTGGCGCTTAGCCCATTCTTCAGGAAAGTCCTCACCACGCTTGATCTTTGGTGGGGTCACCTACTTGGCCAGTGCCAATGGAGCTCTTGGGCATGGAGGATTGAGAGCGAATTTCTTCATGTACTTTGGAGTCACATATCTGTATTCCTCCATTCCCTTGCCCATCTCCGTTCAATCTTCTGAATCGCACCTTGCGCTGATTTTTGTTTTCTTCATCGGTGTGCAATAGTCAGCATAGATTTCCTCGGGGATCTCAAACGCAGATCATAACCTCGTGTTTCTTTCCTCCTTTACATTGCTTCTTTCCGTCTGCCATATTCTTGATTGAGGAAATTGAACAATTGAGTTTTCTGAAGAAGTATGCAGTTTTTCTTCGAGGAACGCTGCAAATGAGTTAAGTTGATGAGAACCTAGTGATTCAAAGACGGACATTTGTACCTGTGAACAGAGTATAGTTGCGAGGAATTTGGAGAGGTCATATGCGTTCTCAGAAGGTTTTTCAAAAAAAAACAAGTTTTGAGGATTTTGACCAGATGAGCCTTGAAGAATTTCACTAAGCGTTCTTTGACTTAGGTTCCAGAGTTGTATAGATCGAGGATCCACACAATTGAGGAATCTTGAAGAAAAGCATTGCTTAGAGAAACGAATCAAGAGCATATTTTGAGGTGTTCATATGTGTGAAGATTTGAAGAATAAACACCTTTGAAGATTTTCAGGAAGGTTTGAGAATCAAAGCGAGTAATAAAAGTAACTTTTAATTACCCGAAGTGAAGAACACGACGAACTAAGAAGAACAGCTGGGAAGTTCGTCAGTTCAGATCTTCCACGCCCTAACTTGGCGGAGGAAGACAGCTACGGCGGCGGCGGAGTGAGGATTTCCGCGGTCGGCGTGAGTACGATGGCGACGAGGTTGAGGCAGTGAAGCTCTTCCTCACCGGCGACGATGGAGTAGCGGCGACGCTAGGGTTTGAGGAGCTCGAATGGGAGAGAGAGGTCGAGCGGGGTAAAAGAAGTGAGGATCGGGAGAGGGGTATTTATAGAGGCAGTGAAAACCGTTCACCTGAAGATTTAGGACGAACGTGCCCCTGACCATTCTCCTTCTCACGACATGTGTCACCCACGTACTGTGTAGTGGAGATCGTGTACGATCGTGGGTGAGTAAAATAATGCATCGTGGGATGCGGAACGGTTTGAGCGGAAAAACCGAAAGTTTGGATAGGATCAGTTTTAAAGTTTCGTTCGCAATTTCTTCAGCTGACAAGGACACGGTGAAGATTTTGAACGAGTTTCAAATAGAACGCACATGAAGAATTTGTGAATAGATTGGGTTGAGTATAGCATAGAGGGGGAAGGGTCCGATCACATTCACTTAGCAGAAAAAGCGACTTGAAGAAATAGCCATAAGTGAATGCTGTAGAGGACATAAACCCATATATATATATAGCCAATGAAGAAAGACGACGGAAACAGTGAAGATTTTGCAAAGTTGAAGAATTTGAAAACTGAAGAATTTCAAAAGCGAGGAAAAACTCAAATTGAAGATTTTCAACTTTGGTGGTGGCGTGACCCACAGTATAAGAATAATGATTTCTGACACCGCGTACAATTGTCGTAGGGTTCTGAGAATCAAATTCTTCATTAATTTCTTCACACTTAGAGTGTTATTCTTCATTTATTGAAGAAAAACGTTTCTTCATGTGTTGCACATCTAAGTCATCAATTTTGCATAAGTGTTAGGATGTGTGTCTTTTTCGAAGAACATTCGAAGATTCTAAGATATTTAGCTCACACCGCAACTTGCTAAATCTCTTCTCATCCAAGGACTTAGTGAAGATATCGGCTAGCTGTTCTTCAGTCTTCACGTGCTCGATAGAGATGTCGCACTTCAACACATGATCACGAAGAAAATGATGACGAATTTGAATGTGCTTTGTCTTCGAGTGCTGAACTGGGTTGTGAGCAATCTTGATTGCACTCTCATTGTCGCAGTAGAGAGGCACATCTTTCACGTTGATGCCGTAGTCCTTGAGAGTTTGCTTCATCCACAACAATTGAGCATAACACGAGCCAGCAGCAATGTATTCAGCTTCCGCGATGAGCGGTGATACACAGTTCTGTTTCTTCGAGGACCAACAGACCAAAAGATCGTCCGAGGAAATGACAAGTGCCGGAAGTTGACTTGCGGTCCACACGATCACCAAAGATAGTCGAGTCGAGAATATCCAATGAGATCAAAAGCAGAGCCCTTGGGGTACCATAATCCTAGTGTTGGTGTGTGAGCTAGATATCGAAGAATATGCTTCACGACCTTATGGTGTGATTCCTTCGTGTAGCTTGAAATCGGGCACACATGCAAACACTAAGCATTATATCTGGCCTAGATGCACATAAGTATAATAAAGAACCAATCATGGAGCGGTATACCTTGTGATCGAAATCAATACCATTTTCATCGATTGCATAGATGGCCATTTGTGGGCATAGGAATTTTGACGCCTTTGCAATCTTGCATGCCGAATTTCTTCAGGACATCTTTGAGGTATTTCTCCTGAGATATGAATATGCCATTGTGTTGTTGGACAATTTGAAGACCTAAGAAGAATTTCAACTCTCCCATCATAGACATTTGATATTCTTCACTCATCATATAGGCAAATTCATCACTATAACGTTGGTCAAGACAACCAAAGATAATATCATCAACATATATTTGGCACACAAACAGTTCACCATCATAAGATTTAGTAAAGAGAGTAGGGTCGAGTGAACCGGGTGTGAAGCCATTCTTCACGAAGAATTCCTTCAATGTATCATACCACGCCCGTGGGGCTTGTTTGAGACCATAGAGGGCCTTATTAAGTCTGAAGACTTTGTCGGGATTCTTTGGATCTTCAAAACCTGGGGGTTGAGCAACATATACTTCTTCCTCAAGCTTACCATTGAGGAATGCACTTTTCACATCCATTTGATATAAAGTGATATTGTGATGGTTAGCATAGGCGAGTAATATCTTGAATAGACTCAAGTCTAGCAACAGGTGCAAAAGTTTCATCGAAATCAATTCCTTCAACCTGTGTGTAGCCTTGAGCTACTAGTCGTGCCTTATTCCTCACCATAAGGCCATTTTCATCTTGCTTGTTGCGGTAGATCCACTTTGTGCCAACGATATTATGCTTGCGAGGATCTGGACGTTTGACCAGTTCCCAGACATTGTTGAGCTCGAACTGATGTAATTCTTCTTGCATAGCCTGAATCCACTCCGGCTCTAGAAATGCTTCATCTACCTTAGTGGGCTCTGTGATAGAGACAAAAGCATAGTGCCCACAAAAGTTAGATAAATGTGAAGCTTTTGAGCGTGTGAGAGGACCTGGCGCTTTAATGTCATCGATGATCTTCTCCACTTGCACTTCTTTTGCAACGCGAGGATGAGCTGGTTGTCGTCGAGGAATTTGATCATTTTCCTCGGCACCATTGTCTTGACATTATCTTCGTGTGCATCACTCGGCGTTCTTCACGTCTGTGAATGAATTCTTGGCAGATTCTTGATCGGAATGACATCCTCGATTGCCTTGAACTTGATTGAATCCTCGGTGTTGGTTCATCTAACACGAAGGTAGGTGCTCTCTTTGCGAGCCATTAGTTTCATCGAACCGCACATCTCAAATGTCAACAATCTTGTGAAGAGTGATGTTGAAGACTCAGAGGTGTGCGAGTCCTTTCCGTAACCAAGCATAAAACCTTCATGTGCTTTCGGTGCAAATTTAGAATTGTGATGAGGATCTCTAATCCAGCATTTAGCAATCAAGACTTTGAAATAACTTACATTGGGTTTCTTGTCGTTGAGGAGTTCATAGGCAGTCTTCTTGAAGAATTTGTGAAGATATACTGTTGATGATGTGGCACGCCAGTATCAATTGCATCAATCCAAAAAGCGACTAGGCGTTTTGTATTCATAAAGCATAGTGCAAGCCATCTCAACAAGAGTTCTGTTCTTGCGCTCCACGACGCCATTTTGCTGAGGAGTATAAGGAGCAGATAACTCATGAGTAATACCAAGTTCATCAAGATAGTCATCAAGACCGGAATTCTTGAAATCAGTTCCATTGTCACTCCTGATGTGCTTGATCTTCATACCAAAGTTAGTTGAAGCCCTCGAGGAAAATCGTTTGAAGACTTCCTGCACTTGATTTTTGTAAGTAACAATGTGTACCCACGTGTAGCGAGAGTAATCATCAACAATAACAAAGCCATATAGAGATGCATCATTAGTGACTGCTGAGTAATGATTGGGACCAAAGAGGTCCATGTGAAGCAATTCGAAGGGACGAGTAGTGGTCATGATAGTCTTTCTTTGGATGCTTGGCCTTGGTCATTTTTCCAGCTTCACAGGCTCCGCATAAGTGATCCTTGAGGAATTTGACATTCTCAATGCCAATGACATGCTTCTTGTTCGCAAGCGTGTGCAAATTCCTCATGCCTGCGTGACAAAGTCGTCGATGCCATAGCCAGCCTTCTGAAGCTTTTGCAAGTAGACACACGGCTGGTTGTGGTCCTCAGAGAAATCAACAATATACAAGTCTCCTCTCCTAAAGCCTTCAAGACTTTGGAATTGTCGCCTTCCATAATCACAACACAAGGATACTTGCCAAAGATAACAACCATATCAAGATCACAAAGCATTGAGACTGACATGAGGTTGTATCCTAAGGACTCAACAAGCATGACTTTGTCCATGTGTTTATCCTTAGAGATCGCAACCTTACCAAGACCCAATACCTGACTTTTGCCATTGTCAGCAAAGATGACATGCTTCAGATGTGACGGTGATAAGGGAGCATCCATCAATAGATTCTTGTCACCAGTCATGTGATTTGTACAACCACTATCGAGAACCCACTCAGTGGCTTTGGGTTGATCATCCTGCGGATGAATTAGTACAACTTACGATCTCATATACTTCATCGGTGAAGAATATGATATCAAGTTCATCGAGATGAATTTCATCAACAAGATAATGTGATAAGCAAGATGAGGGCGTGTGAAATGAAAGTTCATTTCATCATAATTAGCATGCGTCCTTTCGAGCAATTTAAATCGAGGTCCCAATGAATTCTTCTGAGCGTTAAGGCACGACCGGAGACCTGACCTGCGAAGAGATTAGTTCTTTTTCTTCACCACCCACATCTGAAGGGGTGGCAAAGAGTTCATTATTCTACGAGCACCATACGAGAATGGTGGCATAGAAGCCAAACCATTTCGTTTCACATAAGAGGGGTTAGGGTAAGCATATGAATAAGCGGAGAAATTCTTGAGGACTTATGAACATATTGGTTTGAAGAATAATGCACATATTCATAGCCCTTAGCTCTACCCCTCTGTAAACAGAGTTGTTAGCACGATGATAATCATATGAGGACTTTGATCCTTTTGAGGAATTTGATCCACGTGAGGAATTTGGTCCGTATGAGGACTTGGATCCATATGAAGAATTTGGTCCATATGAAGAATTTGATCTGGGGTTCCTATTCTTCACGGGTGGTGTCATGAGGACATTCACTGAAGACTTTCAAGGCATTTCTTGGGAACCCAGGTTTTCTTCATAGGGGAACCGTTCCTGCAGTTAGTGCCAACATATCTAGCAAATGCTTCACCATTCTGATTTTTGAACAGTTTATAGTTGGAGTCAAATGACTCATCAGAAGAATGAGGAGATTCGCATGTAAAGCCAGATAAGTTAGATGGATCAAGCTGGAGGTCCCTTTGCAGCAACCCATGAGGTTTTGGGATACCGCTCGGGCTTCCAATATGTTCCATCAAGATTGAGTTTTCTCTCAAAGGCAATACCCTCTTTCCTAGGGTTCCTGTTGAGGATCTGCTTTTTAAGCACATCACAAAGAGTCTGATGCCCTTTGAGGCTTTTGTACATGCCTGTCATGTACAATTCCTTCAGCCCTGCATCGTCAATGTTACTAGCAATGTCCTCAAATGAGGAATTAGTGATAGCAGAGGCAGGTGAAGAATTTGTAACAGTTGAAGCATTTGAACATTCAGGTGAAGAATTAGTAGATTCACGTTCAATGCACTTTAAGCATGGAGGAACAAATTCTTCCTGAGAAGCGCTGATTTGTTGAGCAAGTAATGAATCGCGCTCCTTCTGAAGATCTTCATAACTCACTCTTAGCTTCTCAAGGTCTTGCTTTCTTTGAAGAAATTCATAAGAAAGTTTCTCATGATAAGATAAGAGAGTGTTATGATGACCTTGAAGGCTGTCAAACCTTGACTGAAGTCTCTGAAGACTTTCAGTCAGGGCTTTAGTGCGATCCATTTCTTCACCTAACATATCATCACTCTTATCTAGCATGTTTTGAACCTTCTCCAAAGCCCTTTGTTGTTGTACATCAATTTTAGCAAGTTTTGAGTAACTGGGCTTTAGATCTTCATCAGATTCATTTTCACTAGATTCAGAGGAGGTATATTTGAGTACCTTGGCACCCTTTGCCATGAAGCAATAGGTGGGAGTGTAGTCATCACTATCTTCATCGGCATTGTTGGTGAGGTCATTTTCTTGAGTTGAAGATGGACTTGGCGAAAAGCGATGGCGAGAGCTAGACTCGCCACACCAGACTCAGATTCTTTTGATGCCTCCTCTTCCTCATGTTCCTCAGATTCAGCTTCTGAGTCCATTTCCTTGCCAATGAATACCCGAGCCTTTTTGGAGCTGCCCTTCTTGTGAGAAGAAGGCTTTGAGGATTTTGATGATGAAGATTTCGATGATTTCTTCTTCTTCTTCGCGTCATCAGAACTGTAATCCTTGTGTTTCTTCTTCTTTAATTCCTTTTCCCACTTGAGGACAATCTTGGATGTAGTGACCAGGTTTCTTGCATTTGTGACAAAGTCTTCTCTTATAGTCCTTTGGATGAGGAATCACCGCTTCTTGAGGATTTTCCAAAGCGACCACGTCTCGTGAACTTCTGGAATTTCTTCACGAAAGCAAAGGCGAGCTCGCCCTAATTCTTCAGATCTCCAAGGCTACTACGAGTCTTCACACTCAGATTCGCATACAGCCTTGGCCTTGAGGCACGTGTTTTTCCATAGCTAGAACCATAGAGATCTCTCTTTTGACAAAGCTGGAACTCATGAGTATTTAGCCTCTCGAGGATATCGGCGAGGATCAAGTGACTTGTAGTCAAGACGCTCTTGTATCATCAGTGCCAGAGTATCAAATGAGGAATCAAGCGATCTTAACAATTTCTTCACCACCTCGTGGTCGGTGATGTCAGTGGCGCCAAGTGCTCGAAGCTCATTTGAGATATCAGTGAGGCGATCGAAGGTTTGTTGAACATTTTCATTGTCGAGTCTTTTGAAGCGGTTGAAGAGATTCTGAAGAACATCAACTCGGGAGTCACGCTGAGTTGAGACTCCTTCATTCACTTTGGACAGCCAGTCCCAGATGAGCTTGGCGATTCCAAAGCACTCACTCTTCCATATTGACCTTTGCTCAGATGGCCACATATGATATTCTTCGCTTGAGAATCGAGTTGCTTGAATCTCTTCACGTCAGTAGCATTCAGAGAAGGTGTGACTGAGGGAACACCATTTTCCACAACATACCAGAGATCGTTGTCAATTGCTTCAAGATGCATTCGCATCTTGTTCTTCCAAAGAGGTATTCCGTCCCATCAAAGGTAGGACACCTGCTTGAGACCTTGATCATACCTCCGGTCGACATAACTAAAACTCCGGTGGTTAAACCAAAATCACACGTAACAAGGGAGTACCTTGCTCTGATACCAATTGAAAGTGCGTTATATCGACTAAAGGGGGGGTGAATAGGCGATTTTTATGAATTCTTCACTTAGGAATTTGCTGGTGAGGAAATTCCTTAGCGAAGAACTACTTGCAGCGGAATAAGTACTTAGAAATAAGCATAATAGAATACACGCATGGTCATCATGATGAAATGAAAACAAACACAGAGTACAGAAAGTGTAATCACAGGATAACACAAGATGAAGACAAACTGACTGAAGAAATTGAACTGAGGAAATTGACAAAGTCTTCAGTCAAAGTCTTCAAACACAGATATGAACAAACACTCAACACAGTAATGAGGAAATGAAAGGGTTGAGGAAATAGAACCAGATTAGGTTGGTGAAGACAATGATTTGGTAGACCAGTTCCAAGCTGCCGTCTCGGTTATGCGTCTGGTTGGAGCGGTGAGTATTTAAACTCGAGGACACAACAAGGACACCCAGTCCGAGCACGCAGCTCGGGACACCAAGTCCTCACCGTATTCTCCTTGAACTAAGGTCACACAGACCTCGTCCAATCACTCGTGGTAAGTCTTCAGGCGACTTCCAAACCTTCACAGACTTGGTCACTCGGCGATCCACAATTCCTCTTGGATGCTCTAGACCATGGCGCCTAACCGTCTGGAAGAAGCACAGTCTTCAAAGGTAACAAGCGTCGGATCCACACAGGATCAATCTCTTGATGATGCTCAATCACTTTGGGTTTGTAGGGTTTGGTTTTTGGGATTTTCCTCACTTGATGATTTTCGCTCAAAGTCCTCGGAGGATGGGTTGCTCTCAAATGACAAGTGTCAAGTTCTCTCGGAGCAGCCAACCAGCGAGTGGTTGTAGGGGGCGGCTATTTATAGCCTAGGGAGCAGCCCGACATGATAAGACATAAATGCCCTTCAATGATATGACCGTTAGGTGGATAAGATATTTTGGGACAGCTGGCCAAGAAGACAGCAACGGTCGGAATTTTGACTCTCAAATTCCTCGGGGCTATCATGTTCCTCACTGTGTAGGCAATCCGCACTGGCGAATTCCTAACTCCTCAGTCAGAACAAATTCCTCAGTGACCAGAAGAACTTCGTCTCTGTCACTGAAGAAATTGACTGAACTATATGAGATTTCCAATGGCTTCACTCGAAGGGATTGGTAGGTGTAGGATTTTGAGTTGAGCATCACATGGAAATTTTTCCTTAGTATTTCCTCGACCCCCTTTAACAGTACGGTGTTTCCTATGACTCAAGAAAGAGAAAATGAAACTACGAAAACAAAAGTCTTCACGCTTCATGTTCCTCAAATGAATACCAAGTCTTCAAGGTCACACCATTTTCTTCACTTTCAAAGTCTTCAGAAAGTCTTCATAATATCAAAGTCTTCAAATCGAAGAACTTCATTTTTAGGGGTCGACTTTCTGTAAATATCAAACTCCTCATAGACTTATAGACCTGTGTACACTCACAAACACATTAGTTCCTTAACCTATAAGTCTTCAATCCACCAAAATCACTAAGGGGCACTAGATGCACTTACATGAAGAGGAAACCAGCGAGCAGGAATTCCAGAAAGCCACTAATGCCCTATGCATTGATGGGGGTGCATCCCTGCACTCCTCTCACCGCCAACTTAAACAGTGGGCGTGTGAAGTCACTGCCGTGGAGCTAGCGGCAAATTCTCGGAGGCAACTTAAGTGGTCACGCACGCCCATCATCTTTGACATAGAGGATCACCCTGACCGTGATACGTCTCCAACGTATCTATAATTTTCGATTGTTCCATGCTGTTTTATTATCAATCTTGGATGTTTTGTAATCATTTCATAGTCATTTCATATCATTTTTGGTACTAACCTATTGACATAGTGCCAAGTGCCAGTTGCTGTTTTTCCATGTTTTTACATCGTAGGAAATCAATATCAAATGGAGTCCAAATTCCACGAAACTCCACGATGATTTTTTATGGGCCACAAGGAAGGCAACGGGCCCTGGTTGCAGCTGGGGGGTTGTGCCCACCTCAGGTGCCCCCCGGACCGCCTCTTTGCTCTATAAATACCACAATATTCCAGAAACCTTAAAAGTGTCGACGGAATATTCATCAATCCACCGCAGAGTCCAGAACCACCAGATCCAATCTAGACACCAGCACGGAGGGGTTCACCACTTCCATTGGTGCCTCTCCGATGATGCGTGAGTAGTTCCTTGTAGACCTTCGGGTCCATAGTTAGTAGGTAGATGGCTTTCTCTCTCTCTCTCTCTCTCTCTCTCTCTCTCTCTCTCTCTCTCTCTCTCTTTCTCTCTGAATTCTCAATACAATGGTCTCTTGGAGATCCATATGATGTAACTCTTTTGCGGTGTGTTTGTTGGGATCTGATGAACTTCGAGTTTATGATCAGTCATATCTTTTTATATCCATGAAAGTTATTTGAGTTTCTTTGATCTCTTATATGCATGATCTCGTATAGCCTCGTATTTCTTCTCTAATATTTGGGTTTTGTTTGGCCAACTTGATCTATTAATCTTGTAATGGGAAGAGGTGCCCGGTAGTGGGTTCGATCTTATGGTGCTCGATCCCAGTGACAGAAAGGGAAACGACATGTATGTATCGTTGCTACTAACGATAAAAAGATAAGATCTATATCTACCACCATATAGATAAACGGATCTTGTCTACATCATGTCATCGTTCTTATTGCATTACTCCGTTTTTCCATGAACTTAATACACTAGATGCATGCTGGATAGCGGTTGATGTGTGAAGTAATAGTAGTAGATGCAGGCAGGAGTCGGTCTACTAATCTTGGACGTGATGCCTATGTAATGATCATTTCCTGGATATCGTAATAATTATTTGAAGTTCTATCAATTGCCCAACAGAAATTTGCTTACCCATCGTTTCCTATTTTTCTCGAGAGAAGCCACTAGTGAAACCCTCATTTGGTCTTCTTTCTCATATATTTGCCTTGTGATCTACTTTTCCTTTGCCTTTTTATTCAGATCTATTAAACCAAAAAAATACAAAAATACCATGTTGCGTTTTATCTTTATTTATTTTATTTGGCGTTTGATCTATCAATCTACTACAATTTATCTCACGTCCACTTGCCTATCTTGAGGCGTCGTACCCCGGAAGGGATTGACAACCCCTTTAACTCGTTGGGTTGCGAGGAGAGATGTTGTTTGTGTGCAGGTATTGTTTACGTTGTGTTGCTTGGTTCTCCTACTGGTTCGATACCTTGGTTTCATAACTGGGAGAAATACCTACCATCGCTGTGCTACATCATCCCTCCCTCTCCAGGGAAATACCGACGTAGTTGCAGCTACCATCAAGGAGAATTTCTGCCGCCATTGCCGGGGTGGATCTTCAACATAACCAGGTTCCTAATCACAAATCTCGTCTCCTTGCAATTTACATTATTCGCCATTTGCCTCTCATTTTCCTCACCCCCACTTCACAAAAATTTGTCGTTTTATTCGCCTTTCTTTTTCCGTTCGCCGTTTTCTTGCCGGATCTGTTTTTGTGTGTGTTCTTGTTTGCGTAGTCATGATGCCTCAAAGAAAATATTATGATGTTCCTTACCCAAATATTTTACTTGAAATTGAGAAAAGTACTAAGAAATATATGACTACATAATTTGAGAATATTAAGTATTTTACTAAAGAACTTAAGGAACGATCTGTTGTGCTAGATGCTATCACAAAACAACTTGATGATATTAGTAGAGAAGTTTGCAATCTCCAATCTAAGTATCCTTTTGCTGAAAGTTTGTTGGGAAAAATATCTGATGCACAAGCTACCTTAGTATATCAAATGGCTGCCAAACCAATCTCGTTAGAAGACAAAAAAGATGAAGATCATAAAATGATTGGTGTATCTTATATTGATTCCTTGTTTAGTAAAGTTAAGAATGATGAAAAAGGGACTGGAGAAGAGTCAACTTTAGGTAGAAGGCGTCCCAATATTTCGGAGGGTGAAAATCTTGTTGAGAAAATTAATGAAAGTGGGTTTGGAGAGGTCAAAACTCTAACTAGTGATGGCCCACTCTTTTGGATTACAAAGACTTCAATTATGATAGTTGCTCTTTGATTGATTGTATTTATTTGTTGCCATCCATGATATATTCACCCCATGCTTATGAACAAAACAAATCTTTTACTAAACATATTGCAGATGCTATGCTGAAAGCTCTTGAAGAAAAATGAAATTAGAAGTTTCAATTCCTAGAAAATTGCATGATGAATGGGAACCTACTATCAAAGTCAAGATTAAAAATTATGAGTGTTTTGCTTTGTGTGACTTGCTGAAAAAGACAGAAACTTTGCGCTCACGAAAATAATTTTCATAAATCACAGAAAAGAGATTTTGCTCTGATTCTTTTTGCAGAAGATTAATATACAAATTACCCTGGTCTTCCTATTTTGGTAGATTTTGTGGAGTTCCAGAAGTATTCTCAAAAGTCAGATTGCTATAGACTATTCTGTTTTGACAGATTCTGTTTTCTTTGTGGTGTGTGCTTATTTTGATGGCTCTATGGCTTTCTTTGATGAGTTTTTGCCATAGAAAAGTTGGAATACAGTAGATATAATACAAAAACAAAATATTAATTGGTTTGATACATCACTTATTGTAGTGGTTTATTTTTCTTACACTAACGGATCTCACAAAGGTTTTGTTGAGTTTTATGTGATTGAAGTTTTCAAGTTTTGAGTTATCTTACGATGGATGAAGGAAGGATGTAAGAGCCTAAGCTTGGGGATGCTCCAACATCCCAAGCTATTATCCAAGAATGAGTAACCAACTAAGCTAGGGGATGCCCCCGAGTGGCATCCCCGCTTTCTTCCAACAATTATCGGTATTTTACTCGAGGCTATATTTTTATTCGTCACATGATATGGTTTTTGCTTGGAGCGTCTTGTATGGTATGTGTCTTTGATTGTTTTATTTTTTGTTTTAAGTCATCAATCCTTGCTGGGCACACCTATTTGAGAGAGCCAAAATTATATCATGACTTGTTAGAATTGCTCTCTATGCTTCACTTAAATCTTTTACGAGCTAGGACTTGCTCTAGTGCTTCACTTATATCTTTTTTAGCACGGCGTGTGTCAGTGTCAAAACCGGCGGATCTCGAGTAGGGGGTCCCGAACTGTGTGTCTAGGCGGATGGTAACAGGTGACATGGACACAATGTTTTTACCCAGGTTCGGGCCCTCTCGATGGAGGTAAAACCCTACTCCTGCTTGATTAATATTGATGATATGGGTAGTACAAGAGTAGATCTACCACGAGATCAGAGAGGCTAAACCCTAGAAGCTAGCCTATGGTATGATTGTTTTTCGTCCTACGGACTAAAACCCTCCAGTTTATATAGGCACCGAATAGGGTTAGGGTTACACAGAGTCGGTTACAATGGTAGGAAAACTACATATCCGTATCGCCAAGCTTGCCTTCCACGCCAAGGAAAGTCCCATCCGGACACGGGACGAAGTCTTCAATCTTGTATCTTCATAGTCCAGGAGTCCGGCCAAAGGTCATAGTCCGGCTATCCGGACACCCCCTAATCCAGGACTCCCTCAGCGTGCTTAATATTTTTTAAGAAATGCTCTCTTGCTTCACTTAGATTTATTTGAGAGTTAGTAAAATTTTGAATAAATTCTCTCTTGCTTCACTTAATTATTTTGAGAGAAAGAAAACTTGTTATGCTCATGATATTCACCTATATTTGTTTGAGCTTATGAAAAGCACCACATAAAAATTAGTCCCAAAGTGATAGATACCCACGAAGGATAAAGAAAAGGAAAATGTCATGAAGATCATTGGACAAAATAAACTTGATTCTTAGTAATAGTTTTGAGATATGATGATGTGATATGTGAGTTATGTTGATGAGTAATTGTGCTCTAGTAAGAATATTGGTGTTAAGGTTTGTGATTCCCTATGAATGCATGAAAGTCAATAATCATGCGATGAAAATTATATCCTACTTGTGGTGCATTATTCGGTGTTAATTATGCTGAATGCTTGCTTATGAGATTATTTGTTTCTTGGTTGGTCGCTTCCCAATCTTTTGCTAGCCTTCATTTTGCACTAAGTATGACCTCTACTTGTGCATCCAAAATTCTTTAAACTAGTTTTACCACATGAGTCCACTATACCTACCTATATGCGGTATTCTTTTGCCGTTCTAAGAAAATTTTCATGTGCCATCTCTAATTTTCAAAATAAACTTCTCTTTTGTGTGTTTGTTTCGCTCGCGGAACGGTAACGAGAGGCTAATATTTTCCATGCTGGATGTGTTATTCTCAAGATGAGAGTTTATTCGCTTGTCATTGCATGAGAGTAAGGCAAAGGTCTTAGGGATGCCCAGTCCCGAAATGCAAAAATGAATTAACTTTATGTTGTCAAATAATAAATTCCTTGGAAAGTGTTGGTATGGAGGGTACCCGTGGATACGGCTAGCCATGGAAAGTGAAAGAATGATGGAAAAAGGAATAAACTTTATTTTCTGTTTGGGAACCACCTATCGCTTATCTAGCATGGAAAGTGTTGGGAACTCTAAGTCGTTTTCGTTGGTGGGATGGATACACCTCCCAAAATGTTTTTATCTCAAATTTTTCACTTTGAGCTCTAGCACCTCTACAAATCCCTACTTCCCTCTGCGAAGGGCCTTTCTTTTACTTTATGCAATTTTTATTTTGAAATTTGAGTCTCCATCTTCTCTCATAAAAAGCACCAACTAGGAGGCAATATGATCGTGATCAAGTATTGGGTGTAGTTAATATTCGAGTGTGTTTCATGAATGGATCAATGTTTGAGCATGATGGGCTAGGGATAACTTATTTTAGCGTTGATATTTTGAAAGACAAGGTTGCTTGCTGATATGCTTGAGTATCTAAATTATTCTGTAATAGACTTGCTTTGAATCACATAAAAGTCCAATGTCCATGCTATAAAGAAAAAGAATATGATATGACTTGAGGAAAAACACTCGAGGACGAGTAGGAGTTAAGCTTGGGGATACTGATACGTCTCCAAGGTATCTATAATTTTTTATTGTTCCGTGCTGTTTTATTATCAATCTTGGATGTTTTATAATAATTTTATAGTCATTTTATATCATTTTTGGTACTAACCTATTAACATAGTGCCAAGTGCCAGTTGCTGTTTTTTCCATGTATTTACATCGCGGGAAATCAATATTAAACGGAGTCCAAATGCCACGAAACTCCATGATGATTTTTACGGGCTAGAAGGAAGGCAACGGGCCCTGGTTGCACCTAGGGGGTGCCCTGAGGGGGGCACAACCCACCAGGGCACGCCAGGAGGCCCAGGCGCGCCCTGGTGGGTTGTGCCCACCTCGGGTGCCCCCCGGACCGCCTCTTTGCTCTATAAATACCACAATATTCCAGAAACCCTAAAAGCGTCGACGAAATATTCATCCAGCCGCCGCAGAGTCCAGAACCACCAGATCCAATCTAGACACCATCATAGAGGGGTTCACCACTTCCATTGGTGCCTCTCCGATGATGCGTGAGTAGTTCCTTGTGGACCTTTGGGTCCGTAGTTAGTAGCTAGATGGCTTTCTCTCTCCCTCTCTCTCTCTCTCTCTCTCTCTCTCTCTCTCTCGCTGAATTCTCAATACAATGGTCTCTTGGATATCCATATGATGTAACTCTTTTGCGGTGTGTTTGTTGGGATCTGATGAACTTCGAGTTTATGCTCATTCATACCTTTTGTATCCATGAAAGTTATTTGAGTTTCTTTGATCTCTTATATGCATGATCTCTTATAGCCTCGTATCTGTTCTCCGATATTTGGGTTTTGTTTGGCCAACTTGATCTATTTATCTTGCAATGGAAAGAGGTGCCCAGTAGTGGGTTCGATCTTACGGTGCTCGATCCTAGTGACAGAAAGGGAAACGACACGTACGTATCATTGCTACTAAGGATAAAAAGACGAGATCTATATCTACCACCATATAGATAAACGAATCTTGTCTACATCATGTCATCGTTCTTATTGCATTACTCCATTTTTCCATGAACTTAATACAATAGATGCATGCTGGATAGCGGTCGATTTGTGGAGTAATAGTAGTAGATGCAGGCAGGAGTCGGTCTACTAATCTTGGACGTGATGCCTATGTAATGATCATTGCCTAGATATCGTCATAATTATTTGAAGTTCTATCAATTGCCCAACAGTAATTTGTTTACCCACCATTTGCTATTTTTCTCGAGAGAAGCCACTAGTGAAACCTACGGCCCCTGGGTCCTCTTTCTCATATATTTGCCTTGCGATCTACTTTTCCTTTGCATTTTTATTCAGATCTATTAAACTAAAAAAGTACGAAAATACCTTGCTGCGTTTTATCTTTATTTATTTTATTTGGCGTTCGATCTATCAATCTACTACAATTTATCTCACGTCTGCTTGCCTATCTTGAGGCGCCGTACCCCGGAAGGGATTGACAACCCCTTTAACTCATCGGGTTGCGAGGTGTTGTTGTTTGTGTGCAGGTGTTGTTTACGTTGTGTTGCTTCATTCTCCTACTAGTTCGATACCTTGGTTTCATAACTGAGGGAAATACCTACCGTCGTTGTGCTACATCATCCCTCCCTCTCCGGGGAAATACCGACGTAGTTGCAGTTACCATCAGACCACACCACTGTGGTAGGGTGCTTGTCGTTGTTGGTCTAACCAACAATTTGCAACCTCAAAGTCACAAAGATATAGGTTGATGGTGGGGCCGGGTTGAATCTGATTTCTCCAAAGTTCATCAGCAAACTTCAGATAGCAGAGGAAGAGCTCAGGGTTACAGATACATTTCAAGGGATCAACCCCGGCAGGACTCGCCCTAAGGGGAAGATCATGCTACCGGTAACATTCGGAGGGGAGTTAAACTACCGGACTGAGAAGATCGTGTTTGATGTGGTCGACCTCCCGTGCTGTATAATGGAATCCTTGGTCGCCCAGCTTTGGACACATTCATGGTAGCATCCCACTATACCTACAATACCTTGAGGATGCTAGGGCCGATATGCATCGTTTCTATTCCATTAGACGAGAAGGACGCAATCATTTGCGTGGATAAGATGTACCGGGAAGCAGTCGCGGCAGAGGCCGCTGAAGCCACTGTCCCCGCCAAGGAAAGTAAAGGAAAGAAGAAAGCTAACAAGGATGCTAGAAAGGAATCCGGGAAGCGTACCTCTTTGGAGTACGTTGCACCTGTTGATGACTTGCCGGAGAGTTCCAATAGCAAGAGATCCAAGGCTGCTGCACCTGCTGTGAAAAAGGTCCCGGCAGGGCTGGCTGGCGCTGATGGTACCTTCACCATGGTGCCACCCTTGATGACAAATAGGAAAGCACGCTCATTGCCTTCCTGCGGGCAAATATCGATGTGTTTGCCTAGCAACCATCTGATATCCCCAGTGTTCCCAGGGAGGTAATCGAGCACCACCTTGCTATCTACCCACATGCCCGACCCGTCAAGCAGAAGGTCCGGAATCAAGCCTTGGAGCGGCAGTTATTTATTGCCAAGGAGATCAAGAAACTTGAGGTAGCTGGTCTGGTCAGAGGAGTACTGCATCCAACGTGGTTAGCAAATCCTGTGGTGGTCCGCAAAGCTAATGGAATATGGAGGTTGTGCATAGATTTCACCGATCTGAACAAGCACTACCCGAAGGACCCATTGCCCTTGTCGCGCATCGATCAGATTGTGGATTCCACCTCCGGGTGCGACCTGCTTTCTTTTCTGGATGCCTACACTCGATACCACCAGATCTTTATGTCCAAGGAAGACGAAGAGAAGACCGTGTTCATAACCCCAGTAGCATGTACTGATTTGCATGGATGCCCTTCGGGTTGAAGAGCGCCGGATCCACTTCTGCAAGGGGCAGTCCAGATTGGTTTTGAGTCTCAGGTGCATAGAACATTGAAGCTTACATGGATGATATTGTCGTCAAAACCAAGGACAGATCAACCCTCATTCAAGATTTAGAAGAGACGTTTGCTAATCTGCGCAAGATCAACTTAAAGTTGAACCCGGAAAAGTGTGTGTTTGGTGTTCCTTCCGGCAAGCTACTTGGCTTTTTTGTGTCCATCGGGGGATAGAGGCCAACCCCAACAAGATCAAGGCTATCAAGCAGATTCGAGCACCCAGGATAGTTAAGGATGTGAGTCGTTTGACTGGATGTGTTGCCGCACTTAGCAGATTCATTTCCAAGACTGCCGAGCGCGCCTTGTCGTTCTTAAAAATCTTGAAGAAGGCAGGACCCGTGGGGTGGACCCGAAGCAGGCAGCTGCCGCAAGATCTCAAGGCCTATCTCCTCTGTGTCCACTTTGGTTGCTCCCAAACCACAAGAGCCGTTGCTGCTATACTTAGCGGCAACAATCAAGTGGTTAGTCTTGACCGGTGGCACAACGGGAAGTGGATGAAGCAGCAGCCACAGCCATTGTCCCCTCCGAAGAGGAAAGTTAACACACCCTGGCGAGGTCAGATGCAGTTCAAGACAGAGAAGAGCAAGGCAATGGAGGCAGCCCAAGGCAGCAGCAAGGAAGAAGGTGGTGCAGCACCAGGTGTACTTCGTCAACTCCTTGTTGCAGGGGGCTAGATCCAGGTACTCTGGCATGCAAAAGTTGATTTTTGGCCTCGTCATGGACTCGAGGAAACTGTGCCACTACTTCCAAGCCCACGAAATCACGGTTGTCACCCATTTTCCTTTGCAATAGATACTCCGAAACCCGAAGGCAACCGGCAGGATAGTGGAGTGGGCCTTGGAGTTATCCAGGTTTGGATTGAGAGCACATCAACCATTCAGAACAGAGCATTGGCGGAGTTTATTGCAGAGTGGACACCAACCCCTGATGAGGAAGTGTTGGAGACAGTTATTCCCGGCAAGGAAGCACCCCAGGAATGGATCATGTATTTCGATGATGCCTTTTCCCTACAAGGTGCAGGGGCCGGCGTGCTTCTCGTTGCTCCCATTGGGGAACACCTTAAGCATGTCGTACAGATGCATTTTCCCTTGGAGAAGGCTACCAACAATACTACATAGTACGAAGGGCTCCTTGTCGGGCTCAGGATTGCAATAGAATTGGGAATCAAGAAGCTGATCATCCATGGATACTCGCAACTTGTGGTGAGACAAGTTAACAAGGATCACCAAAGTCCATTGATGGAGGCATACGTTGAGGAAGTGAGAAAGTTGGAGGAGTGCTTTGACGGATTGCAAACAGAGCACGCATTCTGCGTCTGGAAAACAACATTGCTGATCATCTATCAAAGTGCACTGCGCAAAAGCTCCCGTGGAACCAGTAACTTTTGTTCCCTATCTAACTCAGCCCTCTGTATCCCCGACAGTAATGGTCAAGAAAAGGAGGAAACCGGACTCCGGCAAGCCTCTCCCGGTAAAACCTCTCGAGGCTTCCGGCAGATAGCTTGCCGGGAACAACTCCCCTTTGATCGCTGAGCTGGATGCTCCCGCCAGACCATGGGTCCCCGCGGTCGAGGAGTGCGCTCGCACGAATGAGGAGGTGCCGCTAGTCCTCGTTGCCGAGCCTCAGGCTCCAACTTGGGCGCGACACATAGTCCATTTCCTCCAAACTGGAGAACTTCTCGAAGAGCAAGAAGAAGCTGATAGAGTAGCCCGAAGGGCCAGTATGTATCAGTTTGTTGACAACACGCTATACAGAAGGAGGCCCAACAGTGTGAAATTGAAGTGCATTTGCCGGTAAGAAGGAAAGGAACTGTTGGCAAAGATACACAAGGGTATGATCGGCTCATACATCGGATCGAGGGCTCTGGTTGGAAAAGCCATCCAGCAAGGATTCTACTGCCCACAGCCCTCCAAGATGCAGTTGAGTTGGTCGCCAAATGTGGAGCCTACCAGTTCCATTCCAAGAATATCCATCTGCATGTGCAAGTTCTTCAGACAATACCTTTGTCATGGCCGTTTTTTGTCTGGGGGCTCGACATCTTGGGTCCCTTCCCGCGTGCTACCGGGGACTTTGAATTCTTGTTTGTTGCAATCGACAAGTTTACAAAGTGACCGGAAGTAGATCCCATGAGGAAGGTGACTGCTCAGTCAGCTATCAAGTTCTTGAAAGGATTGGTGTGCCGCTTCGGAGTCCCTGCTCGGATCATCACTCACAACGGCACCCAATTCACGAGCCACGCCTTCATGTAGTACATTCATGCCCTCGGAAGCAAGGACTCATTCGCCTCTGTTGCTCATCAAAGGAGCAACGGGCAAGCTGAGAGGGCGAACGGCAAAGTGTTGCGAGGACTCAAGACAAGGACTTATGATAAGCTGCAGAAGTGTAGCAGGCGATGGATCGACGAGCTGCCGGTGGTTCTTTGGTACCTCAAAACGACACTAAATCGAGCTACCAGGCAGACTCCCTTCTCCCTAGTCTATGGGGCAGAAGCAGTTATCCCCACCGAACTCATTTACGGGTCACCGTGAGTGCTTCCGTACGATGAAGTAGCACAGGAACACCACCGGCGTGACGATGCTGTGCTACTCGAGGAGAATCGTCTCTGGGCTGCTACGCGTGTCGCACGCTACTAGCAAGCCCTGCATCGCTATCACAGCCGCAGGGTTCATGCTCGGTGTTTTGAGGAAGGCGGCCTTGTCCGTAGGCGTGTTCAGTCCGCCAAGGGTACAAATAAGTTAACGCCAAAGTGGGAAGGCCCTTACCGGGTAGTACGAGTCACCAGACTCGGCGCAGTCCGTATGGAAACTGTAGATGGCATTCAGTTGCAAAACTCATGGAATATTGAGCATCTCCGTAAGTTCTACCAGTAAGGCGCGGCTATCGGGCCCTGCCCGGCAGCCACCCTTTTGTAGAGGCCTTGCTGATGTTGCATGTAACCCCTTGTACAAAGCCAGATGCAGACCCTGAGCAACAGAGAAATAATGAAGCACTGGGGTCACCTGACAAGTTGCATGCATGCATAAGCATATCATGAGCATGGCATGTTCATATAGATAAGATCGCATGTGGCATCATTTTCATCTGCACCAAACTACAGGCTCCTACCGTGGACTCGGTCACAAAGAGGAGAAGAGAAGACAAACCTACATTGCGATCGCTCGCAAGCCAAACAGATAAGTTCTCTCTCTTATCCATGTGTGCTCTGTAAGTAAAAACTTGTGCATAAGAAAACCTCGTCACTTCCGAAACTTAGGTGCTCCCATCCCTTGACTCGAACGTTGCTTCGGTTGGGATGGTTGTAGTAACCTTGGCGAGAAGGTTTAGTGGGGGGCTGGTCCCTCTTTATGATTTGTGCCTGCAGCCTAGCTCCGCGGCAGCAAAGTGAGGGTACCAGGAGGATAGCCTGCCGGGAAAACTTGTTTACTTCAATGTATAGAGGCATTTTGCCTCTGCAGGGACATATTACATGCACAAGTGCCCGACAAGGTTTATCTTTTTCGTTAATATGTTGATCAACAAGTCATGACCTTATAGAACACAAACATGGGTAAAGGAGATTACATAATTTAGATTAAAATTTGGCAAATGCCTACACATTTTAGGTTGAAAAAAGATAAATGCCCCGTGATGCCCTTTGTTGTCCCTTTCCTCCTAGGCACTGCGGTAGGAGGTGAAGGGGGCAAAAGGGGCGCCTAGGCAGAAGCCTAGCCTGACCCTGTCGAGCTCCAGGAAAGGTAGCCCAACAAGACCAGGAAGGCGCGGGCGAAGGTGATGGTGAAGAGATCGGCGGAGATGACCCATCAACCGCAACCACCAGGGCCAGCAGGATGCGGTAGGGCGGACGTAGCTGCAGCCCACGAGGAAGCCTGTCGGGGCCCAGCAGGAAGGCTGCTAGAGGAGCCGGGGACACCATCTCCACCCCTGCACATCACCTTGCCGGAGAGGAGATGCAGGTGCGGATGGTGGTGCTGCCGCCTGACGATGTCAGTGTGGCTGGTGCTGAGCCGAAGTCAGAGTCATTGCCCTCCCGGTCGATGCCGTCATCATCGCCGTCACTATTCTTCTTGTCGCTATCGCTCGAGGAGGAGCTTTTGTCGTTGGTCGAGCTCTCCGTGCAACACCCTAAGCGAGCACCAGAACTCCCAAAGATCTTGACGGAGAGAAAATCGCCTCCATTAACTTAAAATGGAGGGTGTGCACTTCAAACAAGCTATGGGCGCGAGCAAAGGTCTTCCAGCCATGACGGAAGAACATGACATGAGGGGCGGAGAAATCCACATCCACTCGCATGATGCCATTCCCCGCAGACCCTCCTGTGTAGTTTCAACGCGCATGGATGTTCGAGCTCCATCGCCCTTGCGAATGGGGTGGGGAGGCAGAGGAGGCCACACAGAGGCTTATACAACCCAATGAGGAACCCCAGAGGCTGGTCTCTAACTTGGGCTTCCATCGGGGGAGGGGCGTCCGGTGGGGGTGTGATCAGAGCGTCCTGCTCGGCCCCGTGCGCCACGACGACCACGACCTCCCCATCCCACCTCCTCTCGTAGCGGGCTCTGCCCCCGCGTCTTCGGAGGGAGGAGGGAGATGCTGCCGAGCAGAAGTTCTCATTGCCACTAGAGCAGGACCGGATCCTCGACCTCTCACCATGATAGGAGAGGGCTACTGCGGGAATGGGGGGAGAAGGAGGTGTAAAAAAATGCCTTGCCCCATGTCCCCTTTTATAGGTGGCCGAGGTAGGGGCTGGATTTTTCCATGAAGCCGCCCCATTCAACCAATCCGGCTACCCCTCACCATTAACGGCTCAAAGAATCACGACCGACCCCCTGCACCAATCCACGGTGCCCGGCTTTTTGCCATGGCACTCATTCCAGCGCCCTCTACATCCGCCACCAACCTTACGCAATGCATGTGATACACGTGGCATAAGCGCTTGGGGCGGGAAAGGTAGTGGGGTGGCGGTTACCGCCCTGTGAACACGGTACATGGGTATCCTTCGGATCATGGCCCATTATCTCCCCCACTGCAATTGGCATTACGTGATGCGTGGGAGAACTGGAAACTCACCTGGGCTCGGGTAAATAAAGAAGAAAAGAAGAGCTCAAAGAACAAGCAACTACTGCCCTCTCGCCTGTGCAAACTTGTGGAGCGAAGATGCAACACACTAGTGGAAATCATGGCAATCATGTCATGTGAGCAAATGGTAGACATAGGCAATGTGCATGACATATCGCTAGAACAAACGCAAAGAAAGATCATTGTATCATCATAGGAATTGGTCATAAACGAAACATGACAAGAACAAGTGATATCTCCACCAAGCTTGCAAATACACATACAAGTAGTAGAATCAATCATCATTTGTAATGCAAAGCACGGGTCACAAATGCATGACAAGAGCATGGGGATTATCATATCAAGCATAGTGAGCATGGCAATATGGGCAAATGATACATAATGGACAATAACCCATAACCATGTTGAGGGCCATGTAGAAGAAATGCATGAAGTCTTTGCACGAAGGGAATGGTGGTAAGGACAATCCACAGGATCCCAAGTCATTGTTGCTCTCTACAGCTCGTTTCGTCAACTCATGGGATTGTGAGGTTGACAAGTAATCATGGGTACCTACACAACAAATACACAAATGAAAGAAATTGTGTGTGCGGTAAATGTGCACATCATCCATCATAATGTGTATGTGCACGTGTGAGTTAGCACAATATAAGCATCGCTCGAAGAAATTTGAGGCATAATATAGGAACATGTCATCCATCATGAAAGAATAGTTGTTATGTATGACACGATGGGGACACAAATTGAGCATGCAATTATAGCAAGTGTGTGGCACAACAATAGCATTGTTATTCATGTGATGCATATGGTGCACACAATCATGTGAATCATGCAATGCATGTGATGTATCAAAATCTCCTAAAATGTATGAGGAAACTATGGGGGTCTCCTCATGAGCAATATTGGAAACATCATATGGAGAAAATGGACAACATCCAAAACAATGCATATCCGAAGCTAGCTGGTCATGGCATGGCATATGATTGCAACGATGCAAAGGGAGCATATCAATATCATCACAAGAGAAACAAATGCCAATAACCATGGGCTTGTCATCTATGACATATGTGCAAATTGGGTTTATTTTAATGGCATCTGCATAGTTACTACGAAAAGTTTGCAAATTGGACATATTGTTGATCTCATGCAAGCATATGACAAGTCAAGCGGATTGGCAAACATGATGTGACCGAGAGAATTATCACAAGAAATCCTATGTAACATAGCATCACAACTAATAGACTCCACATGGCAATCATCAAACTCATCATAAATGGGTAAATCATCGCATGGCGAAATCATACTAGCATGAAGCATGGTGTCGGTGTCAAAACCGGCGGATCTCGGGTAGGGGGTCCCGAACTTTGCGTCTAGGCGGATGGTAAAAGGAGACAAGGGGCACGAGGTTTTTACCCAGGTTCGGGCCCTCTCAATGGAGGTAAAACCCTACTCCTGCTTGATTAATATTGATGATATGGGTGGTACAAGAGTAGATCTACCACGAGATCAGAGAGGCTAAACCCTAGAAGCTAGCCTATGGTGTGATTGTTGTTCGTCCACGGACTAAAACCCCGGTTTATATAGACACCGGAGAGGGCTAGGGTTACACAGTAGTCGGTTACAATGGGAGGAGATCTACATATCCGTATCGCCAAGCTTGCCTTCCACGCCAAGGAAAGTCCCATCCGGACACGGGACGAAGTCTTCAATCTTGTATCTTCATAGTCCAGAGTCCGGCCAAAGGTTATAGTCCGCCATCCGGACACCCCTAATCCAGGACTCCCTCAGTAGCCCCTGAACCAGGCTTCAATGACGAAGAGTCCGGCGCGCAGATTGTCTTTGACATTGCAAGGTGGGTTCCTCCTCCGAATACTTCATAGAAGATTTTGAACACAAGGATAGTGTCCGGCTCTGCAAAATAATTTCCACATACCACCGTAGAGAGGATAATATTTACACAAATCCAATCTGCTGACGTATTTTGTAGCGTGACACCACGGCCAAGTCCAAACAGAATAAAACTTCCGTGATGATTTTTCTTGGACCAGAAGACATCCAGAGGACTTGGAGTGCAAGTCAGGGAAGCCACGAGGCGACCACAAGGACGGACGCCGCGCCCCCCACCCTTGTGTGCCCCTCGTGACTCCACCGACCTATTTGTTCCGCCTATATATTCCCTATATCCCAAAACCAATGAGGAGAGCCATGAGAACACTTTTCCACCGACGCAACCTTCTGTACCTGTGAGATCCCATCTAGGGGCCTTTTCCGGCATCCTGCCGGAGGGGGATTCGATCATGGAGGGCTTCTACATCAACCCTATTGCCCTTTTGATGAAGTGTGAGTAGTTTATCACAGACCTACGGGTCCATAGCTAGTAGCTAGATGGCTTCTTCTCTCTCTTTGATTCTCAATACCATGTTCTCCTTGATGTTCTTGGAGATCTATCCAATGTAATACTTTTTTGCGGTGTGCTTGCCGGGATCCGATGAATTGTGGATTTATGATCAGCTTATCTATGAATATTATTTGAATCTCCTCTAAATTCTTATATGCATGATTTGATATCTTTGTAATTCTCTTTGAACTATCGGTTTGGCTTGGCCAACTAGATTGGTTTTTCTTGCAATGGGAGAAGTGCTTAGCTTTGGGTTCAATCTTGCGGTGTCCTTTCCCAGTGAAAGTAGGGGCAGCAAGGCATGTATTGTATTGTTGCCAACGAGGATAAAAAGATGGGGTTTTCGTCATATTGCTTGAGTTAATTCCTCTGCATCATGTCATCTTGCTTAATGCGTTACTCCATTCTTTATGAACTTAATACTCTAGATGCATGCTGTATAGCGGTCGATGTGTGGAGTAATGGTAGTATATGCAAAATCGTTTTGGTCAATTTGACACGGATGTGATGCCTATGTTCATGATCATTGCCTTAGATATTGTCATAATTATGCGATCTTCTATCAATTGCTCGGCAGTAATTTGTTCACCCACCGTAATATTTTCTATCTTGAGAGAAGCCTCTAGTGAAACCTATGGCCCCCGGGTCTATTTTCCATCATATAAGTTTCTATTTTTCCATCATATAAGTTTCCGATCTACAATATTAGTTTCCTATTTACTTTCTTTGCAATCTTTTACTTTCCGATCTATAAACCAAAAATACCAAAAGTATGTACTTTACCGTTTATCTATCTCTATCAGATCTCACCTTTGCAAGTAACCGTGAAGGGATTGACAACCCCTTTATCGCGTTGGGTGCAAGTTGTTTGATTGTTTGTGTAGGTATTCGGTGACTTGTGCGTTGTCTCCTACTGGATTGATACCTTGGTTCTCAAACTGAGGGAAATACTTACTCTACTTTGCTGCACCACCCTTTCCTCTTCAAGGGAAAACCAACACAAGCTCAAGAAGTAGCAGGACATCATGGAAACAAGCATGCAAATGGGGAGGAGATGCTAATATGTGTGACAAGAGAATAAGCATCTACCTCAAGGTCATAGCAAACATGCACAAAGCGCTCAACGAAAGGTCTATGGTAGGCACATGAATCATTCACAACACCAAATAAAATGAAGTGTCTAAACACATGGGTCAAGTGCAAGACAATCCAAGCATAACATGTATAGGATGTAGTGAATATAGTGTGGCACTCAACACAATATGAAGAGCAATTGTTCATCATGTGTGAGGTAATCAACGCAAGCATATAGAGAGCAACCAAGCATATGATAGGAACAAGTAATACAAGAATTGGATGCAACACACAAGGCATAAATATCATGAGTGTCAGATTTCAGGTTCCGGTAAAACCCTCGTGGTTCGAACACTGGGGTGCGCACGAAGATTTCCCCCTACCAGATCACGCCCTCAGCCTCACTGGGATCTCTAAGCTTAGCTGGTCAAACTCGCAACACAAGATACACAAGATTTATACTGGTTCGGGCCACCGTTGTGGTGTAATACCCTACTCCAGTGTGCTGTGGTGGATTGCCTCTCGGGCTGAGGATGAATAGTACAAGGGGAAGAACAGCCTCCTGAGGTGAGGTGTTCTTGTGCTTGGTGGGTGTGAGGATGAACTGAATGAGTTTGAGACAAGTTCCCGCTGAGTTGCCTCCTACTGTGGTGGCTAGTCCTATTTATAGAGGCCCTGGTCCTCTTCCCAACTATTGAGCAGGAAGGGATGCCACAACGGCCAATTTGAAAGGGACAGCTAATACAAGCTACCCTGACTAAAGGTGGTCTTCGCCTGCCAAAGGCTCTGGTGGTGACGCCGTCTAGGGCTCCACGATGACCTCCGTCTTGTCGTCCCGCTGGTCTTGGTCTCGTTGCACCGATATGGAAACCTTTGCCTGATGCCTCGGTACTCCTCACCTGCGCTTGCCTCCTTAGCACCAAAGAGGAAGCAAGGACACTGTGCACGCTGCAGCCCGCCTGGCGCCTGCCTGGTCTCGATCATCCTGGCTTGCGTCATGAGAACCTCGCGAGGTTTGCCCTGACTTGATCTCTCCGCCCCTCACGAGCTAGCCTGGTGAGGCCGCTCCCGAGGAGGTCTTGTGTCATCCGCCTCGTGAGGCTTGGCCCCTCGCGAGGATTGTCGGTGTCAAAACCGGCGGATCTCGGGTAGGGGGTCCCGAACTGTGCGTCTAGGATCGATGGTAACAGGAGGCAAGGGACATGATGTTTACCCAGGTTCAGGCCCTCTCTATGGAGGTAATACCCTACTTCCTTCTTGATTGATCTTGATGAATATGATTATTACAAGAGTTGATCTACCACGAGATCGTAGAGGCTAAACCCTAGAAGCTAGCGTATGGTTATGATTGTTGTATATCTTCTATCGACTAGCCCAGTCCCTGGTTTATATAATGCACCAGGGGCCTAGGATAACAAGAGTCCTAGCCGAATATGCCGGTGGGGAGGAGTCCTTGTCTTGACCACCAAGTCTTGTGGAATCTTCCTTGTATGTGGCAACTGCCTGGACTAGCCCATGAGTATACGACCATGGGGGTCCTCGGCCCAATCCAACTTATCGGGAGACGACGTGGTGAGTACCCCCTAGTCCAGGACACCGTCAGTAGCCCCCTGAACCGGTCTTCAAGTTAGGGACGCTCCTCGATTCTTCCGAACTATTCTTCATCTTCGGTCGTCGGTCTTGAAAACTGGTTCAACAAATCTTCTCATCTTCGATCTTGAGGATCGCCGAAGTGCATCCGAAGAGTTTACACGTTGGGTATCCGAGGAGCCCCTTTTAAGTTTCCGTCCTTTATCAATGCCTTGTTATTTTTATGCCATGCCTCGGGTTTGAAGTTGTTCCCGGGAGGCAGTGTCATCTTGCATTCGAGCTTCCAACGCCGGACTGCATTCGAGGTATCCTTTGCAGCTGAGCACCAATGTTGGACTGCTTCCGAGCTCCAACGCCGGTCTGTGTCCAAGCTCCAACGCCGGACTATATCCGAGCTCCAACACCGGATTATATCCGAGGGGTCATAGATCACCTTGGTTCAAAAAGTTGAAAGAGTTTAGCTAAGCTTAATACCGGAAATGCCCTCTATGGAGCCAGCCACTGGCGCCCGAGCTTTATGCCGGACTGCTTCCGAGGTGGTGCACCACCTTGGCCATGGGACTGATTTTTATGAATTTAATTCCGAATTGTGCAATGTAATATCTGACAAGATGTATAGCCAGTATCCCTCAAGGTGCGTGTTGGCCTAATATCCGAGATGCACCTGAAGGAAAACATGAAACCGCTGATCCTAGTAGCCACTGAGACTCAGGTCGACTTGCGAAATCGGCCTGAGGATCAACTCCTAGCTCGGCAGCATACATAGGAATAGAAACGCAGTGTAATATATTAGAGATAATAGTGATTGGCGAATGGGCCCTTGAGAGAGGGTCTCGAGGAGTCGCCGTAATATATTAGCTTGAGGCCGTATAGGTCCAGATGGTACCCATTGTTGTCCGAAGACGCGTTTGCGCATAGTTCGGTCAAGCCGAACACTGAGCACTTTGAATTTTCTGCATTGCATAGGCAATGCAGTAGCCCTCGAGACACGGGTCGGGTGGCAACACCGGATCGAGGATCGATATGCTTACTAATATTAGTAAATAATGAGCGCAAAGCCCAGTAGCCCCCGAGCCTTAATGTGGGCATGGGTGGCCGAATTAAGGATCGATATCCAGAGTAAAATCACAGATTATGTGGAATGATTCTATGTATCCAAGTACTTTACATCATTATTTTGACTCCATTGTGACCGTTTATAAGTTGAAAGTGGCCCATCGTCGGCTTCTACCCCTTGGTAGATACTACGCAGGGTATTTCTGCACTAACAAAATAACCCTTAGCCGATGTCTCGGTGCCCGAAGGCGGTTGTGTTAGCAGAAACGAGGCAATTAGATATGCGGGCTTTTATAAATTTCGCTTAGTCATAGGAGCTTTAAACTAGGGAAGCTAGCTATGAGCCCCCGGTTACTGTTCAGCCACATCCGAGGTCAAGCCATAAATAGTTCAGCCAATGTTATGAACGACCCATCATTTAACATAGTCAACGGATCGCTGACCAGTTTACGCTTATTGTGACAGTCAGTTTTTGGCTTTCTCCACTGAGGTGCTTGACCATGCGAGCTAGAAGCACAATCGCAGTGGTTCTCCCTTTGCACACCCAACCGAACAAAGTGGAACGTAGGAGGCAAGCACAGGAGCCGGGTAACCCAACTATTGACCGAAGACACAATTCGAAACCGATGCATATATAGCAATGTCCGAGAATGTTTTTGCCGAATCCCTAAATGTGTCCGGCATTGCACTGCGAGACTAATGCTAGAAACGCACAAGTAGTTTAAAAGTGCCATAGGCTCGAAAAGCCAAAAAACTTATTCAAAAGTTTAATGTCCGAACTAGATCAAGTGTTCGGTGCCAATCCTAAAATTGGACTTTAAAAAAAAGGTGCTTCTGTCGTGCTTTAACATGACACATCCTATCTCAAGACTTCAAGCGGGTCAGCCTATGGCTTCAACCTCCTTATCCCAAAGGTGGAGTGCTTCTCCGAGGCTAGTTTAGCAAACTGCACTCGGGCGAATTTAGAGAAGCAAGGCTATCAGGCTATTGACCACACACTTGCATCGAGAAAGGAGTGATAGAAAAGAGACTTTCCAACGACCAAGAAGAAAAATGGCTCATACTAATTTAAGAGCCCCCACGTGACTTGGGTAAAAGAATTTTATGTATAATGATTCTATGTACCGAAGTACTAATATCATATCTTTGTTCACCTGAACTTTAAACGCGTCTTAACCGACCGTCGGCTTCTCCCTCTTCGGTCAAGGACCGAAAAGTGTTATGTACTCCACCTGTCGAGAATATCAACGGTGTTTCCGATAACCAGGCAATCAAGCCATAAGGCTGTAACAGACAAAGCGCGCTCAGGGAACTTATGTTGTATTACTAACAAAGTGTAAGAAGCATCTTCGAAGAAAATAGTACCCCCACCGATACCTTTCTTCGGTGCTCATTGTTACTATGAGACTAGTGCAATAGATTTTTTGTACTCATGAGTTCCGTTGTCTGCGGACCATAATTGAAAACAGTAAGAGCGCTAGCTTTCGGCTTCACCCAGTCTGAGGTACGGCTCGGATGAACCGATCGTGATAATTGCAGAGGTGTTCCCTTTACTCCCTAGCCGAACAATCGGGAACGTAGGGGTAAACACAGGAGCAAGGCAACCGAGCTTGCAAATCACGTAGGTCAATATGGTGCATATTGTGGCGTAATACACGAACAAGGAACGAAGCCGTACAAGTATAATCATTTGCAAGAGGGAAGGCTTCATAAGGGAAGCCCCCAAGTAAATGGGGTATTTGACTTTGTGTGTCACAAACAAAGTTTGGACAAGGAAGTTTTTCGCAAACAACCTTTTGTCAAAAAAGGTATAATGCTTGGTCGGACCGAACAAAATTTAAAACCGAAAGCTTTTTAGCATGAAAGCGACTTAGCTGGTGAATGTGCTCGGTGTTGATGATGCGGTCCTAGCTTGATGCGGCACAAGGTCCCAGCCCCCAAGCCGGTCTCGAGGTGGTGGAGCGAAGAGCTCGGCAATCCGAAGTGGCGACATAGCATGGCCAATGTAGGCCGGCAGAGTGACGCTGAAGAGACCACGCGACGCAGTTAAAGTCCATTACCTGCACATGTAAAATAGTGCGGTCCAGGAAATAATAATAATATATATAATCCTTGCGTAATTGCTTTGCGCAAAAATAATTTATTTAAAGAGATGTGGCATGGTGCTGAAGCCAATGTCGATGCAGGGCGTCAGCGTGACGCAGTGACAAAGCCTGAATTTGCAGGGCGGTCCGGGCTCCGGATGCGGTGTTCGCCGGACTATGTACGGAAACTGACCGAAGCACCACGCGACCGTTTTTAATGTGGCCGCCATTTGATAGACCTGTGTACAGATGATGGAACAAATCAGATTAATAATTCATTAAGAAAAATAAACCCAACAAGCAAAAATTGTTAGGATTAATAGCACCTGGTTTATTTGTTGTAGTATTCCGAAGAAAAGCGACTCCCAAAATTGGGACTCGATCCGCATACCCATTTCCTGATGGGCGATGAAGCGATGGCATGGCGACGCTGGTAAAGGTTGACTCGCCGAGGCAAAGCCCTCGGTCCAGCTGACGTGACGAAGCTGGTCGGCTGGTGCCGCCGAAGTTGCCGGAGTGTGCTGATGAAGGGATGACGAAGCCCCCAGTCCAGCCGAGGGGACGGAGCAGATCGATGAGGAGATGTTGCAGCTGCCATGTCAGCCGAGTTGTTGAAGTAGTTCGAGTTGGTGGACATTGGCTCGATGAAGCAACAGTTCGGCCATGCCGATGCAGGTCGTAACTTGTGACGTGGTCAATCTTGGCTTCTTTGAAGTGGCCGTGCGGCGATGCCGGTGTGCCCACTCCGTGTAATCCGTGGGGCGGTGATGTTGGTGATGATTTATCTTTGGCGATTCCGAACTCTTGTTCGACTCGCCGAGGTCAGTATCCGAAGAAGTTGAGCTCGGCTCAAAAAGCGACGACATGTCTTGCGCAGGTCGGCAGCCGTGGAGCTATATTGCCGGACTGGTTTGACACCAGCGTGATGGCGAAGATTACCTCAGAGGAGGATTAAAATTTTATGGGCGCGTGATAAAAACAATGTGCAATACCTTAGAAGAAAATTCCTTTTAAAAAGGTTGTCAAAGATCATGTTCATAAAGAAACATGAATTCGGGTCGGATCCGTATTCGCGTAGGAAACAAATTTGAAAAGTGATGCACTAATCAAGAGGTTCCTGGAGTTTGGACGGTCGGATCGAGCTGAATGTTTGACAGGTGGTAGATATAGGAATTCCACAGCCGATCAACGGTTGGATCTTCCAAAGGACGTCCGAGCTAGATGCTGGACACCATGCTCCAAACTCGTCCGGATTCTCGTCCAGATTCAATGCGGCTCCGGTATATCGGAGATTGCCGGAGATTCCTCCATCGGAACTCGACAAATTTTTCCAGGGTCGTTGTAGACTCAATACCGGACAATTCCACCGAAGCAATCATTAAAGCGACACTCGAGGGGGAGGTGGTGGCGGATACAAGTTTGCTGTCCAGAAAAGTAGCGCGTTCGCCCGAGGGCAATGTTGGCGTTGAGCCCCTGAGCGCCATGGATGATTCCTCTATGATCTTGATAGATATCGGAGTTGATCTTGATGAAGGCCCTCATCCGAACATGACGATCAGAGGTAGGGCACAGTCCTTGGTCGAACCAAGGTGACCAGTCGAGCTGGTGACGAAGATGCCAAGTCGCGATTGATCTGCAGCGAAGCCATCGACCTTTTGCCGAACACTCAGCGGAACTCTCAATGAAAGCACCAATGTCGGTGTCAAAACCGGCGGATCACGAGTAGGGGGTCCCGAACTGTGCGTCTAGGATCGATGGTTATAGGAGGCAAGGGACACGATGTTTACCCAGGTTCGGGCCCTCTCTATGGAGGTAATACCCTACTTCCTCCTTGATTGATCTTGATGAATATGAGTATTACAAGAGTTGATCTACCACGAGATCGTAGAGGCTAAACCCTAGAAGCTAGCCTATGGTTATGCTTGTTGTATATCTCCTATCGACTAGCCCAGTCCCTGGTTTATATAATGCATCAGTGACCTAGGATAACAAGAGTCCTAGCCGAATATGCCGGTGGGGAGGAGTCCTTGTCTTGACCACCAGGTCATGTGGAATCCTCCTTGTATGCGGCAACTGTTTGGACTGGCCCATGAGTATACGGCCATGCGGGTCCTCGGCCCAATCCAACTGATCGGGAGACGACGTGGTGAGTACCCCCTAGTCCAGGACACTGTCAAGGGTCTCGAATGCTTGTTGGTGAAGATGGGCCGTACGGGCCCGCTCGTAGAGCCACACCGTGGGCCGCAGGCAGGCAAGTCTGGGGACCCCCGTTCCCAGAACGCTGACAGTAGCCCCCGGGCCCAAGGCATGCTCGGACATGGCTTCGAGGTGAAGCCAAAGGGCAACTGCAGAGCGCCGCAGGCCCCAACAGCCTGCGGCCTTGGTCGACGCGTGGCGGTTGATTGGACGTGGGCGTCCCCGCTTCCCCATGCTGCCTCGGCAACTGCCCGACTCGACGGGCCCCTGCTGCATGCAAAGAAATACCATCATTACCTGTGATCGTGGGGGGCGCTGGTTGGACTTCTCCTACTATAAGTGGGGAGGGGGTGGAACCCCCGTCGCCCATCTCTTCCCATTCCGCTTGCTTCTCCCCCATTGCTCCATTGCCAGTAGCGACACCAATGGCACCCATCCGAAGGTTTTCCGCTGCGGAGAAGGGAAAGACTCCCGACTATGAGCCAGGGCCGCTTCCACCAAAGAAGAGGCCGGTCCACTGCCGTGACATGGCGGTGGTGCAGGAGGTGACAAGGCCTTGGTGCGACCAGCCTCCTCCTGGGTATCTGCTACCCCTGTACGCCCAAGCCGAGGGCTCAGGAGGAAGAGGCGGCGAGCGGCACCGTGCGCGCCACGGCCATGGTCGCCGCACCGCAGTGGCACGCGTCGCCGCCTCCGGAGTCCACGCCGCGGACTCCTCGCACGAACTTGTGCTGTGGGCGGCGACGCCTCCGTGCACTTTGATCCACTTCCCTTCCTTCTTCTCTGCCGAGATGCCGCCGAGGGGGCCCCTCGCGATCCACTTCGAGTACGACGACGCCTCCACGCTGTCCTTCAAGGTCTTCGACGCGGAAAGCCGCCGCATGGAGTGCTGCTCCGGAAGGGGCCGTCAGGACGGCGTCGCAGCAGGGGCAGGGCCTGCTATCCGCGTTGCCAGTGGCTCCTCTGGTAGCAGCAGCGACGCTTGGGAGTCCAGCGATTTTCCCGAGCTCTACAAGACTCCGGAGACGAGATACGACAGCCATGTGCCCCCAAGGTCTCGCCGCGCCCGGAGCAAGGCTGCAGCATCCGGCCGTCGCCGCCGTTGATCTGGATGAGGTTGGCGCCAGCCTCCCGTGGCCCACTGTTGATGATGGCGTCGTCCGCTAGGGCGCGTATAGATAGGGTCCTAGAAGTTCTTTCCTTTTGTTCCCTTCGAGGAATTGAGAAGTACCCCGCGGGGGTGTGTAAAGGGTCCGCAATGTCCTTTGTTGATATTATCCTTATTATGAAATTGAGCGTGTGTGTGTCCCGTTTCGGCTCGGTTTCCCCTTTCCAACCTCGCGACGGCTTGGTGCTCTACGCTGATAGGTCCCGGTCCCCAAGCAGGCTGCAGCTGCCGCTGGTATGCCAAGTCGCGATGTCGTGGTCAAGGCCAGGAGGTGAGCGTTCCGAGGTCCAGTAAAAGCCCCTGAGACGTGATGCTCAGGAGGTCCCCTTTAGCGCGCAAGCGACTGCCGAGAGGTAGGAAAGGGAGACTACATTGCCGTAGCGGGGCAACACAAATGAGAACTCTATGCCGTAGTGATTGGTTGACCCGATCGTGAAACTTATCTTGGCAGTCCAGGGTTGGTCCTTCGCGAGGCGCCAGACTCGTGCATAGGCGGTCGTAGCATAGCCAGGTTAGGCCCGTACGAGTCTCCTCCTCTTCCCCACGCTCTCCGTCGTGTTCTACGTCCTCAGGTCCCAGCCCTCGAGCGAGATCAGCCGCCGCTGGTATGCCAGGTCGCGATGCCGTGGTCAAGGCCAGGGGGTGAGGGCTAGAGAGCCAGTAAGAGCTCCTGATTCGTGATGCTCAGGAGCCCCCCTTTTAACGCATAAGCGGATTACATGGGAGAAGAGGGAGCCCGCGGCGCCGCCTGCCATGGTCCTCAGGAGGTTCCTGCAAGTCAGCATGAGGGAGGGTGCAGATTGCCATTATAATCGTCGGCCGGCCATTGGTCGCTCTGCAAGAGAATGAAGGCACTGAGGGCCTAGTGAGGTGGCGCGCGCGGGGCGTGTCGCGGCCAGAGCTCGACAACTCAGATTTGTCGACGTTGCAGGGACGGACCCAAGCACAAGCGTCGTGCCAGCGTGAGCTGCTCCCATGGTAGGTGACAATCAAGCAGGTGATAGTCATAGATAGATTAAGCATGGAAAGCAAAGCTGGCTCAAGTAAACGCAGGGAGGTACATGCCACGAGGGGCCGGACCCACGCTACCGGGAATGATGCAGCCACGAGGCGCTCCAGCTAAATAAACTTGGAAAATGTCACTGGTTCCGTTGTAGAAGGGATGTCGGGCAGCGAAGGTGCAGTGAAGAGGTACTCCTCACGAGCCACCGGGGCCCTGAGACTCGGGAGGCCCTGGTGCTCCAGGCGGTTCCTTGAGGACCGTCTCCATCTCCGCTAGGACAGCGTGGTGCCTGGCCTCCTGAGCTGCCAGGACGCGCCGCAAGTTGCGCTGGTAGGCGGATGCCACGCTCGGCAGGCCGAATGGCTTGTGAACGCAGCTGTGTGGTGGGCCCTCGCAGCGTCCCACGCGCGAAGGCTAGAAGAGCCCCTGAGACGCGACCTTGTTGAGCCCTGGGACGTTGATGCAAACGCGCAGCCCAGCATCCTTGCCTGGATGGGGGGCTGCGCCAGGTGAGTGGTGATCGCCGCGCATGGCCCTTGCATCCTGCAGTTCCTAAGTGGTCTTGGTAATGAACTCCTGAGCGCTGGGCGCTCCTCACCCTGTGTCTTCCTAAGGGAAACGTGCCACAAAGCACGCCTTCAAATGGTGCCCGAGCGCCTCCGTCATAATGTTGGCAAGGTCTGAGGCCCTCCAGAAGAGAGCCCCCAAGCCCTGCCCGAGGAGGGCGCCTGGCGCACCTTCTTATGTGATAGAGGGAGCCGCCCTAGGTGCGGGCGCCGATCCTGACGTGGCACCGCTTGAGGCGCTGCTCCCCTGAGGCCCTGTGCGGAGCAGCTGCTTCTTGTTCTTGGGGATGGCCTCAGGAGGGTACTTGCCCTTGTTGTCGGGGTCTTTGATTGCTGCAGCTTGGAAGGCACGCTCGAGGGAGCATATCGCATTTCTTTCTTCGCATGGGACTGTGATGATGCCGCCACTTCCTTGCATCTTGAGGATGTTGTAGCCGTGGTGGGTCACCGCCATAAACTTGGCCAGGGCTGGATACCCGTGGATGGCATTGTATGGCAGACGGATGTGGGCGATGTCGAAGTCGATGAGCTCGGTGTGGTAGTTGTTGCGCTGTCCGAAGGTGACTGGGAGGCAGACCTGTCCTATCGGGGTGGTGGAGCCGTCGGTCACTCCTGAGAAAGGCTTGGTAGGCTGAAGCTGATCGTAGGGTACTTGAATGTTGTCGAACATCTCGACGGACAGGACGTTAAGCCCTGCGCCGCGGTTGATGGGAGTCTTGGTGACTTGCAGGTTGCTGATGACGGGTGAACAGAGCATCGGGAGAGCGCCAGCAGTGGCCGCGCACTTGAGCTGGTCTGCCGAGCTGAAGGTGATGGCGCACTTGGACCACCTGAGCGGGCGTGTGGCCTCGAGCTTGGGGAGGACTGCGTTCACCTCGCGAGCAAACTTTTTGAAGATACGCTATGAGGCTGGGACTTGAGCTCCACCCAAGATGCAGGCGATAGCACACGGCTCCTGGAAGCCCCCAGCCCGCTCGTCTTGATGGTGGTCGTCGTTCCTTCTTGGTGGTGGCGGCATCGGAGGAAGACCGGTGTTGCCCTGAGGGCGATCCTCATGTGGCTGATCCCTCCAGGCGCCACGTCCTCCTCCTCGGCCGAAGCCTCAGTCGTTGCGCTCGAGGCGTCAACCGAATCGTCCGTCGCGAATGGCCCTGAGCTCTTGACAGTTGTTGGTGTTCTGGCTGTGCATGTTGTGGAAGGCGCAGAACGGTCGGCTGCTCTTGGACGACTCAGGCTGGTCCCTGCCGCGCTTCATGTCCGGGCTCCGCACGCCGCGCCTGGCGACTCCTTGTGCTTCACATCCTTGGCATTGGCTTTCTTCTCCTTCGGGTCCATGGCGGGAGCTCGAGGAGGGAAAGGCGTCCCTCCTTAGCTCTTGCGCACTTGGTCGCCAGGTTGAACAGCTCCAAAGATGTGCACAACTCCTCGTGGATAGCGAGTTCCTCCTTCATCTTGACGTCGCGGATGCCATCAGAGAACAGCGAGATGATGGCCTCGTCTGTCACCTTGGGGATCTTGAGGCGAATGTTTTTGAAGCGCTGGATGTACTTCTGGAGGGTCTCTCCTGGCTGCTGCTTGACGCGGCGCAGGTCACTCGCGGTCGGAGGGCGGTCGTGTGTGCCCTGAAAGTTGGCGATGAAGCGGTCACGCATCTTGTTCCAGGAGGAGATCGAGCCTGGAGGCAGGTTCAGGAGCCACAAGCGTGCGCCATCCTTGAGAGCCATGGGAAACCAGTTCGCCATGACTTTCTCGTCGCCGTTGGCCGCCTTGATGCTCAGCTCATAGAGCTGCAGGAACTTCGCGGGGTCGGGGGTGCCGTCTTAGCGCGGAGGCAGGTCTTGCTTGAACTTGCCCGGCCATGCGACGCTACGCAGCTCAGGAGTGAAGGCGGCAGCCCACGGTGGCCACCGGGACCCTTTGCTGATGTGGAGGCTGGCCTTGAGGCCCGCACACCGCCACCGAAGGCGGCGCACGGTCTTGTCGTAGCGGTGCCGGGAGTGCAGGAGCGTTCTCCCGCGACTGTGGGACTTCTTGGAAGCTTCTTTCTTCTCGCTGGCGCGGACATGGTGGAGTCGCCGGGGCCACAGCGTCTTGGCCCTGAGGGTGGAGGAGGCGCTCCATGAGCTCGTCACTGCAGGTGGCGGGCGAGGCAACGAGAGGAGGGCACGCAGGAGCCCCTGCGGCGTTGACAAGCTCGGCGATGCGGTCGAGCCAGTCCTCGTAGAGGTCGTCGACGGGGCGGTAGCGTAGGAGCTCGCGCGCCATGAGCAGCGCGGCCTACGCGTCCGTGGGAGCGTGATGAGCGTGGGACGACGAACCGGCCGGGGTCAGCGATGGAGTGGCGGTGCGGCCGTCCCGCCGCACCGAGGGGTGCAGTGAGGACGCTTGCTGCTTGTTCCCTGCCGGACGGGTGGCGGCGTTGGCGGTAGGTGACGGGGAACGACGGGGTGGCCCGCCGACAGGAGCCGTCTGAGCAACGCGGGCGGCGAGGAAGGCCCAGAGCTCAGCGTGAGCTCGGCGAGCATCCGCCATGGAGATGACGAGGCGACGAAACGCGGATCAACGGAAGGAGAGCTTCGGCGCACCCCTACCTGGCACGCCAAATGTCGGATTTCAGGTTCCGGTAAAACCCTCGAGGTTTGAACACTGGGGTGCGCACAAAGATTTCCCCTACCAGATCACGCCCTCAGCCTCACCAGGATCTCTAAGCTTAGCTCGTCGAACTCGCAACACAAGAGACACAAGATTTATACTGGTTCGGGCCACCGTTGTGGTGTAATACCCTACTCCAGTGTGGTGTGGTGGATTGCCTCTCGAGCTGAGGATGAACAGTACAAGGGGAAGAACAGCCTCCTGAGGTGAGGTGTTCTTGTGCTTGGTGGGTGTGAGGATGAACTGAATGAGTTCGAGACGAGCTCCCGCTGAGTTGCCTCCTACTGTGGTGGCTAGTCTTATTTATAGAGGCCGTGCTCCTCTTCCCAAATATTGAGCGGGAAGGGATGCCACAACGGCCAATTTCAAAGGGGACAACTAGTACAAACTATCCTGACTAAAGGTGGTCTTCGCCTGCCAAAGGGTCTGGTGGTGATGTCGGTTTGGGCTCCGCGATGACCTCCGTCTTGCCGTCCCGCTGGTCTTGGTCTCGTTGCACCGATATGGAAACCTTTGCCTGATGCCTCGGTACTCCTCGCCTGTGCTTGCCTCCTTAGCACCAAAGTGGAAGCAAAGGACACTATGCGCGCTGGCGCCTGCCTGGTCTCGATTGCGATGGCTTGCATCATGACAACCTCGCGAGGTTTGCCCTGCCTTGATCTCTCCGCCCCTCGCGAGCCAGCCTGGTGAGGCCGCTCCCGAGGAGGTCTTGTGCCGTCTGCCTCGCGAGGTTTTGCCCCTCGCGAGGGTCTCGAATGCTTGTTGGAGAAGATGGGTCGTACGGGCCCGCTCGCAGAGCCACGCCATGGGCCATAGGCAGGCAAGTCTGGGGACCCCCGTTCCCAGAACGCCGACAATGAGGAGTGGCAATGTGGAAATGACAAGTCAAAGCAAGATCTCCAGCATGTGTGCAATGTGTCATGGTGCAAGCAACACATGAAGTATGATCCACAATATTCATGTTATGGTGTCGGGAGTCTCAAGAGAGAAGGATATCACCTCGAAAGCATGTCCTTGTGCGTCCTTCACAATGCCGAAAGCAAGCAAGTGTGATGTAGAAGCGAGTCGGGATAGAATGTATGAGGCTCGCTCTCAAGAGCTTGGATGGTCAACTCACGTGAAGTGGAAGTAGACACGAAGTACAAGTACGTATGCGAACGTTAGATAAACACATGCACACAACAAAAGAAAGAACGTATGCGAACATTAGATAAACACATCATCCATCATGATCGTTCTCTTCTCTTGCACATAACCATTAGAAGCACAAGTGCACGAATAATATGATGCAACAGCGGTGATACTCATGGCAGTAGGTATATGGTGCAAAGAAGTAAGACAAGCATGCTTCACAAGAAATATGTCAAAATCTCCAAATATATGCGGGAATGCTATGGGGGCAATCTCATTATCAGGACTAAAGGCATTGTTGCAACCAATACATGGCAAATCATGTAGCATGAGAGAGGCAACAAATGGAGATATATGACAAGAAACAATAACAATCACGTGCAAAGCATGGCAATGGTTGTCATCAACCGCATGAAATGAGTGTAGGTGCAACAAACCCTGGGTCTGTTGCCCAGACCGTGCACAGGCCTAAGAGCAAGATTGCAACATTCAAGACCAGACCAAGCACAAGTGATCAACTCTTTGAGGAATCAGAGTGAGGATCAAGAAGACCAAGTCAAGCCGAAGAAACAAGATACCACTAAGGGAAAACCTCCCTTGCCGGGCAGGCGAGCTTGGCGAGGCCAAGGTTACCCCAGAAACAAACCTCGAGACCGCCTCAGAAGGCCTGCCGGACCTTATGAAGGCGAACTACCCCGCCAAGGCTCCACCGCACCACCTCACAGCGACGCAAGTCATCAATCGGTGCAGTGTCAAGCCTTCAATTGACTAAGTGGTTGTTTTTTGCCACATGGCAGCCACTTCCTACGGAAATCACCTCCAAATGACACACGTCCGCAGACATGTCATGCGGTAGGAGAGAAGGTGGCGAACAGCCCGTTAAGGCTTGCCGGGCAGGCCATGATGTGACACTAAGCGGCGCATTTAATGCGCTCTGCACTGTCTGCAGAGTTAGGTATGATAGCACGGTTGCTATCTAATCAGTGCACAATGACTGATTTGCCATTGTAGTGACCCCTTGATCTATAAAAGGAGGCCCGTGGCAACGATAGAAAGGATTCGAACCCTGTACACTCATACGCGTGAAGCCTCTCTCGCCCCAAGGCGACCCTGTCGGGCTAGAGCGCTGCGCTTCCACCACAATCCACCAAAGCAGGAGTAGGGTTTTAGGGCTCGCGGTGGCCTGAACCTGGGTAAAATTGCATGTGTGATCTCTGCCGTGTTGCGCGACGTTCTCTGCTCTTTGTGCATTGTGCTCGTCCCCCTTGCAGAACCACAAGGTACTCATGGCCCCATAGGCGGCCGTGGTTTCCCACGACATCTTTGGCACGCCAGGTAGGGGGTAGTGCTTGTGCGAACCCGTGAAGCGTACACATCGCATCATCTTCATCATCGTTTTCTTCATGAACAGCTTCATCACTCATGGCGCCCAAGAAGAAACCCGGTGCCGCCGCCCAGCCGTCCTCCTCAAAGGCCCCACCACACACGACCACCGATGTTGCAGGGGTTATAGGGACACCTGGGGATGTGGGCCTTCTGAGGGGCGTGGTCGGCCTTCATGGCGTTGTCACAACCTCTCCTGTGGCCGAAATAGCAGCAGGAGGCATCGGAGAAGGACAACACCAATAGCATCCCACGGCCACGCCCCATGAGGTATGGGAGGAGAGATCATTCCGTCTGCACCTCTCCGCCCGACCGAGGGCACAGCCATAGCGGCGGCACTCGCTCTGGGGCGAATAGCAATCCCCCGGAGCAAGATGACCCAGCCAATGCACCAGGTGGAGCCGCTGGTCCACAAGCGCGTCCACCTTGTCACCACGCCATCCTCGCGACTAGCTCACGATGAAGATAGCATGACGCAGCCACTACCGGCACCGTCAGGAGCCGGGCAACATTACGATCTTCATCGTCATCCATGCCAAGCACCGCTTTTGAGGCCATGGCGCGGGCCCAACTTCTGTTGAGATTTCCGTCAGCGGCTGATCATATTGATGAGTGGAGGGCCACCATTCAGACCTTGATTGGTTTCACTGAGGCAGGAGGATCGCTGCGAGCTGGCTCGCCACAGCCTCCCGAGGCAACGACAATGGCCCACGCTACTGGCCGCACGGCAGGGGCCACGCCCACAGTGCAGTCCCCTCCACGGCAGCCAGTGCGGGAGCCCCGCGACCAAGTGACCGACGGTGTCTCGATGGCTTCATCCGACCCTCAAATGCGCCAAGGCCAATGACGGGTCCTGGAGGACAGGCAAAGGGAAGGCGCGCACATTACCATCGAACGACGTCACGACACCCATCGCCAGTCCGACAGGCGCCATGGTCCCAACATCGACGAGCCCACGCTTGGTGAAGGTGGGTACCTACCTTTCAAGGCTGGGTGCCCAGCCTTCACCCGTGAGTTCTGGCAAGTCTGTTGGCCATCCACTCGCACGTTCAAGCCAGAGATACCAGAGAAGTATGATGGGAGACTGAACCCGACAGAGTTCTTGAGCATCTACACCATCGTTGTTCAAACTACCGGGGGAATAGATGGCTTACTTATGCGATCGTGAAGCGGATTCATTGAACCCAGCGTCCGAGCCCAAGTTATAGCCGGCACATTGACTCGCCAATGATATCGGCGATGAGGGGCACCACAACCATCTTTGTAGGCCTTACCCGCCGTGTGTTGGCAATGATGTTCAGGCTTTGGTGGACCAGGGCAGGGCGCGACGCGAGGCAGAGCTGGCGGCTCAGCTAGCGGTTCAACAACAATCTCCGGTTTATCCGCCAACGTCTGTGGGGGTAGGAGTGACCTCTAGAACCTTCGGTGTGCATGTTTAAGGTCGGCTTTACTCAACGAGCGCTTGCCCAAGGATTTCAAAGGCCCCCGTAAGGTGCCTAACTATACAGCGAATCAACCCCCAGAGGCTTGGATTGAGAGCTATGAGATGGCTATGGAGATGTTGGATGTTAGCGATGCTGCATGTGCTAAGTATTTCACCATGATGTTGGATGGGCCGACTCGTAACTGGTTGAAGGGATTTCCCTATAACTCCATTGGTTCATAGGCTGAATTGAAGTCTCGTTTCATTAAGAATGTCAAAGATACATGCAAGCAGCCCATGTCGATTCTCGACTTAGACACTTGTGCCTAGGGCGAAGGTGAGTCAATGACCCATTGGGTGCACCAGATCTCAACCATTATTCACTCCTCAGACAGTATTAACGTCGGCTCGACTGTCCTCATGTTGGAGAAAAACTGTTGTTTCCTTCCCCTCAAACAGAAGCTGGGCGGCTCAAGCGCCACTGTAATGATATGGGGGAGCTCATGGCGGCTCTCGTCAAATACGACGACTCGGATAGTACCAAGGATCCAGAATCTGATGAGGAGAAGGCTGGAAACCGGAAGAAGAATAGCAATGGAAAGGGGCAGCAACCCAATATGGCAGGTCAAAGTAATAATAGTAAGTGCAAGGCGAACGGCGGTGCAGACTTTGTGGCTAATACCAATGCTCAGAACAATAATTAGCGCCACTGTACCTCAGATTGGTGGGCCGAGGTTCAATATTGAGGCGGTGATGAATCAGCCTTGCCCAAAGCATAGCACCCCGGATAAGCCGTCTACCCATATGTGGAAAGATTGCTTCATCATGAAGGAGTACCAAAATTTTGGTTTTCATCAGGACCATAATGGCGCGCACGGCGGGTCAGGATCCGGCTCACAAGGGCACGACTTTGGCGGCGGTGGGTCAAACTCCGGTTTTCAGGGCCAAGGTAACCAAAGCGGTTTCAATCAGCAACCTGGTCAAGGGAATCATCAGCAGCAATCTGGTTATCAGAGTAATCGGAAGTAGTTGAACAATGGACAGTATCACGTGTTCACCACGAGTTTATGCAAACGGGACCAGAAGATTCATAAAAGGGCAGTCAACGCAGTTGAGCCGGCGGTCCCTCGTTACTTGCGATGGTCTGAACATCCTATTCTTTGGAGCCGTGAGGATCACCGCCCAGTTGACAATTGGTCGATTGGCTTTGGTGGTTGCACCTCAAGTTGGGGGTACAAGTTTACTAAGGTGCTCATGGATGGAAGCAGCAGCATCAATATCCTTTACTATGACACATTCCGTCGTATGAATTTAACTCATAAAGATCTTAAGTCGTCTAATATTGTTTTCCATGGTGTGGTCCCTGGTAAGTCGGTGTATAAAATGGGTAAGATAGCTTTGGAAGTGGCTTTTGGTGATGATCATGATTACAGAGCTGAGACATTAACTTTTGAGGTGGTCAAGATCAAGAGTCCTTATCACGCTTTGTTTGGGTGGCCGGTTTATGCTAAGTTTATAGAAAGACCTTGTTATGCTTATCTGTAGCTTAAGATGCCGGGCCATAAGGGTACCATTACAATGCATGGGAACAGGAAGATAGCCTTGGAATGTGAAGAAGGAGACGCTGCTTATGGCGAGTCTGTTTGTGCAATAGAGGAGTTGAAGTTCTACAAAGATAATGTTGACCCGACAGATATGACTCATTTGAAGAAACCAACTACAGAGCATGACCCTCTGTTGAAGTTTTAAGTCAGCAGATGACACTAAGCTGGTTGACTTTGTTCCGGGTGACTCATTCAAGCAGTTCAGTATCAGTGCTAATATGGATCCAAAATAGGAAAGCACGCTCATCGAGTTCATCCGTGAGAAGTGGGACATCTTTGCATGGTAACCTTCTGACATGCCAGGTATACCGAGCGAACTCGCTGAGCACACTCTCAATATTTATCCAAAGTTTAAACCGGTCAAGCAATTCCTTCGTCGTTTCAATGAAGAGAGGTGCAAAGCCATTGGCGAAGAAGTGGCACGGCTCTTGGCGGCTGGGTTTATTGTCAAAGTTTTTGATCCTGAGTGGTTGGCTAACCCGGTGCTGGTACTTAAGAAGAACGGTACTTGGCGTATGTGTGTGGATTATACAGACTTGAACAAGGCCTGTCCAGCTAATCTTTTGCTCTCCCCCGTAGATTATTGATGCTACGGCGGGTTGTGAGCGTTTGAGCTTTTTGGATGCTTACTCTGGTTATCATCAGATCAAGATGGCAGTTAAGGACCAGGAGAAGACAGGTTTCATCACTCCCTTTGGAGCCTTTTGCTATGTGTCCATGCCCTTTGGGCTCAAGAGTGCCCAGGCAACTTATCAGCGATGTGTTCAAAATTCCTTCATAACCAGATTGGACGCAATGTTCATGCTTACGTGGATGATATTGTTGTGAAGTCCAGGAAAAAGTAGACCTTGATAGATGATTTGAAAGAAACCTTTGACAATCTTCGGGTCTACAAGATGATGCTTAACCCGCCTAGGTGTGTCTTTGGTGTGCCAGCAGGCGAGATCTTGGGTTTTTTGGTTTCTAAAAGGGGCATTGAAGCTAACCCGGAGAAAATCAAGGCTATAACTTCCTTGGCTAAGCCAGCGTGTATAAATGATGTCCAGCGTATGGCGGGTCGTATTGCGGCCTTAAGCCGATTCATAAGCCGGTTGGCCGAGAAGGCTATCCCTCTGTACCAAATGCTGAAGAAAACAAATCACTTTGTCTGGAGTGACGTTGCAGATCAGGCGTTTGAAGCATTGAAAAAACAGTTGGCTGAGCCGCCAATCCTTGCCACTCCTATTGATAAGGAGCCCTTGTTGTTATATGTGGCTACTATTAGCCGAGCCATCAGTGTGGAAATTGTTGTGGAAAGAAAGGAATCAAGCAAGGAGTATCCGGTTCAGCGGCTGGTTTATTATGTAAGTGAGGTACTCATTGAATCCAAGCAGAGAAACCGACATTGGCAAAAGCTGGTTTTTGGGGTGTTCATGGCTAGTCGTAAGTTAAAGCAGTATTTCTTTGGTCATCCCATCACTGTGGTCAGTTCTGCTCCCTTGGGGGATATTATTCAAAACAGAGAAGCCACGGGTCAGGTAGCCAAGTGGGCCATTGAGCTTGGGCCCCATGGTTTGAAGTATATGCCTCGGACAACTATCAAGTCTCAAGCACTTGTGGATTTTATTAATAACTGGACCGAGCTGCAGATGCCTGACGAGAAGCCGGATAGCACATATTGGACTATTCACTTTGATGGATCCAGGCAGTTGGAAGGCTCGAGGGCTCGAGTTATTTTGACTTCCCCACGAGGTGATAATTTTTTTTATGTTGTAAGGTTGATGTTCCCTAGTACTAACAATGCAGCTGAGTATGAGGCCTTGCTCCATGGTCTTTGGATGGATAAAGAGATGAATATAAGTCGGGTGAGGTGTTTTGGCGACTCTGCAAGTTTCAGGCACTTGGGATTCTAAGGATCCGCTCATGGCGGCTTACCGCCGAGAGGTTGCTGCTATTGCTGGTCATTTCAAAGGTTATCAAGTGGAACATGTTCGTAGGAAAAATGAGGCGGTTGATTCTTTAAGCCGGCTAGGGTCCCAGCGTAAGTCGGTACCACCTAATGTTTTCCTTGATATTCTGCATAACCCTTCAGTCAAATTGCCTACGGAGGAAGATCTTCATCGTTCTGGCCGGAGGCGCTTGGTGGCGGCTCTTCATGTTATTCCTGATTGGACAGTTTCATATTTGGCTTATATGACCCGGGGTGAGTTACCTGAAGATGAAACTTTGGCCAGGCAGATAACCCGGCGATCTAAGTAAATGATTATTGTCAATGGAGAGTTGCACCGCTGCAGTGTCACCGGGGTGTTTCAACGTTGTGTTTCTCCTGAGGAAGGCCGTGATATTCTATGAGAGATTCATGAAGGAGATTGTGGTCATCATGCCGGCTCTAAGTCTCTCGTAGCCAAGGCTTTTCATCATGGGTTTTATTAGCTGACGGCTCATGCTGATGTAGAGGATTTGGTTAGTAAATGTGATGGTTGTCAGAAATTTTCAAGACGGGCTCATGTGCCGACTCAAGAATTGAGGATGATTCCAATTACTTGGCCATTTGCAGTCTGGGGGCTGGATATGGTTGGACCTTTTAAAACATCCAAGGATAAAAAGACCCACCTTTTGGTGGCAGATGACAAGTTTACAAAGTGGATCGAGGCAGAGCCGGTCAGTAAGTGTGATGCGGCGACGGCGGTTCAATTCATCAAAAAGGTGATTTTCTGTTTCGGCTACCCTTACAGCATTATAACTGATAATGGCACTAATCTGTCTAAAGGTGCTATGAAAGAATTCTGTCAACAAGAGCATATTCGTCTTGATGTATCATCATTGGCTCACCCCCAGTCCAATGGCCAAGCTGAAAGAGCCAATCAAGAAATCTTGAGAGGCATAAAACCCCGGCTTATGGTCCTTTTGTAGAGGATGCCGGGTTTTTGGGTGGAGGAATTGCCCTCAGTGCTACCCCCAATAGATCTACGGGTTACACGCCTTTCTTCATGGTTTACGGAGCAAAGGCGGTTCTCCGTAGTGACATCCGTCACGATTCGCCCCGTGTGGCGGCTTATGTTGAAGCTGATAATTAAAAAGCACATCAGGATGCTCTTGACTTATTGGATGAGGAGCGTGACCTTGCGGCGGCTCGTTTGGCGATTTACCAGCAAGATCTGCATCGTTATCATAGCCACCAGGTTAAAACCAGGACCTTTCAAGAAGGGGATTTGGTGCTCCGGCTCATCCAGGATCAAGCTGGCATTTACAAGCTATCCCTACCTTGGGAAGGGCCCTTTGTGGTCAGCAAAAATCTGAACAACGGGTCATATTACCTTCTCGATGTTCGAGACCACAAGGACTCACACACGTTGGAGGAGGAGACCTGACGGCCATGGAATATTGCTCGTCTTCGGCCATATTACACGTGAGCCAATTGCTCTTGTGATGTACATACTTCTATCAATGTATATATTATGATTAGTATAATAAAGTCGGCATCCCTGATAATTTAGTGCATCTGTCGTTTCATTTCCGAGCATATGAGTCTTTATTATCACTTCATAAGATCACTTGGGGGCTTCCTACTCATTGAGCATAGCTGTGACTATCCTATTGATCTAGCTTGAACGCCGTTGATACAACCTACTTGGAGGCTTGATGCCCAGGTTAAAGGGACCAAAGTGAGTGTTGTAGAGCACAACCCAAACATAGGTGCCCTGCCTAGATGGTTCAATATATATCACTTGGGGGCTCCCTGTTCATTGAACATAGCTTTGATAACCCTTTTGATTGGCTTGAAACGCCAGGTGTATACACCAAAAAAATTCAGTTGATCCTGCTTTGTACGTCTGCCACTCCGCCCAGGTAATCCTGGAATGACCTGCTGAACTATTGACAGTCAATCTTATTAAGACCCTGAACTGGTCAAGGTTAAAATGACGGTTGGTCATGTGAGGCCCGGCTTACAAGGTTTGAATGAAGGATTAACTTAGTGACTGTGCAAGCCCATGAAAAGCACTTGATGATTGAGGCCTGGCCGCCTATGAAAGCCTTGATTTTTCTTATCCGTTTTTACCTTTGTTTATCGATATATTGTTTAATAAATTCGTTCGGACAATGTTGCTTTGATTCTTATGATTCATATTTGAATATATCCGTTGTTTTGATAACCCGGCCTGGTTTTGGACGATTAAGTCGCTAGTGTGTCATGATCATGAATATATCCAATGTTTATCGATATATTGTTTAATAAATTGGTTATGCGCCCTAAGTTCTGGGATGATACCCTTTGCTGTGTATGGCATTGTAAGCCGGAAGTATGAATTTGTGGATAGGGGGCTATGCTCTACGTCTTTGGGTTGTTACCCTTACTGCGTGTGGCATGATAAGCCGGCGGGATGAACAAATATTACATATATGTTATTTACTTGTTATGAATAAACGGGGTTTTGATAAACCCATACAGTTATGGACGATCTAGTCACCGATTGGATTTTCTATGGGGCATTATGACCCGCCCTGGGGTAAACCGCCAGAGAATTTGTTATCTGTTTGGATGCAGGGCTAATGACAACATGATCAGCAATGTTGACACAAGTTATGAGCATAAGTAATGGAGTTTCAACTCAACTCAGGTGGCTTAACAAGTGTTATGCAAATAAACACATGCGATGGCGTGACTGATCATGGTTTTTCAACTAAGCCTATTACAAGGCATCATATGGCCACAAAATAATCAGTGTTTTCAAACGCACGACATCCCAATGCGGAAGGTGATAAACCGGTTCATGGATCACGCCTCCTGGTCTTGGCGGGTTGAGGCTTCTGTGTCATCTTGGTCTGGTTCTTCTTCTCCTTGGTTATCCATTGGATGGAAGTCAGGTGTAGCCCACTTGATACCGGTCAAAGCTCTAAACACAACCTCGTCATCTATAAGACTTGATGGATCAATGTCAGGAGCGAAGGTGTGCTTACGAGTCGGTGGGATGAGATCCACCTCCTGATGAACCGGCGCCTTCACCTTTGAGTTTTCAGCATCATAAACCGGGTGGTACTTCAAGATATCTGTCTCTTCAGCCAGCTTACTTGCCCAAGGATGCATCTCCCTCACGATGTTGGTACAGTCATCTGCACTGAAGGGAGATCCATCTTCTTTAAAACTGGGACAACCAGTCGCTATTTCTTGCGGGTCAAGCTCTTCTTGCCATGCCTTTGTCCGACTTAGGGCAGTGATGGCGCCAGCTCTGGCGGCTGAGCGCTTTAATTCCTCAATTCTTTGGGGTAGCACACTTCTCCAATGTTTCCTTTACGAGGGACGGTGGCTATTTCTTATGAACAGCAGCAAAAATTGTCTGTTGGGCACCAGTGTATAGCTGCTCCACAAGAGTGTAGACAGCCTTAAGCTTGATGCACATATCTGGACCCAGTTTGGAGCTTCGGGAGCCTGCATCAAGTAAAAGTATTGGTAAACTGGCAAATGAGTATGATGTGCTGCTGGTGAAGAGGAGAGTATTTTTTGATACTTACCAAAGATGGCCGATGACATGTTGTTGATTTGATGTTTTAAACCGGACAACTCGTCAGTTACCGGATAAAGGGCTGCTTCGGCATCTTTGCTCTTTTCAATAGAGCTTCCCTCTCGGTCTCCCAGCCAGTTTTATCAGCACTGAAGTCTTGTTTCAGTTTTTCAATGTTTTGCATTGAAGTCTTCAACTTTGCTTTGGCTTTTGCAGCCTCAGATTGTTGGGTTTGAATGTTGGCCCTCACATCTTTGACTTGGGATTCCTTCATATTTAGTTCAGCCTGCAACATGAACAATGTGGGAGGTATTATTATCATATTATTTTTTGAAGTCCCAAGCACAATACAAGTATTTTCCTTAGCACTTGGGGGGCTAATTGAAGGAAATATGCCCTAGAGGCAATAGTAAAGTTGTTATTTATATTTCCTTATATCATGATAAATGTTTATTCTTCATTCTAGAATTGTATTAACTGGAAACTTAGTACATGTGTGAATACATAGACAAAATAGAGTGTCCCTAGTATGCCTCTACTCAACTAGCTCGTTAATCAAAGATGGTTAAGTTTCCTGACCATAGTGTGTCATCATTTGATGAATGGGATCACATCATTAGAGAATGATGTGATGGACAAGACCCATCCGTTAGCTTAGCATTATGATCATTTAGATTTATTGCTATTGCTTTCTTCATGACTTATACATATTCCTCTAACTATGAGATTATGCAACTCCAGAATACAGGATGAACACCTTGTGTTCTATCAAATGTCACAATCTAACTGGGTGATTATAAAGATGCTCTACATGTGTCTCCGAAGCTGTTTGTTGAGTTGGCATAGATCAAGATTAGGATTTGTCACTCCGTGTATCGGAGAGGTGTCTCTGGGCCCTCTCGGTAATGCACATCATGATAAGCCTTGCAAGCAATGTGACTAATGAGTTAGCTACAGGATGATGCATTACGGAACGAGTAAAGAGACTTCTTGCGATAGCAGATTGAACTAGGTATGATGATACCGACGATCGAATCTCAGGAAAGTAACCGATGACTAAGGGAATGCCATATGTTGTTATGCGGTTTGACCGATAAAGATCTTCATAGAATATGTAGGAGCCAATATGAGCATCCAGGTTTCGCTATTGGTTATTGACCGGAGATTAGTCTCGATCATGTCTACATAGTTCTCGAACCCGTAGGGTCTGCACGCTTAACGTTCGATGACGATTTGTATTATGAGTTATGCGTTTTGGTGATCGAAGTTTGTTCGGAGTCTCGGATGAGATCACGGACATGACGGGGAGTCTCGAAATGGTCGAGAGGTAAAGAGTCATATATTGGAAGGTTGTATTCGGACATCGGAATGGTTCCGAGTGATTCGCTTATTTTACCGGACTACCGAGGGGTTACCGGAACCCCCCGGGGAAGTGTTGGGCCAACATGGGCCTAACGGAGAGAGAGGGAAGCCCCGGGGGGGGGGGGGTGGCCGCGTGCCCACCTCCTAGGGAGTCCGAATAGGACAAGGAGGAGGGGGCGGCGCCCCCCTTCCCTTTCCCTCTCCCTCTCCTTCATATTCCCTCCTGTGGAGAAAGGAAAAGGGGGGCGAATCCCACTTGGACCAGGAGTCCAAGTAGGACTCCCCCCATGATACATCTCCGTCGTGTCTATAATTTTTGATTGTTTAATGCCAATATTATACCACTTTTACATACTTTTAGCAACTTTTGATATGATTTATTTGACTAACCTATTGATCTAGTGCCCGATTAATGGGTTCACTGTTTTACGCATGATTTTGGTATCGCAGAGTATCCATATCAAAACAAAGTCCAAATGCAATAAAATTTCATAGAGAATTATTTTGGAATATATGTGATTTTTGGGAGTTGGAATCACCACAAACGGCGGCCCGTGGTGGATACAACCCACCAGGGCGCGCCAGAGGAGCCAGGCGTGCCGTGGTAGGTTGTGCCCACCTCGTACGTCGGTTGGGGCTCTACTTCGGGCGCAAGGAAGCATATATCCATAAAAAAATCATGGTAAAATCTCAGCACAATCCGAGTTACGGATCTCCGGGAATATAAGAAACGATTTTCGGTTAGATCTGGGGAACGCGAAACAGAAGAGAACAGAGAGGGAGATCAAATCTCGGAGGGGCTCCCGCCCCTCCACCGCCATGGAGACCAAGGACCAGAGGGGGAACTCTCCTCCCCATCTTAGGGGGAGGCCAAGGATGTAGAAGAAGTACGGGGACTCTCTCCCCCTCGCTTCAGGTGGCCTGAGTGCCACCTAGGCAACTTGACTCGGAGACGGCGATCTACATCAACAATCTTGCTACCGTCAACACCAACTTTCTCCCCCTCTATGCAGCGGTGTAAAACCTCTTCCCCCCGCTGTAATATCTATTTAAACATGGTGCTCAAATCCATATATTATTTCCCAATGATCTATGGTTATCCTACGATGTTTGAGTAGATCCGTTTTGTCCTGTGGGGTAATCGTGATCTTGGTTTGTATGATTGTTTATTTTATTTATGGTGCTATCCTACGGTGCCCTCCGTTCTCGCGCAAACGTGAGGGGGCCCCGCTGTAGGGTGTTGCAATATGTTTATGGTTCGCTTATGGTGGGTTGTGAGAGTGACAGAAACTTAAACCCGAGTAGGTGGGGTATGAGGTATGGGAATAAAGAGGACTTGATACTCAATGCTATGGTTGGGTTTCACGACCTTAATGATCTTTAGTAGTGGCGAATGCTTGCTAGAGTTCCAATCATAAGTGCATATGATCCAAGTAGAGAAAGTATGTTAGCTCATGCCTCTCCGTCATATAAAATTACAAGAATGATTACCGGTACTTGTTACCGATTGCCTAGGGACAAATAACTTTCTTGTTGACATAAACCCTTTTACTAAACACCTAACTTTTATTATCTTGAAAAGTACTTCTAACTTTATTCTTGCAAAGTAGTTCTAGCATCACACCTACAAAATAGTTTCGTACTTGTTTCCGGTAAAGCAAACGTCAAGTGTGCGTAGAGTTGTATCAGTGGTCGATAGAACTTGAGGGAATATTTGTTCTACCTTTAGCTCCTCATTGGGTTCGACACTCTTACTTATTGAAAGAGGCTACGATTGATCCCCTATACTTGTGGGTTATCACCCCATGGCGCGCCCCTCACGGCATGGGCCTCTCTCCCCTTCCTTTATATCATTAGGCGGGGGGGCACGCCAAAGGCACACCAAGAGTTCTCTTAGCCGTGTGCGGTGCCCCTCTCCACAGTTTACTCCTCCAATCATAGTGTTGTAGTGCTTAGGTGAAGCCCTGCGTGGATCACATCACCATCACCGACGCCACGCCGTCATGCTGACGAAACTCTCCCTCGACCCTCTACTGGATCAAGAGCTTGAGGGACGTCATCGAGCTGAATGTGTGCTGAACACGGAGGTGTCGTACGTTCGGTACTTGGATCGGTTGGATCGTGAAGACGTTCGACTACATCAACCGCGTTAATCTAACGCTTCCACTCTCGGTCTACGAGTACGTTGACACACTCTCCCCGTCTCATTGATATGCATCTAATAGATAGATCTTGTGTGATCGTAGGATTTTTTTTGAAATTGCATGCTACGTTCCCCAACACTAATGCCTATTGCTCTTTTTAAAGACAATTTCTATGATGACCCGGACAAAATAATATGATTTAATCCGGCTCATGGGGGCTATACATATTTGGATTTTATTCATAAATTATGGTGAGAAGTCCTGGTTTAGCTTCGCAGCTTAAGCCGGTCGTTGGGGACTACAAGTGCAAAGTTGATCATCACTATTGGAAGGCCCGGCTTAACCTCTCAGTTTAAGCTGACCCTTGGGGCTAACTTGTTTTATTCTACAATGGATGAAAGACTCTAAAGGTTATTTAAAATCTATAACATATTCGATTCTCATATCCAGTAGACTTGGCGGCTGCTATAGATATGTTTATATGGAAGACTTCGGTGCTTACCTTAAAATGGTCCTTCATGAGGTTGACCAAGCCAGCTTCAAAGTCACGGCTGGTATGAAGGCGGTTCAGATACCCAGAGTGGATCTCTTGAGCGCTGTATTGAGCATAGTTTTCCAAATCTGTTGACCCTTTGCCCAACAAAGGATAGCTCTTCCTTGGCATTGTGTTGTGGCAAGACAGCGGGGTTGCCCGGCACCGTGTAGCCAAGACCAGTAATGAGAACGTCATCAGATTTTTCTTCAGTAGGCTTGATGGGACTTGGCGGCTTGGTAGTGGCCGGGTCAACATCCATATGGTCTATGGTACAATTGTGTTCTTCTGGTGGCGGGTCATCCATGGCTGCTCCTGAAACTTGATGCGAAGGCTTGGAGGTGGTGTGTTTCTCCTGTTCAACAGTCTTAAGCTCTTCAACTAGTTTGTCAACTTTTTGATTTTTGCTGGGCTTGGCCATATCACTGAAAATAAAGCATAAGACATGATTGATATGACAGTTGGATATATGAATGAGAGCAAATAGGCTTAGATGTTTCTTACCCCGGCACAGTCTTGAAAAGAGGGACCTGAGTCCCAGTTGAGTCGCCAGAGGAAGAGTGAAAGGTCCCCTGATAGTTTGAATCAGATGGGTTAAGAGGTCGCCAAAAAAGACCCGCCTTGGGATAAGCTAAGTTGGAAATATTTGAAACCTCTAGTCGGCTCTTGCGAGCAGTCGGCGTGTTTGGTAAGCCAGAGGAAAGAATCCCCGCCGCTATTCTGGGCCGTACGACGAGCTTTGCTGCTTCTTCAAAATAAAGTTGGGATCCAAATAAGCTAAAGGATGAGAAAACCTTACTTTCCGGCTTGCTTGACGAACTTTCTGTCTTGGCAGAGGTTCTGAGTAGGAGAAAAGGATAGTTACCTCATCGCCATCTACGTGGCTACCTTCCGCGTCATCCTGATACTGATCATTGTCAATATGATGTATAAAAAATTAGCCAAGGGAGTCAAGTTCTACCTCCGACTCAACATCCTCCAATTTAGAGGTGTTGGTTTTCTTTTTGGCAGGTTTCTTCTGTGCCTTGTTCTTTACCTAGGTCGTCTTGGCTGGCTTATCCTGCAGCTTCTTATTCCAAAAAGGAGAATCGGCCTGTGGAAGTCAAATGGTTATAAGAAGACAGTTCAAGTGAAAATATGAATCAACTGAAAAATGTTTACAAGCTTACAATTTGGTGGCTTGTTGAGAGTGTAGAAAGGATTCAGTCCGGCTTTGCTGCAATCTGCCAAGCTTTCGCTCAATAGAGTCTTGGTCATATTATTGATATCCTCATCAGTCAATTCAATCTGGCTATGGCGTTGTGGATCTTTCAAGTCGCCGGTGTACTCGCACATTAAGCTGGGGCGGCGGCTTATGGGTAGAACTCTCCAAGCGGCCTAGCAGCGAACTAGATCAATTTCGGTCAAACCGTTGGCCATTAAGGCTCGGATCTTTGAAAGGACGAGCATATATCTTTTCCGTTCTGCTGTACTAATGTGTAGTGCGGAAGAGGGTGTACATTGCTAAGCCGGCTGACATGGTAACCCAGCAGAGGATTCTCACCCTTCGGAGAGGTGTCTTGGCGGTAAAACCAAGTTTGGTTCCAGTCCTTAGGATGACTGGGCGGCTTGGTAGCTGGAAAAGTGGCTTCTTTGCGTCTCTGAATTGAAATACCACCCAATTCTAAACTGGGCCCGTTAGTAAACTCGATGCAGCGGTTCAGATAGTAGAACTCTCTGAACAGTTCTACGATGGGCTCTTGCTGAAGGTAAACTTCACAGAAGACTTGGAAATTGCAGATGTTTGAAACAGAGTTGGGTCCTATGTCTTGTGGATGAAGGTGAAAAAAGCTCAGTATGTCACGGAAAAACTTCGAGCCGGGTGGGCTGAACCCTCGGAGCAAATGGTCAGTGAAAACTATAACCTCGCCTTCTTTGGGTCGAGGAGGAACTTCTGTGCCTGGGACCCTCCAATGGATGACCTCTTTCTTGGTTAAAACACCCGTTTGAACAAATTAGTTTAGTGTTTCCTAGGTGACCTGGGAGACTACCCAGTTGCATGACGTGACGGTTTTTGCTTTAGACATTTTTGACTACAAAGGAAAAGATTCCCGGTTTAAGATGATGATATTAAACCGGCCATTGATTCAAAGAATTTACTACAAAAAAGCAGTATGTTGAACCGGAGAATAGCACTGAGTTATAAAAATACATAGCATGGCGGCTTAAACGGGGACTAATGGTATCTGGCGGGTTATGGTTTGTCAGTTAAGCCGCCCAAACAATTATGATTCAGATCTTTAAGTGAGGAACTGCTAAGTGATGGGCAAACAGATTCTACAGATCGACGTTACAATTTTGGATCTACCACGGTTTGGAAAATAAAATAAATTCTAGACCTAAAGTGAAGGCAGTGAAGAACACATGTATTCGGATGGAACTTATACAGGAAAAGTGTCTACTGCGGTTGGAAAAAGGATGCTACTGCATTACCTTACGCGTTTTCGGTAACATCTTCAGATTCAATCATATGATCTAGAGAAGAACAAGGAGGAACGGAGATGAACTCCGATGAACTGGAGCAAACCCTATTGGGGATTTGCTATGAGAAAGGAGGAGTACCTACTGGGGCTGCTGGACAGCGGTGATGGCTGGCGTTTTACTGTTCTAGTCGGTGATGCAATGACTTTGAGTTGATGCAATGGATGGAGGTCGGCAGCGGCGGAGCTTGGGTCTGTAGATGAATCGCGAGGAGGAAGACGAAGACGAGGAGGCAAGGGGGAAAAAGTGAAGACGAGGACCCCCCCCCTCCCTATTTATAAGGCAATGATTAGATGGCATGCGCGGGAATCGAGGAGGCCGAAAAATGGTTATGAGGCTATGCGAACACCTTGATTTTCGGGATATCCATTAAAGCAAAGATCCGTTGATATATACTAGGCTCTATGTGAAGTTAATGTATGATGATGTCATGGCGGTTTACTAAGTTTTTGTGAGGCGACGTCATGGCGGGTTACAGTGAGCTGATGATGGAGGATTTTGTTAAGTCAAGATGATGAAGCTTGACGTGAACAAGTTCAAATCAACCTGGGGCCTAATGTTGGGGATATAACTGTTAGGTATGACGCGCCCAGGAGGGGCCGGGTCATACCACTGATGACTTAAAGATGAAGATGGCGGGTTATGAAGGAAGCCTATTGAAGGCCCACGACCCAGAGGCGACTTGAGGTCCAAGGGGATGAACCGCCATATGTTGACCTTGTATTGTAAGACAAGCTTAGTTAGTCACCGAGCCGGACGCGTTGTGTATGATCCAGCCGGGACTCTGTAAGCCGTCGGGCATCAACCTGTGTATATAAAGGGTGACCCGGCGGCAGGTTAAGGCAAGAAACAACAAGTCGAGAACTAGGTCAAGCATATTCGCTCCCTGGTAATCAAAACCCAAGCAATACAACCTAAAGGAGGAGTAGGCTTTTACCTTGTTGAGAGGGGCCGAACCTGGGTAAACTCCCTGTGTCCTTTGTCCTGTTTAACGCCTTCAAGCTAACTACGTCGCAATGGCTCCACACCTAAGTCCTTTTGCTAGGGCATCTGTCATGTTAAGTCCACAGCAGAAGTACATGCAGAGGTTCAGCCAAGCCCAAAAAAGTATTCCAGACATCCACCCGGTAGTTGTGATAGCTATGTTCCAGTCCAACGTGTGAAATTGATGGATACGTTCCAAGATGAACGTTCGATTGCCCAAGACTGTGAAGGAGCTTTACACTCTTGTGGGTAAGTGTGGTCAAGTAGAGGAGGGAAGGCGACTCCCCGGAGAAGAGGATGGCGTCGACATCGACTCAAAGGATGATGACGAGGCCACCAGTCAGAAGAAGAAGAACAAGAAGCGCAATAAAAGGCACAAGGATAAGGCAGTGATGACCGTTGAAGGATCGGGCACGCCTAGTATCGTCAAGAAGGCCAAAACTGAGGTACCCGTCAAGGAAGTTGCCGCGTGCACTGATTGCCAGGAGTCCGCGGCTGCCGAGAAGGCTGGGAAAGGTGATGGGCCGTACTACAAGATTCATCGGACCAAGGGCCATGATCTCTAGGAGCGTCATCAGGTTGAGCAGCTCGTCAAGAAGCCGAGGACGGAGTATGAGAAGCGTGATAAGGAGAAAGGTCAGAATGGCACTGCGGGAAGGGCCGAGGAGGCGGAGCAAGGCGCCCTGGCAAGGCTCCTCGGAATCAAGGAAATCCCGCCAGAGGCCATGAGAAGGAGGATTGCAATGATGAGAGTGATGGAGGAGATGAAGAGGAAACCAGCGAGCAGGAATTCCAGAAAGCCACTAATGCCCTATGCATTGATGGGGGTGCATCCCTGCACTCCTCTCACCGCCAACTTAAACAGTGGGCGTGTGAAGTCACTGCCGTGGAGCTAGCGGCAAATTCTCGGAGGCAACTTAAGTGGTCCCGCACGCCCATCAACTTTGACATAGAGGATCACCCTGACCGTGATACGTCTCCAACGTATCTATAATTTTTGATTGTTCCATGTTGTTTTATTATCAATCTTGGATGTTTTGTAATCATTTAATAGTCATTTCATATCATTTTTGGTACTATCCTATAGACATAGTGCCAAGTGCCAGTTGCTGTTTTTCCATGTTTTTTACATCGTAGGAAATCAATATCAAACGGAGTCCAAATGCCACGAAACTCCACGATGATTTTTTATGGGCCACAAGGAAGGCAACGGGCCCTGGTTGCAGCTGGGGGGTTGTGCCCACCTCAGGTGCCCCCCGGACCGCCTCTTTGCTCTATAAATACCACAATATTCCAGAAACCCTAAAAGTGTCGACGGAATATTCATCAATCCACCGCAGAGTCCAGAACCACCAGATCCAATCTAGACACCAGCACGGAGGGGTTCACCACTTCCATTGGTGCCTCTCCGATGATGCGTGAGTAGTTCCTTGTAGACCTTCGGGTCCATAGTTAGTTGGTAGATGGCTTTCTCTCTCTCTCTCTCTCTCTCTCTCTCTCTCTCTCTCTCTCTTTCTCTCCTGAATTCTCAATACAATGGTCTCTTGGAGATCCATATGATGTAACTCTTTTGCGGTGTGTTTGTTGGGATCCGATGAACTTGAGTTTATGATCAGTCATATCTTTTATATCCATGAAAGTTATTTGAGTTTCTTTGATCTCTTATATGCATGATCTCGTATAGCCTCGTATTTCTTCTCTAATATTTGGGTTTTGTTTGGCCAACTTGATCTATTAATCTTGTAATGGGAAGAGGTGCCGGTAGTGGGTTCGATCTTATGGTGCTCGATCCCGGATGTAAAGGGAAACGGCATGTATGTATCGTTGCTACTAACGATAAAAATATAAGATCTATATCTACCACCATATAGATAAACGGATCTTGTCTACATCATGTCATCGTTCTTATTGCATTACTCCGTTTTTCCATGAACTTAATACACTAGATGCATGCTGGATACTAGTTGATGTGTGAAGTAATAGTAGTAGATGCAGGCAGGAGTCGGTCTACTAATCTTGGACGTGATGCCTATGTAATGATCATTTCCTGGATATTGTAATAATTATTTGAAGTTCTATCAATTGCCCAACAGAAATTTTCTTACCCACCGTTTCCTATTTTTCTCGAGAGAAGCCACTGGTGAAACCTACGGCCCCCGGGTCTTATTTCTCATATATTTGCCTTGTGATCTACTTTTCCTTTGCCTTTTTATTCAGATCTATTAAACCAAAAAAATACAAAAATACCTTGTTGCGTTTTATCTTTATTTATTTTATTTGGCGTTCGATCTATCAATCTACTACAACTTATCTCACGTCCGCTTGCCTATCTTGAGGCGCCGTACCCCGGAAGGGATTGACAACCCCTTTAACTCGTTGGGTTGCGAGGAGAGATGTTGTTTGTGTGCAGGTGTTGTTTACGTTGTGTTGCTTGGTTCTCCTACTGGTTCGATACCTTGGTTTCATAACTGGGAGAAATACCTACCGTCGATGTGCTACATCATCCCTCCCTCTCTGGGGAAATACCGACGTAGTTGCAGCTACCATCAAGGAGAATTTCTGCGGCCATTGCCGGGGTGGATCTTCAACATAACCAGGTTCCTAATCACAAATCTCATCTCCTTGCAATTTACATTATTCGCCATTTGCCTCTCATTTTCCTCACCCCCACTTCACAAAAATTTGTTGTTTTATTCGCCTCTCTTTTTCCGTTCGCCGTTTTCTTGCCGGATCTGTTTTTGTGTGTGTGTTCTTGTTTGCGTAGTCATGATGCCTCAAAGAAAATATTATGATGTTCCTTACCCAAATATTCTGCTTGAAATTAGAAAAGTACTAAGGAATATATGACTACATAATTTGAGAATATTAAGTATTTTACTAAAGAACTTAAGGAACGATCTGTTGTGCTAGATGCTATCACAAAACAACTTGATGATATTAGTAGAGAAGTTTGCAATCTCCAATCTAAGTATCCTTTTGCTGAAAGTTTGTTGGCAAAAATATCTGATGCACAAGCTACCTTAGTAAATCAAATGGCTGCCAAACCAATCTCGTTAGAAGACAAAAAAGATGAAGATCATAAAATGATTGGTGTATCTTATATTGATTCCTTGTTTAGTAAAGTTAAGAATGATGAAAAAGGGACTGGAGAAGAGTCAACTTTAGGTAGAAGGCGTCCCAATATTTCGAAGGGTGAAAATCTTGTTGAGAAAATTAATGAAAGTGGGTTTGGAGAGGTCAAAACTCTAACTAATGATGGCCCACTCTTTTGGATTGCAAAGACTTCAATTATGATAGTTGCTCTTTGATTGATTGTATTTATTTGTTGCCATCCATGATATATTCACCCCATGCTTATGAACAAAACAAAGCTTTTACTAAACATATTCCAGATGCTATGCTGAAAGCTCTTGAAGTAAAATGAAATTAGAAGTTTCAATTCTGAGAAAATTGCCTGATGAATGGGAACCTATTATCAAAGTCAAGATTAAAAATTATGAGTGTTTTGCTTTGTGTGACTTGCTGAAAAAGACAGAAACTTTGCGCTCACGAAAATAATTTTCATAAATCACAGAAAAGAGATTTTGCTCTGATTCTTTTTGCAGAAGATCAATATACAAATTACCGTGGTCGTCCTATTTTTGTAGATTTTGTGGAGTTCCAGAAGTATTATCAAAAGTCAGATTGCTACAGACTATTCTGTTTTGACAGATTCTGTTTTCTTTGTGTTGTGTACTTATTTTGATGGCTCTATGGCTTTCTTTGATGAGTTTTTGCCATAGAAAAGTTGGAATACAGTAGATATAATACAAAAACAAAATATTAATTGGTTTTATACATCACTTATTGTAGTGGTTTATTTTTCTTACACTAACGGATCTCACGAAGGTTTTGTTGAGTTTTGTGTGATTGAAGTTTTCAAGTTTTGAGTTATCTTACAATGGATGAAGGAAGGATGTAAGAGCCAAAGCTTGGGGATGCCCCAACATCCCAAGCTATTATCCAAGAATGAGTAACCAACTAAGCTTGGGGATGCCCCCGAGTGGCATCCCCGCTTTCTTCCAACAATTATCGGTATTTTACTCGAGGCTATATTTTTATTCGTCACATGATATGTGTTTTGCTTGGAGCGTCTTGTATGGTACGTGTCTTTGATTGTTTTATTTTGTGTTTTAAGTCATCAATCCTTGCTGGGCACACCTATTTGAGAGAGCCAAAATTATATCATGACTTGTTAGAATTGCTCTCTATGCTTCACTTAAATCTTTTATGAGCTAGGACTTGCTCTAGTGCTTCACTTATATCTTTTTTAGCACGGCGTGTGTCAGTGTCAAAACCGGCGGATCTCGGGTAGGGGGTCCCGAACTGTGCATCTAGGCGGATGGTAACAGGAGACAAGGGACACAATGTTTTTACCCAGGTTCGGGCCCTCTCGATGGAGGTAAAATCCTACTCCTGCTTGATTAATATTGATGATATGGGTAGTACAAGAGTAGATCTACCACGAGATCGAGAGGCTAAACCCTAGAAGCTAGCCTATGGTATGACTGTTTTTAGTCCTCACGGACTAAAACCCTCCGGTTTATATAGGCACCGAATAGGGTTAGGGTTACCTGAGTCTGTTACAATGGTAGGAGATCTACATATCCGTATCACCAAGCTTGCCTTCCACGCCAAGGAAAGTCCCATCCGGACAAGGGATGAAGTCTTCAATCTTGTATCTTCATAGTCCAGGAGTCCGGCCAAAGGTCATAGTCCGGCTATCCGGACACCCCCTAATCCAGGACTTCATCAGTAGCCCCTGAACCAGGCTTCAATGACGATGGGTCCGGAGCGCATATTGTCTTCGGCATTACAAGGCGGGTTCCTCCTCCGAATACTTCATAGAAGATTTTGAACACAAGGATAGTGTCCGGCTCTGCAAAATAAGTTCCACATACCACCGTAGAGAATAACATTTACACAAGTTCAATCTGTGGCGTATTCCATGACGTGACATCACACCATGGCCAAGCCTTTATTCGAATCGTTTTCACTGTCCCACCTCAGCGCGTTTGTTGAGGCGGTTTCCTTGGCACGTCTTGTTGAAGCAGAGACCGCGTCCCCTTATTCCGGGATTCTCATCAATACGGGCGTGGGTAACCCAACCGCGCCATTGATTACGGCGCTTGGGAGATAAGCGAGTTTTATCAGGCCGGTGGGGACGCATAGCTTTGTCCGTCCATATAAGGGGATAAGGATCCACTTTTTCACACATGCCTTCTTCCTCCTTTGCCTATCCATTTCCGCGAACTCGAGCTCCAGCGCCCAAGTCCGCACATCCCACCTCAACCTTCTCCAACTATGTCCGAGGCGGGAGGCAGAGTGGATGGCCTCCTCCGTCACGGAGGGGCACATCAAAAAGCTGCGGAAGGCCGGATACTTGTCAGGCGACATCGCACATAGGCTCCCCAACGAGGGGCAGCTCATCCCCACCCCCAGGCCGCATGAGAGGGTGGTGTTCCTCCCCCACTTCCTCCGCGGACTAGGGTTTTCACTTCACCCATTCGTCCGGGGCTCATGTTCTACTCGGCCTAGATTTCCACGATCTGGCCCCAATTTCATCCTCAACATCTCGGCGTTTATCGTCGTGTGCAAGGCCTTCCTCTGCATCCAGCCCCACTTGACATGGCTGAAGACCTTCAATATCAATTTGAAGGTAGTGGGCGGCCGCCAAGCCGGAGTGCGGAGGTGCCATGGTGGGCAGGATGGCCAACGTCCTATGGCTCGAGGGCTCCTTTGTGGATACCATAAAGGGGTGGCAATCGGGGTGGTTCTATATCACCGAGCCGCGCGACTCTCAATGAGCGGCGGCCCCCGAATTCCGATCTGGCTTCCCCACACGGCTCACCTCATGGAAAGAGACGGACCTGACTTGGGGTAATTCGGAAGAGCTGGCCGGACTCCAAACCTGCGTCCGAAACCTGGTGGACAAGAATCTCAAGCTTGTCAACGTAATCCAGGTGATGCTCATCCGCCCGATTCTCCCATGCCAGCAATGGGCCTTCAATTTGTGGGAGTTTGATCCGGCACAGCACCGAACCTTGAGCCGGCTCTTCGACACTACGTACGAAGATGCCTGGAAGGTGCTGTTCAAGGGCGCCAAAGCTCCCGCATCTGCGACGGAAGATCACGGATTCAGCTCGCAGCATCAAGCCAGTGAGGTAAGTTATTTTACCATTTACGGGACTCTTTTTTCATAGATTTGACTCTATGCAGGATCTAAAACTCCCTCACCTTTGACAAGACTGGCTGAAGACGTCGGACGGATCATTGTCCGGCTCCCTTACCGAAGACCAAGTGGGCGCCCGATTAGCGGGGCTGCTGGTTCCGGCGCCTCACGTGGTGCCGGAAAAGAAAACCCACGGAACTCGAGCGAGTTCGGCGCCCGAATCTTTGTCGGACTCATCGTCCGATGATGCCGAGGCGGACTCCTCCCGCGAAGACGAGGAGGAGGAAAAAGAGGCTTCTCCCCGGCGGAGAGAAGAAAGGAAGGCCGCCCCAACCGGGAGGCGAAGAATCAGAAGGAAGGACCCTTCCTTCGGACTACACCGCCAATGCCGACGACGGCGAAGAGGGGTGTACTCCAAGGACCAAGCCCCTGGCGAAATCGTAAGTGTCCGGACGCCAGAATAACTCATGGCGCTTAATTTATCGCACAACATCCTTTAACGCCGGATATAACCATGCAGCCCGCCCAAGGATGGGCTCGACGATTCGTCGAGCGGCTCCCTGGATTCATCGGAGGTGAATAGCACCTCACTTCCGACCGCCTCGTCTCCTCCCAACGCGGATGACGCCGGGTGGAGTCCCAAAGAGGCCCAGCCGGAGGAGGTGGCTATGGAGGCGCCCGCAGGCGACCTCCGGAATCCGGGCTCAAAGGGATAAAACCCGAAGGGCTTCAAGTCGGCCTGCGCGGACTCTGTCTGCGGAACCTTCAGTGGTTCCGGAGTCCGACAGGCGACCCCTTCGTAAGAAGGGAAAGACTGCGACGTCGGTGACCTCCGTCCAGCCAGAGGCACCGGATGATTTGATGGAGGCGCTTAATGGCGCTTCCATCAATGAGAACTTACCACTGCTTTATTATGAGTGTGGTGATCCGGAAGGATTCGATCCGCCAAGAGCGGGCTGGTGAAGCTATGCCAGCCTTCTAACGAGCTTTGGCGTATGTATTTAAGATATGTAAAAATATTACCGCATAGACGGTAGCCCTGATGCTCAGTTTGGTGTTCGGAAAGAAAAAGCGGGCGAGGATCTAAAAATATATACGCAGGAGTCTAACATAAGTATGTCAATATGGGAATGCAGGCTGCGCTGCTGACCTCTGTCGCACTGACTGCGGAGGTTGGTGCATTGAAGCAGAGCCTCGAGCAGTCCGAGAACGAGCTCGGACTTGCCAAAAAGCAGCTCGAGGACAAGGAAGGTAAGTAATACCTTATGGGAGTATTTAAAAGATGTGTTCGCAAAAATGACAGGAATAACGTGAATATTGCAGGGGCCACGAGCAGGTGGCGACCACGAAGGAGGCGGTGTCCAAGGCCGAAAGCAATGCGGCGTGAGCGCACCGAGCGAGAAAAGGTGACGCTGGTGGCGGAGGTGCGGCAAGAGCTCCAGGCTCTCGTGGAAAAACACGAGAGTTTGGAGCGTAACTCAAAGACTCGGGAGTCCGAGCTCGCCAAGGCCCTTGAGAGCGCCAAGGACGTAAGGCCGAAGCCCAAAAAGCCCTCCAGGAGATTGAGGCGATGAAGAAGATAGCGGCGGGTAAGGCATTCTATATGCAAAGCAAGCATGTGAAAGTGAATTATCTGTTACTTACCCGAATCCGGAGCTCTCCAGGAGCATTCGCAGATCTGCCCTGCAGTGTGACGGAGAAGGTGTTCTGGTCTCAGTATGCTGAGGCCGGACATCCGGTGCCCTTAAGCGACCAGTTGAAGCAGCTGGTCGAGCTCCATAAGGTGGCCGAACAGGCCATGAAGGGCCTCATAGTTCGGCTGTGGCCTAATGAAGCCATGGTTGGGAGCTACTTCGGGCTGGTGAGGCGGCTGGCCAATGCCTGTCCATGGGTTGAAGTCATCAAGCGCTCTGTCTGCATCGAAGGTGCCTGTAGGGCCCTTGCCCTTGCTAAGGTGCACTGGGGGAAGATGGACGCTGAGAAGCTTGTGAAGGACGGACCACCACCGAAGAAGGAGCGTCGCAAGCCTGTATTATGAAGGCGTCCTGAAGGGTGCCGGCCTTATAGCGGATGAATGCTCCAAAGATATACTTTTTTAGTAGACTCGCATTTGTTATCCTGTACGCTGAAAACTTGTTCATATGCGCTAAGCAACACTTTTGAATTTAAAATATTACCTTCTATGCGGCCGTGTATTAAATTTGAGAGATGGTGAGTCGTCGGCTTCAGCCCCCATGCCACGAGTGCTGGGGTGTTCGGGATGAACTTGAGCGCTCTTGTTCCCATTCTTGGATCCTTCGAGGGAGGCGCTCAACGCAACGAACAAGGCAACCGGACTAAAATGCTTGAACACTCTCAGTTAGCCATAGAATTCTATAATTTTAAATTTCGGCGAAGCCCCTGGTATTCATAAGACCGAGTTCGGGGCGCTATCCACGCCTAGGGCGGACAATGCCGACTCCTCGCTCTAAGCGGCATTAGTCTTTAGGGACTCGAAAACCTCTCGAACAGCAACCGGCTCTCGCCCTATCATGACGGTCAGTTTTAGCTTTCTCCACTGAGGTGCTTAACCCAGCTCAACCGGGGCACAATCGCAGTGGTTCTCCCAGCGCTACCATAGCCGATATAACGGAACGTAAGGTACCAAAACATGTGAGACAGGCAAACCCGACTATTGACCCAAGACATGATTCGGAGCCAATTCATATAATGATATAAGTTCGGGGTGCCGCACTTGTGAAAGTGTTCGGACTTATCACACCATGTTATGGGATACTTAAGCCCCTGGTGTATTGCCCGTACCAAAGTGTACGGTTGCACAATGTCATAAATGAACATATATAGAAAAAAGGGGATTCAATAATAGGCAGAAGCTATATAATGTTTATTCAAAAGGACTGCAGTAAGAGCAGAATGATACAAATAGTGCGATAAACAAGGGACGAGACTTCTTAACATGTCTCCCTCCAGGGGTAAGCCGCGGGATGGTGTGTAAAACAGATATATTGCTCGTAATAGAGACCACCTGGACACTCGACGTAGCTTTTTGCTTCCCTGGCTGTTGCATCGTGTGTTCGGCGATTCTAATGCCGGACAGGGCTTCGTGAGAACGGAGTCCTGAAAGTAAAAAGAAAGGAAAAAAAATAAATGACACAATCGGGAGCCCCTGGTGCGTTGAGCCGCATTCTGGGCATGCCGTGGTCGTGCCCCTTCCCCGATGCCCATGGTATTTCCAGAGCGTAATTATGTACGCGTAATACTGGTTTCGCAATTTCCCGAGGGCTGGGGCTTGGGCCGCATTGCTATGCGTGCTCGGAACGTGCCAGGCGGTCTTGTTGTAGGTTACTCCGGGCACGCTTGACGGTGTCCGGACGTTTAATAGCTAGACTCGAGAATTGCCTTAAGAAGCTGCTTTGTACTTCTGCCGCGAGGGCCGCCGTATGCTCCTCCGTCCGGAGAGAGCATTCGGTGTTTCCATTGACCGTAATGACTCCTCGAGGACCTGGCATCTGGAGCTTGAGATATGCTTAGTGTGGCACCGCATTGAACTTTGCAAATGCGGTTCGTCCGAGCAGTGCATGATAGCCGCTGCGGAACGGAACTATGTCGAAGATTAACTCCTCGCTCCGGAAGTTATCCGGGGATCCGAAGACCACTTCAAGTGTAACTGAGCCTGTACAGTTGGCCTCTACACCTGGTATGACGCCTTTGAAGGTCGTCTTCGTTTGTTTAATCCTTGATGGGTCTATGCCCATTTTGCGCACTGTATCCTGATAAAGCTGGTTCAGGCTGCTGCCGCCGTCCATTAGGACTCTAGTGAGGTTAAATCCGTCAATGATTGGGTCTAGAACCAATGTGGCGAATCCGCCATGGCGGATGCTAGTGGGGTGGTCCCTTCGATCAAAATTGATCGGGCAGGAAGACCACGGGTTGAACTTTGGGGCGACTAGCTCCTTCGCATATACGTCCCTTAGTGCACGCTTCCGCTCCCTTTTGGGTATGTGGGTTGCGTATATCATGTTCACTGCCCGCACTTGCGGGGGGAGGCCCTTTTGTCCTCTATTGTTCGTGGCCGGGGCTCCTCCTGCGTCATCACTATGCAGCCCCTTGTCATTGTTTTCGGCAATTAACTTGCCTGCCTGCTTGAACACCCAACAATCCTTGTTGGTGTGATTGGCTAGCTTTTCGGGGGTGCCATGTGTCTGGCACGAGCGATCGAGTATTCGGTCCAAATTGGACAGGCCCGGAGTATTTCTTTTGAATGGCTTTTTCCGCTGACCAGGTTTAGGGCCTCTGAATCCGGCATTGACTGCCGTATCCTCGGCATTATTGCCGTTAATCGGCACTTGTGCTTGTTGCGACGCCGACCTGCCATCGTTGTCCTTGGTATCCGAATTACGGGGCTCTTGGTCATGTTGTTACTACGAGCTAGCGATTGTCCACTCCAGCAAAAGCGGGTCATGAGTGTTGTGAGGGCTGACATGGATTTCGTCTTTTCCTGTCCTAGGTGCCGGGCAAGCCACTCGTCGTGGATGTTGTGTTTGAAGGCTGCAAGGGCCTCGGCATCCGGACAATCGACGATTTGATTTTTCTTGGTTAGGAACCGTGTCCAGAATTGTCTCGCCGATTCCTCTGGCTGCTGAATTATGTGGCTTAGGTCATCGGCATCTGATGGTCGCACATATGTGCCCTGGAAATTGTCGAGGAATGCGGCTTCCAGGTCTTCCCAACAACCAATTGACTCTGCTGGCAAGCTGTTAAGCCAATGCCGGGCTGGTCCTTTAAGCTTGAGTGGGAGGTATTTCATGGCATGTAGATCATCACAGCGGTCCATGTGGATGTGAAGGAGATAGTCCTCGATCCAAACCACAGGATTTGTTGTGCCATCGTATGATTCAATGTTTACGGGTTTGAAACCCTCAGGGATTTGACGATCCATCACTTCATCTGTGAAGCATAGTGGGTGTGCGGCGCTTCTGTATTGGGCTATATCATGATGCAGCTGAAATGAGCTTTGTCTACTGTGTTCGGCCCGAGTTGCCATATCCGGCGTGACGGTTATCTTCACGTGTTGTGGGGCGCCCACGCGATCCATAGATCGATCTTGTCTGCCTTGCCTTGTCCTCCAATATATCTCGCAGGTCCGGCGCATTTCCCCGTGCCTTTCTATTTTTTGAGCGGCGACGGGGTGCGGCTTGAATTGAGGGCCGAGAGGCCTCTCTGTCGCGGCCACGAGGTTGCCGGTCAGCCATATCATGCACTGGTGATATAGGTTTGGGTGCATCCTCCTCTAATCAGGGTAGCATCCTGCGTCTTGGGTAGCTCTTGGAGGGGCGATCGAGTTCATACTCTTCGGCCGCAAGGACTTCAGTCCATGTGTCAGCTAGCAAATCTTGGTCAGCTCTAAGCCGTTGCTGCTTTTTCTTGAGGCTGCTTGCCGTGGCCATGAGCCTGCGTTTGAAACGCTCTTGTTCGACGGGATCCCGGGCACGGCATTTAATTCGTCATCGTCGAGGCTTGCCTCATCTTCGGAGGGAGGCATGTAATTATCGTCCTCTACCTCTTTTTCTGCCGCTCTCTCATGAGGGCTGGCTTCTCCATCCTCCTGCGCTGAATCTTGCTGGAGGGGTTTTCTTCAACCTTTGTCCGGTGTTATTATCTCCCGTGCGGAATCACCGCTTTTGCCGTGGCTGGATTTAGAGCGGCACCGACGCCCGCTTAGGCTGTTTCTTGGAGGGGTCATCCTCCGCTGTTCCATCGCCATTCCCATCTTTTGGGATGTCCACCATGTATATGTCATATGACGAGGTGGCCTTCCAGTGCCCTGTGGGTGTTGGTTCTTGGTCGTCTCCTACATCGTCGTCCATACCGTCGATGTCTTCGGAGTCGAAGTCGAGCATGTCGGTTAAATCATCGACAGTGGCTACGAAGTGGGTGGTGGGTGGGCTTTGATTTTCTTCATCGTCCGCATCCCAACCTTCCTGACCATAATCCGGCCAGGGCTCTCCTGATAAAGAGAGAGACTTTAGTGAATTCAGAATGTCGCCAAAGGGCGAGTGCTGAAAGATGTCCGCGGCAGTGAATTCCATGATCGGCGCCCAATCGGATTCGATTGGCAGGGGCGCGGGAGGCTCGGAGTCTGGAGAGGAGTCCGGAGAGGAGTCCGGCGCCTTGGAGTCACGGGCTTCGTAAAGGACGCGGTAGGTGTACGGCTCAATCGCCGTAGAGATCGCAACCCACGAGGCGGTGTCCAGCCACCCGTCCTCGATCGGCGCAGTCGGCTCCGAGGTAAAGGTCGGAGCGGACACTGGTGCGGCCTCCAGGACACTGTTCGGGGGTGCCATGTATCTGGCATGAGCGATCGAGTATCCGGTCCAAATTGGACGGGCCCAGAGTATTTCTTTTAAATGGCTTTTTCCGCTGACCGTGTTTAGAGCCTCTGAATCCGGCATTGACTGCCGTATCCTCAGCTTTATCGCCGTTAATGCGGCGCTTGTGCTTGTTGCGACGCGACCTGCCACTGCTGTCCTTGGTATCCGAATTACCAAGGCTCTTGGTCATGTTGTTACTACGAGCTAGCCAGCTGTCCTCTCCTGCAAAAGCGGGTCATGAGTGTTGTGAGGGCTGCCATGGATTTTGGCTTTTCTGTCCTAGGTGCGGGCAAGCCACTCGTCGTGGATGTTGTGTTTGAAGGCTGCAAGGGCCTCGGCATCCGGACAATCGACGATTTTATTTTTCTTGGTTAGGAACCGTGTCCAGAATTGTCTCGCCGATTCCTCTGGCTGCTGAATTATGTGGCTTAGGTCATCGGCATCTGGTGGTCGCACATATCTGCCCTGGAAATTGTCGAGGAATGTGGCTTCCAGGTCTTCCCAACAACCAATTGACTCTGCTGGCAAGCTGTTAAGCCAATGCCGGGCTGGTCCATTAAGCTTGAGTGGGAGGTATTTCATGGCATGTAGATCATCACAGCGGTCCATGTGGATGTGAAGGAGATAGTCCTCGATCCAAACCACAGGATCTGTTGTGCCATCGTATGATTCAATGTTTACGGGTTTGAAACCCTCAGGGATTTGATGATCCATCACTTCATCTGTGAAGCATAGTGGGTGTGCGGCGCCTCTGTATTGGGCTATATCACGACGCAGCTGAAATGAGCTTTGTCTACTGTGCTCGGCCCGGCCGGAGTTGCCATATCCGGTGTGACGGTTATCTTCACGTGTTGTGGGGCGCCCACGCGATCCATAGATCGATCTTGTCTGCCTTGCCTTGTCCTCCAATATATCTTGCAGGTCCGGCGCATTTCCCCGTGCCTTTGTATTTTTTGAGCGGTGACGGGGTGCAGCTTGAATTGAGGGCCGAGAGGCCTCTCTGTCGCGGCCACGAGGTGGCCGGTCAGCCATATCATGCACTGGTGATATAGGTTTGGGTGCTTCCTCCTCTAATCAGGGTAGCAGCCTGCGTCTTGGGTAGCTCTTGGAGGGGCGATCGAGTTCATACTCTTCGGCCGCAAGGACTTCAGTCCATGTGTCATCTAGCAAATCTTGGTCAGCTCTAAGCTTCGTCGTCGTCGAGGCTTGCCTCATCTTCGGAGGGAGGCATGTAATTATCATCCTCTACCTCTTTTTCTACCGCTCTCTCATGAGGGCTGGCTTCTCCATCCTCCTGCGCTGAATCTTGCTGGAGGGGGTTTTCTTCGGCACTGTCCGGGGTGTTATTATCTCCCGTGCGGAATCACCATTTCTTTGTGGCTGGATTTAGAGCGGCGCCACGACGCCTTGGCGCTTAGGCTGTTTCTTGGAGGGGTCATCCTCCACTGTTCCATCGCCATTCCCATCTTTTGGGATGTCCACCATGTATATGTCATATGACGAGGTGGCCTTCCAGTGCCCTGTGGGCGTTGGTTCTTGGTCGTCTCCTGCATCGTCGTCCATACCGTCGATGTCTTCGGTGTCGAAGTCAAGCATGTCGGTTAAATCATCGACAGTGGCTACGAAGTGGGTGGTGGGTGGGCTTTGATTTTCTTCATCGTCCGCATCCCAACCTTCCTGACCATAATCCGGCCAGGGCTCTCCTGATAAAGAGAGAGACTTTAGTGAATTCAGAATGTCGCCAAAGGGCGAGTGCTGAAAGATGTCCGCGGCAATGAACTCCATGATCGGCGCCCAATCGGATTTGATTGGCAGGGGCGCGGGAGGCTCGGAGTCCGGAGAGGAGTCCGGCGCCTTGGAGTCACGAGCTTTGCAAAGGACGCGGTAGGTGTACCGCTCAATCGCCATAGAATCGCAGCCCCCGAGGCGGTGTCCAGCCACCCGTCCTCGATCGGCGCAGTCGGCTCCGAGCTAAAGGTCGGAGCGGACACTGGTGCGGCCTCCAGGACACTGTTCGGCGGCAGAGCTAGATCATGCCCATTGTGATAGTGCGGCGCGCTTGGCTATGGCTCGAACCCGTCGAAGATCAAGTCTCCGCGGATGTCAGCCGTGTAGTTCAAACTTCCAAATCTAACCTGATGGCCAGGGGCGTAGCTTTCAATCTGCTCCAGATGGCCAAGCGAATTGGCCCGCAATGCAAAGCCGCCGAATACGAAGATCTGTCCAGGGAGAAAGGTCTCACCCTAGAGCGCATCGTTGTTGATGATCGGAAGAGCCATCGGGCCTAAAGACGACGACACAGAGGAACTCTCAATGAAGGCACCAATGTCGGTGTCAAAACCGGCGGATCTCGGGTAGGGGGTCCCGAACTATGCGTCTAGGTGGATGGTAACAGGAGACAAGGGACACGATGTTTTTACCCAGGTTCGGGCCCTCTCGATGGAGGTAAAACCCTACTCCTGCTTGATTAATATTGATGATATGGGTAGTACAAGAGTAGATCTACCACGAGATCGAGAGAGGCTAAACCCTAGAAGCTAGCCTATGGTATGATTGTTGTTCGCCCCTACGGACTAAAACCCTCCGGTTTATATAGGCACCGAATAGGGTTAGGGTTACACAGAGTCAGTTACAATGGTAGGACATCTACATATCCGTATCGCCAAGCTTGCCTTCCATGCCAAGGAAAGTCCCATCCGGACACGGGACGGAGTCTTCAATCTTGTATCTTCATAGTCCAGGAGTCCGGCCAAAGGTCATAGTCCGGCTATCCGGACACCCCCTAATCCAGGACTCCCTCAGTGTGCTTAATATTTTTGAAGAAATGCTCTCTTGCTTCACTTAGATTTATTTGAGAGTTAGTAAAATTTTGAAGAAATTCTCTCTTGCTTCACTTAATTATTTTGAGAGAAAGAAAATTTGTTATGCTCATGATCTTCACCTATATTTGTTTCAGCTTATGAAAAGCAACACATAAAAATTAGTCCCAAAGTGATAGATACCCAAGAAGGATAAAGAAAAGGAAAATGTCATGAAGATCATTGGACAAAATAAACTTGATTCTTAGTAATAGTTTTGAGATATGATGATGTGATATGTGAGTTATGTTGATGAGTAATTGTGCTCTAGTAAGAATATTGGTGTTAAGGTTTGTGATTCCCTATGCATGCATGAAAGTCAATAATCATGCAATGAAAATTATATCCTACTTGTGGTGCATTATTCGGTGTTAATTATGCTGAATGCTTGCTTATGAGATTATTTGTTTCTTGGTTGGTCGCTTCCCAATCTTTTTCTAGCCTTCATTTTGCACTAAGTATGACCTCTACTTGTGCATCCAAAATCCTTTAAACTAGTTTTACCACATGAGTCCACTATACCTACCTATATGCGGTATTCTTTTGCCGTTCTAAGAAAATTTTCATGTGCCATCTCTAATTTTCAAAATAAACTTCTCTTTTGTGTGTTTGTTTCGCTCGCGGAACGGTAATGAGTGGCTAATATTTTCCATGCTGGATGTGTTATTCTCAAGATGAGAGTTTATTCGCTTGTCATTGCACGAGAGTAAGGCAAAGGTCTTAGGGATGCCAAATAATAAATTCCTTGGAAAGTGTTGGTATGGAGGGCACCCGTGGATACGGCTAGCCATGGAAAGTGAAAGAATGATGGAAAAAGGAATAAACTTTATTTTCTGTTTGGGAACCACCTATCACATATCTAGCATGGAAAGTGTTGGGAACTCTAAGTCGTTTTCGTTGGTGGGATGGATACACCTCCCAAAATGTTTTTATCTCAAATTTTTCGCTTTGAGCTCTGGCACCTCTACAAATCCCTACTTCCCTCTACAAAGGGCCTTTCTTTTACTTTATGCAATTTTTATTTTGAAATTTGAGTCTCCATCTTCTCTCATAAAAAGCACCAACTAGGAGGCAATATGATCGTGATCAAGTATTGGGTGTAGTTAATATTTGAGTGTGTTTCATGAATGGATCAATGTTTGAGCATGATGGGCTAGGGATAACTTATTTTAGCATTGATATTTTGAAAGACAAGGTTGCTTGCTGATATGCTTGAGTATCTAAATTATTCTGTCGAAAATAGACTATTGCTTTGAATCACATAAAAGTCCAATGTCCATGCTATAAAGAAAAAGAATATGATATGACTTGAGGAACAACACTCGAGGACGAGTAGGAGTTAAGCTTGGGGATGCTGATACGTCTCCAAGGTATCTATAATTTTTGATTGTTCCGTGCTGTTTTATTATCAATCTTGGATGTTTTATAATAATTTTATAGTCATTTTATATCATTTTTGGTACTAACCTATTGACATAGTGCCAAGTGCCTGTTGCTATTTTTCCTTGTTTTTTACATTGCAGGAAATCAATATCAAACGGAGTCCAAATGCCACGAAACTCCATGATGATTTTTATGGGCTAGAAGGAAGGAAACGGGCCCTGGTTGCACCTGGGGGTGCCCTAAGGGGGGCACAACCCACCAGGGCACGCCAGGAGGCCCAGGCGCGCCCTGGTAGGTTGTGCCCACCTCGGGTGCCCCCCGGACCGCCTCTTTTCTCTATAAATACCACAATATTCCAGAAACCCTAAAAGCGTCGACGAAATATTCATCCAGCCGCAGAGTCCAGAACCACCAGATCCAATCTAGACACCATCACAGAGGGGTTCACCACTTCCATTGGTGCCTCTCCGATGATGCGTGAGTAGTTCCTTGTGGACCTTTGGGTCCGTAGTTAGTAGCTAGATGGCTTTCTCTCTCTCTCGCTGAATTCTCAATACAATGGTCTCTTGGATATCCATATGATGTAACTCTTTTGCGGTGTGTTTGTTGGGATCTGATGAACTTCGAGTTTATGCTCATTCATACCTTTTGTATCCATGAAAGTTATTTGAGTATCTTTGATCTCTTATATGCATGATCTCTTATAGCCTCGTATCTGTTCTCCAATATTTGGGTTTTGTTTGGCCAACTTGATCTATTTATCTTGCAATGGGAAGAGGTGCCCAGTAGTGGGTTCGATCTTACGGTGCTCGATCCTAGTGACAGAAAGGGAAACGACACGTACGTATCGTTGCTACTAAGGATAAAAAGACGAGATCTATATATACCACCATATAGATAAACGGATCTTGTCTACATCATGTCATCGTTCTTATTGCATTACTCCATTTTTCCATGAACTTAATACAATAGATGCATGCTGGATAGCGGTCGATGTGTGGAGTAATAGTAGTAGATGCAGGCAGGAGTTGGTCTACTAATCTTGGACGTGATGCCTATGTAATGATCATTGCCTAGATATCGTCATAATTATTTGAAGTTCTATCAATTGCCCAACAGTAATTTGTTTACCCACCATTTGCTATTATTCTCGAGAGAAGCCACTAGTGAAACCTACGGGCCCCGGGTCCTCTTTCTCATATATTTGCCTTGCGATCTACTTTTCCTTTGCATTTTTATTTAGATCTATTAAACTAAAAAAGTACGAAAATACCTTGTTGCGTTTTATCTTTATTTATTTTATTTGGCGTTCGATCTATCAAGCTACTACAATTTATCTCACGTCTGCTTGCCTATCTTGAGGCGCCGTACCCCGGAAGGGATTGACAACCCCTTTAACTCGTCGGGTTGCGAGGTGTTGTTGTTTGTGTGCAGGTGTTGTTTACGTTGTGTTGCTTGGTTCTCCCTCTTGGTTCGATACCTTGGTTTCATAACTGAGGGAAATACCTACCGTCGCTGTGCTACATCATCCCTCCCTCTCCGGGGAAATACCGACGTAGTTGCAGCTACCATCAGACCACACCATTGTGGTAGGGTGCTTGTCGTTGTTTGTCTCACCAACAATCTGCAACCTCAAAGTCACAAAGATATTGGTTGATGGTGGGGCCGGGTTGAATCTGATTTATCCAAAGTTCATCAGCAAACTTCAGATAGCAGAGGAAGAGCTCAAGGTTACTGATACATTTCAAGGGATCAACCCCGGCAGGACTCGCCCTAAGGGGAAGATCATGCTACCGGTAACATTCGGAGGGGAGTTAAACTACCGGACTAAGAAGATCGTGTTTGATGTGGTCGACCTCCCCTGCCGTATAATGGAATCCTTGGTCGCCCAGCTTTGGCCACATTCATGGCGGCATCCCACTATGCCTACAATACCTTGAGGATGCTAGGGCCGATATGCATCGTTTCTATTCCATCAGACGAGAAGGACGCAGTCATTTGCATGGATAAGATGTACCGGGAAGCAGTCGCGGCTGAGGCCGCTGAAGCCACTGTCCCCGCCAAGGAAAGTAAAGGAAAGAAGAAAGCTAACAAGGATGCTAGAAGGGAATCCGGGAAGCGTACCTCTTTGAAGTACGTTGCACCTGTTGATGACTTGCCGGAGAGTTCCAATAGCAAGAGATCCAAGGCTGCTGCACCTTTGTGAAAAAGGTCCCGGCAGGTGGGTCATGGCCGATGGTACCTTCACCATGGGTGCCACCCTTGATGACAAATAGGAAAGAACGCTCATTGCCTTCCTGCGGGCAAATATCGATGTGTTTGCCTAGCAACCATCTGATATCCCAGTGTTCCCAGGGAGGTAATCGAGCACCACCTTGTTGTCTACCCACATGCCCGACCCGTCAAGCAGAAGGTCCGGAATCAAGCCTTGGAGCGGCAGTTATTTATTGCCAAGGAGATCAAGAAACTTGAGGTAGCTGGTCTGGTCAGAGGAGTACTGCATCCAACGTGGTTAGCAAATCCTGTGGTGGTCCGCAAAGCTAATGGAATATGGAGGTTGTGCATAGATTTCACCGATCTGAACAAGCACTACCCGAAGGACCCATTGCCCTTGTCGCGCATCGATCAGATTGTGGATTCCACCTTCGGGTGCGACCTGCTTTCTTTTCTGGATGCCTACACTGGATACCACCAGATCTTTATATCCAAGGAAGACGAAGAGAAGACCGTGTTCATAACCCTAGTAGCATGTACTGATTTGCATGGATGCCCTTCGGGTTAAAGAGCGCCGGATCCACTTCTGCAAGGGGTAGTCCAGATTGGTTTTGAGTCTCAGGTGCATAGAACATTGAAGCTTACATGGATGATATTGTCGTCAAAACCAAGGACAGATCAACCCTCATTCAAGATTTAGAAGAGACGTTTGCTAATCTGTGCAAGATCAACTTAAAGTTGAACCCGGAAAAGTGTGTGTTTGGTGTTCCTTCCGGCAAGCTACTTGGCTTTTTTGTGTCCATCAGGGGATAGAGGCCAACCCCAACAAGATCAAGGCTATCAAGCAGATTCGAGCACCCAGGATAGTTAAGGATGTGAGTCGTTTGACTGGATGTGTTGCCGCACTTAGCAGATTCATTTCCAAGACTGCCGAGCGCGCCTTGCCGTTCTTAAAAATCTTGAAGAAGGCAGGACCCGTGGAGTGGACCCCGGAAGCAGACGCTGCACTGCAAGATCTGAAGGCCTATCTCTCCTCTGTGTCCACTTTGGTTGCTCCCAAACCACAAGAGCCGTTGCTGCTATACTTAGCGGCAACAATCAAGTGGTTAGTGCGGCACTGGTGGCACAACGGGAAGTGGATGAAGCAGCAGCCACAGCCATTGTCGCCTCCGGAGAGGAAAGTTAACACACCCTGGCGAGGTCAGATGCAGTTCAAGACAGAGAAGAGCAAGGCAGTGGAGGCAGCCCAAGGCAACAGCAAGGAAGAAGGTGCTGCAGCACCAGGTGTACTTCGTCAGCTCTCTATTGCAGGGGGCTAGATCCAGGTACTCTGGCGTGCAAAAGTTGTTTTTTGGCCTTGTCATGGACTCGAGGAAACTGTGCCACTACTTCCAAGCCCACGAAATCACGGTTGTCACCCATTTTCCTTTGCAACGGATACTCCGAAACCCGAAGGCAACCGGCAGGATAGTGGAGTGGGCCTTGGAGTTATCCAGGTTTGGATTGAGAGCACATCAACCATTCAGAACAGAGCATTGGCGGAGTTTATTGCAGAGTGGACACCAACCCCGGATGAGGAAGTGTTGGAGACAGTTATTCCCGGCAAGGAAGCAGCCCAGGAATGGATCATGTATTTCGATGATGCCTTTTCCCTACAAGGTGCAGGGGTCGGCGTGCTTCTCGTTTCTCCCATTTGGGAACACCTTAAGCATGTCGTCCAGATGCATTTTCCCTTGGAGAAGGCTACCAACAATACTACAGAGTACGAAGGGCTCCTTGTCGGGCTCAGGATTGCAATAGAATTGGGAATCCAGAAGCTGATCATCCATGGAGACTCGCAACTTGTGGTGAGACAAGTTAACAAGGATTACCAAAGTCCATTGATGGAGGCATACGTTGAGGAAGTGAGAAAGTTGGAGGAGTGCTTTGACGGATTGCAAACAGAGCACGTACCCCGTGCGGAAAACAACATTGCTGATCATCTATCAAAGTGCACTGCGCAAAAGCTCCCGTGGAACCAGGAACTTTTGTTCCCCATCTAACTCAGCCCTCTGTATCCCCGACAGTAATGGTCAAGAAAAGGAGGAAACTGGACTCCGGCAAGCCTCTCCCGGTAAAACCTCTCGAGGCTTCCGGCAGAGAGCTTGCCGGGAACAACTCCCCTTTGATCGCTGAGCTGGATGCTCCCGCCAGGCCATGGGTCCCCGCGGTTGAGGAGTGCGCCCGCATGAATGAGGAGGTGCCGCTAGTCCTCGTTGCCGAGCCTCAGGCTCCAACTTGGGCCCGACACATAGTCCATTTCCTCCAAACTGGAGAACTTCTCGAAGAGCAAGAAGAAGCTGATAGAGTAGCCCGGAGGGCCAGTATGTATCAGTTTGTTGACAACACGCTGTACAGAAGGAGGCCCAACGGTGTGAAATTGAAGTGCATTTGTCGGTAAGAAGGAAAGGAACTGTTGGCAGAGATACACAAGGGTATGATCGGCTCATACATCGGATCGAGGGCTCTGGTTGGAAAAGCCATCCAGCAAGGATTCTACTACCCACAGCCCTCTAAGATGCAGCTGAGTTGGTCACCAAATGTGGATCATGCCAGTTCCATTCCAAGAATATCCATCTGCATGTGCAAGTTCTTCAGACAATACCTTTGTCATGGCCGTTTTTGGTCTGGGGGCTCGACATCTTGGGTCCCTTCCCGCGTGCTACCGGGGGCTTTGAATTCTTCTTTGTTGCAATCGACAAGTTTACAAAGTGGCCGGATGTAGAGCCCGTGAGGAAGGTGACTGCTCAGTCAGCTATCAAGTTCTTGAAAGGATTGGTGTGCCGCTTCGGAGTCCCTGCTCGGATCATCACTCACAACGGCACCCAATTCACGAGCCACGCCTTCATGTAGTACATTCATGCCCTCGGAAGAAAGGACTAATTCGCCTCTGTTGCTCATCCAAGGAGCAACGGGCAAGCTGAGAGGGCGAACGCCGAAGTGTTGCGAGGACTCAAGACAAGGACATTTGATAAGCTGCAGAAGTGTAGCAGGCGATGGATCAACGAGCTGCCGGTGGTTCTTTGGTACCTCAAAATGACACCAAATCGAGCTACCAGGCAGACTCCCTTCTCCCTAGTCTATGGGGCAGAAGCAGTTATCCCCACCGAACTCATTTATGGGTCACCTCGAGTGCTTCCCTATGATGAAGTAGCGCAGGAACACCACCGGCGTGACGATGCTGTGCTACTCGAGGAGAATCGTCTCTGGGCTGCTACGCGTGCCGCACGCTACCAGCAAGCCCTGCATCGCTATCACAGCCGCAGGGTTCATGCTCGGAGTTTTGAGGAAGGCGGCCTTGTCCGTAGGCGTGTTCAGTCCGCCAAGGGTACAAATAAGTTGACGCCAAAGTGGGAAGGCCCTTACTGGGTAGTACGAGTCACCAGACTCGGCGTAGTCCGTCTGGAAACTGGAGATGGCATTCAGTTGCAAAACTCATGGAATATTGAGCATCTCCGTAAGTTCTACCCGTAAGGCGCGGCTGTCGGGCCCTGCCCGGCAGCCACCCTTTTGTACAGGCCTTGCTGATGTTGCATGTAACCCCTTGTACAAAGCCAGATGCAGACCCTGAGCAACAGAGAAATAAATGAAGCACTGGGGTCACCCGACAAGTTGCATGCATGCATAAGCATATCATGAGCATGGCATGTTCATATAGATAAGATCGCATGTGGCATCATTTTCATCTGCACGAAACTACAGGCTCCTACAGTGGACTCGGTCACAAAGAGGAGAAGAGAAGACAAACCTACATTGCGATCGCTCGCAAGCCAAACAGATAAGTTCTCTCTCTTATCCATGTGTGCTCTGTAAGTAAAAACTTGTGCATAAGAAAACCTCGTCACTTCCGAAACTTAGGTGCTCCCATCCCTTGACTCGAACGTTGCTTCGGTTGGGATGGTTGTAGTGGCCTTTGGCAAGAAGGTTTAGTGGGGGGGCTGGTCCCTCTTTATGATTTGTGCCCTGCAGGCCTAGCTCCGCGGCAGCAAAGTGAGGGTACCAGGAGGATAGCCTGCCAGGAAAACTTGTTTACTTCAATGTATAGAGGCATTTTGCCTCTGCAGGGACATATTACATGCACAAGTGTCCGACAAGGTTTATGTTTTTCGTTAATATGTTGATCAACAAGTACAGACCTTATAGAACACAAACATGGGTAAAGGAGATTACATAATTTAGATTAAAATTTGGCAAATGCCTACACATTTTAGGTTGAAAAAAGATAAATGCCCCGTGATGCCCTTTCTTGTCCGTTTCCTCCTAGGCACTGCGGTAGGAGGTGAAGGGGGCAAAGGGGGCGCCTAGGCAGAAGCCTAGCCTGACCCTGTCGAGCTCCAGGAAAGGTAGCCCAACAAGACCAGGAAGGCGCGGGCGAAGGTGATGGTGAAGAGATCGGCGGAGATGACCCGTCAACCGCAACCACCGGGGCCAGCAGGATGCGGTAGGGCGGACGTAGCTGCAGCCCGCGAGGAAGCCTGTCAGGGCCCAGCAGGAAGGCTGCTAGAGGAGCCGGGGACACCATCTCCACCCCTGCACATCACCTTGCCGGAGAGGAGATGCAGGTGCGGATGGTGGTGCTGCCCCCTGACGATGTCAGTGTGGCTGGTGCTGAGCCGAAGTCAGAGTCATTGCCCTCCCGATCGATGTCGTCATCATCGCTGTCACTATTCTTCTTGTCGCTATCGCTCGAGGAGGAGATTTTGTCATCGGTCGAGCTCTCCGTGCAACACCCTAAGCGAGCACCAGAACTCCCAAAGATCTTGACGGAAAGAAAATCGCCTCCATTAACTTAAAATGGAGGATGTGCACTTCAGACAAGCTATGGGCGCGAGCAAAGGTCTTCCAGCCACGACGGAAGAACATGACATGAGGGGCGGAGAAATTCACATCCACTCGCATGATGCCATTCCCCGCAGACCCTCCTGTGCAGTTTCAACGCGCATGGCTGTTCGAGCTCCATCGCCCTTGCGAATGGGGTGGGAAGACGGAGGAGGCCACACAGAGGCTTATACAGCCCAATGAGGAACTCCAGAGGCTGGTCTCTGACTTGGGCTTCCATCGAGGGAGGGGCGTTCGGTGGGGGCGTGATCAGAGCATCCTGCTCGGCCCCGTGCGCCACGACGACCACGACCTCCCCATCCCACCTCCTCTCGTAGCGGGCTCCGCCGCCGCGTCTTCGGAGGGAGGAGAGAGATGCTGCCAAGCAGAAGTTCTCATTGCCACTAGAGCAGGGCCGGATCCTCGACGTCTCACCATGATAGGAGAGGGCTACTGCAGGAATGGGGGGAGAAGGAGGTGTAAAAAAATGCCTTGCCCCATGTCCCCTTTTATAGGTGGCCGAGGTAGGGGCTGGATTTTTCCATGAAGCCGCCCCGTTCGACCAATCCGGATCCCCCTCACCATTAACGGCTCGAAGAATCAAGGCCGACCCCCTGCACCAATCCACGGTGCCTGGCTTTCTGCCATGGCACTCATTCCAGCGCCCTCTACATCCTCCACCAACCTTACGCAATGCATGCGATACACGTGGCATAAGCGCTTGGGGCGGGAAAGGTAGTGGGGTGGCGGTTACCGCCCTGTGAACACGGTACATGGGTATCCTTCGGATCATGGCCCATTATCTCCCCCACTGCAATTGGCATTACGTGATGCGCGGGAGAACTGGAAACTCACCTGGGCTCGGGTAAATAAAGAAGCAAAGAAGAGCTCAAAGAACAAGCAACTACTGCCCTCTCGCCTGTGCAAACTTGTGGACCGAAGATGCAACACACTAGTGGAAATCATGGCAATCATGTCATGTGAGCAAATGGTAGACATAGGCAATGTGCATGACATATCGCTAGAACAAACGCAAAGCAGGATCATTGTATCATCATAGGATTTGGTCATAAACGAAACATGGCAAGAACAAGTGATATCTCCACCTAGCTTGCAAATACACATACAAGTAGTAGAATCAATCATCATTTGTAATGCAAAGCACGGGTCACAAATGCATGACAAGAGCATGGGGATTATCATATCAAGCATAGTGAGCATGGCAATATGGGCAAATGATACATAATGGACAATAACCCATAACCATGTTGAGGGCCATGTAGAAGAAATGCATGAAGTCTTTGCATGAAGGGAATGGTGGTAAGGACAATCCACGGGATCCCAAGTCATTGTTGCTCTCTACAGCTCGTTTCGTCAACTCATGGGATTGTGAGGTTGACAAGTAAGCATGGGTACCTACACAACAAATACACAAATGAAAGAAATTGTGTGTGCGGTAAATGTGCACATCATCCATCATAATGTGTATGTGCACGTGTGAGTTAGCACAATATAAGCATCACTCGAAGAAATTTGAGGCATAATATAGGAACATGTCATCCATCATGAAAGAATAGTTGTTATGTATGACACGATGAGGACACAAATTGAGCATGCAATTATAGCAAGTGTATGGCACAACAATAGCATTGTTATTCATGTGATGCATATGGTGCACACAATCATGTGAATCATGCAATGCATGTGATGTATCAAAATATCCTAAAATGTATGAGGAAACTATGGGGGTCTCCTCATGAGCAATATTGGAAACATCATATGGAGAAAATGGACAACATCCAAAACAATGCATATCCGAAGCTAGGTGGTCATGGCATGGCATATGATTGCGACGATGCAAAGGGAGCATATCAATATCATCACAAGAGAAACAAATGCCAATAACCATGGGCTTGTCATCTATGACATATGTGCAAATTGGGTTTATTTTAATGGCATCTGCATAGTTACTACGAAGAGATTGCAAATTGGACATACTTTTGATCTCATGCAAGCATATGACAAGTCAAGCGGATTGGCAAACATGATGTGACTGAGAGAATTATCACAAGAAAACCTATGTAACATAGCATCACAACTAATAGACTCCACATGGCAATCATCAAACTCATCATAAATGGGTAAATCATCGCATGGCGAAATCATACTAGCATGAAGCATGGTGTCGGTGTCAAAATCGGCGGATCTCGGGTAGGGGGTCCCGAACTGTGCGTCTAGGCGGATGGTAAAAGGAGACAAGGGACACGAGGTTTTTACCCAGGTTCGGGCCCTCTCGATGGAGGTAAAACCCTACTCCTGCTTGATTAATATTGATGATATGGGTGGTACAAGAGTAGATCTACCACGAGATCAGAGAGGCTAAACCCTAGAAGCTAGCTTATGGTATGATTGTTGTTCGTCCTACGGACTAAAACCCTTCGGTTTATATAGACACCAGAGAGGGCTAGGGTTACACAGTCGATTACAATGGGAGGAGATATACATATACCGATCGCCAAGCTTGCCGTCCACACCAAGGAAAGTACCAACCCGACACGGGACCAAGTCATCAATCTTGTATCTTCATAGTCCGTGAGTCCGCCAAAGGTTATAGTCCGCCATCCGGACACCCCTAATCCAAGACTCCTCAAGAGCCCCTGAACCAGGCTTCAATTACGACGAGTCCGGCGCGCAGATTGTCTTCGACATTGCAAGGCGGGTTCCTCCTCCGAATACTTCATAGAAGATTTTGAACACAAGGATAGTGTCCGGCTCTGCAAAATAATTTCCACATTCCACCGTAGAGAGAATAATATTTACACAAATCCAATATGCTGACGTATTTCGCAGCATGACACCACGGCCAAGCCTTTATTCCAAGCCTTTACACAAATCCAATATTCTCAATGAAAGCACAAATGTCGGTGTCAAAACCGGCGGATCTCGGGTAGGGGGTCCCGAACTGTGCGTCTAGGCGGATGGTAACAGGAGACAAGGGACACGATGTTTTTACCCAGGTTTGGGCCCTCTCGATGGAGGTAAAACCCTACACCTGCTTGATTAATATTGATGATATGGGTGGTACAAGAGTAGATCTACCACGAGATCAGAGAGGCTAAACCCTAGAAGCTAGCCTATGGTGTGATTGTTGTTCGTCCTGCGGACTAAAACCCTCCGGTTTATATAGACATCGAAGAGCTCTAGGGTTACACAGAGTCGGTTACAATGGGAGGAGATCTACATATCCGTATTGCCAAGCTTGCCTTCCACGCCAAGGAAAGTCCCATCCGGACACGGGACGAAGTCTTCAATCTTGTATCTTCATAGTCCAGGAGTCCGGCCAAAGGTTATAGTCCGGCCATCCGGACACCCCCTAATCCAGGACTCCCTCACATGGCAATAGGTGGATCAACATCATGCAAGCAATCAATGTCAAGAATGTCCACTAGTGGGACTAGAGCATCACCTTCACCTATGTTACCTTTGGCATTCCACTCAAGTGGTGTAGGTGAGGTGGTAAAGACCAAATGGCGGTCATCATCATCATGATGGAACCATGTGGGGGTGCATCATATTCCACCATGGCCATTGTCTTGTCCAAAGGAAGGATGAAATTGTCGAGAATCGGCGCGTCATCATATATGGGACCTAGAACCAAATGAGAAGACACAATAGAGGTAGAGTTAAGTCTTTAGAGTTCAAAATGTCATCACATGACCTATCAACTACCACACTCTCTCCATGTGGTGTATCACTCACTCCCTCAAAACAGGTGCACTCAAAGTCACATATGGTGGAGTCACTCACCTCACTCAAGTGGTGGGGGTTGTGGCTCTCCTCACATGGGAATTGGGGCAAGTCATCATATATGGGGCTAGTGGTGAACTGTTGTCACTCTCAATATGGTTGCACAAGTCATTCAAGTCATCATACGTCGTCGTGGTCGAAGGGAAAATCCCAGGCTCAACCATCTCGTCACCGTCGCCGTGGATGAAGGCCGAAGATGGGATATCATCACTCTCTTCCATGACCGAAGGGAAAATCCCATGCTCGATCATATCGTCACCGTCGCCATGGGTGAAGGCCAAAGATGGCACATCATCACTCTCGCCTCCAAGATGGAAGCATTATCCTTGCTCGCCACCTTGTTGCTCGCCTCCAAAGCATGTTCCTTGATTGGCTCCGTAGTTGTAGTCCTCTCCGCACCATCTTGAAAAAGAGTTGTGGTAGACTTGGCATCGTCAATGCCACAAAGCGGTATGGTGGTGAAGTCGAACCTGGGAGCGTCGTCTCGGAGCTCGTCGGGCTTGGACATCTTGGTGGTACTACCATCATGCTAACTGCTGTGGAGCTTGGTCGTTGCGAAGTGAGCTTGGGGTGTACAAGCCTTGGCCTTCATGAATTCTTTTTCCACCATGAGAGCACCAAAGTAGTTGTCGTCGAGGGATGTGTAGTTCTCACAAAAGATAGTTTATCTTGTGGATGTCCTTGTTCAATCCCATCATGAAGTGGAACTTCATCGAATGGGTTCGTGCACGCTGGCTTGTCGCAAGGCTTTCTTCATCTTCTTGAAGTACTCATCGATGGACTTGGATCCTTGTATGGTGTTCTCTAATTGGTGTAGAAGATGTTCTCTGTAGGTGGAAGGCACAAACTCTCGCCGCATAGCTCTCTTCATCTTGGGCCAACTCATTTTAAAGGTCTTCAAAGGTGTATGAAGCCACCATGTCGACGCGTAGTCATGGAAGTTACTTGTGGTGCACTTCACTTGATCTTCATAAGGGACTTGGAGTAGCTTGAGGTAGTCATCCATCTTGCGCTCCCACTCAAGATACTCCTCGGGGTCTTAAGTTCCATAGAAAGGAATCACGTGGTCAGTGTCGAGGTCGTAGTAGCTCGTGGAAGTCGCGGACTTGAGCTTGGGGAGCTTCTCTTGAGCGTAGTCTTGAGGTGCTTGTTGGCGAAGATGTCACGTATCCAAAGACGAAGATGCCTTGTAGTCGCTTAGCAAAGATGCCAAGGTAGATGGTGAAATCGTCGAGCTGTGGTTGGTTTGAGCTCTTGACCTTCACGTTCTCATTGGTGATGGTGTTGATGCCGATGTGACCTTGCCGGAGATGGTAGCTCAGAAGCATGTGCACTTGAGCGTCTTCTCGAAGATGAGGAAGATCTCTTGAAGGACTTGATGAGGGCTTTGATCTCCTCCATTTGAGCATCCATCTTGGCGTCCAAGTTGTTTTTCATGGCACCAAACTCGTCATTGTTGTTGTAGATCGAAGCAGGTGTGCTTTGCCTATCCATCACAAGACTCGAGCAAATGTGAGTGGAAGAAAGGAAAGAACTAGACCAAATGTACCTTGTCCAATTTTGAGGATGGATCAATGATCACTCAATAATGTATTATGGAAATAGCACAATTGAAATCGGATCTTGTCAATTCTCACACCTACACAAGTAAGGCTTATGGAGTAGCTTGGTGAGGATAGTGGCACAAAAATTTGATGCAATTGTTAGCAAGAGTCAATAATGTTGAAAGAGATTCACAAATTCGCAAGTGAAACAATTAGACCAATAGCAGTATGTGGCACACGGAAACACACACACACGGATAGATAAATGAGGACGTGCAACCAAGGAATGAGCTGAAAATGTGGAATCCACGGAAAATGCTCTTGTTGCACAATGTTAGAGAGACGCTAGCACGATTGCTCAATAGGTGGATACGAGACCTGTGCACAACCTACAAAGCAAAAATGCAACAACTTCTATCCCAAGTATGCTATATGTATGATGTTCCTTTGTCTCTCTCAATTTGATCCAAGATATCAGATATGACAATCCTATGTGTAATGTGGTATGATGCTATGGCTATTGCTTACAAGCTCTTTGTTTTTCTCTATTGCTTAAAACCTTTTCCTTTTTTTGGCCACTTATGCGAAATGCACAAACCAAGATAGAAATTGTGTATATGCGGGAACAATCTTGTGACACAAGAGATGATATGATGATACCAAGATGATATGGTATGTATGCAAAGGAAGGTACAGATCAATGATCACTAAAGTGCACAAGTAACGTTACCGGCCATACTCAATGGAAAATCCCGATAGGCAAGTGACACAAAGATGGCTTGGGGTTAACAAATCAATGGCAAGGATAATGTACAATGGTGTTGTCGAGGTTACCGTCCTTGCTGACGGTTAAGGGTGTCAAAATGATGAAGTGGTCAATGTCGATGACGACCTTGTGGCGATGATGAGTGGCAGTGTTGCCGATGTTGAAACGTTCCAAGTTAGCCGAAACACCCCAGGAAACAGAAAAACCGTGAACTCAAAATCTCAAATGTCAAATGGTGGTAACAGAATGTGGTCGTGGTTTTGGAAGCTCAAAGGGATTGCGAAAATGCGATGATTGGTTTTGGAGTACGCAATGCGGAAGTGGCGGTTATGGTGGTCGTCTATACATGGGGTTGGAGTTGAAGTTGCCATCCCTAAGTAGCCTAAACACCTTAGGAGACACAAACCACAACTCGGACAAGCTCAAACAAAATTGGGTTAAGTTGAGGTGGCGGAAGTGTATGGTGGGCAAGGTTATGTGGTAGTTATGGTGGAGGTTGATGAAGAAGTAACCATCCCTAAGTAACCGAAACACCTTAGGAGACTCAAATCACTACTGAAACAACCACAAATGCAATGGGGATCAAAATGGGTTAGGATGCGGAAGGCTACGGTGGTATTGCGGATGATATTGTAGAAGGCCTAGGAAATTTTGCCAAAGTTCCAAAAACTTTCATGGTGTAAAATGGTGGTGAGACCAAGGTGAGGTCCTCAGTCACATCAATAGCTTCAAAATGCGCGAAAGAACACTCAAATCGGAGTTAGGAATGAAAAGTTGTGATGAAAACGGTGAAGAAGGGTGATGCTGAAATTTCGGGGAACGTTTCTGGTTAGGCCAGAAGTTCCGGGGAGGTGGCCGGAAGTTCCGGGAGTCGCGGAAAGGTTTAGGGAAAGCCGGGAGATTTTGGGGGTAAACTTTCTGTTTAGCCCGGAATCTCCGAGGCTAGGACGGAAGTTCGAGGGGGAGTTCGAGGGTCGTGGAATTTCTTCCGAGACGAACCCTAAATGCTAGATCTGAGAATGGGGGTGGAAAAACTCAATTTCCAAGGGCAAAATTGAGAAGATTTCGTGGATGGAAAATGGGGGAAAAGATGGGGAAGGCTAGATCCATTTGGAACGCTTCGAATCCATGGATCAAAATCAACAAAACATCATCCAAACCAACAAATCACAAAAACAATTGGGGCTATTTTTGGTGGGGATTTTCAAACTTAGGACAAAATCAACAAAATTAGGCTAGAAAAAGAGGGGTAGACTCCAAAATCGTGATCAACGTTGCTCATGATACCAAGATGATGTAGGGTGGAAACCTAGGGGCCAATCTTTCACGATTTGGAGGGGGGTTTCCGAAGAACACGAAGAACACACAAAGAACACAAGGGGAAAAACTAGAGGAAGCACTCAAATTGACTTGATCCAATCACACGTGCACTAGATCCACATACACAAAGAGGGATACAATGGTCCAAATCCAACACAATAAGATACAAGAGGTAACTAGTTCATCCCAATCCTTGGAGGAGTTGAGGTCTTGAATCCTTTGGAGGATCTTCCCTAGATGGGGTCTTGAATCCACTAGGGATCTTCTCACATGGAGGCCTTGAACTCCATGGGAGTGGTATCTCCCTCTCTCAAGAGTAGAGGTGGGTAGGAGCAAAGCTCACATACAAATGAGCTATCATATTTGCTAACCCTAGAATGGAGGAGGGGATGAGTATATACAGTGATAGCCACGAAGGGGTAAGTGAGGCGCGAAAGGGTACATGGGCCTTGGCCCGAGTCAATCCGTATGATCCGGACAGCCGCCCGGATCACCCGGACCCCTGACACCTGGATCATCCGGACCATCATCCGGATCATCCGGACAACCACCTGCATGTGCATTTTGGGCTGAAGCCCATGTACCCTTTCGTCCCTCTGGCCTATATAAACGACTCCACCTCCACTTTTCTAGGGTTAGCAATAGATTAGCTCATTTGAGAGAGAGAGAGAGAGAGAGAGAGAGAGAGAGAGAGAGAGAGAGAGCATTGCTCATCCACTTGACATATACTCTACTGGACACCGAGGCCTCCATGGAGAATATCCCAAGTGGATTCAAGACCCCGCCAGGGAAGATCCCCTCGTGGATTCAAGACCCCATCCCCGGATCGGGAAGAACTCACGCCTCTTGTATCTTCCTTTGTTGAGTTTCAATCTTGTATCACTCTTTGTGGTCATGGATCCAGCACATGTGTGATTGTTCTCGTTGATTTGAGTGTTTTCCCTCGTGTTTCCTCTCGTGTGTTCGTCGTGTTCTTCATGGGATTTCCTCGAAATCGTGAAAGATCGGCCCTAGGGTTTCCACCCTACATCATCTTGGTATCAAGAGACTTGGTTGATCATGAATTTGGAGCCCCTACCCTTTGATTTCAGCCTAATTTTGTTGATTTTGTCCCAATTTTGAAAATTCCCCACAAAAATAGCCCCAACTTTTTTTTTCATTTGTTGGTATGATGATGTTTTGTTGATTTCCGTGAATTCTTGTTGTTGCAAGTGGATCTTACCTTTCCCCACCATCCCCACCACGAAATCCATCAAAATCCACGAAATCTTCGAATTTCTCCATGTTTTCGAGTTCATCCCGAACCTCACCCACGAGCAGTTGACCTGCTTGGATCATCCGGACCTTAACCCGGATCATCAGGACTCGCCCGGATCATCCGGCTTCAGCCTGACAGAACTACACTTGTGTAGTTTTTGTCCTCTGCCACTTCCGCCACCGCATTACCACTTTGACCACCACCATCCCACTTCCCCTAACCCCTCGACTTATCCAACCGTACCACCGCTTTCCGCTACCACCATTTGACTTTGGTTTTTGAGAATTTGAGTTGTGGTTCTCCATTTCCTAGGGTGTTTCGGCTAACTAGGGACGGGTTGTCATCGGCATCACCGTCGCTCATCTTTGACATGGACTCGCCATCGACTACGACCACTCAACCATTTTGACACCATCAACCGTAAGCAAGGACGGTAACCATCAACCATAGCCCATTTTGCGTCACTTACCCCATCGTGACTAGCCATTTCAGTATTGCCGGCAACATTACTTGTGCACATTAGTGATTATAGTTTCCATTGCATACATACCATATCATATTGTACAAGCATCTTGATATAATCTCTAGTGTCACAAGGTTGTCACTGCATATACACAATTGCTATCTTGGTTCGTGAAGTTTTGCGTAAGTGGCCACCAAAAGAGCTCAAAAGGAAAGGAGCCAACAAGCTTTTAAGCAGAGAGAGATAAGCAAAGAGCTTTTAAGCAAGAACGATAGCATCATACTACATTAAGATTGCCATACTCGATCATCTTGGATCATATCACTAGAACACCATACGTATAGCATACTTGGGATAGAAGTCGTTGCATTTTTTGCTTTATAGGTTGTGCACAAGTATCGTATCAGCCTATTGTCAATCGTGCTAGAATCACTCCAGTGTTGTGCAACAAGAGCATTTTCCATGGATTCCACATTTTGAGCTCCATTCTTGGTTGCACGGCCCCATTTATCTTTCCGTGTGTGTGTTTCCGTGTGCCACATATTGCTATTGGTCTACTTGTTGCATTTATGAATTTGCGAATATTTTGCAAAATTGTTGAGTCTTGCTAACATTCGCATCAAATTTTGTGCCACCATCCTCACCAAGCTCCAAAAAAGGCTTTATTTGTGTATTTGTGAGAAATTGACAAGATATGGTACCAATTGTGATATTTCCGTGCTACACTATTGAGTGATCATTGATCCATTCTCAACATCGATTAGGGTACATTTGGTATAGTTCTTTCCTTTCTTCCACTCACATATTTGCTTGCAATGATGGATAGGCCAACTACTTCTTCGAACCCACTCTTTATCGAGCAAAATGACGACTCGAATACATTCATCACCAAGAACCACCTCTTTGGCGCGCAAAGAGCTTTGCACCAAGAACAAGAAGCTTTGAGAGACCGCATCGACTTACTCGCCACTGACTTGCGATAATCCGAGCAACATACAAGAGACTACTTCAACACCAAGCTCGATGCACAAAAATAGGAGAGTAATGCAAGGATGGATGAGATCGACGCCTTCTTGATCAACCGTTCTTATACATCTTCATCATATTCAAGACGGAGTCACTCAAGTCGACATTCTTCGAAATCCTCTTCGGATGCAGGTCCTCCTCGAGCTCCTTCGTATCATCGTCGCCAAGACCATGAAGTTCATCAAGCTCCACAACACCCATTCCATGGCAATGGTTTACAAGGCCGTCTCCATGAACGTACACGCCAACGGCAAAAAGCTAATGAGCCTCTGATCCAAGAGCAAGCTCCAATCCGCCAAGATCGGCAAGAACAACAAGATGGTGATGTCGTTCAACAAGAAAGACAACGTCGTGAGGAACAAGCCCCTGAAGCCCAACAAGCTCTACGCGAATCAAATCAAGTCATCAATGTGTGAAACCGTCAAGTATGTCTGCAAGAAGAGACCCTCCGCCGAGAGCGCCCAGAAGAAGCCGCTCGTCGTGATGAGCTTCAAGAAATGAGGAACCATGCAAAATTCCACAACCTCAACGACAAAAGAATCAAGCGGAGCATGAGGAGCAAGTGGCTCAAGATCCCGCTCCACTGCACAAGCGTCCTCATCATCACCATCAACCCCAACACAATGAAGAGCACCGCTATAGCAAGCTCAAGTTCACCATGCCCAAGTTCTCCGGAAGCAACGACCCCGAAGAGTACCTTTCATTTCACAACTATGAGGAAGAGAAGAAGATCACCATGGCATCCCTTGAGTTCCAAGACTACGTCCTCATTTGGTGGGAGCAAGTCATTGAGCGCTATGCAGTAAGGGGCGAACCACCCATCACAACATGGAATCAAATGAAGGATGTCATGAGAGTGCGTATTGTGCCAAACTACTATAACCGCGACCTCTTCCAGAAGTTACAACTCCTCAAGCAAGGCACCAAGGCCGTTGTAGAGTATTACAAGGAAACGGAGATTTCCATGATTTCAGCTAATGTCACGGAAGATGATGAACAAATTATGGCATGGTTCTTGAATGGACTCAATGATCCTATCAAGAAGATCGCCGACTTCTAACCTTACTCAAACCTCATCGAGCTAGTACATCAAGCTACCAAGGCGGAGTGACAAGTGTAAGATGACAACAAGTATGCCAAGTTCTCTTCCAAATCCTACGGCTCCACCTACAATCAATCTTCACCGACTACGACGCCGCCTTCCATGACAAAACCTTCTACAAGCAACTGCGACAAGTCAAGCTACAAGAAAACTTCGACATCTTCAAGTCATCCTCCTACCACAAGCAACTTCAAGCCGAGAGCTTCATCATCATCCACTCCAACCGATGAGCCTGTCAAGTCGAGTTCCATCAAATGCTTCACATGTGGAGGCCGAGGCCATAAGACTTTCGAGTGCACCAACCGGTGCACCATGATCGCTAACGACGATGGTACCTACAAATCCATGAGTGAAGAAGAAATGGAGGCCCATGAGCATGTGGTTGTGTACCGGAAAGTGAATGAAGATGAAGATACACTACTACAGGATGTTGCTAACGTGACACTACGATCAGAGTTCCTTTGACGAAACTGTGTGTGATGCATTAATCGCAAATGGTGATGTAAAAAAACCATCAAAAAAGATGGAAAACTTTTGCGATGGCGGATACATCAAACACGGTTCAGATTTTAGTTGCATGTGCGATGCTGGGCATACGGTTCAGTCCAATGAATTTTTTGCGATGAGGCAGACGAACAGAAACGGGCAATCAGACGAAGGTGTGTGCAATATACGGCATACAGTTCACTCGGATGAACTATTTGTGATTAGGCAACAGAAAAGAAACGGTCAGCCAGGTGAAGAGGTGTGCGATATATGGCATATAGTTCCCTCGGATGAACTGTTTGCGTTGAGGCAAGAGAACAGAAAGGGTTCAACTTAACAAGATGTGTGTAATACGCGACAAACATGTCTGTACTCGGAAATGTGTGGGAAGACCAATAACAACATAGACGATTCTTGTTAACAAGCTGTGTGGGTTGTGAGCAAACAATTGCTGGTATACAATTGTCAGTGATTGATGAGTTCATCACCAATGGGTTCCATTGTTTAGTCCATGTGCGATGTCATTTGCTCTATCCGCACAACATCTACGCTCTGTCTGCAGAGCATTAGCATATATACTTAAAAAGACAGCATTGCATAACCAGATTAAGCATACAATTACACAAGTGACTACACACATAACATTTCCACACACCAAAGTAAGCAATTACATACATACTAAACTAGGAGAAACGAGGATCTAATCATCTACTTCTTGTTGCGACGAGGCTTGCCATTGCTCTACTTCCGGATGGATCCCTAGCCGTTTCTGGGAAGGAGGCATTTCCTCATGTCAACGATCCGCCTTTACATCTCGTAGCTCGTGTACGCTTCCTTGGCCGCGTACACGACGTGAGCTTTGTCGAGTTCCTCCCTCCAGGACGAATGCCAGGCATGCTTCTCCTTGTTGCAGGAATCCTTCATGTCTCTGTAGTAGGGATCGATGATGGCCTCGGTGAGGTGAACCTGTGAGTCCTTCTCAAGCTCGTTCCTGCCCCAGATCTTGTATTGGCCCTGGACGTCGACAAGATTCTGGCAGGCGATGCCCGAATTCTTGAGCACCTTTACATCATTGGTGATGTCCACCGTATCGAACATGTAGTGGGGGTTGTTGAAAAACCTGGCAAAACGCTTGCAAGGCCTTGTGGCCAGGTAGTAGTGGTAGATGAGAACGTGATTGTGCACGCACATCTGGGTGACGGCTACCTTGGGACGAGACATGGAACGAGCACGGGTGTACTCGAGGTCGAACCCGACTACCTTGTAGTTCTCCTCAGCAAGCAGCAGCTCCATGATGTGGATGGAGTGCTCTACCCAGACCGGATTGGTGGTGTACACCACTGAGAGCTCCGTGAACCTTCTGTGGGTGTCCACAACGGCATGCATGGTGAACTACTGCTCGGCGTCGGCAGCCGCTCGGAGCGCCATTGGAGTTGCGCAGGATACCCTCTAAGAATTTGTCATGGTGGGTGTGCTTCTTGCAATAGTGGGGCGCAATTGAAAGGTTGAAGAGACACAAGGGTTAAATGGCCGCTTTAATAAATGGGGGCCGGCCGGCCTGTAATCGTCACGTCTTGTCACCGTGTTCATAGCAGAGAATTCTAGTGCACGCTTGACAACATTGCACGTGTTTCGTTTGACCATGCGTGGGCTCGATGAGGCACCAAATGGATCGTCGGTGAGGTTGTTCCCGCGCTACCGCGCAGTTTACCGTGCAAGCTTCCAGCCCGGCTAGTTTGGCCACACGTCGGCTAGAAGAGGGACAAATCATGGACATTTATTGGCAAAAAGCTTTGTAAAAACGAAGTGTGTGGAATGACTTCGGTCACAAGTTTACCCATGGGTGATGAGGTCAAAGTTACACAGAAGGGTGATGATGGACACTTGGGTCCAATAATTAATTCTACGCTCTACAAGGCACGCGGTTGAAGAAACCAACTCTATGCAATAATGTCGAAGATCACAGTCAAGTTAGCTATACAGATCATGTGCTATGAGATCGACAAGGTAAACACATTTGAGAATGCTTAATAAAATCTAAGTCCATTGCATATTAAGGTCAAAATAATGCTACCAATATACGAGTCTCATACAATGCCATTTCAATGATTGTACCACAAAATCTTGAAATATTACGAGGTTCAAATTCCAGAGTTATATGGCTCAAATTCGAAGATTACAAGGTTCAAACTGATATTAGAAATGAAATTCAGCTCATCAGCTGCAAACGCTGGCGTTGATCCGCTGAACATGGATATAAGAGAGGTTCAAACTAATATTACCACTTGTAAGCTGGTTTTGAAACCTCATAATTTTTGCAAAGGGGTCAGCCACTGAGAAGTCATGTATGGGGTTGACACGATGAGTTCGGATTACTCTATCATCTGAAGTTCCAAAATGAAATTCAGCATTTTCGGAGCCTATTCCATTCTACCATAGCCGTCGGCGCTGATCAACAAACCATTCACTTTTGCGAAATAAATGTAGGAAAACCTCATTACCTTCAGCACCCTTGCTCTGACAACAAAGAACCTGCCGAATATAATCTCCGGTAAGGTCCCTCGGTAGGAGTTCAAAGTAATTTCTGAGAGATGAAGATCTGGGCATCCGATGTGATTGTTATATTGTATCACATTATCCACCACCGGGACTAATCTTATCTGCAAAGGAAGAAAATGTGGTATTGCCTACATGCAGTTTTGAACACTACTACAGGCCTAATTGGTTTGCAGGATTTGTAAAATGCACTAACGTGCCATCTTCGATCCGACATGATTAACATGGGCATTTGATTACAATCTAGAAAAATGTAGCGTTCTTCACAAGAGGTTGGAGTGGATGAAAAGTTCCCTAAGAAAACTAGTACAGATGAATCCTAAGGAGAAATGCTTATAGATTGTAACCATATGAATCAAGCAACCAATATGGGGGGGAGCATGTATTTACTGAAACCCTCCAAAAATCCTTTAGAAATCGTAGTACATTGTCATTGTAAACTTGGAAAAAGGTGTCACAAATTGAACTCCCTTACGGTTAACATTTAACAGGAAAGGAACATCACCTCGATATATAGCTTCTCCAGGCATGGAAAGCGTCTCACGAAACTGACAACTTGGTCCAGGTTGGGGCCGACAGATTCTAGTGCCAAGACCTTCACTGTGCGCAGTTTCGGGGTCAAGCTTGTCGGTATAATTAATGGATGACAGACGAACATACATTTTCAAAATTAGAAATAATGTTAATTTCTAGAAGGAGATGTAGAAGGCGGATGTTGTACCTGAACGGGTGTGGATCCAATAACAAGTTCTGAGTATTTGTTAGACGAGTAGCCCACCACTATCAATTTCGGCGCAGAAATGAGATTGATTCTTGTTGGCCCTTCTTGATCAACTACAAGTAATCTCTCAAGTGAAGGTGTGTCCTCAATGACCATACAGTGGTACACATCTTGTGATGTCTTTTTGCAGCACCAGCAACACACATAAATAGTCCGGAGAGTCATGGAGGTGATGTGGAAGCTACTCAACCCATTGATCGCCTGAGAACGAAGGTACTCGAGTGCATGTCATGGTGGAACACGATCACCTATGGGGCCATTGGCCCCTTGTGGTTCGGTGAGGGCGAAGGTCACGTTGCACAAAGAGCACAAGCCATGAAGCAACGCGATAGTGGTGACACTGGTGATTTTTACCCAGGTTCGAGCCGCTGAGAAGCGTAAAACCCTACTCCTACTTTGGTGCATTGAGGGAAAGAACCCGATGGGCACGCAATGCTCAAGCCCGGCAAGGTCATCTCGGGGAGAGCAGCTACGCGCGTACAAATGTGTAAGGGTCCGAATCCTTATCTAGTTTGCCATGGCCCTCCTTTTATAGGCTAAGGGGTAACCACAGTGGCAAAACAATCATTATCTAGTGATTACATAGCTAACAGTGCTATCATACCTAACTCTGGCAGTTAGGACAAAGTGCATTAAATGCACTTCTAGGTGTCATTGCTGAGGATGCAGCCCGGCAAGCCTGTCGCGCTGCTTAATCATCTTCTGCTTATCTGCTTGACACGCCTCTAGACGGGTGTCATATAGAGGTGATCTGCCTTCCAAATGGCTGCCACGTGCTTAGTAGAAGCCACTTAATCACCTTAGGGGCTCGACACCGCATTGACAGGTGATTGGCGTCATGGTGCGGTGGAGCGGTGGCTCCTTAGCGGGGAGATTTGCCCTTGGCGGCCCCGGCAATCCTGCTGGGGAAACCTTGGACTTGCCTTTGGGGTGGCCTTGACCTGACCAGGCTCTCCTGCCCGGCAAGGGAGGCTTCCCAAAGTGATATCTTGTTGCCTTGGCTTGTCTTGGTCTTTTTGCTCCGCCCTTTGATCTCTCAAAGAGCCGCTTCTCTGGTTGGTCTTGACTTGGATGTTTTGTGTAGTTGTTTGATATCAACATGCCTGTGTACAGTCCGGGCAACATAAGCGAATGTTTGTTGCACTGACAGGAGCCCCTAGGCCTAGCCCAAACATGCTACCGAGCATCGTTGGGGTAGGCCCTATCAGGTACACAGGTAAATACTTGTGATGATAGTCTCCTCTTCCTTGATATTTTCCTTGCTTCTTCATTAACCTGTGCTTGAATCGGTTTCCGGTTTTCCCGTGAGTCATGCAAGACGACGTGGGGAAATTTATCTCATGATCCGCGTGCTGCCCACATCCCATTTTCACGGGGTGGTAACTGCCATTTCACTCGTTCTACCATTTCGGCCGTTTCCGCCACATACGCTGCATGCATTGTGCAAGGTTGGTGGCTGTCGTGGAATTAACACGTCAGATGTCCTTAGTGTGAGGACTTAGTCATGAGGCCAACGCATCTATGTGGTAGCTTGAGAGGGGTTGAGCGGAATCGAGAGACGCAACACAAGACAAGGGTTTAGACAGCTTCGGGCCCCGGGAAGCATCATCCGTAACAACCCTACATGCTGTTTGAGGCTAGATCTCATTATCATCACGAGGGAGTCGCTGTAAACCGGCTCTCCTAGTTGTGTCTAGCCCTAAGATTGTTTCTTCTTTTTCTTCTCCTCCTTTGAGGAGCCCTGCCCGTCCTTATATATGTTGAAGGGGCGGGTTACATGTGGAGTCCAACTCGGACTTTAATTTAAACTATTTTGACTTCCCTTCCTGGGCTTCTTAACGTCTGCCGGTTTAACATTGTCTGCCGGTTTAACATAGTCTGCCGGTTTAACATGGTCTACCGGTTTAACATTGTCTGCCGGTTTAACATTGTTTGCCGGTTTAACATGGTCTGCCGGTTTAACATCTGACTTGACTCCTGCCGGTTTACCACCAGCCGGTTTACCGTCTGTCTTAGCCATCTGTCTTGACTCTGTCTTAACTGTCCGCCGGTTTAACATCCGTCGGTTTACCAAGTCCCAGCCAGGTTATGACTCCGGCCGGGTCATACCGCGGGGTATATCCCCGACATTAGCCCCCAGTTTAATTTGGATTTATCCATGTTAAACTGATCCTGAGCATCCTTAAGTCCTTGCCACTTCCTTCTTCTAGAAAATCCGGGTCAATAGGCCAGCTTCATAATCAATTTGCTGACATTGGTTTGTCACAGAGAAATATTGTGAAGAATAACTTCTTTGACTCAGCTCCCAATGACTTAACAAAAATACTGGTCCTTGAAATCCTCATCTGATCTTCAGCCGGTTTAAGAATGTAAAACTTGTCGGTTTATCATTGCCAAGTTCACCGGTTTATAAATATTGATAGCACCGGGTCATACTTGTAGTTAACATCCAGCTTGAAAATATACCTCTTATATGCCTATCACTTGTAGCCCCCAAGTCTTAAGAAGGTAGCATAGCAACAGCTTAAGACTTGCTTCAATATAAATATTACAATCTTGAAGAAATCCAAGTTGTTCATCTCAATCACTAGTCAGAATTGAGTATTCCACATATGTAGCCCCCAAGTGCCGCGTTGTCATGCTTGCGACAACACAGGACTTGTAATTACTCGATGCTCATAAAAACTTCAACCAGTGTAGCCCCCAAGGGTCGGGTAATTATGCAATAATGAGCAGGGACTTTGTAAATATAATCTTGTAAACTTTGAACAGCAACGTGTAGCCCCCAAGGGTCGGCTCAGTAAGATAATATTGAGCTGGCACTTTGATATATACTTCAATGAAAATAACATCATATGATGTAACCCCCATCATGGGGCTTGAATTCACGTCCACAAGGTTAAGAGCCTTGTGCTTTACCGACTAAGCAGTGGATCCTTCAATATAATGGATAAAAAGCTTTGTACCTTGAATTGTTGAAAGGAGCAATTGGTAGCCCCCAAGGGCCGGCTCATTACAATGTGATGAGTCGGGTAATAAGGTGAGCAGAAAATGACTTTGCGTTAGCCCCCAAGTGTCATGTTGCATGCTTGCAGCGACATGAGACTTGTGTATTTGATGTAATCTCAACTTAAATAATGTAGCCCCCAAGTGCCATGTCGTAAGCCTGCAGCAACTCGGGACTATTCCTTCAATTGTAGAATAAATCATATCCATTGATAATATGATAGCCATTGCGCTAAAGCGACTTTGAAAACCTTGATCATAATCTTATTGATAACCATAATAAAAATCCAGCCATGTTGGCTATTTGAATAATATACCCAATGATATATAAGCGCATAATTCCAATGGCGCAATCCAAATATATACTGGCGACTTATAGTCTAAAGCCAGGCCGGATCAATAAACACTGGATTGTAAGTGATTATGTGCTAACAGCTTGATAACTGGAAGCCACACCGGGTTAAGAAACACCAGGTTGATGTAATGACATATAGTCTGGCCGGGTCAGGAGACACCGTTTTAACTTAGAACTTGATCAAAAAAGAGATAAAACTTTGCAAATAGCAAAAGCAAATAAAACTTGTAGTCGAGGCTTTTTGAGGGCTGCCAGGCCCAAATTCGAGGCTTTTCATGGGCTGCCAGGCCGCTGAGTTAAACCATTTGACAAAGCCTTTTAAGATGGGCCTCCAATTAACCAATCGTCGTTTTAACTTTGACAAGTTCAGGGTCTCTATGAGAGTAACTTGTCAAACGTTCGGCGGGTCATGCCAGGATTACCTAGATAGAGTGGCTTACTTGATGAAGGCAGGTTAACCCGGGGTTTTAGGTGAATACACCAGGCTTCCAAGCCGTGGGTCGATACCCAATTACAAGGGTCCTTTCAAACTCTTTGTTACTTTACACAAAGAGCCCCCAAGTAACTTTGTGAGCTGTGCTCAATGGGTGCCTATGTTTGAGTTGTGCATAGCAACAAGACTCTCTTTGGCCCCTTGGATGTGAATCTCCCAAGCTTTGTTGTGGCGTGATAGCCGGATTAATGGACAGGACTCCATTTTGCCAGTTGAAGCCCCCATGTGTTATATTTCTGAGCTGTGCTCGCCGGGCCTATGTTTGAGTTGTGCTGTGCAACAAACTCTCTTTGGCCCCTGATGATAATATTGTCTTGATAGCCGCATCAAGAGGGTAGTAACGCCATGTTCTGTTTGGTGAATACACCTATATTTGAATAGGAAGCCCCCAAGTAATCATATGAAGCTGAGCCAGTAAGGCAGGATACCCATGTTTGAACCGCGCATCATGGCAACAGGTCCTCTTAGGAAACCTTTAACTTTTTGCAAGAGATAAATTCTTCTTGAACCGGATTATTGAACTGGATTTGAGAGCTTCAGAGCTTTGTGGGAGATAGATTTCCCTTGAACTGGACTATAAACCGGAAGCATCATTGTGACCCGGAATATTTCTGACGACCTTTAAATTTTCATCAATATAACATTAGCCTCTTGGACCGGGTTATCTTTCCCTTCAACATCCTGGGGCACTTGAATTTGCTGAAACTGGCAACACTTGCTGAGTCATATCATCATAGCCTCTGTAGGACCTTGAAGTATGTCTAGAGGGGGGGTGATTAGACTACTTGACCAATTAAAAACCTAACCTTTTCCCAACTTCAGACTTTGGCAGATTTTAGCTATCTTTGAACAAGTCAAGCAATCTTCACACAATTCAAGCAAGCATGCAAAGAGTATATAAGCAGCGGAAATTAAAGCATGCAACTTGCAAGAATGTAAAGGGAAGGGTTTGGAGGATTCAAATGTAATTGGAGACACAGATGTTTTTATCGTGGTTCCGATAGGTGGTGCTATCGTACATCCACGTTGATGGAGACTTCAACCCACGAAGGGTAACGGTTGCGCGAATCCACGGAGGGCTCCACCCACGAAGGGTCCACGAAGAAGCAACCTTGTCTATCCCACCATGGCCGTCGCCCACGAAGGACTTGCCTCACTAGCGGTAAATCTTCACGAAGTAGGCGATCTCCTTGCCCTTACAAACTCCTTGGTTCAACTCCACAATCTTGTCGGAGGCTCCCAAGTGACACCTAGCCAATCTAGGAGACACCACTCTCCAAGAAGTAACAAATGGTGTGTTGATGATGAACTCCTTGCTCTTATGCTTCAAATAATAGTCTCCCCAACACTCAACTCTCTCTCACAGGATTTGGATTTGGTGGAACGAAGATTTGAGTGTAAAGCAACTTGGGGAAGGCTAGAGATCAAGATTCATATGGTAGGAATGGAATATCTTGGCCTCAACACATGAGTAGGTGGTTCTCTCTCAGAACTAGTAAGTTGGAAGTGTAGGTTTGTTCTGATGGCTCTCTCCACGAATGAAGAGGAGGTGGAGGTGTATATATAGCCTCCACACAAAATCTAACCGTTACACAATTTACCAAACTCGGTGGGACCGAATCAACAAACTCGGTCTGACCGATTTAGTAAACCTAGTGACCGTTAGGATTTTCGGTGGGACTGACATGCAACTCGGTAGGACCGATATGGTTAGGGTTAGGGCATAATGTAATCTCGGTGAGACTGATTACACAAACTCGGTGAGACCGATTTTGGTAATTAGCTAACCAGAGAGTTGGTTAGGTAAACTCAGTGGGACCGATTCGCTCTTTCGGTGGGACCGAAAAGTTACGAAAGGGAAACAGAGAGTTTACATTGCAATCTCGGTGGGACCGATCGCTCACTTCGGTTAGACCGAAACGTTACGAAGGGAAACAGAGAGATTACAATCCCATCTCGGTGAGACCAAGATCCCTATCGGTGAAACCGATTTGCCTAGGGTTTGTGGCAGTGGCTATGACAATTGAACTCGGTGGCGCCGGATAGAAAGAATCGGTAGGGCCGAGTTTGACTTTAGGTTTAGGTCATATGTGGATGTGAGAAAGTATGGAGGGTTTTGGAGCATATCACTAAGCACATGAAGCAAGAGGCTCATTAAGCAACACCTCATCCCTCCTTGATAGTATTGGCTTTTCCTATAGACTCAATGTGATCTTGGATCACTAAAATGTAAAATGTAGAGTCTTGAGCTTTTGAGCTTGAGCCAATCCTTTGTCCTTAATATTTTGAGGGATCCACTTTCATCATCCATGCCATGCCATTCATTGAGCTTTCCTGAAATATTTGTCTTGGAATAGCATTAGCTCAATGAGCTATATGTTGTTATGAATTACCAAAACCACCTAGGGATAGTTGCACTTTCAGCCTCCGAGTCTTAAGATATTCAAGGAGTTGTCTTGAGATTCTCCGTACTTGACCATAGCAGAAGGTATATATCATTGGTGTTGATAACATGATGTGAGTCCATAGAAGGTTGAGGTGACTGCGGCGGGTTATAAATGATCCCGTATGAGCCGTGTCAGCAACTCGGCCAATGGTTCCTTCCAAGGCTACTTGAAGTTAACCAAACTATAGTGGTGGCGACTTGTGCACCTGCCCACTCGACCACCCAGTGCAGATGGCAGTTGATAGTATATGATAATTTGCCTTCATTTGGTTGAAAGAAAACCGGGCTACCCAAGCTGTGACTTGCTCATACTCAATGAACAGCTCATGCAGACAGGTGCGGCCCGATGTATTGATGTAGACCAGGCTTCGGGGGCGGTGATTTATGCACGTCCATTGACAACGAGCAGACGCGATCCCAACAAGTTGACGTGGACCGGACCGCAAGGGCAGAGGCTTGTGTGTGTCCCTTCATTATGTGATATGTTCCGGATTATCCCCAGGCGAGATATTATCAATCCGCGCTCCATATCCATGGTATAAACCACATTTGATAAAAATATACAAATCAAAGTAATTTATCCTTTGATAAAAATAATATGTGTTTAATAAAACAAATTGTAGATGGATATCACCAGATGTTCGCGGATGGCAAAAGGATGACGAATGATCCGTTCACCACAACAGAGGCGGCGGCTTAAAGCACTGCACCGGTCGGCTCAGACGGACCCTCCGGGTCATGTTTGACCCTCTTTTTTTCCTTTCTTTCTTTTTTTTCTTTTTTTTCAGCAGGCTTCAGTCGTGTGCCTGCAGGGTGAACGCTGGCCCAAACTCCATCAAGGACGCATGAGACCTGTGTCCACGGAGTGACGTCATTTCGACGGTCAGCTGATTGATCATCATAACACTTGTTGCAGTCAATTGTCTCTTCCTTAGGCTTCAGCTGGTTTATTTGGCAGCAGATGAAAAACTGACGACTCCTTGGTTTTCTCTAGACGAAATAGTGCTCGGGCTCCACATTGGATGACAGGTAGTTGGATCTTGGAAAGTGAGCACGTATATACTAGTACTAGTATTAATCCATTGTCTTTGTCCGCTTTATAAAATAGTACTTTGATCTCTCGTATGGGATGCTTGAAAACCAATTGATGTGGTTAAAATACAGGATAACACTTGGAATACTAGTGCTTCCTCCGGTCCCCCGGATTGCTCTTGCATGCATACGGGCACTCTGTCCTGTCCATCTCTCTGGAAGTGTATGCGCATGCATACGTTTCTTTTAGTCAGCATATGTGCCAATCTTTCACCCGTTGCTTTGTCAAATCCTCTCCTTAGTATCTTCGCTCCCTCCTTTCTTGCCAGGGAGGTACAGTCGTTAGTTTCACCATATAATTTACCAACAGAGTGTACACTGCCGTCCGCTAACACGCCAAGGCTCCATGACCGCGTCGCCAGTCGCGAGCAAGAGCAGTTCGCAGTTGGAGCCAGTAGGCGGACGGACCGGCCAGCGGACTCTGGAACAGCCCCCATGATCGTCGAACGGGGTCGTGTACGCGACCACGGAGCAGCACAGCACGGGCGGAGCCGGCTCAGGGGCGTGTACACGAGAACAGGGCGGAAGCGAGCCAGGTGTGATTCGTTAATGGGCGGTTTGAGTCATGGCCTCTCGAAGGCGATGCGCCGGCGAAGGGAGACCACAGAGACAGCTGGTTTAGGCCTAGCGGCTCGAGGCCGCTCCGGTGAAGGCGGAGCCGGCCACGGATGCGACGATTCCTGACGGTGGCCACGCGCGGCAGAAGCGAGGGTGGGTCAGCGCGGAGGCGGCTGACGGAGGTGAGGCCGGCGGCTCGCGGTGGCAGCTGAAGCAGGTGTGAAGACGGCGACTTGAGGCTGGTCGCGTAGTAAGCCGGCAGAGGAAGCGGGGTGGCTCTCGGCACAGTCGTGGCGATGAAGTCAGCGGCGAGTCAGAGCAGTAACCCTCCGGCGGTTCATGGACGAGCGACAACGACGACTTAGCACAGTCGACCAGGACGAAGCGACCCGTGGCTTGACAACGCGACGGTTAAGAGCCAAGAGGATAGACCAGCCACAACTGAGAAGGCAAGGTGGTTCAGTGCTGCAGAAGCACTGAAGCACACGGCGGCGCGAGGCGGGCTGAATTGGACGCGGCGCGGTCCAGATAGCAGTGTGCGGCGACTTGGAGGCTCCAGGCGGAACGGCGTGGCGATTTGAATCGAGGCCCTCCCAGCGATTTAATGCAAGGCTGAGACATCAACCGCCGAGGCCGGCCAGCTCAAGGCGGATCCGTCTTGATGGCGGAGGCAAAAAACAACGCCGAGGCCGGGTTGGTGTGGCGGCAGCGAGGCGCGCCGGAGCTGGCCGGAGCGGCAACCCGGTTCGGGTACGCAGCTCGGAGGCAACAGGGCCGGTCCGAGACGGCGACTTGCAGGTGGGGAGGTCAACGATGGCGGCCCAGGTGTGCAGGCGCTCGAGGTGGTGCGGCTCTAAAGCGGCACGGTGGTTCAAGGTGGAGCATCCGCAGTAAGAGCCGCGGGTCATGGCAGTTTGAGGCGGGAAGGTCCGGATGGTGACTCGGCGCACTGGCGGTTTAGTACATCGGGCGTTTCGTGGTTCTGCTAGAACCCAGCGCGCGGAAGACGGCTTGCAGGCGCAACGAACCAAGGCGAGCACCATGGCGGCTCGGAGTAATGGCGAGGCTGGCCGGACGGCTCAACCACCATCGCAGAGGAGCGCTGGCGGAGGCGGTTTGCAGACCGCGGCAATGGAGTGAGCGCGGGGTCGTTTTGACCCGGAGGTCAGTGCGGCCAGGCCGGTTCAGGCTCAGAGGCGGTCGGCTCTTAAGTGCGACCATGAAGGCGACTCAGGGCGAGGCCAAGGCGGCGATGGCAGCGGCTCAGGAGGCGGCCGCAGCGGCAACTCTGCGCGCTGACGAATCGAGGGACGAGAGCCACGGGTGCTTGGTGAGGTGACGGCAGAGGTGGTTTGCTGCGGAGGCCGGCCAGCTCGGCGCAGGTAGCCCGGGTTGCATCCATGGCTACAACGGTGGCGACAGGGCCACGAAACCAACGGGTCGATGATGACTGTTCGCAGCAGATGAAGCGGGTCAGCAGAGGCAGAGTTTTGGGCGGCAGCAGAAGTGGGCCGCAGCAACCCATGGTACAGTCATGGCCATAGCGCGGCAGAGGGCGTGGCTTGGCGGAGGCCAGTAGAAACGGCGGTCGGGGCCAGTAGTTCCAAGGCAGACGAAGGCGACTCACGGGCGGCAGCTCTCATCACGGCAGAAAACAGTCATGCCATGAAAGCGAACGGTTTCTCGCACGTGGGCTGTGACCACTGCATGAAGCACAGCCACATAGACAATGACAGGCCTCGGCGGCGGCTCACGGCTCGAACGCGGCCAAGGATGAACCAGCCCGAGGCGACGGCGGTCGAGGCAGCTTGTAGCAGAGGTAAAGGTCAGGCAAGGTTGTGGCAGAATCGACCTGGCGGCTTTCAACAACGGCGTAAAGCGGCGGTTTGAGCGAGGCAGGCCGGCTTGACCACGGCAGCAGCAAAGGGGGCCGCCCCGAGGTGGCTTGGCACAGCTGTGTGAGCAGAATCCAACCAGCGATGGATCAGAGGCGGGCGATGCAAAGATCCGCCCTCGGCTCAATCCTCCTCCGCTGCAGTCGAGACAGGCAACAGAGGCGGTTCACGGTGCAGCCGAATTGTGACAGAAAATGAACCAGCACCGGCCGAGGCTTTAGCAGTGGCACGGCGTTGACCCGCCATCGCGGAGGCGGCTCAGCCACGGAGGCGCCGGTTTGAAGGCAACCACGGCAGCTCGGCGATGACTCGGGGTCAAAACCTGTTGCAACTCGGCGACAGTGCAGTGATTTGACGGCGGCTCGGTGATTTGTGGAAGCAGCACGTGGCCGTGGCGAGGCACTTGGTCGTGGGTTGAACTCTCGCAGCTCGTGACATCACTGCTGCCACGGCCGAGAGGCGCCGGCGAAGTGGCGGGTTGAGGTAGGACCGCAGAGCGATTCAGAGTCCGGGTCGTGGCCGTTTTCCTTTCCCGGATCAAGGGTAGCAGAAGTAACAGTAAGCCTCATGTCAGGTCTACGCTTTAACAAGCTGCTTCAGCAAAACAAAGAGAACATCTGTGTAGATCAGAGGCCACGCCGGCCAAGGGAGGCAGCGCGGAAGCCGGGTCAGTACTGTATTCACCTCGGACTCGCCGATTTATGGTCGTCTTAAGACAAAAAACTCCTCCAGATCTTAATGACTTTGGACAATCCTCGTCCGGGTCGTGATGGTCTTCCACTTGAACACTGTACACTTAAAAAATTCCTTTAGACACCTCGGATGTTCTGGCGACTTACCAGAATAAACCTTTGTCTTAACCTTTGTTCCTGGCGTTTACCCCAAAATCGATCTGGCGCATAGCCCGAGTGGTTAATGCCTGTTGGTCTTGGCGATGTGTGGCAGCAGCAGTAAAATTTAATCTCTTCTCGGATCCGGTTCACAAAGGCGGTTGTTTGCCACGTAGCCCTAATTTTTTCTTAACCTTTAATCTCACCGATCATAAGTCTTGTCCGATAAACTTGAAGCTGACGCATATTCTTTCAAACTGGCTTTTCTTCGTCCGGAAAATTATGACCTCTTGATCTCTAGGAAAGATCCCTCCAAGAACTCCACACTACCGTGCGCGGGCCCCATGGTGGGCGCCAACTGTCATGGAATTAACACGTCAGATGTCCTTAGTGTGAGGACTTAGTCGCGAGGCCAACGCATCTATGTGGTAGCTTGAGAGGGGTTGAGCGGAATCGAGAGACACAACACAAGACAAGGGTTTAGACAGCTCCGGGCCCCGTGAAACATCATCCGGTAACAACCCTACATGCTGTTTGAGGCTAGATCTCATTATCATCACGAGGGAGTCGCCGTAAACAGGCTCTCCTAGTTGTGTCTAGCCCTAAGATTGTTTCTTCTTTTTCTTCTCCTCCTTTGAGGAGCCCTGCCCGTCCTTATATATGTTGAAGGGGCGGGTTACATGTGGAGTCCAACTCGGACTTCAACTTAAACTATTTTGACTTCCCTTCCTAGGCTTCTTAACGTCTGCCGGTTTAACATTGTCTGCCGGTTTAACATGGTCTACCGGTTTAAAATTGTCTGCCGGTTTAACATGGTCTGCTGGTTTAACGTCTGACTTGACTCCTGCCGGTTTACCACCAGCCGGTTTACCGGCTGTCTTAGCCATCTGTCTTGCATCTATCTTAACTGTCCGCCGGTTTAACATCCGCTGGTTTACCAAGTCCCAGCCGGGTTATGACTCCAGCCAGGTCATACCGCGGGGTATATCCCCGACAGTGGAGAATGTGGAGGGCGCGGGAATGAGTGCCATGGTAGAAAGCCAGGCGCCATGGATAGGCACAGGAGGGTGGTCTTGATTCTGTGCGCCATTAGTGATGCAGGGGAGTCGGATTGGCGGAGTGGGGCGGTTGCCTCCTGGGTGAGGAGCCTGCCCCAGGCCACGTTCGCCTATAAAAGGGGACGTGGGCAAGGTGCTTACTCACACACATCTCCTCCTTCTTCCTCCTGGCATCTTCCCTCCACCATGGTAAGGGGGAGAGAGTGTGTTGGTACTCCAGTGGTGGCGACGAGGGTCTCCACTCGACAGCGCCTCCTCCCCCTGCTAGCGATGCAGGTGCGGAGCCTAGCGTAAGAGCAGGCTGTAGAGGACGAGCACGCGACCATCGTAGTCCCGGTGTCGAGGAGGGCGTGGCTGTGCCTTGATCGCCCCTCCTCCAGTTGCCTTGGGCCCGAACGAAGGCCATGTTGGGGACCAGCTGCTCGAATTCATCGTCAACCTGCGCGGGCCTCCGCGCACTGGTCTTCAGCTTTCAACCCCATTCGCAAGGGTCATGGAGGTAGAACAGCCACCAGGATTGAGGCTGCACATGAGGGGCTGCTGCAATGGCAGCATGCGGGCAGACATAGAGTTCCCTACACCTCATGTCATGCTTCTCCGGCGCAGCTGGAAAACCTTTGCTCATGCCCTTAGCTTGGCGGCGGGGCACGTTCTTCATTTCAAGTTAATGGATGCCACCCTGCTCTCCATCAAGGTCTTCGTGCGTTCGGGTGCTCGTTTAGGGTGCTGCGTGGAGAGCCCGGCCGACGATAAAAGCTCCTCCTCAAGTGACAGGGACGAGGAGGACAGTCACTACGATGATGGCGACGCCAATGGGGAGGACGATGGCTCCGACTCTGGCTGAACACCAGCCACACTATTACCGTCAGCAAGGTGCTCGCGGCACCACCATCTGCACCTGCATCTTCTCCTCAGCAATGTGATTTGTTGAGGAGTTGGGTATGGATGGTGTCTCCGCCTCCTCCAGCAGTCTTCCAACTAGGCCCCGACAGGCATCCTTGTGGACTTCGGCTTCATCTTCCCTATCAGTGTCCATGCTGTCGTGTCCCTCTGGTCCTGACAGTGGTGACCAGGGCATCGCCTAGCGGGTTCCTCTGGCCATCACCTTCTTCTGCGCTCTCACGATCTTATCAGGTTGTGTCCCGCTGGCCCTGACGGGTCTGGCTGGGCTTCTGCCCAGGCGCTCCTTTTGCCCTCTTTGCCTCCCACTCTAGTTCCTAGGAGGAGAGGGACAAGAAAGTGATTACGGGGCACTTATCTTTTTTCAATCTAAAACATGTAGGCATTTGCCAAACTTTAGTCTTGAATATGTAATCTCTTTTATCCATATTTATACTCCGTAAGGTTTGTACTTGTTTATCTGCATATTAATGAAAAAAGACATATTTGTCGGTTATTTATGCATGTATTACATCCATGCAAAGGAGGAACACCTCTATACTTTCAAGTAAACAAGTTTTTCTGGCAAGATATCTTGCTGGTACCTTCCGTCGTTGCCGCGAGGCTTGGCCTGTTGGGCATAGGAATATGGAAGGGAACCGGCTCCTTGTCAAACCTTCTTTGTCAAATGCCACTACAACTAGCCTGACCAAAGTAATGTTCAGATCAAAGGATGGGAGCACAAATGTTTTGAAGGCGACAAGGTTTTTGTCGGTGTTCTGGGAACCAGGGTACCCAAGCTTGCCTGCCTGCGGCCCACGACATGGCTCCCTCGATGGCCTGGTGTGGCCAAGTGGCAAGGCTTTCAAGACAAGACCCTCTCCAGGGCCCCAGCCTCGCAAGGAGGACGACACCAAGACCTCCAAAGGGAGCGGCCTCCTCAGGTGGCTTCCCGATGAGCTGAGATTTCTATGCGGGTACCTAGCCTCTTGAGGCTGCAATGACATGAGCCATGACGACCATGGTCAGGCGGGCGCAGCAGGCGTAGAGGAGACATTTTCCCTTTTGGTGCTCAGGAAGCAAGGACGAGCGCAGGTCCCCAAGGAATCTCGCAAAAGGTTTCCATTCCGGTGCTACAAGACCAAGACCATGAGCTTGGTAGGACGCATGTCATCACCAAGCCCACCGCTGCGTCACGACTGGAAGCTTTGCAGGTGAAGACCACCTTTCGTCAGGATTAGATGTACTTCTTGTCCCCTTTCAAACTGGCGGTTGTGGGATCCCTTCCCGCCTAAGTTTTGAGGGAAGAGGACCAAGGCCACTATAAATTTAAGTTAGCCACCACTGTAGAGAGGGATCCAAGATCAGATCCTTTCCACCTTCACCACCAGAGCCCTCGCGAGGCTGTTCATCCACTGTACTTGTTCATCCTCAGCCCCTCGTGAGGCTAATCCACCACAAAGTAGGAGTAGGGCTTTACACCGCAAGGTGGCCCGAACCTGGGTAAACTGCCGTGTTCATCTTCTTCCCTACTCACACGAATCCGGAGAGGCTTGGCGGTAGGGCGACGAGCTTGAGACTTGAGAGGTTGGGAACTTCGCACATGCCCCAGAGTTTGAACCTTCTTGGTTCTGCGGAGCTCTGAATCCGAATTTGGCACGCAAGGTAGGGGGGTGTCGAAGTCCGCTTCTCCGCCGACCGCGCTTTGTCCTCGCTCTGCTACCTCCATGGTGGGGACTGCCTTGCAGGCATGGCCGCCCGAGGCATACGGGAGCGCCGCCGGTTGCCCAGCCTTCACCCTCGATCTGCGCCGGGTGCAGTGCACCGTGAAGTTCAGGCCGGTGTTGCCCCCGCGGTACGACAGCGCTGCGGTCCCCGAAGAATTCCTCTGGTCATATGTGCAGGCCATCGAGGTGGCGGGCAGCGACGACAAGGCCATGGCGAACTAGTTCCCCCTGGCGCTCATGGAGGCCCCTCAATCCTGGCTCCATGGCATCCCGCCCTCCTCGATCTTCTCTTGGGAAGAGCTCTGCGACCAGTTTGTCGCAGGCTTCGCGGCTCCGGCGCCCCACACAGTTGCATGCATCATCTGCGGGTCACAGGCGCCTGGTTCCGGCCGCCACATCAAGCAGTTTCTCTGTCGGCCAAGTGCTACTCGACCACAGGGCGAGGCTGTGCAGGGCCGCGCCGGGCCTGAAGCCGACATCACCTTCGATTCCAGAGACCATCTCAAGACCACGGCTGTCGGTGTTAAAACCGGCGGATCTCGGGTAGGGGGTCCCGAACTGTGCGTCTAAGGCGGAAGGTAACAGGAGGCAGGGGACACGAGGTTTACCCAGGTTCGAGCCCTCTCGATGGAGGTAATACCCTACTTCCTGCTTGATTGATCTTGATGATATGAGTATTACAAGAGTTGATCTACCACGAGATCGTAGAGGCTAAACCCTAGAAGCTAGCCTATGGTATGGTTGTTATTCTCGTCCTACGGACTAAACCCTCCAGTTTATATAGACGCCAGAGGGGGCTAGGGTTACACAGAGTCGGTTACAAGGAAGGAGATCTACATATTCGTATTGCCAAGCTTGCCTTCCACGCCAAGGAGAGTCCCATCCGGACACGGGACGAAGTCTTCAATCTTGTATCTTGATAGTCCAACAGTCCGACCAAAGGATATAGTCCGGCTGTCCGGATACCCCCTAATCCAGGACTCCCTCAGTAGCCCCTGAACCAGGCTTCAATGACGATGAGTCCAGTGCGCAGTTCATCTTCGGCATTGCAAGGCGGGTTCCTCCCCCGAATACTCCATAGAAGATTTTGAACACAAGGATAGTGTCCGGCTCTGCAAAACAAGTTCCACATACCACCGTAGAGAGAATAATATTTCCACAAATCTAATCTGCTGACACATTTGGCGGCACACCACAACCCGGTCATTATTCGAGCCATTTTTCGTAACCATCCACTGCACCTATCACGAGGTGGTTTCCTTGGCACGTCTTGTCGAAGCAGAGATCGTGTCCCCTTATCTCGGGATTCCCATCAATACGGGTGTGGGTAACCCAACCGCGCCATCAATTACGGCGTTTGGGGAATAAGAGGTTTTACCAGGTAAGTGGGAAGGCGCATCGCCTCTTCTGTCCTTATAAGGGGACAAGGATTAATTCTACTCACCCACGCCTTCCTCCCAGCTCATTCCCTTCTGCTCAAGCTCCAATGCTCAAGCGTTCCTCTTCTCTGTCCACAAGAGGTCCTCCGAAGATGTCCGCATCCGGAGCGGGAGGCAAATGGATGGCATCTACCGTCCAAGAGAAGGATAGTAAAAAGCTTCGGAAGGCCGGGTACCTGGCCAAGAAAATCAGCCACCGTCTTCCGACGGCGGGACAAATCGTCCCTACTCCGGAACCCCATGAGAGGGTTGTATTCCTCCCTCATTTTGTCCGCGGGCTGGGGTTTCCCCTACACCGGTTTGTTCACAGCATCATGTATTATTATGGGATCAATCTTCACGATATGTCCCCTAATTCCTTCCTCAACATCTCGACATTCATTGTCGTGTGCGAGGCTTTTCTCCGCATTTCACCGCACTTCGATTTATGGTCGAAGATTTTTAATGTGAAGCCCAAGGTGGTGGGTGGCGAGCACGCCGAGTGTGGGGGCGCCACGGTGAGCAAGATGTCGAACGTCATATGGCCAACGGGAACCTTCAATAATTCTGTCAAGGAGTGGCAACAGCAGTGTTTTATATCATCGAACGGCAGACCTGAGTGGGCCGCCTCTCCCGAGTTCCGATCCGGCGCCCCCCTGCGGCTTACATCCTGGGTTAAGAAAGGCCTGGATTGGTCCTTGTCCGACGAACTGTTGGTGCTCCAGACGCGCGTTGAAGATATGGGAGACAAGAACATTGGGCTTGTCAATGTGGTCCAGGTGATGTTGATTCGCTGGATCTTGCCTTGTCAGCACCGGACTTGCAATTTGTGGGAATTCGATCCGGCCCGGCACCAAACCTTGCGGGAGCTTTTCGGCTCCACGCACAAGGACATCTGGAAGGTGCTTTTCAAGTCCAGCAAATCATGGCCGGACTCCGCCGAAGACCGTGGGTACCAACTGTCCCGCCCCGCAAGTTCGGTGACTTACCAAACTTTTCTATCCGTGTAACCCAAAATAAATGCTTAACATGTTTTATACAACTCTCCCAGGGCTGGTCGAAGAAGGCGGAGCAGATCCATTGTCCGGCCCCGCTGCCCGAAGAACCGGCCATCCCACTTATGACGAAGATGTTGGTCCCGGCGCCTTACCAGGTGCCGAAGAAGACGGCCGAGAAGGAAACAAAAAGGACCCGAGGCGGCCTTCGTCGCCGTGGCACTTCGGACACAATATCCGAAGGCTCCAATGCTCATCTCGCCTACGAAGAGGACGGGGAGGAGGAGGATGTGATACGTCTCCGTCGTATCTATAATTTTTTATTGTTCCATGCCAATATTATTCACTTTCATATACTTTCTGGCAACTTTTTATATTATTTTTGGGACTAACATATTGATCCAGTGCCCAGTGCTAGTTCCTGTCTGTTGCATGTTTATGTTTCGCAGAATATCCATATCAAACGGAATCCAAACGGGATAAAAAAGGATGGAGCTTATTTTTGGAAAATATGGAAAATTCCAGAAGAAAAATCCACGCGAGACGGTGCCCGAGGTGGTCACGAGGCAGGGGGCGCGCCTCCCCCCAGGGCGCGCCGCCTACCCTCGTGAGCCCACCATAAGGCGGTTGATGCTCTTCTTTTGCCGCAAGAAAGATAATATTCGGAAAAAAATCTGGGCGAAGGTTTCGTGCCAATCGAGTCACGGATCTCCATATATACGCCAAGCGGTGAAACAGAGCCGTAATGTAACGCAGAAACAGAGAGATAGATCCAATCTCGGAGGGGCTCTCGCCCCTGCCTAGACATGGGAGCCAAGGAGCAGGAGAAACCCTCCTCCCATCTAGGGAGGAGGTCAAGGAAGAAGAATAAGAAGGGGCTCTCTCCCCTTGCTTCGATGGCGCCCGGAGCCGCCGAGGCCATCATCATCACCGCGATCTTCACCAACACCGACGTCATCTTCACCAACATCTCTATCACCTTCCCCCCTCTATCTACAGCGGTCCACTCTCCCGCAACCCGCTGTACCCTCTACATGAACCTGGTGCTTTATGCTTCATATTATTTTCCGATGATGTGTTGCCATCCTATGATGTCTGAGTAGATTTCTATTATCCTATCGGTGATTGATGAATTGCTATGATTGATTTGAGTTGCATGTTTTATTATTGGTGCTGTCCTATTGTGCCCTCCGTGTCGCGCAAGCGTGAGTGGTTCCCGCTGCAGGGTTTGCAATATGTTTATGATTTGCTTATGGTGGGTGGCTTGAGTGACAGAAGCACAGACCCGAGTAAGTAGGTTGTTTGCGTATGGGATAAAGGGGACTTGATACTTTAATGCTATGGTTGGGTTTTACCTTAATGAATCTTTTGTAGTTGCGGATGCTTGCTAGAGTTCCAATCATAAGTGCATATGATCCAAGTAGAGAAAGTATGTTAGCTTATGCCTCTCCCTCTAATAGAATTGCAATAACGATTATCGGTCTAGTAACATAGTCAGTTGCCTAGGGACAATTCCACAACTCCTACCACCACTTTTCCACACTCGCCATATTTACTTTAGTTGTGTCTTTACCTTAGCATCCCCTAGTTTTATTTTCATGCTCTTTACTTTCTTGCAAGCTTACCCAAAAACACCTACAAAGTACTTCTAGTTTCATACTTGTTCTAGGTAAAACGAACGTCAAGCGTGCGTAGAGTTGTATCGGTGGTCGATAGAACTTGAGGGAATATTTGTTCTACCTTTAGGTCCTCGTTGGGTTCGACACTCTTACTTATTGAAAGAGGCTACAATTGATCCCCTATACTTGTGGGTTATCAAGACCTTTTTTGGCGCCGTTGCCGGGGAGCAATAGCGTGGGGTGAATACTCTCGTGTGTGCTTGTTTGCTTTATCACTAAGTAATTTTTATTTGCTGTTCTAAGTTGTTCTCTATCTTTAGTTATGGATATGGAACACAAAAAACCAAAAAAATTAGAGGTACTTACTACTCATGAAGATGGGGTAACTCCTAAAACCCCCGATTCTCATTATGTGAGAAATATTATGTACTACTTTGATAATCCTGAGAAAACCCCACTCAACTTTATAATGGGAGACACGTTGGATCAACGTGAATACTTTAGGGATTATCGCCGACAAAAAGGGAAACTATTATGGGATCAATTTATTATGTTGCGTTGGTATGCTCGGGAACTATGCTTGAGATATGATTATACTTGTTGCTCTAGGATGAAGTCTCCACATCTTGACTTTTCATGCGAATTTAATGAGAATAAAACCTTAGCTTATTATGCTAAAGGTATATATGATTACTATGATGTAGAACAAATAGAAGAATTTGTTGCTTTTATGGGTGCTTATGAAATAGATTCTTTGTTTAAAACTTGTGAAAAATTTGATGATGCTATTTACAGACCTGAAAATTTTGCTATACTTAGATATTGCTATGAAAATTATAAATTCAATGCCAATATTGATGCATTTATTGAGGAAGTTAACGCTGTCCAAGAATAGACTAATATTTTGCAGGAATCTATGGAAGAAGAAATCGATGAAACTGTGAGCTCATTGGATGAAAAATATGAGGAGGAGAGCAAAGAACAAAAGGAGGAAGAGCGGATTGATCACCCGTGCCCACCTTCTAATGAGAGTAACTCTTCAACTCATACATTGTTTAATTTCCCTTCATGCTTACGAAGGATGATTGCTATGATGACTGTTATGATCCCGTTGATTCTCTTGAAATATCCCTTTTTGATGATGCTTGCTATGCTTGTGGCCAAGATGCCAATATGAATTATGCTTATGGAGATGAACTTGCTATAGTTCCTTATGTTAAACATGAAATTTTTGCTATTGCAACCATGCATGATAGTCCTATTATCTTTTTGAATTCTCCCGATTATACTATATCGGAGAAGTTTGCACTTATTAAGGATTACATTGATGGGTTGCCTCATACCATTGCACATGATGATTTTGATAGATATAATATGCATGTGCTTGCTGCTCCTACTTGCAATTATTATGAGAGAGGAACTATATCTCCACCTCTCTATGTTTCCCATCTGAAAAAATTGCAAGAAACTGTTTATACTATGCATTGGCCTTTACTATGTGTGCATGAATTGTTCTTTTATGACATGCCGATGCATAGGAAGAGAGTTAGACTTCGTCATTACATGATATATGTTACTTTGTGCTCACTACTAAATTACAAATCATTGCTAATGAAAATTGGCTTTGATATACCTTGGGATCCGGGTGGATTCACTACTTGAGCACTATGTGCCTAGCTTAATGGCCTTAAAGAAAGCGCTGCCAGGGAGACAACCCAGAAGTTTTAGAGAGTCGTTTATTTCTGTTGAGTGCTTTCATATAGTTTAAAAACAACAAAAATAAAGAGGGGAACCCAAGACTTTTCAAAAAGAAAAGTGAAAGTGAGATAGACGAGCATTGTGAAAGTGGGGGACGTCCTTAAATTTGTTCATGCTCATGGGAACTTTGTGAATCTTAATTACAGAAACTTTTCAATAAAAATAATTATCCCCTAGTACAATTCCATTGTATTATAAAAATAATGTGCCAAGGTTTGCCTTTAGGATGTTTACAATGCTTGTTGGTTTGTGCGGTGCAGGACAGAAACTTTGGCTGTAGTGCGTGAATTTAATTTTTTACTGGAACGTCAAATAGTTCTGATTCTTTTTGAACTGTATTGCTGTAAAAATTGTTTATTTTTCCTAAGTTTTGCAGAATTTTGCAAGTATCATAAGTATGGTGAATGTTCAGATTGCTACAGACTGTTCTATTTTAGACAGATTCTGTTTTTGATGCATAGTTTGCTTGTTTTGATGAAACTATCAATTTATATCAGTGGATTAAGCCATGAAAAAGTTATATTACAGTAGACACAATGCAAAAACAAAATATGAATTGGTTTGCAACAGTACTTAGAGTACTGATTTGCTTTATTATACTAACGGATCTTACCGAGTTTTCTGTTGAAGTTTTGTGTGGATGTAGTATCTAATCGAGGATGTTTCGATGTGAGAAGAAGGAAGAGAGGCAAGATCTCAAGCTTGGGGATGCCCGAGGCACCCCAAGTAAATATTCAAGGAGACTCAAGCGTCTAAGCTTGGGGATGCTGGGGAGGCATCCCCTCTTTCTTCAACAATTATCGGTATGTTTTCGGATTCGTTTCGTTCATGCATTATGTGCAAGTCTTGGAGCGTCTTTTGCAATTAGGTCTTTATTTTTGTTTTATGCACCATGCTGGTATGAGATAGTCCTTGGTTGATTTATAGAATGCTCATTGCACTTCACTTATATCTTTTGAGTATGGCTTTATAGAATGCTTCATGTGCTTCACTTATATCATTTGAAGTTTGGATTGCCTGTTTCTCTTTACATAGACAACCGCCATTTGTAGAATGCTCTTTTGCTTCACTTATACTTGTTAGAGCTTGGGCATATCTTTTGTAGAAAGAATTAAACTCTCTTTATTCACTTATATCTATTTAGAGAGATGACAGGAATTGGTCATTCACATGGTTAGTCATAAAATCCTACATAAACTTGTAGATCGCTGAATATGATATGTTTGATTCCTTGCAATAGTTTTGCGATATAAAGATTGTGATATTAGATTTATGCTAGTGGGTGGTTGTGGATTGTAGAGACACTTGTGTTGAGGTTTGCAAGTCCCGTAGCATGCACGTATGGTAACCGTTGTGTGACAAATTTGAAGCATGGGGTGTTTCTTTGATTGTCTTACTTATGAGTGGCGGTCAGGGACGAGCGATGGTCTTTTCCTACCAATCTATCCCCCTAGGGGCATGCGTAGTAGTACTTTGCTTCGAGGGCTTATAAACTTTTGCAATAAGTATATGAGTTCTTTATGACTAATGTGAGTCCATGGATTATACGCACTTTTACCTTTCCATCATTGCTAGCCTCTTTGCTACCGTGCATTGCCCTTTCTCACCTCGAGAGTTGGTGCAAACTTCGCCGGTGCATCCAAACCCCGTGATACGATACGCTCTGTCACACATAAGCCTCATTATATTTTCCTCAAAACAGCCACCATACCTACCTATTATGGCATTTCCATAGCCATTCCGAGATATATTGCCATGCAACTTCCATCATCATCATATACATGACTTGAGCATTTATCGCCATATTGCCTTGCATGATCGTAAGACAGCTAGCATGATGTTTTCATGGCTTGTCTGTTTTTTGATGTCATTGCTACGCTAGATCATTGCACATCCGGTACATCACGGAGGCATTCATATAGAGTCATATCTTTGTTCTAGTATCGAGTTGTAACATCGAGTTGTAAGTAAATAAAAGTGTGATGATCATCATTATTAGAGCATTGCCCCATCAAAAAAAGAGGCCAAAGAAGCCTAAATAAAAAAATGGGGCCAAAGAAGCCCATAAAAAAGAAAATAAAAAGGGCAATGTTACTATCTCTTTTTCCACACTTGTGCTTCAAAGTAGCACCATGTTCTTCATATAGATTGTCTCCTATGTTGTCACTTTCATATACTAGTGGAAATTTTCATTATAGAACTTGGCTTGTATATTCCAACGATGGGCTTCCTCAAATGCCCTAGGTCTTCATGAGCAAGAAAGTTGGATGCACACCGACTTAGTTTCAGTTTGAGCTTTCATACACTTGTAGCTCTTAGTGCATCCGTTTCATGGCAATCCCTACTCCTCGCATTGACATCAATTGATGGGCATCTCCATAGCCCGTTGATTAGCCACGTTGATGTTTGACTTTCTCTCTTTTTTGTCTTCTCCACATAACCCCCACCATCATATTCTATTCTACCTATAGTGCTATATCCATGGCTTGCGCTCATGTATTGCCTGAGGGTTGAAAAAGTTGAAGCGCGTTAAGAAGTATGAACCAATTGCTCGGCTTGTCATCGGGGTTGTGCATGACGGGGGCATTTTGTGTGACGAAAATGAAGCATGGCCAAACTGTATGATTTTGTAGGGATAAGCTTGCTTTGGCCTTGTTGTTTTGAAAAGACATGATTGCTTTATTGGTATGCTCGAAGTATTATTGTTTTTATGTCAAATGATAGACTATTGCTTTGAATCACTCGTGTCTTAATATTCATGCCATGATTAGACCTATGATCAAGATTATGCTAGCTAGCATTCCACATCAAAAATTATTCTTTTTTTATCATTTACCTACTCGAGGACGAGCAGGAATTAAGCTTGGGGATGCTGATACGTCTCCGTCATATCTATAATTTTTGATTGTTCCATGCCAATATTATTCACTTTCACATACTTTTTGGCAACTTTTTATATTATTTTTGGGACTAACATATTGATCCAGTGCCCAGTGCCAGTTCCTGTCTTTTGCATGTTTTATGTTTCGCAGAATATCCATATCAAACGAATCCAAACGGGATAAAAACGGACGGAGCTTATTTTTGGAAAATATGGAAAATTCCAAAAGAAAAATCCACGCGAGACGGTGCCCGAGGTGGTCACGAGGCAGGGGGGCGCGCCCCTCCCCACTGGGCGCGCCGCCTACCCTCGTGAGCCCACCGTAAGGTGGTTGATGCTCTTATTTTGCCGCAAGAAAGATAATATTCGGAAGAAAATCTGGGCGAAGGTTTCAGGCCAATCGGAGTTACGGATCTCCATATATACGAAAGCAGTGAAGCAGGCTAGAAATGTAACGCAGAAACAGAGATATAGATCCAATCTCGGAGGGGCTCTCGCCTCCCAAGCCATGAGCCAAGGAACAGAGGAAACCCTCCTCCCATCTAGGGAGGAGGTCAAGGAAGAAGAAGAAGAAGAAGAAGGGGCTCTCTCCCCTTGCTTCCGGTGGCCCGGAGCAGCCCAGGGGCCATCATCATCACCGTGATCTTCACCAACACCGCCGTCATCTTCACCAACATCTCCATCACCTTCCCCCTTCTATCTACAGCGGTCCACTCTCCCGCAACCCGCTGTACCCTCTACTTGAACATGGTGCTTTATGCTTCATATTATTTTCCGATGATGTGTTGCCATCCTATGATGTCTGAGTAGATTTCTATTGTCCAATCGGTGATTGATGAATTGCTATGATTGGTTTGAGTTGCATGTTTTATTATTGGTGCTGTCCTATTGTGCCCTCCGTGTCGGCATAGCGTGAGGGGTTCCGCTGTAGGGTTTGCAATATGTTTATGATTTGCTTATCGTGGGTGGCGTGAGTGTGAAGCCTGCACCGAGTAAGTAGGTTGTTTGCGTATGTGATAAAGGGACTTGATACTTTAATGCTATGGTTGGGTTTTACCTTAATGAATCTTTAGTAGTTGCGGATGCTTGCTAGAGTTCCAATCATAAGTGCATATGATCCAAGTAGAGAAAGTATGTTAGCTTATGCCTCTCCCTCTAATAGAATTGCAATAACGATTATCGGTCTAGTAACATAGTCAGTTGCCTAGGGACAATTCCACAACTCCTACCACCACTTTTCCACACTCGCCATATTTACTTTAGTTGTGTCTTTACCTTATCATCCCCTAGTTTTATTTTCGTGCTCTTTACTTTCTTGCAAGCTTACCCAAAAACACCTACAAAGTACTTCTAGTTTAATACTTGTTCTAGGTAAAGCGAACGTCAAGCGTGCGTAGAGTTGTATCGGTAGTCGATATAACTTGAGGGAATATTTGTTCTACCTTTAGCTCCTCGTTGGGTTCGACACTCTTACTTATCGAAAGAGGCTACAATTGATCCCCTATACTTGTGGGTTATCAGGATGAATCCCCTGTGGGGGGGAAGAAAGAAGAGGACGGCCTCCGTCCACTTGGAGGCCGAGATGCCCAAAAGGGGAAAGGCTCTTCTTCCGAAGGAGTCCACTGCCGCCGCCGATAGCGGCCTGGCCTGGGATCCCAGGGCCCAGCCCCTGGTGAACTCGTAAGTGTGTAAAATCCGAGTATGTTTTAGGCGTCCGGACTCATCGCGACTTAGTATTTTAACCTAAGCCATATTTTTCGCAGTCCGGCGAGGTCCCGTACCAAACAATCCTCATCGGAGGACTTGCTGAGCTCAAACGCTATGGAGAGCGGGATGCCCCCAAAGGCCCCTTCCTCCAAACAGGTGCATAACACCAAGGCCTCGTCCCAGAAGGACCCCGGCCAAGGAGGAAAGGAAAAAACTGTGAAGGCGGCGCCTGGAGGTCAAACCTCAGGGGCTGGACACGTAGGGGAAAAGATTCCCATGGGGGCGGACGGCGAGGGCGATTCTGGGTTTGGCTTCCAGCCGGATGCGACTCCAGAGACCTATATGGCTCCAAAATCAAGCAGGTCGCCTCCTTCAGCTGGAGGGGGCGGGCCTGTTTCATCGGCGACCTCTCTCTATCCAGAAGTGTCGGATGCTTTGTTAGTGGCGCTGAAAGACGCCTCCATCGTTGATGAACATCGTGCCCTTATGGGTGCGGTGATTGAGAAGATTCAGTCTACTGAGAGTGGACTGAATGGAGCCTGTATCAGCCTTGTAAGACAGCTAGCATGATGTTTTCATGGCTTGTCTATTTTTTGATGTCATTGCTACGCTAGATCATTGCACATCCCGGTACACCGCCGGAGGCATTCATATAGAGTCATATCTTTATTCTAGTATCGAGTTGTAATATCGAGTTGTAAGTAAATAAAAGTGTGATGATCATCATTATTAGAGCATTGCCCCATCAAAAAAAAGAGGCCAAAGAAGCCTAAATAAAAAAGGGGGGCCAAAGAAGCCCACCAAAAAAGAGAAAAAGAAATGGGGCAATGTTACTATCTCTTTTTCCACACTTGTGCTTCAAAGTAGCACCATGTTCTTCATATAGATTGTCTCCTATGTTGTCACTTTCATATACTAGTGGAAATTTTCATGATAGAACTTGGCTTGTATATTCCAACGATGGGCTTCCTCAAATGCCCTAGGTCTTCATGAGCAAGAAAGTTGGATGCACACCCACTTAGTTTTAGTTTGAGCTTTCATACACTTATAGCTCTTAGTGCATCCGTTTCATGGCAATCCCTACTCCTCGCATTGACATCATTTGATGGGCATCTCCATAGCCCGTTGATTAGCCACGTTGATGTTTGACTTTCTCTCTTTTTTGTCTTCTCCACATAACCCCCACCATCATATTCTATTCTACCTATAGTGCTATATCCATGGCTTGCGCTCATGTATTGCCTGAGGTTGAAAAAAGCTGAAGCGCTGCGTTAAGAAGTATGAACCAATTGCTCGGCTTGTCATCGGGTTGTGCATGATGGGGGCATTTTGTGTGACGAAAATGAAGCATGGCCAAACTGTATGATTTTGTAGGGATAAGCTTGCTTTGGCCTTGTTGTTTTGAAAAGACATGATTGCTTTATTGGTACGCTCGAAGTATTATTGTTTTTATGTCAAATGATAGACTATTGCTTTGAATCACTCATGTCTTAATATTCATGCCATGATTAGACCTATGATCAAGATTATGCTAGGTAGCATTCCACATCAAAAATTATTCTTTTTTTATCATTTACCTACTCGAGGACGAGCAGGAATTAAGCTTGGGGATGCTGATACGTCTCCGTCATATCTATAATTTTTGATTGTTCCATGCCAATATTATTCACTTTCACATACTTTTTGGCAACTTTTTATATTATTTTTGGGACTAACATATTGATCCAAAGGCCCAGTGCAGTTCACATGCATTGCATGTTTTATGTTTAGAATATCCATATCAAACGAATCCAAAGCGGGATAAAACAGACGGAGCTTATTTTTGGAAAATAAGGAAAATTCCAAAAGAAAAATCCACGCGAGGCGGTGCAAGAGGTGGTCACGAGGCAGGCGCGCCTCCCAGGCGCGCCGCCTACCCTCGTGAGCCCACCGTAAGGTGGTTGATGCTCTTATTTTGCCGCAAGAAAGATAATATTCGGAAGAAAATCTGGGCGAAGGTTTCAGGCCAATCGGAGTTACGGATCTCCATATATACGCGAAACAGTGAAACAGAGCTAGAACAGAACGCAGAAACAGAGATATAGATCCAATCTCGGAGGGCTCTCGCCTCCCAAGCCATGAGCCAAGGAGCAGGAGAAACCCTCCTCCCATCTAGGGAGGAGGTCAAGGAAGAAGAAGAAGAAGAAGAAGGGAGGCTCTCTCCCCCTTGCTTCCGGTGGCGCCGGAACGCCGCTGGGGGCCATCATCATCACCGTGATCTTCACCAACACCGCCGTCATCTTCACCAACATCTCCATCACCTTCCCCCCTCTATCTACAGCGGTCCACTCTCCCGCAACCCGCTGTACCCTCTACTTGAACATGGTGCTTTATGCTTCATATTATTTTCCGATGATGTGTTGCCATCCTATGATGTCTGAGTAGATTTCTATTGTCCAATCGGTGATTGATGAATTGCTATGATTGGTTTGAGTTGCATGTTTTATTATTGGTGCTGTCCTATTGTGCCCTCCGTGTCGCGCAAGCGTGAGGGGTTCCCGCTGTAGGGTTTGCAATATGTTTATGATTTGCTTATCGTGGGTGGCGTGAGTGTGAAGCACAGACCGAGTAAGTAGGTTGTTTGCGTATGTGATAAAGGGGACTTGATACTTTAATGCTATGGTTGGGTTTTACCTTAATGAATCTTTAGTAGTTGCGGATGCTTGCTAGAGTTCCAATCATAAGTGCATATGATCCAAGTAGAGAAAGTATGTTATCTTATGCCTCTCCCTCTAATAGAATTGCGATAACGATTATCGGTCTAGTAACATAGTCAGTTGCCTAGGGACAATTCCACAACTCCTACCACCACTTTTCCACACTCGCCATATTTACTTTAGTTGTGTCTTTACCTTATCAGCCCCTAGTTTTATTTTCGTGCTCTTTACTTTCTTGCAAGCTTACCCAAAAACACCTACAAAGTACTTCTAGTTTCATACTTGTTCTAGGTAAAGCGAACGTCAAGCGTGTGTAGAGTTGTATCGGTGGTCGATATAACTAGAGGGAATATTTGTTCTACCTTTAGCTCCTCGTTGGGTTCGACACTCTTACTTATCGAAAGAGGCTACAATTGATCCCCTATACTTGTGGGTTATCAGGATGAATCCCCTGTGGGGGGGAAGAAAGAAGAGGACGGCCTCCGTCCACTTGGAGGCCGAGATGCCCAAAAGGGGAAAGGCTCTTCTTCCGAAGGAGTCCACTGCCGCCCGCCGACGGCGGCCTGCACAGGATCCTGAGGCCCAGCCCACAGTGAACTCGTAAGTGTATAAAATACGAGTATGTTTTAGGCATCTGGACTCATCGCGGCTTAGTATTTTAACCTAAGCCATATTTTTCGCAGTCCGGCGAGGTCCCGTACCAAACAATCCTCATCAAAGGACTTGCTGAGCTCAAACGCTATGGAGAGCGGGACGCCCCCAAAGGCCCCTTCCTCCAAACAGGTGCATAACACCAAGGCCTCGTCCGAGAAGGACCCCGGCCAATGAGGAAAGGAAAAAACTGTGAAGGCGGCGCCTGGAGGTCAAACCTCAGGGGCCGGACACGTAGGGGAAAAGATTCCCATGGGGGCGGACGGCGAGGGCGATTCTGGGTTTGGCTTCCAGCCGGATGCGACTCCAGAGACCTATATGGCTCCAAAATCAAGCAGGTCGCCACCTTCAGCTGGAGGGGGCGGGCCTGTTTCATCGGCGACCTCTCTCTATCCAGAAGTGTCGGATGCTTTGTTAGTGGCGCTGAAAGACGCCTCCATCATTGATGAACATCGTGCCCTTATGGGTGCGGTGATTGAGAAGATTCAGTCTACTGAGAGTGGACTGAATGGAGCCTGTATCAGCCTTGTAAGACAGCTAGCATGATGTTTTCATGGCTTGTCTGTTTTTTGATGTCATTGCTACGCTAGATCATTGCACATCCCGGTACACCGGCATTCATATAGAGTCATATCTTTGTTCTAGTATCGAGTTGTAATATCGAGTTGTAAGTAAATAAAAGTGTGATGATCATCATTATTAGAGCATTGCCCCATCAAAAAAAAAGAGGCCAAAGAAGCCTAAATAAAAAAATGGGGCCAAAGAAGCCCGCAAAAAAAAGAAAATAAAAAGGGGCAATGTTACTATCTCTTTTTCCACACTTGTGCTTCAAAGTAGCACCATGTTCTTCATATAGATTGTCTCCGATGTTGTCACTTTCATATACTAGTGGAAATTTTCATTATAGAACTTGGCTTGTATATTTCAACGATGGGCTTCCTCAAATGCACTAGGTCTTCATGAGCAAGAAAGTTGGATGCACACCCACTTAGTTTTAGTTTGAGCTTTCATACACTTATAGCTCTTAGTGCATCCGTTTCATGGCAATCCCTACTCCTCGCATTGACATCAATTGATGGGCATCTCCATAGCCCATTGATTAGCCACGTTGATGTCTGACTTTCTCTCTTTTTTGTCTTCTCCACATAACCCCCACCATCATATTCTATTCTACCTATAGTGCTATATCCATGGCTTGCGCTCATGTATTGCCTGAGGGTTGAAAAAGCTGAAGCGCGTTAAGAAGTATGAACCAATTGCTCGGCTTGTCATCGGGGTTGTGCATGATGGGGGCATTTTGTGTGACGAAAATGAAGCATGGCCAAACTGTATGATTTTGTAGGGATAAGCTTGCTTTGGCCTTGTTGTTTTGAAAAGACATGATTGCTTTATTGGTACGCTCGAAGTATTATTGTTTTTATGTCAAATGATAGACTATATCTTTGAATCACTCGTGTCTTAATATTCATGCCATGATTAGACCTATGATCAAGATTATGCTAGGTAGCATTCCACATCAAAAATTATTCTTTTTTTATCATTTACCTACTAGGGCGAGCAGGAATTAAGCTTGGGGATGCTTGACGTCTCCGTCATATCTATAATTTTTGATTGTTCCATGCCAATATTATTCACTTTCACATACTTTTTGGCAACTTTTTATATTATTTTTGGGACTAACATATTGATCCGGTGCCAGTGCGGTTCATATGCATTGCATGTTTTATGTTTCGCAGAATATCCATATCAAACGAATCCAAACGGGATAAAAACGGACGGAGCTTATTTTTGGAAAATATGGAAAATTCCAAAAGAAAAATCCACGCGAGACGGTGCCCAAGGTGGTCACGAGGCAGGGGGGCGCGCCCCTCCCCCTGGGCGCGCCGCCTACCCTCGTGAGCCCACCGTAAGGTGGTTGATGCTCTTCTTTTGCCGCAAGAAATATAATATTCGGAAGAAAATCTGGGCGAAGGTTTCAGGCCAATCGGAGTTACGGATCTCCATATATACGCGAAACAGTGAAACAGAGCTAGAACAGAACGCAGAAACAGAGATATAGATCCAATCTCGGAGGGGCTCTCGCCCCTCCCAAGCCATGAGAGCCAAGGAACAGAGGGGAAACCCTCCTCCCATCTAGGGAGGAGGTCAAGGAAGAAGAAGAAGAAGAAGGGGGGCTCTCCCCCCCTTGCTTCCGGTGGCGCCGGAACGCCGCTGGGGGCCATCATCATCACCGTGATCTTCACCAACACCGCTGTCATCTTCACCAACATCTCCATCACCTTCCCCCCTCTATCTACAGCGGTCCACTCTCCCGCAACCCGCTGTACCCTCTACTTGAACATGGTGCTTTATGCTTCATATTATTTTCCGATGATGTGTTGCCATCCTATGATGTCTGAGTAGATTTCTATTGTCCAATCGGTGATTGATGAATTGCTATGATTGGTTTGAGTTGCATGTTTTATTATTGGTGCTGTCCTATTGTGCCCTCCGTGTCGCGCAAGCGTGAGGGGTTCAGCTGTAGGGTTTGCAATATGTTTATGATTTGCTTATGGTGGGTGGCGTGAGTGTGAAGCACAGACCGAGTAAGTAGGTTGTTTGTGTATGGGATGAAGGGACTTGATACTTTAATGCTATGGTTGGGTTTTACCTTAATGAATCTTTAGTAGTTGCGGATGCTTGCTAGAGTTCCAATCATAAGTGCATATGATCCAAGTAGAGAAAGTATGTTAGCTTATGCCTCTCCCTCTAATAGAATTGCAATAACGATTGTCGGTCTAGTAACATAGTCAGTTGCCTAGGGACAATTCCACAACTCCTACCACCACTTTTCCACACTCGCCATATTTACTTTAGTTGTGTCTTTACCTTAGCAGCCCCTAGTTTTATTTTCGTGCTCTTTACTTTCTTGCAAGCTTACCCAAAAACACCTACAAAGTACTTCTAGTTTCATACTTGTTCTAGGTAAAGCGAACGTCAAGCGTGCGTAGAGTTGTATCGGTGGTCGATATAACTTGAGGGAATATTTGTTCTACCTTTAGCTCCTCGTTGGGTTCGACACTCTTACTTATCGAAAGAGGCTACAATTGATCCCCTATACTTGTGGGTTATCAGGATGAATCCCTTGTGGGGGGGAAGAAAGAAGAGGACGGCCTCCGTCCACTTGGAGGCCGGGATGCCCAAAAGGGGAAAGGCTCTTCTTCCAAAGGAGTCCACTGCCGCCGCCGACAGCGGCCTGGCCTGGGATCCCAGGGCCCAGCCCCTGGTGAACTCGTAAGTGTGTAAAATCCGAGTATGTTTTAGGCGTCCGGACTCATCGCGACTTAGTATTTTAACCTAAGCCATATTTTTCGCAGTCCGGCGAGGTCCCGTACCAAACAATCCTCATCGGAGGACTTGCTGAGCTCAAACGCTATGGAGAGCGGGATGCCCCTAAAGGCCCATTCCTCCAAACAGGTGCATAACACCAAGGCCTCGTCCGAGAAGGACCCCGGCCAAGGAGGAAAGGAAAAAACTGTGAAGGCGGCGCCTGGAGGTCAAACCTCAGGGGCCGAACACGTAGGGGAAAAGATTCCCATGGGGGCGGACGGCGAGGGCGATTCTGGGTTCGGCTTCTAGCCGGATGCGACTCCAGAGACCTATATGGCTCCAAAATCAAGCAGGTCGCCTCCTTCAGCTGGAGGGGGCGGGCCTGTTTCATCGGCGACCTCTCTCTATCCAGAAGTGTCGGATGCTTTGTTAGTGGCGCTGAAAGACGCCTCCATCATTGATGAACATCGTGCCCTTATGGGTGCGGTGATTGAGAAGATTCAGTCTACTGAGAGTGGTCTGAATGGAGCACAGATCGACCTTGTAAAAAGGATTTGAGGTATGTTTTTCGAAGAGTGTCATAGTGTGGACAATAGCCCCTGATACACTGTTCGGTGAAGAAACCGGACAGAGGATCAAATATATTCGCAGGAAGACTCATTGAATGACAGTTATTTCTCTTATGTGATAAGCAGGCGTCTGTAGCAGCTGTTGCCTCCCATACTGCGGAAGTCTCCGGACTGAATCAAAGTCTGGAGCGGTCCAAGGAAGAACTTGGCCAGTTGAAAATGCAATTGAGGGATAAACAGGGTATGCACAAGTCTTGTTCGCGTTAATTGCAAATGTATTTTCAGTATGAACTGAGCTTTAAGACATTGCGCTAGGAATTGTGACCGAAGTTGAAGCCCTCAAGAAGGCTGTGGTCAAGGCCAAGAAAAAGGCAGCCACTAAGCAGGCTCTTCATGAGAAACACGAGGCTAGGGTTATTAAAGCTGAACAGGAGCTACAAGAGGCCGTAAGGAAATGCGAGGCCTTGGAGCAGAGTTTAATGGAGAAAGAATCCGAACTCACCAAGGCTCATCAGGCCACGAGCGATGCCCGGGGGGAAACCCGAAGCGCCCTGCAGGAGATCCAAGAGGCGAGAAAGATCGCGGCTGGTAAGGCTTTTTCCCTGTAGAGTAAGTATTTGGGGGGAAGACTTATGTTTCTAATTTTGAATTCGGATTTCTCAGGGGTATTTGCCGAGCTACCTCGCAGCATATCAGATGCTGCTCAATTCTACCAAGCCGAAGAAAGGAATACTGCGGATAAGCTCTTCTGGTCGTAGTATTTGGCACCGAATTATCCGGTGCCTCTTGCCGATCAACTGAAACAGCTGATCGAACTACAGAAGGCGGCGGAACTAGCCATGAAGGATTTAATTATCCGGCTATGGCCTGCTGAGCCGATCCCAACTAGCTACTTCGGGCTCGTGAAGCGGCTTGTGGGTGCCTGTCCTCGACTTGACGTCATCAAGCGGTCGGTCTGTATAGAGGGTGCACGAATGGCCTTCGCCCGCACAAAGGTGCACTGGGGGAAGGTGGATGCTAAAAAGCTGGTGACCGAAGGACCGCCGGAGGAGAAGGAGCACTGCAAGCCCGAGTTATATTATAAGAATGTCCTGAAAGGATCCTACCTTGCCGCAGAGCGATGCACCAAGGACTTTATATTTCCATGAATGCAAATCATGTTGTCCTTTGTAATGTTTAAACAAGGTCAATTATATCATTTACTGCCTGTTATATATGAAAGTTTACCCTCCTGTGCGGCCGTTTTATATGTTAAATCTGAGAGTTGGCCAGTCGTCGGCTTCTGCCCCCACGTATGAAGTACGGGGGTGTTCGGGATAAACCTGAGCACTCTTTATCCCAGTTTTGGGTCCTTCGAAGGAGGTGCTCAGCACAACGAACCAGGCAATCGGACTGTAGGGCTTTATCACTCTCACTTAGCCATAGGAGCTTTAGTATGGTCGACGCAACCCCTAGTTTTTGGAATACCGTACTAGGGGCTCTATAAGCGCCTGATCGGGGAAAAAACCGATCCATCGCACGCTGCATTGGTTATGGCATTATGTGGGAGAAATCCTTAAAGATTTTATGACCTCTCGAACAGCTGACCAGCTCTCGCTGTATCATGAAAGTCAGTTTTGGCTTTCTCTACTGAGGTGCTCATCCGGAAGAACCGGGACACAATCGCAGTAGTTCTCCCAGTGCTACCTTAGCCGATATAGCGGAACGTAAGGTACCAAAACATGGGAGCCGGGCTAACCCAACTATTGACCCAAGACATGATTCGGAGCTGATGCATATAATGCTATAAGTTCGGGGTGCCGAACTTCCATGAAGGTGTTCGGACTTTACTGCCGTGTTATGGGTAAAACGAAGCCCCTAGCATATTTTATGGCATATCGCTGTGTACAGATGCCACTTGACAGAATGATTTCAATAAGAACTAATAGCAGGTAAGCGTTATATAAATCCACATGTCGTATTTGGATAGTACGTCTATGCGCATGGGTACAAGTAATGTGATTAAAAAAAGGAATATGATTGCGGAACCTGCTGAGACCAGGGGGAGGAGGCTGAGTGCGGATCCGCAATATAGCTGGACAGTCACTGCGGGGGATGTCTAAGGATTCCCTTATGCGTTCAAGCTGCTTCCGTGTAGCCCGTCCTGGTCGGCGCAGAGGTGAACCTGCGAAGGAAATATGAGAAATATGTATGTGCCGGAGGGCGGTTGAGCCGCTGAGTACGGTTTGTCCTGGCCTTCGCCGGAGTGTTTTAGTTGAGCCCTGGACGGGCTGTGCTATCCTTCCGTGAAGTAGTTCGGAGTCCCTTGACGGTGTCCGGAGGCCTGGACGTCCGCTCGAGGTTCGGCTGCAAGGTGCTGCTCGCTGTTTCTGCTGCTAAGGCAGTGGTGTATATGTTGGTGCCGAGGGAAGGTTCGGCCTTGCCATTAACCGTGATGACGCCGCGTGGACCGGGCATCTTGAGCTTAAGGTAGGCATAATGTGGCACCGCGTTGAATCGAGCAAATGCGGTTCGTCCGAGCAGTGCTGGATAATCACTGCGGAAAGGGATGATTTCGAAGATTAATTCTTCGATACGGTAATTTTCCGGTGAACCGCAGACCACCTCAAGGGTAATGGAGCCTGTACAGCGAGCCTCCTCACCTGGTATAATGCCTCTAAAAGTGGCTTTAGTGGATTTGATCGCCGAATGATCGATGCCCATCCTGCGCACTGTCTCCTGGTAAAGCAGATTTAGAATGCTGCCGCCGTCCATGAGGACTCGAGTGAGGTGGAACCCGTCTATTATTGGGTCGAGGACTAGTGCGGCTGGGTTGCCCTGATTGGCGCTAACCAGACGATCCGTGCAGTTGAAGGTGACCGGCCCCAGTTTATATTGTGGGATGACTAGTTCCGTTCAGTCGCTACCCCTAAGGATGCATATCCGGTCCGAGTTGGTAATTTGGGTGGTATTCACCACATTCACCGTGAGGGCTGCCATGGATTTTGGCTTCTCTTGGCCGAGGTGCCGGGCGAGCCATTCGTCACGAATATTATGCTTAAATGCTGCTAAGGCCTCTGCATCCGGACAGTTGGCTATTTGGTTTTTCTTTGTTAGGAACCGTGTCCAGAATTTCCTGGCCGATTCCCCCGGCTGCTGAGTTATATGGCTCAAGTCATTGGCATCCGGTGGTCGCACATAAGCGCCCTGGAAGTTGTCAAGGAATGCATCTTCCAGATCCTCCCAACAGCCAACGGAGTTTACTGGCAAGCTATTCAGCCAATGCTGAGCTCGTCCTTTGAGTTTTAGTGGGAGGTACTTGATGGCATGTAGATCATCATCGCGGGCCATGTGGATGTGGAGGAGGAAATCCTCAATCCATACCGCGGGATCTGTTGTACCATCAAATGATTCCATATTTACGGGTTTAAAACCCTCTGGGAATTCATGATTCATTACTTCGTCAGTGAAGCATAGGGGGTGTGCGGTGCCTCTGTGCTGGGATATATCACGGCGCAGTTCATATGGATCTTGTCTGCTGTGTTCGGCCCGGCCGGATTTACTTCTACTGTATTCGGCATGACGGCCATCGTCCCGCGTAGGTGCGTGCCCCCGTGATCCGTAGATAGATCTTGCGTGTTTTGCCCTATTTTCCCATACGTCTCGCAGGTCCCGCGTGTTGCCCCATGCCTTGGTATTTTTGTTTGAGTGGCGGCGGGGTGCAGGCTGAGCTTCAGGCTGAAATGCCTCTCTGTCTCGGCCACGAGGTGGCCGATCAGCCGCATCATACGCTGGTGATGTAGGTTTCAATGCTTCCTCCTCAAGTCGGGGTAGCAACCTGCGCTTTGGGTAACCCTTGGAGGGGCGTTCGAGTTCATATTCCTCGGCCGCAAGGACTTTAGTCCATCTGTCTGCTAGCAAATCTTGATTAGCTCGAAGCTGTTGTTGCTTTTTTCTTCAAGCTTAAAGCGCTCCTGCTCGACGGGATCCTGGGGCACGACGAATTCTTCGTCGCCGAGGCTCGCCTCGTCATCGGAGAGAGGCATGTAATTTTCATCCTCTGCTTCTCCGTCTGCTGCCCGCTCAGGAGGGCTGGCTTGTTCATCCTCCCGCTCTAAATCTTGCTGGAGGGGATTTTCGTCGTCTTGACCTTTGTCCGGAGTGTTATTGTCTCTTGTGCGGTATCACTACTTTTGCTATGGCGAGACTTAGAGCAGCGCCCGACGTCGGCGCTTAGGTTGCTTCTTGGAGGGTCATCCTCCATTGTCTTATCGCCATTGCCTTCTTTGGGTGTATCCACCATTTATATATCATATGATGAGGTGGCGGTCCGATTGCCACGTAGGCGATGGTTCCTGTTAAATCTCTTGCATCATCGTCCATACCGTCGATGTCTTGGTCGAAGTCGAGCATGTCGGTTAAATCGTCGACAGTGGCTACTAAGTGGGTGATGGGTGGGGAGCAAATTTCTTCGTCGTCTGCATCCCATTCTAGCCGGACATAGTTCGGCCAAGTTTCTTCTGACAAGGATAGGGAACTTAACGAATTTAGCACATCGCCGAAGGGTGAGTGCTGAAAGATATCCGTGGAGGTAAACTCCATGATCAGTGCCCAATCGGATTTGATAGGCACAGACGCAGGCGGTTCGGAGCCTATGGCCGGGGACGAATCCAATGGTTCGGCAGCACGGCTCTCGCGAGGGGTGAAGTCAGTATTCGGCTATATCGCCACTGAGAGTACGGCCTCCAAGGCGGGGTCTATCCACCCGTCCTCGGATGGCGCAATTTTCTCCGGATTAAAGGCCGGAGTAGTTGACGGTGTGATCTCCCGAACACCGTCCGACGGTAGAGCTATATCATGCTCGTCGTGATTGTGCGGCACACCTGGCAAGGGATCGAATCCGTCGAAGATCAAGTATCCGCGGATATCGGCGGTGTAGTTCAAATTCCCGAACCTGACCTAGTGGCCAGGGGCGTAGCTCCCGATCTGCTCCAGATGGCCAAGCGAGTTGGCCCGCAGTGCGAAGCTGCCGAATACAAAGATCTATCCGGGGAGGAAGACCTCACCCTGGACCGCATCGTTACCGATGATCGAAGGAGCCATCAAGCCTTATGGTGACGGCACAGTGGAACTCTCAATGAAATCACCAATGTCGGTGTCAAATCCAACGGATCTCGGGTAGGGGGTCCCGAACTGTGCGTCTAAGGCGGAAGGTAACAGGAGGCAGGGGACACGAGGTTTACCCAGGTTCGGGCCCTCTCGATGGAGGTAATACCCTACTTCCTGCTTGATTGATCTTGATGATATGAGTATTACAAGAGTTGATCTACCACGAGATCGTAGAGGCTAAACCCTAGAAGCTAGCCTATGGTATGATTGTTGTTCTCGTCCTACGGACTAAACCCTCTGGTTTATATAGACACCGGAGGGGGCTAGGGTTACATAGAGTCGGTTACAAGGAAGGAGATCCACATATCCGTATTGCCAAGCTTGCCTTCCACGCCAAGGAGAGTCCCATCCGGACACGGGACGAAGTCTTCAATCATGTATCTTCATAGTCCAACAGTCCGGCCAAAGGATATAGTCCGGCTGTCCGGATACCCCCTAATCCAGGACTCCCTCAACGGCGATGGTAGGTGGCCCTCTCCATGCTATGCACGCCCACCATCAGCAACGTCGCGGTGACCAAGACCCTCATCAACGGAAGCGCCGGCTTAAACGTCCTCTCGGTGGAAACCTTCGACCTGCTTCAAGTGCCATAGAACCAGCACATTCCCACCAAGCCTTTCTCGGGGGTGGTCAAGGGTTCGGCCACCCCCCTGGGGCAGATACGCAAGCCCATTACCTTCGCCACACGCGACAATTACCACACCGAGTTGATCGACTTCGACGTGGCCCGCATCGGCCTCGCATACAACGCCATCCTGGGGTATCCGACCCTCGCCAAGTTCATGGCGGCGACCCATCCGGGATACAACATCGTCAAGGTGCCGGGCAGCAACGGCGTCATCATGGTGGTCGGGGATACGAAAGACGCATTCCGGGTTCTCAAGCTCGCCTACAGGGTCGCGGCCGCTTCATGCCCTGATGACCCAAAAGTATAGGGGATCAACCGTAGTCCTTTAGGTAAGTAAGAGTGTTGAACCCAACGAGGAGCAGAAGGAAATGACAAGTGGTTTTTAGCAAGGTAATTTTCTGCAAGCACTGAAATTGTTGGTAACAGATAGTTTGATAGCAAGATAATTTGTAACGAGCAAGTAACGGTTACTGTAGATAATATGCAGCAAGGTAGCCCAATCCTTTTGTGGCAAAGGACAGGCTAAAATAGTCACTTTTGATAAGCAAAGTGTTCTTGAGGGTACATGAGAATTTCATCTAGTAACTTTCATCATGTTGATTTGATTTGTGTTTGCTACTTTGATAATTTGATATGTGGGTGGACCGTTGCTTAGGTGTTGTTCTTACTTGAACAAGCCTCCTACTTATGATTAACCCCCTTGCAAGCATCTTCAACTATGAGGAAAATATTAAGATAAAATCTAACCATAGCATTAAACTTTTGGATCCAAATCGGCCCCTTACGGAATTGCGCATAAACTAGGGTTTAAGCTTCTATCACTCTAGCAAACCATCATCTAATAACTACTCCACAATGAATTCCCTTAGGCCCAAATATGGTAAAGTGTCATGTAGTCGACGTTCACATGACACCACTAAGGGAATCACAACATACATACCATCAAAATATCGAATACATATCAAGTTCACATGATTACTTGCAACAAGATTTCTCCGTGACCTCAAGAACAAAAGTAACTACTCACAAATGATAATCATGCTCAAGATCAGAGGGTATTAAATAGAATAATGGATCTGAACATATAATCTTCCACCAAATAAACCATATAGTAATCAACTACAAGATGTAATTAACACTACTAATCACCCACAGGTACCAATCTGAGGTTCCAGTACAAAGATTGAACACAAGAGATGAACTAGGGTTTGAGAGGAGATGGTGCTATTAAATATGTTGATGGAGATTGCCCTCCCCAAGATAGGAGAGTTGTTGATGATGATGATGATGATTTCCCCCTCCGAGAGGGAAGTTCCCATGGCGGAATCGCTCCATCGGAGGGCAAAAGTGCTCCTGCCCAAGTTCCGCCTCGAGACGGCGACACTTCGTCTCGAAAGTCCTCTCCTTATTTTTTCTAGGTCAAAATGACTTATATACCAGAAGAGGGGCAGCGGAGGTGGGCCGAGGAGGGCACAACCCACCATGGCGCGCCTGAGCTGCCTGGCGCGCCCAGGTGGGTTGTGCCCACCTAGTGGGCCCCTGTGTAGTTATTTGCTCCAATATTCCTTATATATTCCAAAATAATTCTCCATAAATTTTCAGCTCATTTGGAGATGTGCATAATAGGTAACTCGGCGTAGCTTTTCTAGGTCCAGAGTTCCAGCTCTGGCATTCTCCCTCTTTGTGTAAACCTTGCATATTATGAGAGAAAAGGCATTATAATTACTCCAAAAAGCATTATTATACAATAAAACATAGTAAATAACAGTAGGTAAACATGATGCAAAATGGACGTATCAACTCCCCTAAGCTTAGACCTCGCTTGTCCTCAAGCGAAAACTGAAATCGAAAAACATGTCCACATGCTTAGAGAGAGAGGTGTCGATAAAAACAAAATACGGACATAGAAGCATCATGTATATTATTATAACAGCAACAAACTTTATCATAGAACTTTTATCATAAACTTCTCATGAAAAAGTAACAATTCATCACAACATCGAAGTATAAAGCATAAACTCTACTGAAAACCAACAAACCATGTTCTCAGTCAACTTTGCAACTACAATTCATCATCTTTTTAGGAAGGGTCTCGTAGCGAAGCCTTTTGGAAAGTCCACATACTCAACCATCATATAGTATTCTATGATTGATAACACTCACCGCATACCTATGAGCAAAAAGTTTCAACCAGACACCTAGGAATATAGGGGCTTATAGTTTCGCCTCCCAACGTATTCACCTCAAGGATGATGTCAACAATAATAACTCATGCCCACCCATATTCAACTGGATATATGTGCCTAGATCTTTCCTCACCACATGATGCTTGCAAAAGAGAAAAATAAAAAGGAATAGGGAAGAATACTTTGACTCTTGCACAAAAGTAAATACATAAAAGTAAAAGATAGGCCCTTCGTAGAGGAATGCAGAGGTTGCCATACGCTTTTTGGTTGTATGCTCAATCTCTTAGTGCAAAAGAATGTCGCGTTATATTGCCCCTTGTGATAGCAACCTTTATTATGCAGTCTGTCGCATTTATTATTTTGCCATCACAATTTCGTACAACACTCAATTTTCTCTTACACTGAATGATCTAACACATTTAGAAGCAATTTTTATTGCCTTATTGCACCGAGGACAACTTACTTGAAGGATCTTAGTCAATCCATAGGTAGGTATGGTGGACTCTCAAAGCAAGATTTGGGTTTAAGGGTTTTTGGATGCACAAGTAGTATCTCTACTTAGTGCAGAATTTTTGGCTAGCAAAGATAGGGGCAAGCACCACATGTTAAACGGTCTATGACAGTACAACTTCTATGTGAATATGAACAAACAAAAATCATTATGTTGTCTTCCTTGTCCAACGTCAACAATTTTGGCATATAATATTTTGATGGGGGCTCACAATCATAGAAGATGTCCAACATAGTGTATTTGCATCTGAATCTTCTCTTCCCTTATTAATTATTTCATGAATTGCATCATTGACCAATGCTATGTTTGTCAATCTCTAATAAATTTTACTACTTATACTCTTCCTATGTGATGTCATCACTTACCATAAGATTTGTCGGTGTTCTGGGAACGGCGGTACCCAGACTTGCCTTCCTACGGCCCACGGCGTGGCTCCATCTTTGGCCTGGTATGGCCCATCTTCAGCATCAATAACTCAAGACCCTCGCGAGGGGCCAAGCCTCGCGAGGCGGACGACACCAAGACCTCTAGAAGGAGCGGCCTCCCCAGGCTGGCTCCTGAGGAGCGGAGAATTCTATGCAATCCTCACCTCGTGAGGTTTGGATGACGTGAGCCATGACAACCAAGGCCAAGCGGGTGCCAACGCGTGCAGTGCAACAGTTTCCTCGCTAGTTCTAAAGAGGGAAGTGCAGGCGCGGAGTCCCGAGGAATCAGCCAAAGGTTTCCGTTCCCATGCAACGAGACCAAGACCGCCAGGACATCAGGACGGAGGTCAACGCCGAGCCCACCGCAGCGTCACGACCAGAAGCTTTGCAGGCGAAGACTACTTTTGTCAGGATAAGATGTACTAGTTGTCTCCCTTCGAGTTTGGCCGTTGTGGGATCCCTTCCCGCCTTCATTTGGAAGAGAACCAAGGCCGCTATAAATAGGACCTAGCCACCACCATGAAGGGGGGTCATTTCAGATCATCCTCTCCCACACCAGCTCAAGAACACGCCTCCTGAGGTCGTTCTCCCACTGTACTAGTTTATCCTCAGCCCCTCGAGGCCAATCCACCACGAAGCAGGAGTAGGGTTTTACAACGCAAGGTGGCCCGAACCTGGGTAAGCTGTTGTGTCCCATTTCCTTCTTGTTCGACGAGCTAGGCCATGACATTAGCGAGTAGGCATACTGGGAGTTTGAATTCTTCGCACGCACCCCAGAGTTCGAACCTCTCAAGGGTCTGCGGAACCCAAAATCTGACATTTGGCGCGCCGGATTGGGGCGCGTCGGAGCCTCTCTTCCGCCGGTCGATTTGCCACCGCTTCACCGCCCTCTTGGACGATGCTCGTCGAGCTCGTGCTGAGCGTCGGGCCGCCGGCGTCGCTCAGACAGCACCGGCGGGCGATGTCTATCCTCGCCATCCCTCGTCACCAGTGGAGAACATCGCCATCGGCCCCGCGGGCCATGAGCAGCAGGCCTCGTTGCTGCATCCTTCTGTGCGGCTAGATGGACACACCGCCACCTCGTCGCTGACTCCGGCTGCTTCGTCTTCCCATGCTCGTCGTGGTCCGGCAAACGTGCAGGCTGCGCTGCTCATGGCATGCGAGCTTCTGCGCTATCGCCCGGTCGATGACTACTACGAGACTGGCTGGACCGCATCGTCGAGCACGTCAGTGCCCCCAGAGAGTCTCCTGCACCATCTCGCTCGCTGCCTCACCCACCTCCTGCCGCGGGTGACGTGGCCCATGGTGCGCCTCCTCCACCTCCCCGACAAGACGTCATCATCAAGCCAAGGTGGGAGGCCCGTCGGCATGATCCGCAGCACAGGGCGCCCGTGCACGACGAGGCAAGCTGCCAGGTGGTGCAGCGGCCGTAGGGAGAGGCGCGTGTGCTCCCAGCATCGCCACGTCAAGACCGCGTACCGCCCGCGGCGGTGGTGCACGAGTGCCAAGACCAGGCTCCACCTCCATGGTGGGCTCCTGTGAACACACCGGGATGTTGCGTGTTTACTCCAGAGCTGCGCAGCGTCGTCTGGCCAGGGAAGTTGAAGCCCGACCTGCCTCCACGCTACGACGGCACCCATGACCCTGCTGAGTTCCTACAACTCTACGAGCTGAGCATCAAGGCGGCCAACGGCGACGAGAAGGTCATGGCGAACTGGTTTCCCATGGCCCTCAAGGATGGTGCGCGCTCGTGGCTCCTGAACCTCCCCGTGGGGTTGATCTCCTCCTGGGACGAGATGCGAGAGCGTTTCGTCGCCAACTTCCAGGACACTCACGACTGTCCGCCAGCCACGGGTGACCTGCAACGCATCAAGTAGCAACCAAGAGAGACCTTGCAGAAGTACATCCAGCGCTTCAACATCGTTCGACTCAAGATCCCCAAGGTTTTGAATGAGGCCATCATCTCGGCGTTCACTGATGGCGTCCGTGATGTCAAGATGAAGGAGGAGCTCGCCATACATGAGGACATATGCATGGCTCTGGAGATGTTCAACATGGCAACCAAGTGTGCGAGAGCTGAGGAAGGTCGCCTCTCCCTTCTGGAACTTTCAGAGGCTTACCCAGAAGACAAGAAGGCCAAGGCCAAGGACGTGAAGCGCAAGGGACCGGCCGTGCTCGCGGCCAAACCAGAGATGAAGCACGACTGCGATCACCCTGAGTCATCCAAGGGCAGCCGCCCATTCTTCGTCTTCCACAACATGGATAGCCACAAAACCAATGACTGCCAAGAGCTCAGGGCCATCCGCGATGGGCGCCTCGGTCGTCGCCCTGAGCGCAATGACTGGGGCTAGAGCCGTGGAGGTGGCTGAGGTGGAGGATGCTCGGACGGTCACGACCCCCGCCAGGAATGGCGCGACCAACCTCGTAAGGACCGCTAGCAGGGTCAGCCTCGTGAGGGTCCCTGGAGGGACCAGCCTCGCGAGGATCGGCCCCAGGGCAACACTGGCCTTCCTCCGCTGCCGCCACCACCAATAAGGAAAGACGACCACCACTAGGACGAGGGGGCTGGCGGCTTCCAAGAGCCTCGTGCCATCGCTTGCATCCTAGGCGGTGCTCAGGCCCCTGCCTCCCATCATATCTTCAAGTAGTTTGCTCGCGAGGTGAATGCGGACCTCCCCAGGCTTGAGGCAACACGTCCGCTCAGGTGGTCTAAGTACGCCATCACCTTCGACTCCTCAGACTAGCTCAAGTGTGCGACCACTGCCGGCGCCCTCCCAATGCTCTGCTTGCCCATCATCAGCAACGTCCTCGTCACCAAGACACTCATCGATGGTGGTGCAGGGCTCAATGTTCTCTCCGTCGAGACGTTCGACATGCTCTAGCTGCCCTACAGCCAGCTGCAGCCTACCAAGCCCTTCTCAGGAGTGACCAACGGCTCCACCACCTCGATAGGGCAGATCCGCCTCCCTGTCACCTACGGCAAGCGCGACAACTAACGCACAGAGCTCATTGACTTCGACACCGCCCACATTCGCCTCCCGTACAACGCCATCCTCGGATACCCGGCCCTGGCCAAGTTCGTGGTTGTCACCCACCATGGCTACAATGTCCTCAAGATGGCAGGGGGCTACGGCATCATCATGGTCGCCTGCAAGGAGAAGGACGTGGTGTGCTCTCTCGAGCATGCCTACCAGGCTGCGGCGGTTGAGAACACAGATGATGAGGGCGCTTTCTATCCTCTTGAGGCCATCCCCAAGAAGAAGAAGCAGCTACTCCATCATGTACCTCAGGAGGATGGGGCAGGTGGTGGCCCTGCCTCAGGATCTATGCCCACTGACGGGGCGCCTCCCTCTCTCGCATAGGAAGGTGAGCCCCACACCCCTCTCAAGCTGGGCTCGGGGGCTCTCCTCTTGAGGGACTCCGACCTAGCCAACGTCCCGAGGGAGGCGCTCGTGCACCATGTGGAGGCGTGCTTCAGCGCACGCCTCTGCCAAGAGAGCACAAGGCATGAGGCGTCAGGTGCTCAGGAGTTCATCACCAAGACGATCAAGGAGCTTCAGGAGGCGCAAGCCATGCGTGGCGAGCGCCGCCGTACACCACCCACTGCAGCTGCTGCCCCCCACGAGGGCCGTGAACTGCGCGTCTGCGTCAACATCCCCGGGCTCAACAGAGCCGCGTCTTAGGAGCTCTTCTGGCCGTCCCACGTCGGTCGTTGCGAGGGACCCCCTCACAGCTACATCCGTATGCCTTTTGGCTTGTCGAACATGGTCGCCACGTTCTAGCGCCGCATGCGGAGTGTCCTGGCGACTCATGAGGCCAGGCGCTAGGCGATCCCACTCGAGATGGCGACGGATTCTCGCGAGCCCCCCGGGCTTCCAGAGCCTCATGAGGTTCAGGACCTGGGCGACTCTGCAGCGCACGACTTTCTCTACCTCAGCACTTCTTCAACAACGATGCCAGGTGACATGTTTCGGCTTGTTCATTTGGGGGCGCCCCTCGGGCTGCATCATCCCCAAGCTGCATGGGTCCGTCCCTGCTGCATGTATTGTTTTTGCATCCATCGGAACTAGCTCTACCCTTCGATCATGAGTTGCTTTATGATTATCACATGTCTGTCCGATGCTTCGATGCTATGAATGTTGTGCGCCCTTGCAAGCCCACCCTCGACCGCCTCATGATTAAGGACTAGTCCGGCGTTTGTGCTCGGGTTCGTCCCTGCAGCGTCGCTAAACCCAAGTGACTGAGCTCTGGCTCGCAGGCCAGCTCCCGTGCATGTCACCTCCCATGGTCCTTGGAGCCTTGCTCTCGCATGAGCTAATCGGGGGCGGGTAAGTTAGGGCGCGTGACCCGGTGCCATGCCACCGTGGGAGCCGCGCGCCGGTTGCCTTTCTTCAGGAGTTTTGCATGAGAAGACTGGGCATGGCGTATGTGCTTGGGTCTGTCCCTGCAGCATCGACCAATCCAACGGTTGAGCTCTGTCTGGTGGGTCGGCCCCGTTCACGTCACCTCCTGGGGTCGTTGGTGTTTGGCCTTCTCATGCAATAACCTTAGGAAATTCACCCGGCACAGGTCGCCTAGCCATCTCGCAGTACCATCACAAGTGTTCCGAATCAAATTCAGGTGCAACCTACCTGGAGGTAGGACCTCGTGAGTCCCACACTGGCTCACGGGTGCCCATACACACCTCCTCTAGCCCTGCCATGCAAGCCACGTGTCAGGGCGGGGCTGTACACGCCCCGGGGTCTCCCCTCAGAGGGAGCCCCCACCCACGTACTAGCGGAAGCACCATGCTCCATGCTGGCAGTCGACATGGTCGAGGAGCGGCTATGCCTGTGTAAGAGCGGAAGCTCCATGCTCCGCGCTGGTGATAAACAACTGAGCGTAGCCTCACGACTGCAGTAACCTCAGGTGAACCGCCTTGCTCAGTGTTCAGCCTCACCGTGCTGCTTTCACTTCGGGAGAGTCGCGCGAGGGGGCTAGGTACGGGGGCTATGCTCAGGTCAGACCTGGCGTACGCCACCTCGCTAGGTCCCCCGGACCTGGTCTTCGCGTGCCCCTCCCGAGCGAGAGTTCGCCGAGGAAAGGTATGGAGGTTTGTTCGTACGTCAAGGGGAACTCCTGAGCATCGCGTCTCAGGAGCCTAACTGGTCACGTAGCCCCTCACCCCTTGGTCTCGTCCTAGTGATCCGGACGACCCAATGGTGGCTAAGATATGCGCGTGGTCGGGCCCTGCCGACGCAGAACGCTAAGACCTACACCCATGTCTCTTTCCCGAGGGTTGTTCGTATGTCAAGGGGGACTCCTGAGCATCGCGACTCTGGAGCCTAACTGGTCGTGTAGCCCCTTACCCCTTGGTCTCTTCCTAGTGATCCCGATGACCCAATGGCGGCTGAGGTATGTGCATGGCTGGGCCCTGCCGACGCAGAACACTAAAGCAAACGGAGAATTCCTCCGGAGTCACCAGCGGTTTCTCGTACCCGCTCCCGTAGAGGTCATGCAGTGACTTGCGGGACCTCTGCTCGAGGGAGTCGAAGGCGCGCACGCCCCGCGGTGGCCATATCCTCAACAGCGGCGAGGACCTTCTCCCTGGCCTCCAGCCGAGTTTCGTCCTCGGAGACGAGCTTGGCGTGGGACGCCTGGGCCGCCTCCACCTCCTCCTTCAGCTTCTCCAGGCGACCGCGCTCCATGGCCTGTTCCCAGGCTGCCTGCTCCAGCTCGGTGTCACGGTCGGCAATCGCAGCCTCCCGGGCCTTTAGCTTCTCCTCCTGCTCCTCGAGCTGGCGGGTGCGGGTGGTTTGCTCGTCGTGGAGGTCTTTCAACTCAGCCTCCGCCGCACGGCAGCGCTCCTCTATGGCCCTTGCGTCTTTCAACGCCACGTAGCGAGCGACTGCGGCTACGCCGGTCACCTTCCGTCCCTCCTCTGCAGCTGCCTCGGCCTGGCCCGAGGCTGCCCTGATGGACGAGTCCACCTAGAGCCACCCCGAGACCAGCTCTAGGCGCCCCGATGCCCTACAACCGTCGGGGACACGTAGATCGTCCCGGAGCTGATCCAGCGCGGAGAAGGCGTCCTCTAGAGGACCGGGCACGGCAGAAGAACCACGGCCCGCCGGCGTGACGACTGAAGGAGGAAACGGCGCCGGTGTCAAGACTGGTGAAGCAATAGCAGAAAGAATGGCCGGGGGCTCTTGATCCCTCGGGTCGTCAGCAGGCGCGCTTGAGGCGAGCACCTCCGGAGCCGGCTTGGCCGCAGGGACAGTTTTCCCCGAGGCCGGGCACCCAAGCCTCGAGAGGACAATCCAGCAGCAGGAGGACGTGGGGCAGCCTCGTCCTTCCGCGGCGGAGTCTCCGAGGCCGCGGCAGGCCGCTTGGCCTCGGAGGCCCCGGCATCCTCATTCTTCCTCTTCGCCGCCAACGCCAGCCTGGCCATCTAGATGAAGATATTAAGCGCTGCGTCAAGAACAAATAACAAAGGCAAGGTGATAAACTTACTGGTCCTCGGCGACATAGTCCCTCTTCCTACCCAAGAGCGCGACGCCTGCAAGCTTCCTGGGTAAAGGCTTTGCCGCATCTTCAGAGGCAGACGGGCTTGCGGCCAGCTCTGCGGTGGTGGCGGCCGGCGACGAGGTGGAGACGCTGCCCCGGGGAAGCAACGCCGACCTGTCCCTCTTCGGGGCCCCCTGCCCCAGCCTCTTCAAAGGAGTGCTCCCGGACCTCTTGGTGACCCCGATGTAGCGCGACAACCCCTCGGCCAGGTGCTCCCAGCGTCGTCGTCATCCGAGAAAGCACGGAGGAGCCCGCTCTGCCGTGAGGGAGAGGTCTCCCCCACCTCCTCCAAGGTCACCTCCGAGCCCTCGTTCCCCTCTTCCCCGGAGGAACCGCCGAAGGATACCGGCACCGGGGAGTTCGGGGGCTGGGGATGCTTCGGCGATACAGGCCCCCGCTCGTCGAAGACAGGCATGGCGGTGGCCACCTTCTCCCCATCATTGCAACGATACAGCGGGAGATGATCATCTGGGGGTCTGCACTGGTCCTTCTCGAGCAGGGCGCGTACTGCCTTGCTCAGCTCCTCGTCAGACAAGTCGTCCGGGTGCAGTCGAAGGTCGTCTTCCGCACCCTTGAAGCTCCACAGGGGGCGTGAATGCGCCAGGAGTGGAGCCAGGCACCGTGTCAGGAACTCCTTAACAATCATGGCCCCTGTTAGCTTCTCCGCCTCTAGGTCAGCCGTCATCTTCTCCAGCAACCGCTCCGCCCATGGGTCGGTGAGCTTCTCGTGAGCCCACCGGTCCAGCTTTGCTGGGAAGGTGGTCGGTAGCTCCAGCCGAGCGTGGGAGCACTTGGCGTGCATGAAGATCCATTTGTGCCGGAAGTCCTCCACCTTCGTCCCGGCTCTCGAGTCGCATTGCTGCCGTGAGGCGCGATGAAGCTGGCGCGCCTAGAGCACTGGCCGCTGCTTATCCGGAGGTAGATGAAGTGGTGGAATAGCGCGACAGAGGGCACCACCCCCGCGAACTCCTCACAATAGAAGGCAAAGATCAATAGGAGGAGGATGGAGTTGGGATGAAGATGGAGGGCATGGAGCTCGTAATGGTTAAGGATGGCGTAGAAGAAGTTGGAGAAGGGGGGCGAGCCCCGCAAGGACGCTGTGCAGAAAGAAGGGGTAAAAGGTTTTACCCAGGGCTTCTGGCTTGGCGGAGTCGACGCGGAGCACCGTCTCTCTTCCCTCGTTTCCGCTGCCCGCCGTCAGCGGGAGCACGACGGCAAGGTGCCTCTCCTCGGCAATGGTGAACGTGCTCAGGGCCGGCTCGAACCAGGAAGCTGGGCGCGCGGCCGGGGCCGTATGACTTCGTCTTGTCGGAGGCCATCGGTGGCGAGCTCGGGGGGAGGATTCGGTAGATCTAGAGGCGCTCTGAGCAGAAGGAGAAGGGGATCTGAAGCAAGATGAAGGAAAGGCAATGAAGGCTCAGCAGCAGGTGCCAGCCTTTTTGTTAGCTCGGGGCAGTTGCCGAGGCCGCATGGGGAGCGGAGACGCCCACGTCCCATCAAGAGCCACGCGTCGACCAAGGCCGCAGGCGGTTGGGGCCCGCGGCGCTCCGCACTTGCCCTTTGGCTTCGCCTCGAAGCCAAGTCTGAGCATGCGTTGGGCCCGGGGGCTACTGTTGGCGTTCTGGGAACAGAGGTACCCAGATTTGCCTGCCTGCAGCCCACGGCGTGGCTCCATCAGCGGCCTGGTATGGCCCATCTTCAGCATCAACAACTCAAGACCCTCGCGAGAGGCCAAGCCTCGCGAGGCAGACGACACCAAGACCTCCAGAAGTAGCGGCCTCCCTAGGCTGGCTCCTGAGGAGCGGAGATTTCTATGCAAGCCTCACCTCGTGAGGTTCGGACGACGTGAGCCATGACGACCAAGGCCAGGCAGGCGCCAGCGGGCGAAGTGCAGCAGTTTCCTCTTTAGTGCTAAAGAGGCAAGTGTAGGTGTGGAGTCCCGAGGAATCAGCCAAAGGTTTCCATTCCTGTGCAACGATACCAAGACCGCCAGGACAGAGGTCATCACCAAGCCCACCGCAGCGTCACGACCAGAAGCTTTGCAAGGGAAGACTACTTTTGTCAGGATAAGATGTACTAGTTGTCTCCCTTTTAATTTGGCCGTTGTGGGATCCCTTCCCGCCTTCATTTGGAAAGAGGACCAAGGCCGCTATAAATAGGACCTAGCCACCACCATGGAGGGGGGGTTCATATCATCCTCTCCCACACCAGCTCAAGAACACGCCTCCTGAGGTTGTTCTCCCACTGTACTAGTTCATCCTCAGCTCCTCGAGGCCAATCCACCACAAAGCAGGAGTAGGGTTTTACACCGCAAGGTGGCCCGAACCTGGGTAAACTGTTGTTTCCCATTTCCTTCCTGTTCGACAACCTAGGCCATGAGATCAGCGAGTAGGCAGACTGGGGAGGTTGAGTTCTTCGCACGCACCCCAGAGTTCGAACCTCTCAAGGGTTTGCGGAACCCAAAATCCGACAAGATTAGCATATGATCTTTTTCATGTATTTCCCTTTCTTTTTATTGAACATGAAAGTAAAGCAGCAAAACTCAAACTAATCTTTATTATATATCTTGCACACGATTACAAGGATAGGTACATAACTAAGCAAACACTTGAGGAAAGATCGAACTAAGCTAGTATTCAACTAAAGCAAAAGATAACTAAGGATCGAACTAAAATAAATAAAGGCAAAAGATAGTGGTGGTGATACGATACTGGGGCACCTCCCCCAAGCTTGGCGCAAGCCAAGGGGAGTGCCCATACCCGATACTCAAGTCTCGTTTGGAGATGAAGAAGGTGGTGGTGAACTAGTCGCGATCTGATCTTCAGGTTTCTATGGTAAAGGCTCACCATCATAAGAGGAGGAGTGAGTCTCACGGGTCCTGCAACTGGCAGCCAAACTCATACCTTTAAAACTTGCCACATATTCAAAGACTTGGTTTTGGAGATCATACATTTGGCTTTGGAGAAAGTTGATTTGCTCATTGAAGGTGAAGACTATGTCCTTCATGGATTTTTCCATCCACCTTGAGATCACGGGTGTAGTCCGCGATCATGAGGTGATTGGCACTGGGTCCTCATTCCACCATCCCCTTGCATTTGAAGACCTCCTGCTCCATAGCTTCAAGCCTAGGATCCACGGTTCCCGTCCCATTGGGGCCCTGGATGTCGTGGATGTGGAGCACCCCTCATGCATCTCGATGGCTTGAGCATGCTGCATCACCTCCCATAAATACGGGTTGATGACGTTCTCGGAGAACTTGTCCTTGGAGGAGCTCGAAGTGGCCATGGTGATCTAGATATGTCGGAAAACAGCAAGAAAGAAGAACAAAAGATTTCTTCGTGATATGGTGGTCAATAGATTCGGGGGGGGGGGGGTATATAAAGATTGTTTTATCTTAGGGAACAAGCAAACGGGAGAAAAACGGAGTCCAGAAGGTACCCGAGGTGGGCACAACCCACCTGGACATTCTCAAAGAACTTCTCCTTGGAGGAGCTCAAAGTGGCGATGGTGATCTAGATATGTCAGAAAACAGCAAGAAAGAAGAACATAAGATTTCTTTGTGATATGGTGGTCAATAAGTTTGGGGGGTATATAAAGATTTTTTTTATCTTGGGGAACAAGCAGATGGGAGAAAAACGGAGTCCGGAAGGTACCCGAGGTGGGCACAACCCACCTGGGCGCGCCAAGCCAGGCGCGCCCTGGTGCCTTGAGCCCACCAGGGTTGCCTTCCTGGTTGTTTCTTATTTTCCTAATTTTTGTTATTTTCCAAAACTGACAAAAAATATTTTTGCGGATTTTTTGGAGTCCGTTTACTTACCATATAACGTACCTCCTCTTCTTCATGATTCTGGAGTGTTCCGGAAGGTTTCCTTTATGTGTTCCTCTGGTGTCATGGTTTGAATAATATTTCTTTCAACGTTAATAGGCGTACCTGAGATATAGTGTTTAATTCTTTGCCCATTGACAACCTTCGGGTTAGTACCTTCGGCATTATTTATTTTGATAGCTCCAGAACGATAAACTTCTTCGATAACATAAGGTCCTTCCTATAGATTTGTACAAAAGGACATATTCACCCACTTTGAACTCACGTTTTTGGATTCTTTTATCATGCCATCTCTTAAGTTTTTCTTTACATAATTTGGCATCTTCATAAGCTTGGGTTCTCCATTCATCTAGTGAGCTAATATCAAATAACCTCTTTTCACCGGCAAGTTTTAAATCATAGTTGAGTTCTTTAATTTCCCAATATGCTTTATGTTCTAACTCAAGAGGCAAATGACAAGCTTTTCGATAACCATTTTATAAGAAGACACGCCCATAGGATTTTTATAAGCTGTTCTGTAGGCCCAAAGTGCATCATCCAATTTCTTAGACCAATTCTTTTGGGAACTATTGACAGATTTTTGTAAAATTAATTTATTTCTCTATTGCTAAGTTCAACTTGACAATTGACTGGGGATGATAGGGTGATGCAATTCTATGGTTAACGTCATACTTAGCAAGCATTTTACGGAAGGCACCATGAATGAAGTGTGAACCACCATCAGTCATTAAATATCTAGGGACTCCAAACCTTGGGAAGATAACTTCCTTCAGCATTTTAATAGAGGTGTTGTGATCAGCACTAGTAGTTGAATAGCTTCTACCCACTTAGTAACATAATCAACAGCAACCAAAATATGTGTATACCCATTAGAGGAAGGAAAAGGTCCCATGTAATCCAAACACCAAACATCAAATGGTTCAACAACAAGAGAATAATTCATAGGCATTTCCTGACGCTTACCAATATTACCAATCCTTTGACATTCATCACAAGATAAAACATACTTACGGGAATCCTTGAAGAGAGTAGGTCAATAAAAATCAGATTGCAATACCTTGTGAGCAGTTCTATCTACCGCATGATGTCCTCCATAAGCTTCGGAGTGACATTTCCGAAGGATTTGTTCATGTTCATGCTTAGGTACACAATGTCTAATAATACCGTATACTCCTTCTTTCTAAATATGTGGGTCATCCCAAAAGTAATGTCTTAAATCATAAAAGAATTTTTTCTTTTGTTGGTATGTGAAACTAGGTGGTATATATTTTGCAACAATATAATTAGCATAATCAGCATACCAAGGAGTGTTATGAGAAACATTTATTGCAACTAGTTGCTCATCAGAAAACTATCATCAATAGGTAGTGGGTCATCAAGAATGTTTTCTAACCTAGACAAGTTATCAGCTACGGGGTTCTCAGCTCCTTTTCTATCAGTGATATGTAAGTCAAATTCTTGTAGCAAGAGAACCCACCTAATGAGTCTAGGTTTAGCATCTTTCTTTTCCATAAGATATTTTATAGCAGCATGATCAGTGTGAACAATCACTTTAGAATCAACAATATAAGATCTGAATTTATCACAAGCTAACACAACTGCTAAAAATTCTTTTTCAGTGGTAGCATAATTGAGCACTATCTAGAGTTTTGCTAGCATAATGGATAACATTTAATTTTTATCAACTCTTTGTCCTAGAATACCACCAGCAACATAATCACTAGCATCACACATAATTTCAAAGGGCAAGTTCCAATCAGGTGGTTGTACTATAGGTGCAGAAGTTAAGGCTTTCTTAAGTGTTTCAAAGGCTTCTACACAATCATCATCAAAAACAAATGGAACATCCTTTTGAAAAAGATTTGTAAGAGGCCTACGAATTTTAGATAAGTCTTTAATAAACCTCCTATAGAAACTAGCATGACCAATCTAACTACAAATACCTTTGATATCTTTAGGACATGGCATTTTCTCAATTGCATCAACTTTAGCTTTATGCACCTCAATACCTCTTTCAGAAATTTTATGCCCCAAGACAATACCTTTATTAACCATAAAGTGGCACTTCTCCCAGTTCAAGAAAAGATTAGTTTGCTCACATCTCTGTAGAACTCGATCAAGATTGCTTAAGCAATCATCAAAAGAAGTTTCGTAAACGAAAAAATCATCCTTGAAAACCTCAACAATCTTTTCACAAAAATAAGAGAATATAGCACTCATACATCTTTGAAAGGTAGCAGGTGCATTGCATAAGCCAAAAGGCATACATCTATAAGCTTAGGTTCCAAAAGGGCAAGTAAAGGTGGTTTTCTCTTGATCGGGTTGTGAAACAGGTATTTGAGAAAAACCAGAATATCCATCAAGGAAACAAAAGTGTGTGTGCTTAGTTAATCTTTCTAGAATTTGATCAATGAAAGGCAAAGGGTAATGATCTTTTCTAGATGCTTTATTTAATTTTCTAAAATGAATTACCATTATATAGCCAGTGTTAATTCTTTGTGGAATAAGTTCATTTTTATCATTAGGAACAACAGTAATACCCCCCTTCTTGGGGACACAATGAACGGGACTTACCCATCTACTATCAGCTATGGGATAGATTATACCTGCTTCCAGAAGCTTTAGTATTTTAGTTCTTACCACTTCTTTCATTTTAGTATTCAAACGTCGTTGGTGATCAACAACGGGTTTAGCATCAGGCTTCATATTAATCTTGTGCTGACATAGATTGGGACTAATGCCCTTAAGATCCTCAAGAGTTTATCCAATAGCAGCTCAGTGCTTCTTCTGAATTTTCAATACTCTTTCTTCTTCATGTTCTGAAAGGTTAGCACTAATAATAACATGATATATCTTTTTCTCATCAAGATAAGCATATTTCAAAGTGTCTGGAAATTGTTTTAATTCAAACACAGGATCACCTTTAGGTGGAGGAGGACTAGCGTTTCAATAGGCAAATTGTGTTTAAGCATAGGTCGTTGTTCAAAGAAAATTTTATCTATCTAATTTTTTCATGCATATGCATATCATTTTCGTGGTCTAGCAAATATTGTTCTAAAGGATCAGTAGGAGGCACGGCAATACAAGCAAGACTAGTTATTTCATCCTTACTAGTAATTCTTTCTTATGATGTTTTGTACTAAACTTAGAAAAATTAAACTCATGAGACTCATCACCAAAGTTAAACTGACGGTTTGTTTAGCATTTGGCAGTTGCCAAAAATTGGCATCAAATCAATGTTTACATTCCATCAAGTAAGATTAGGAATTTATGGCTATTTTTTAGACATATCCAGAGATTATAGTTCGATTTTTAAGTACAATCGTCTATGTACACACCAATCTTGAAGAAAATAATGGCACAAACATATATGTAGGTCATTCAAAATCAATTGTCAAGACCTGGCAAGGAATTATTAGCACGGACATTAACCCTAGTCAGATTATTAGAAGAAATCATTTGCACAGATGAAACAACTAATCACTTATCACTTGTACCATTCAAACAATCAATACACTACACGGATCTAACGAAACTTACTCAGATTTCATGGATTGGGAGAACATAACCATAGGGTTTCTATTCCAAAAAGGGGGAGGCAGGATGCAGGAGTAACCAGAGAAACCCTGGGATGTTTTTGACGCATAAATGGGTATAGATGACTAACCGGTTCTCCGCCGTCGTCGGAGTCATCGCCTGAGTCATCACCGGAGTCTGTGTGGACCTTCTACTCCGGCTGTGGAAGCACAATGCCGTCGACGATGTCAGGGTGCAGCGATACCTCGCCGGCGGCGGTGGCAACCTCTATCTCTATCTCCACGCCATGCTCTGGTGCCTCAGCAGCCCCGGCGTCGCCACTCCCTCCGATGGGGTGCTTCGGCGACATCCTCATACACTAACGGCTTTGAGGACTGAGAGCGGCATTGAGGATGCAAGCGGAGAGAGAGGATTGTGTGTGTGGCGAGGATGGGGGGTGCGGCGCTCGGGCGCGCCAATAATATGGAGTAGTTGGAGAGAGGCGGGCGGCGGTCAAACTGCTAGCTCGCCTCACGGTGAGCCTGCGCATCGGACTGCTGGCATGCCTACCGTCATTTCACACAGCTACTCGCACGCCTCCCGATGACACTAGCAGCGAGCATGACTCCCGTCAATTCACACACCTGCACGCACGCCTCCCGGTCTGCCTGCACGACAGACTGCTCGTACGCCAACTCACGCCTGCTCGCACGGCACACGGGTCGTGTGGCGGCACGTATCTTCAGGTAGTGAAGCAAGTATAATTCATATTGCTTCATTAATTCTGATAAATTACTAGATCATGCTCCAACCTATATAACATTTCTCCACAAAATTTGGGATCATTTAAGCAATTCATTTTCTCACCAAAATTATCTCAATATTCTGGACAAAGAGGATGTCTGTGTGGGAAGTACCATTTTGGCAAGTACAAATGGTATGAAATTTTTATAGAATCTTTATATGTCCAAATCATCAGGCCATAACAAACGTCAGCCCAATCCAATGATCCATGTGAGTGCCCCATCATGATCAAGTTTATGGACCAACTTGGCAGTTACAAAGCAACCCTGTTGTTTTCTGGTCCATTTCCTTCCAAAATCCACAGGATGATAGTCCTTCCTAACCTAAATATCCCAGACATCATATTTGGCTCAAATCACATCTCTGTTCAGCACAGTATCGTGGTCAAATTTGATACAGTAAACTTCTAGTGATGCCTCACATCCCACCTTGGCTTCCTTTGATAATCCATCAATTCCTACAGTCCCCCTGATGCGAGGACAACACTCCAGAAATGAATTGGAAGCCTCTCTAGTCCTTTCTTTGCCATGCCAGGCAGTGACCGCATGGATTCTTGCCTGTGCGCGTGCTCTGCAGGTCTAGTCCGCGTCCAGAGTGCTGTTCTGCACTAGTCCCCTCCTGTCTCATCGCCTTCGCACGCTTGAGCGTGTCTAGTATCTTTCTCGTGCCGTCGCCGTCGCTCTAGAGCTCTCTCACCTCTTGTACATTCGCTGGCGCTAGCCGCCGCATGCACACGGGTGCACAGTGGCCGACCGTCTCTGTCCGTGCCTCAGCTTCTTCCTCCTTGTGCCCGCGGCATCGCCCTCTGCTCCAGTGACCCCCTCTGCCCTCTCCCATCTCTTCCAGTGCCTCATGATGCATCTGTCCATCGCTAGAGCCAGCCCGTGTGCCATGGCGGCACCCAAGCTTGGCATCTCCCCCCTCGCCTATTTAAGCCGCCCGAAGCACTCCCGCCCCTCCCGGCCTCACTAGCAGCTCCACCTCACTCCTCTCTCCCGCCCTGGCTACCTGCCTGATCAACAAAGCTCTTCCTCACTGCGATCAGCCACCATGGCCACCGCCTCTGCCCGCTTAAATTCCGGCGAGTCCGAGCTCTTACCCTCCTTCTTCCACCACCACAGATATGTTGGAGATATGCCATAGAGGCAATCATGTATGATGATATTTCCTATGTGTTTATGAATAAAGATAGTCCTTGGACATTATCAATGATGTGTATCAGCAAGTGCTACCTCTTGAGCATTGTGTTGGTTTTCCCTTGAAGAGGAAAGGGTGATGTAGTAAATGTTGGAGATATGCCCTAGAGGCAATCATGTATGATGATATTTCCTATGTGTTTATGAATAAAGATAGTCCTTGGACATTATCAATGATGTGTATCAGCAAGTACGTGACTTGTTTGTGGGACTATGCATTGTATGATGAGTGTCCTAAAAGGTCCCTAGTCGAAAGGGCTGTGTGGACGCGCAGCCGACTAGACTAGCATATGACACGGTCGATGGCTTGGTCTCACTAGCCATGGAGCATTGGATGCTAACCAGATAATACGTACTTGGAAAGGTCTGGTTGGATTCGACGTAGTCGGATCCGAGTCGAGATAAGGTCCGAGTCGGACAGACCCAACTATGAGACGCAGCGATATGTCATCTGTGAGTCTCTAGTACAACATGCGTTCTATGTCCTAAGACCTGAGCTGAAGCATGTACTCGGGATGGTGACAGACTTGCTTTGGGCCGACCAAACGCTACTCCGTGGATAGGTAGTTACAAAGGTAGGTTTGGGTTTGTCCGGTCCCATGCTGCGAGACATGGTCGAGCAAGATGGGATTGCCCCTCCGATCGGGAGAGATATACTCTGGGCCCCTCGTGTGATCCGACCGGGATAAGCATGGCCATGCGACAAGGATTATGAGATAATCCGGTTTGTGGTCGGTATCCTTTGGAGCGAGAAAGAGGTCGGGCTAGCACAAGGATGACAGTCTCGCCTTGAGCCCGACAACATATATCGTCTTGACAAAGGAGCGAAGTGTGACACATTGTACAGGTTCGCCTAACCAGCTTCATAGTCTGTTTGGTGGTTGGCACGCCTTGCTAGAGGCCGCTACCAACCGTGCAGGTCGGAGGTGATCCGAACTGTGACCAAGCCGGCTTGAACCTAAGGGGTCAGCAAGGGAAGGAACCTCTGACGTCGATTCGTAGGACACTGGTTGGATTTGATCCGAACTGGACTAGGAACGTGACGGAGTAGACTTTGGGCTTTAGGGCCCGTGCGAGGCCGAAGTGTTGAGCCCGCGGCGGACGCCTATATAAAGTGGACCTGCGGCATACTCAGGTGGTTGATCGCTTCGGCGCTACGACTAGGGTTTGCATGTGTTGGGAATAGCCACCTCCACTCGCCGCCGACTATGTGACCGGACCTAGCAGTCCGTCGCACGGTGTTCCTCCTGCACGCGTGGATACCATTAGAGGCGGTGCACTTGCGCCGCTCCGGCGAACTCGTACATGGGATCGAACGACCGGCTGTTCGAGGGAGATCGGACGAGGAGGAGACGATCCACGCGAACATGCTGCCCCAACTCTTCTTCCGCTGCACGGCACTGCGTGTCTAGTGGTAACGAACTGTGATCCATCTCCCATAGCATGTTCCTGGATGTTCTGCGCGTAAGAATTTTAATTTGCGTTCTACGCACCCTACCGTAGAACCCAACAGTGGTATCAGAGCCTCTGCTATAGGATTTGGATTCAGATCGTATGCATATTAGATATGTGGAGGCGGCAGATGAGATCTGTTGTCGTTGATAAGATCGGCTATGTGCACGGTTGATGTGATCAACTGCACATGGGGATCGTTGAGGCTATGTTTTCTGTCAATCGGGATCGATGAGGTCGTGACACGATCTACCCCTACCAGTCGTTCATCCGCCATCGGGGTTAACAGTGAAACGTAAATCTGAATTGGATTCGCGATGATCGATAAGATCGGTCAGATCAGAGAATTCGGCGTGATCGGAGTTCAGATGTGATCTTTGATTTCCGTAGTGTGCGTAGCGCCATCGGGACCGCCGTGTGCGTAGCGCTGTGTATTTCATACCCGACACACAAACCTGTAGAATGCGATTCTATGCATAACTTCGTTTTGCAGGTTTGATGTGAATAGTATGGCTCATGTGTATGTGATGCATGTGTGTAATTTATACGTGGCATGCGTGTCATGTTTGTCGACGGCGAGAATAAGGTGCTGTCATTATATTGTATAACGACCTGCGTGTCGACTTGTGACTCTATGTAAAATTCATTTCTAGTTGTAGTAGTTGGATAATAGAGATCATGTTGGTGGCTTGGCGTCCCGGCGTGACAAACAAGATGGAGTTCGTAGATGGTCATCGGAGTCGGAGCCGACCTGGAAGAACTTCCATGAAGGAGCCATACTATTTCACAATATGTGCTTATTTGTGATTGTTATGCTTCTTTGTTTCTATGCATGTTAAAATGGTAGAAAGATCCCTCATGAATATCAAGCGAATTGCCATCCCCGATGTTGCACCTTCGCACGTCAAGTACGTCTAGTAGTGGGCTCATAAAATTGGGGTGCTGCTGGGTGTCCTTGAACTGAAGGGTTTGTGTCGGACATGGACATGCATTGCATCAGGTTAACTTGACAAGGCTATCAAAACGGTTTTGGGCCTTGTGGCAAAGAAGTTTGGGAGCCGGGGTATGAGATACCTTCCCGGTAGCGAGAGTCGTATAGAGATACGATTAGCAATGAGTTGCTTACGGATAGGTATGTTGGCTAGCAGTGATGCTAAAGCTCACTAGTCGCATGCACTAGTCGGATCCTGAATCACCTGAGAGTTTGCGGAGGGATGCCAACCCGGTGGGAGTATTTCTGTTTAGGCTAGAATTACTCTACATAAACACATTGCTTAGTGATTGCATATTTTACATTTGTAGATCAATGGCACCACCTGCTCAACCCAACTTTGCATTGAAATCAATTACGGAAAAGGATAAACTGAATGGAACAAACTTTACCACCTGGTATAGAAATTTGAGAATTGTTCTCAAGCACGATAAAAAGGAACATGTTCTAGAGGATCCACTTCCAGAGGAACCTGCTGATAATGCTAGTGCCACAGCTAAAAATGCCTACCGGAAACTCGTTGATGAATCAACGGAGATCAGCTGTCTGATGCTGGCTTGTATGGAGCCCGATTTGCAACAACATTTCGAAAATGTTGAGGCTTACGATATGATCGAGAGTCTCAAGAGCATGTTTCAAACACAGGCTAGGACCGAAAGGTACAACGTCTGGCGATCCTTGATGGATTGCAAGCTGAAGGAAGGTGATCCACTGAGCCCACATGTGATCAAGATGATAGGATATGTGCAAGCTTTGGATCGTTTGGGCTTCCCGCTCTTGGATGAGCTGGCTACTGATGCTGTTCTGGGTTCTCTTCCGCCCAGCTATGGGACGTTCATCTCGAACTATCATATGCATGGCATGGATAAGAAGCTCATTGAATTGCATGGGATGCTCAAAGTGGCAGAGCAGGATATTAAGAAAGGCACGCATCAAGTGTTGATGGTGCAGAAATAGGCTAAGTTCAAGAAGAGTTGCTCCAAAAAAAGGCTAAGGCAAAGGGCACGGAGACGGTAACCTCTGCCGCTGCGCCGAAGTCTGGACCGGACTCGAAGACTGGTTGCTTTCACTGCAAGGAGACCGGTCACTAGAAGAGGGACTGTAGCAAGTGGCTTGCAGAGCATGGCAAGAAGGCCGAAAATGCTTCTTCAGGCAATGGTACACTTGTTGCATATGTTATATACATTTACCTTGCTGACATACCTATAGCTCTTGGGTATTTGATACCGGATCAGTTGTTCATATTTGCAACTCGATGCAGGGGCAGGTAAGAACTAGGCGTGTGGCACAAGGGGAGATTGACATCAGGGTCGGCAACAAAGCAAGAGTTGCTGCGTTGGAGGTCGGCACGATGCAGCTCGACTTCATACGGATTCATCATGGAATTGAATAATTGTTATTACATTCATGCACTTAGTCGGAACATTATTTCTGCCTCATGTTTGATGAGTTAAGGTTATGAATTCTATTTAAAGGACAATGGTTGTTCGAGATTTTTGAATGGTATGTTCCACGGCTATGCACCCATTGTTGATGGGCTATTTATATTGAATCTAGAACAGGAACCGGTCTATAACGTGAATGTCAAGAGGCATAAGCCTAATGAGGTAAATCCAACATACTTCTGGCATTGTCGGCTTGGACACATTAGTCTCGAAACGCATGAAGAAGCTCCATGATGATGGGCTCCTAACCCGTCCGACTTGGTCATTCGAGACATGTGAATCATGCTTGCTCGGCAAGATGACTAAGTCTCCTTTCGCAAAGAGTTGCGAGAGGGCGTCCGAAACTGTTGGAGCTTATACACGATGATGTGTGTGGTCCAATGAGCACAACTGCCGGAGGTGGCTATCAAGATTGCCGTGACTTTTACCGACGACTTGAGTAGATATGGATATATCTATTTGATGAGGCACAAGTCGGAGACTTTTGAAAAGTTCAAAGAGTTTGAGCGAGGTTGAGAATCAGCTCGGCAAGACTATAAAGCTTCTCCGATCTGATCGTGGAGGTGAATACATGAGCCAGGAGTTTGATGATCATCTGAAAAGTCGAGGTATAGTCCCTCAGCTCACACCTCCGGGTATGCCACAGAGAAACGGCGTGTCGGAACGGAGGAATAGGACCTTGTTGGACATGGTCCGGTCTATGATGAGCAAATCGGATTTACCCTTGTCATTTTGGGGATACGCTCTAGAAACTGCAGCTTCCACACTTAATAGGGTACCATCAAAATCTGTAGACAAGACACCACATGAGATGTGGACCGGGAAGAGTCCCAGTTTGTCTTTTCTAAAGATTTGGGGTTGTGAAGCATTTGTCAAGCGACTTATGTCAGACAAGCTTACACCTAAGTCGGATAAATGCATATTCGTGGGATATCCGAGGGAAACCTTGGGATATAGCTTCTACAACTGGGAAGAGAACAAAGTGTTTGTTGCTCGGAACGGGGTTTTCCTTGAGAAAGAGTTTCTCAGTCGGGAGGCTAGTGGGAGGACGGATCGACTCGAAGAAATTCGAGGACCACTCGGGGACGGCTCGGCTGGTGATGAGATCATACCGGAGTCAGTCAGGGAACCTGTAGTGGAAGCAGCACCGGAACCACGGAGGTCGAAAAGATTGCGCAGAGTGCGTGATGTATTGTTGCTAGAAAGCGACGAGCCGGCCACATATGCGGAAGCGATGGTGAGCCCAGATTCCGAGGCATGGCTGGAGGCCATGAGATCCGATTAAAGTCCATGGATAAGAATCAAGTCTGGGACTTGGTTGATCCGCCACCTGGCGTAACTGCCATTGGTTGCAAATGGGTCTTTAAGAAGAAAACCGATGTGGATGGAAATTTTCAGATCCACAAAGCTCGACTTGTCGCTAAAGGTTATGGACAAGTTCAAGGAATTGACTATGTGAGACTTACTACTTGTAGCAATGCTGAAATCGGTGAGGATCATACTAGCTATAGCTGCATATTTCGATTACGAGATATGGCAGATGGATGCCAAAACGGCTTTCCTTCACGGAAATTTAACCGAGGACGTGTATATGATACAGCCCGAGGGTTTTGTCGATACGACTAGAACTAGTAAGGTATGCAAGCTCAAGAGATCCATTTATGGGTTGAAGCAAGCATCTCGGAGTTGGAACATTCGTTTTGACGAGGTCGCCACTGGTCTCGGTTTCATCAAAAGCGAAGAGGACACTTGTTTATACAAGAAATTAAGTGGGAGCTCAATAGTGTTTTTGATCTTGTATGTGGATGACATACTACTGATCGGAAATGATGTTTCGATGCTAAACTCGGTCAAGGGATCATTGAATGGCAAGTTTTCAATGAAGGACCTTGGTGAGGCAGTCTATATTTTAGGCATTAAGATCTATAGAGATAGATCGAGGAGGCTGCTCGGCTTAAGCCAGAGCACGTACATAGATAAACTGTTGAAGCGATTCAACATGAGTGAGGCGAAGAAAGGGTTCTTGCCGCTCTCACATGGTATAAGGGTAAGCGAGACTCAGAGTCCTTGACATCGATGAGCGAAGCGGGATGAGTAGGATTACGTATGCCTCGGCAATCGGATCCATCATGTATGCCATGATATGTACAAGGCCTGATGTTGCTTTTGCAATAAGCCTAACAAGTAGATACCGAGGCCAACCCGGTGAGAGTCAGGCAGCGGTAAAGACTATTTTGAAGTACACGAAAAGGACGAAAGAGATGTTCCTAGTTTATGGAGGTGAGGAAGAGCTCGTCGTAAGGGGTTACGTCGATGCTAGTTTCCAAACCGACAGAGATGATTGTCGATCACAGTCCGGATTCGTGTACGTCCTGAATGGAGGAGCAATGCACTGAATGAGTTCCAGCAGGATACGGTGGCCGATTCTACCACAAAAGCCGAATACATTGCGGCTTGTGAAGCTGCAAAGGAAGGTGTTTGGATCCGGCATTTTCTGGATGATCTTGGTATTTTCCCAGCCTCGGTGAAACCGTTGGACCTTTATTGTGATAATTCTGGTGCCATCGCACAAGCCAAGGAGCCGAGGAATCACCACAAGGTCAGACACATAGACCGGAAATATCACCTGATACCAAAGATCGTAAAGAATGGTGATATAGAGTTATGCAAGATTCACATGGATGCAAATGTTGCAGATCCGTTGACTAAGCCACTTCCACAACCCAAGCATGAGGGGCACGTTAGAGCTATGGGCATTCGATGTCTATTTTATTGACTCTAGTGCAAGTGGGAGACTGTTGGAGATATGCCCTAGAGGCAATCATGTATGATGATATTTCCTATGTGTTTATGAATAAAGATAGTCCTTGGACATTATCAATGATGTGTATCGGCAAGCACGTGACTTGTTTGTGGGACTATGCATTATATGATGACTGTCCTAAAAGGTCCCTAGTCGAAAGGGCTGTGTGTGGCCGCGCAGCCGACTAGACTGGCATATGACACGGTCGATGGCTTGGTCTCACTAGCCATGGAGCATTGGATGCTAACCGGATAATATGGACTTGGAAAGGTCTCGTCGGATTCGACGTAGTCGGATAAGAGTCGGGATAAGGCCCGAGTCGGACAGACCCAACTATGAGACACAGCGATATGTCATCTGTGAGTCTCTAGTACAACATACGTTCTATGTCCTAAGACCTGAGCTGACGCATGTACTTAGGATGGTGACAGACTTGCTTTGGGCCGACCAAACGCTACTCCGTGGATCGGGTAGTTACAAAGGTAGGTTTCGGGTTTGTCCGGTCCCATGCAGCGAGACATGGTCGAGCAAGATGGGATTTGCCCTCCGATCGAGAGAGGTATACTCTGGGCCCCTCGTGTGATCCGACCAGGATAAGCATGGCCATGCGACAAGGATTATGAGATAATCCGGTTTGTGGTCGGTATCCTTTGGAGCGAGAAAGAGGTCGGGCTAGCACAAGGATGACAGTCTCGCCTTGAGCCCGACAACATATATCATGCGGCAAAGGGAATGAAGTGTGACACGTTATGCTGAGTTCGCCTAACCAGCTTCATAGTTCCGCTTGGTTGTCGGCACGCCTTGCTAGAGGCCGCTACCAACCGCGTGCAGGTCGGAGGTGATCCGAGCTGTGACCAAGTCGGCTTGAACCTAAGGGGTCGGCAAGGGAAGGAACCTCTGACGTCGGTTCGTGAGACACTGGTCGGATTTGATCCGAACTGGACTAGGAACGTGACGGAGTAGACTTTGGGCTTTAGGGCCCGTGCGAGGCCCAAGTGTTGAGCCCGCGACGGACGCCTAAATAAAGTGGAGGTGCGGCACACTCAGGCGGTTGATCGCTTCGGTGCTGCGACTACGGTTTGCATGTGTTGCGAATAGCCACCTCCACTCGCCGCCGACTGTGTGATTGGACCTAGCAGTCCGTCGCACGGTGTTCCTCCTGCACGCGCGGATACCGTTAGAGGCGGTGCACTTGCGCCGCCCCGGCGAACTCGTACGTGGGATCGGACGACCGGCTGTTCGAGGGAGATCGGACAAGGAGGAGACGATCCACGCGAACGCGCTGCCCCAACTCTTCTTCCGCTGCACGGCACTGCGCGTCTAGTGGTAACGAACTGTGATCCATCTCCCGTAGCATGTTCCTGGATGTTCTGCGCGTTGGAATTTTAATTTGCAGTCTACGCACCCTACCATAGAACCCAACAGTAAAGTAGCGTAAGTATTTCCCGAAGTTTTTTAGAACCAAGGAATCAATCCAGTAGGAGACCACGCTCAAGTCCCACACACCTACACAAACAAATAAGAACCTTGCAACCAACGCGATAAAGGGGTTATCAATCCCTTCACAGCCACTTGCAAAAGTGAGATCTCATAGAGATGATAAGACAATATTTTTGGTATTTTTATGATAAAGACTAAAAGTAAAGAAAGCAAAATAAACGGTAATAGAAATAACGGTAGGTTAATATGATAGAGAATAGACCCGGGAGCCATAGGTTTCACTAGTGGCTTCTCTCAAGAGCATAAGTATTACGGTGGGTAAACAAATTACTGTTGAGCAATTGATAGAATTGAGCATAGTTATGAGAATATCTAGGTATGATCATGTATATAGGCATCACGTCCATGACAAGTAGACCGACTCCTGCCTGCATCTACAATTATTACTCCACACATCGACCGCAATCCAGCATGCATCTTGAGTATTAAGTTCATAAGAACGGAGTAACGCTTTAAGCAAGATGACATGATGTAGAGGGATAAACTCATGCAATATGATATAAACCCCATCTTTTTATCCTCGATGGCAACAATACAATACGTGTCGTTTCCCCTACTGTCACTGGGATCGAGCACCGCAAGATTGAACCCAAAGCTAAGCAATTCTCCTATTGCAAGAAAAATCAATCTAGTAGGCCAAACCAAACGGATAATTCGAAGAGACTTGCAAAGATAACCAATTATACATAAAATAATTCAGAGGAGATTCAAATATTGTTCATAGATAATCTTGATCATAAACCCACAATTCATCGGATCTTGACAAACACACCGCAAAAGAAGATTACATCAAATAGATCTCCAAGAGAATCGAGGAGAACTTTGTATTGAGATCCAAAGTGAGAGAAGAATCCATCTAGCTAATAACTATGGACCCGAAGGCTGAGGTAAACTACTCACACATCATCGGAGAGGCGATGGTGTTGATGTAGAAGCCCTCCGTGATCAATGCCCCCTCTGGCGGAGCGCCGGAAAAGGCCCCAAGATGGGATCTCACGGGTACAGAAGGTTGCGGCGGTGGAAATAGGGCTTTTGCTCCTGTTCTAATGTTTTTGGGGTCCGTAGGTATATATAGGAGGAAGAAGTAGGTCGGTGGAGCCACGAGGGTGGAGGGCGCGCCCGGGGGGTAGGCGCGCCCCCTGCCTCGTGGCCTCTTCGTTGATTGCTTGACGTCCACTCCAAGTCCTCTGGATCACGTTTGTTCAGAAAATCACGTTCCAAAGGTTTCATTCCGTTTGGACTCCATTTGATATTCCTTTCCTACGAAACACTGAAATAGGCAAAAAAAACAGCAATTTGGGCTGGGCCTCCGGTTAACAGGTTAGTCCAAAAAATAATATAAAATTGTATGATAAAGCCCATTTAACATCCAAAACAGATAATATAATAGCATGGAACAATAAAAAATTATAGATACATTGGAGACGTATCAAGCATCCCCAAGCATAATTCCTGCTCGTCCTCGAGTAGGTAAATGATAAAAACAGAATTTTTGATGTGGAATGCTTCTTAGCATAATTTTCAATGTAATTATTTTTATTGTGGCATGAATATTTAGATCCGAAAGATTCAAGATAAAAGTTTAATGTTGACATAAAAACAATAATACTTCAAACATGCTAACCAAGCAATTATGTCTTATCAAAATAACATAGCGAAAGAAAGCTCATCCCTACAAAATCACATAGTTAGGCCATGCTTCAATTTCGTCACACAAAACGTTCTCATCATGCATAACCCCGATGACAAGCCGAGCAATTGGTTCATACTTTTTAACGCGCTTCAGCCTTTTCAACCCTTACGCAATACATGAGCGCAAGCCATGGATATAGCACTATGGGTGGAATAAAGTATAATGATGGGGGTTATGTGAGAAGACAAAAAGGTAGAAAGTCTCACACTGACGCGGCTAATCAATAGGCTATGGAGATGCCCATAAATTGATGTCAATGAGAGGAGTAGGGATTGCCATGCAACGGATGCACTAGAGCTATAAATATATGAAAGCTCAACAAAAGAAACAAAGTAGGTGTGCATCCAACTTGCTTGCTCATGAAGACCTAGGGCATTTTGAGGAAGCCCATCATTGGAATATACAAGCCAAGTTCTATAATGAAAAATTCCCACTACTATATGAAAGTGAGAACATAGGAGACTCTCTATCATGAAGATCACGGTGCTACTTTGAAGAACAAGTGTGGAAAAAGGATAGTAACATTGCCTTCTCTCTTTTTCTCTCATTTTTTGTCTCTTTTCTTCTTCTTTTTTTGTTGGGCCTTCTCTTTTTCTTTGGCCTCTTTTATTTATTTATTTATTTTAGTCCGGAATCTCATCCCGACTTGTGGGGGAATCATAGTCTCCATCATCCTTTCCTCACATGGGACAATGCTCTAATAATGATGATCATCACACTTTTATTACTTACAACTCAACAATTACAACTCAATTCTTAGAACAAAATATGACTCTATGTGAATGCCTTCGGCGGTGTACCGGGATATGTAATGCATCAAGAGTGACATGTATAAAAAATTATGAAAGGTGGCTTTGCTACTAATATGATGTCAACTACATGATCATCAAACCAATATGGCAATGATGGAGCGTGTCATAATAAACGAAACGGTGGTAAGTTGCATGGCAATATATCTCGGAATGGCAATGCAAATGACATGATAGGTAGGTATGGTGGCTGTTTTGAGGAAGATATAAGGAGGTTTATGTGTGATAGAGCGTATCATATCACGGGGTTTGGATGCACCGGCGAAGTTTGCACCAACTCTCAAGGCGAGAAAGGGCAATGCACGGTACCGTAGAGGCTAGAAAATTGTGGAAGGTTGAGAGTGCGTATAATCCATGGACTCACATAAGTCATAAAGAACTCATGTACTTATTGCAAAAGTTTATTTAGCCCTCGAAGCAAAGTATTACTATGCATGCCCCTAGAGGGATAGATTGGTAGGAAAAGACCATCGCTCGTCCCCGACCGCCACTCATAAGGAAAGCAATAAAAGAACACCTTATGTGTCAAAATTGTCACACAACTTTTACCATACGTGCATGCTACGGACTTGCCAACCTAAACACAAGTATTTCTCAATTTCACAATTACTCAACTAGCACACTCTAATATTACCACCTTTATATCTCAAAACACCTATCAAGTATCAAACTTCTCATGAGATTCAATGAACTCAATATGGAAGTTTTTATTATGCTCATCTTGGATGCCTATCACATTCGGATTAATTTCACAACTAAAGAAAATTACCATGCTATTTAAGACTCTCAAAATAATATAAGTGAAGCATGAGAGATCAATAATTTCTATAAAATAAAAACCACCACCGTACTCTAAAAGATATAAGTGAAGCACTAGAGCAAAAACTATATAGCTCAAAAGATATAAGTGAAGCACATAGAGTATTCTAACAATTCCGAATCATGTGTGTCTCTCTTAAAAGGTGTGTACAACAAGGATGATTGTGGTAAACTAAAAAGCAAAGACTCAAATCATACAAGACGCTCCAAGCAAAACACATATCATGTGGTGAATAAAAATATAGCCCCAAGTAAAGTTACCGATAGACGAAGACGAAAGAGGGGATGCCTTCCGGGGCATCCCCAAGCTTAGGATTTTCGTTGTCCTTGAATTTTACCTTGGGGTGACCTGGGCATCCCCAAGCTTAGGGTCTTGCCAATCCTTTTTCCATAATCCATCAAATCTTTACCCAAAACTTGAAAACTTAACAACACAAAACTTAACAGAAAATCTCGTGAGCTCCGTTAGCGAAAGAAAACAAAACGCCACTTCAAGGTACTGTAATGAACTCATTCTTTATTTATATTGGTGTTAAACCTACTGTATTCCAACTTCTCTATGGTTTATAATCTCTTTTACTAGCCACAGATTCGTCAAAATAAGCAAACAACACACGAAAAACAGAATCTGTCAAAACAGAACAGTCTGTAGTAATCTGTATCAAACGCAAACTTCTGGAACTCAGAAAAATCTACCAAAATAGGAAGACCTTTATAATTTGTTTATTGATCTACTGCAATTTGAATCAGTATTTTATCACATTACGGTGATTTTAAACAATTTTTTTCGTGAACAGAAAGTTTCTGGAATTTTCAGCAAGATCAAATAACTATCATCCAAGAAGATCCTATAGGTTTAACTTGGCACAAACAGTAATTAAAACATAAAAACACATCTAACCAGAGGCTAGATCAAAGATTTATTACTAACAGAAATAAAAAGCAAGAAAATTGAAATAAAATTGGGTTGCCTCCCAACAAGCGCTATCGTTTAACGCCCCTAGCTAGGCATAAAAGCAAGGATATATCTAAGTATTGCCATCTTTGGTAGGCAATCCATAAGTGGATCTCATAATAAATTAATAAGGTAATTGAATCTTGTTTCCAGGGAATTGTTCCATTCCTTTCCTTAACGGAAATTGGAATCTAATATTCCCTTCCTTCATATCAATAATTGCACCAATCGTTCTAAGGAAAGGTCTACCAAGAATAATAGGACATGAAGGATTGCAATCTATATCAAGAACAATAAAATCTATGGGCACATAGTTCCTATTTGCAAAAATAAGAACATCATTAATTCTTCCCATGGGTTTCTTGATAGTAGAATCCGCAAGATGCAGGTTTAAAGAACAATCATCAAATTCACGGAAACCTAGCAAATCACACAAAGTTTTTGGGATCGTGGAAACACTAGCACCCAAATCATACAAAGCATAGCATTCATGATATTTAATTTTAATTTTAATTGTAGGTTCCCACTCATCATAAAGTTTTTTAGGGATAGAAACTTCCAACTCAAGTTTTTCTTCGTAAGATTGCATCAAAGCATCAACGATATGTTTAGTTAAGGCTTTATTTTGGCTATAAGCATGAGGAGAATTTAGCACGGATTGCAACAAGGAAATAAAATCTATCAAAGAGAAATTATCATAATTAAATTCCTTGAAATCCAAAATAGTGGGTTCATTGCTATCTAAAGTTTTAACCTCTTCAATCCCACTTTTACCAATATTTGCATCAAGATCTGAAAACTCTGAATTTTTGGGACGCCTTTTAACTAAAGTTGACTCATCTCCAGTCCCATCATTCTCAAGATTCATATTGCAAAACAAATATTTAATAGGAGACACATCAATAACTTTTATATCTTCATCTTTATTCTCATAAAAACTAGAAGAACATGCCTTCACAAAGCAATCTTTCTTAGCACGTATCCTAGCGGTTCTTTCTTTGCACTCATCAATGGAAATTCTCATGGCTTTGAGAGACTCATTGATATCATGCTTAGGTGGAATAGATCTAAGATTCAAAGAATCAACATCAAGAGAAATTCTTTCCACGTTCCTAGCCAATTCGTCAACCTTAAGCAATTTTTCTTCAAGCAAAGTATTGAAATTCTTTTGTGAATTCGTAAACTCTTTAACACTAGTCTCAAAATCAGAGGGCAACTTATTAAAATTTCCATAAGGATTGTTGTAGGAATTACCATAATTATTAGAGGAATTACTAGGGAATGGCCTAGGATTAAAGTTTCCTCTATCTGGCGTTGTTACCAAAATTATTCCTACCAACAAAATTCACATCCATAGATTCATTATTATTCTCAATCAAAGTAGATAAAGGCATATCATTAGGATCAGAAGAAACACTCTTATTAGCAAACAATTTCATAAGTTCATCCATCTTTCCACTCAAAACATTAATTTCTTCAATCGCATGAACCTTTTTACTATTAGATATTTCGGTGTGACATTGAGAATAATTAACCATAATAATATCTAGGAGTTTAGTAGCTTCTCCTAAAGTGATTTCCATAAAAGTGCCTCCCGCGGCCGAATCTAAAAGGTTTCTAGAAGCAAAATTCAATCCGGCATAATTTTTTGAATAATCATCCACAAATTCAAACCATGAGTAGGGAAATTACGTGTCATTAATTTCATCCTCTCCCAAGCTTGTGCAACATGTTCATGATCAAGTTGCTTAAAATTCATAATATCGTTTCTAAGAGAGATGATCTTAGCGGGTGGAAAATACTTAGAGATAAAAGCATCTTTGCACTTATTCCAAGAATCAATACTATTTTTAGGAAAAGATGAAAACCAAGTTTTAGCACGATCTCTAAGAGAAAACGGAAATAGCTTTAATTTAACAATATCATTATCCAAATCTTTTTTCTTTTGCATATCACACATATCAACAAAGCTATTTAGATGGGTAGCGGCATCTTCACTAGGAAGGGCGACGAATTGATCTTTCATGACAAGATTCAACAAAGCAACATTAATTTCACAAGATTCAGCTTCGGTAAGGGGAGCAATCGGAGTGATAAGAAAATCATTGTTGTTGGTATTGGCAAAGTCACACAATTTAGTATTGTCTTGAGTCATCGTGACAAGCAAGCAATCCAACACACGCGCAAACAAGAACCAAGCGAAAAAGAGGCGGATGGAAAGAGAGGGCGAATAAAACAACAAGGGTGAAGTGGGGGAGAGGAAAACGAGAGGCAAATGGCAAATAATGTAATGCGAGAGATAAGAGTTTGTGATGGGTACTTGGTATGTCTTGACTTGTGCGTAGACTCCCCGGCAATGGTGCCAGAAATACTTCTTGCTGCCTCTTGATCACTGCGTTGGTTTTTCCTTGAAGAGGAAAGGGTGATGGAGTAAAGTAGCGTAAGTATTTCCCTCAGTTTTTGAGAACCAAGGTATCAATCCAGTAGGAGACCACTCTCAAGTCACACGCACCTACACAAACAAATCAGAACCTTGCAACCAACGCGATAAAGGGATTGTCAATTCCTTCACGGCCACTTGCAAAAGTGAGATCTGGTAGAGATGATAAGACAATATTTTTGGTATTTTTATGATAAAGACTAAAAGTAAAGAAAGCAAAATAAACGGTAATAGAAATAACGGTAGATTAATATGATAGAGAATAGACCCGGGGGCCATAGGTTTCACTAGTGGCTTCTCTCAAGAGCATTAGTATTACGGTGGGTAATCAAATTACTGTTGAGCAATTGATAGAATTGAGCATAGTTATGAGAATATCTAGGTATGATGATGTATATAGGCATCACGTCCGTGACAAGTAGAGCGACTCCTACCTGCATCTACTACTATTACTCCACACATCGATCCCTATCCAGCATGCATCTAGAGTATTAAGTTCATAAGAACGGAGTAACGCTTTAAGCAAGATGACATGATGTAGAGAGATAAACTCATGCAATATGATATAAACCCCATCTTTTTATCCTCGATGGCAACAATACAATACGTGTCATTTCCCCTACTGTCACTGGGATCGAGCACCGCAAGATTGAACCCAAAGCTAAGCACTTCTCCTATTGCAAGAAAGATCGATCTAGTAGGCCAAACCAAACTGATAATTAGAAGAGACTTGCAAAGATAACCAATCATACATAAAAGAATTCAGAGGAGATTCAAATATTGTTCATAGATAATCTTGATCATAAACCCACAATTCACCGGATCTCAACAAACACAGCGCAAAAGAAGATTACATCGAATAGATCTCCAAGAGAATCGAGGAGAACTTTGTATTGAGATCCAAAGAGAGAGAAGAAGTCATATAGCTAATAACTATGGACCCGAAGGTCTGAGGTAAACTACTCACACATCATCGGAGAGGCTATGGTGTTGATGTAGAAGCCCTCCATGATCAATGCCCCCTCCGGCGGAGCGCCGGAAAAGGCCCCAAGATGGGATCTCACGGGTACAGAAGGTTGCGGCGATGGAGATAGGGTTTTTGCTCCTGTTCTGATGTTTTCGGGGTACGTGGGTATATATAGGAGGAAGAAGTAGGTCGGTGGAGCCATGAGGGGCCCACGAGGGTGGAGGGCGCGCCCAGGGGGGTAGGCGCGCCCCCCTGCCTCATGACCTCTTTGTTGATTGCTTGACGTCCACTCCACGTCCTCTGGATCACGTTTGTTCAGAAAATCATGTTCCCGAAGGTTTCATTCTGTTTGGACTCCGTTTGATATTCCTTTCCTTCGAAACACTGAAATAGGCAAAAAAAAACAGCAATTTGGGCTGGGCCTCCGGTTAATAGGTTAGTCCCAAAAATAATATAAAAGTGTATAATAAAGCCCATTGAACATCCAAAACAGATAATATAATAGCATGGAACAATAAAAAAATATAGATACGTTGGAGACGTATCAGCAAGTACATGATGGCTTGGTCTCACTAGCCATGGAGCATTGGAGATAATATGTACTTGGAAGGATCTGGTCGGATTCAACGTAGTCGGATCCGAGTCGAGATAAGGTCCAAGTCGGACAGACCCAACTATGAGACGCAGTGATATGTCATATGCGAGTCTCTAGTACAACATACGTTCTATGTCCTAAGACCTGAGCTGACGCATGTACTCGGGATGGTGACAGGCCTGCTTTGGGCCGACCAAACGCTACTCCGTTACTAGTTAGCTACAAAGGTAGGTTTCGGGCTTGTCCAGACCCATGCTGCGAGACATGGTCGATCAAGATGGGATTTGCCCCTTCGACCAGGAGAGATATACTCTGGGCCCCTTGTGTGATCCGACCAGGATAAGCATGGCCATGCGACAAGGATTATGAGATAATTTGGTTTGTGGTCGGCATCACTGGAACGAGAAACAAGTCATATATGGTGTGGCAAAGGGAATGGATGTGTGACATGTTGTACAGGTTCGCCTAACCAGCTTCATAGTCTTCTTGGTGTTCGGCATGCCTTGCTAGAGGCCGCTACCAACCGTGCAGTTTGGAGGTGATCCGAACTGCGACCAAGCCGGCTTGAACCTAAGGGGTCGCGCGCTTAAGGGAATGAACCTACGAGGTTGGATCCAAGGACACTAGTCGGATATGATCCGAGCTGTATTCGGATTGTGGCCGAGTAGACTTATGGGCTTTAGGGTCCATGCGAGGCCCAAGTGTGGAGCCCGCGACAGACGCCTATATAAACTGGAGGTGCGGCACACTCAGGGATTGATCCCTTCGGCTTTATCACTAGGGTTTGCATGTGTTGCGAATAGACACCTCTACTCGCCGCCGGTTGTGTGATCGGACCTAGCAATCCGCCGCACGACGTTCCTCCTGCACGCGCGGATACCGTTAGAAGCGGTGCACCTGCGCCGCTCCAGCGAACCTGTACGAGGGTTCTGACGATCGGCTATTCGAGGGAGATCAGATGAGGAGGAGACGAACCATGCGGACGCATTGCCCCAACTCTTCTTTCGTTGCACGGCACTGCATGTCTAGTGGTAACGAACTATGATCCATTCCCTTAGCATGTTCCTGGTTGTTCTGCGTGTAGGAATTTTTTTAATTTGCAGTCGACGCACCTTACAGTAGAACTCAACAGCGGTATCAGAGCCTCTGCTATAGGATTGAGATTCAGATCATATGCATATTAGATATGTGGAGGCGGCAGATGAGATCTGTCGTCGTTTATGAGATCGGCTCTGTGCATGGTTGATGAGATCAACTGCACACGGGGACTGATGTGGCTATGTTTTCTGATGATCGGGATCGATGAGGTCGTGAAACAACCTACCCCTACCGGTCGGTATCCGCCATCGGGGTTAACAATGAAACGTAAATCCGAATCGGATTCATGATGATCGATAAGATCGGCCCGATCGAAAAACTCGGCATGATCGGAGTGTAGATGTGATCTGTGATTTCCAAAAAACGTGTGTGTAGCGCCTTGTATTTTGTACATGATCACTTAAACCAGTAGAATGTGATTCTATGCATAACTTTATTTTGCAGGGTTTGATGTGAATAGTATGGCTGATATCTATGTGATGCATGTGTGTAAATTATACATGGCATGCGTGTCATGTTTGTCAGACGGCAGGAGCCAAAGTGCTGTCATCATATTGTATAACGACCTGCGTGTCGACTTGTGACTCTATGTAAAATTCATTAGTAGTTGTAGTAGTTGGATAATAGAGATCAGGTTGGCGGCTTGGCGGCCCAGCGTGACAAACAAGATGGAGTTTCTAGATGGTCATCGGAGTTGGAGCCGACCTGGAAGAACATCCATGAAGGAGCCATACTATTTCACAATATGTGCTTATTTGTGATTGTTATGCTTCTTTGTTTCTATGCATGTTAGAATGATAGAAAGATCCTTCATTAATATCAAGCAAATTTCCATCCCCGATGTTGCACCTTCCCACGTCAAGTACGTCTAGTATTGGGCTCATAAAATTGGGGTGCTGCTAGGTGTCCTTGAACTGAAAGGTTCGTGTTGGACATGGACATGCACTGCATCAGGTTAACTTGACAAGGCTATCTAAACGGTTTCGGGCCTTGTGGCAAACAAGGTTGGGGCCCGGGGTATGAGATACCTTCCCGACCGACAGGAGTCGTATAGAGATACGATTAGTAAGGAGTTGCTTACCAGATAGGCATGTTGTCTAGCAGTGATGCTAAAGCTCACTAGTCGCATGTGCTAGTCGGATCCTGAATCACTTAGAGTTTGCGGAGGGATGCCAGCTTCAGTGGGAGTATTTCTGTTTAGGTTTGAATTACTATACATAAACACATTGCTTAGTGATTGCATATTTTCTGTTGTAGATCAATGGCACCACCTGCTCAACCCAACTTTGCATTGAAATCAATTTTGGAAAGGATAAACTAAATGGAACAAACTTTACCACCTGGTATTGAAATCTGAGAATTGTTCTCAAGCATGATAAAAAGGAACATGTTCTAGAGGATCCACTTCCAGAGGAACCTGCCGATAATGCTAATGCCACAACTAAGAATGCCTACCAGAAACTCATTGATGAATCAACGGAGATCATCTGTCTGATGCTGGCTTGTATGGAGCCCCATTTGCAACAACATTTTGAAAATGTTGAGGCTTACAATATGATCGAGAGTCTCAAGAGCATGTTTCAGACATAGGCTAGGACCGAAAGGTTCAACGTCTGGCGATCCTTGATGGATTGCAAGCTGAAGGAAGGTGATCCACTGAGCCCACATGTGACCAAGATGATCGGATATGTGCAAGCTTTGGATCGGTTGGGCTTCCCGCTCTTGGATGAGCTGGCTACTGATGCAGTTCTGGGTTCTCTTCCGTCCAGCTAATTCTATTTTGATGATTAATGTTGTCCCTTTATTGCTTAACCGAAGCATGGCACGTATCCATTGTTGGTCTAACGCCCACAGTTTGAATAAATAATCCGTTTGTGATATTGGTTCTCAATTATTAATAATCTCCCATTTGTAAGAAGATAAAGATTACATCAAAACTGGTCTCAAATTTGACAAAACAAGTACAATGCCACTATGTATTGGTGTCCATATGACAACACGATAAGTTTCATGAATTTCAAATAAGTTTTGGATGTAATAGAATTTAAAAGTCAAGATTCTCAATTTTCGAAATTTATTGCACGAGGAGTAAACATGCAACCAGTGAGGCAAATGTGTTTTTCAATCCATTTAGGTGCACTGTTACGTGTGCATGTAGCTCAAATTTGATTTTTGCACATTATACCCTAGAAAATCAATCAATGTACTAAAGCGTCTTAATGATCTTTGGTTTTTTTTTCAAAATTAAAATGTCCCTCCTTTGGTAACATATGTTCACCGCGGGAAAATTTAACATGCATCGTAGTTGCGGTGGATGCGCGGTGTGTGTGTGTGTGTGTGTGCGCGCGCGCGCGAGCGTCTAGGGGGTGGGGTGGCTAGCAGTACACTACGAGTCGTGAGCCACTGTGTGGGTTGGCTGTTTTACGAGGCAGGTGCCACATCAGAGTCATGAATTCGTTATTTAAAACATAACACAACCCTTTCATACATACATGTTTTGTCCACATGCAGTCGGTGGTTGTCCTACATGACACTCACTCGCGTGTGACGCTTTCTGTGGGCCCACGAGGTCGTTGTCCATCAATTTGACCAGCATGGTAGAATCTTTTTTGTTTGTGTTATGGTGGGATTATATAGTACGGGTCGAAGAGGTGGGAGGGGACTAGCATATATACTATATGTACACGTCCGTGAACAAGTACACCTCACTAAGTGTTGGGACTTTTCGGTTTCTGAGGCACGTGCCACATCAAAGTTGTGAATTGGCTATTCAAACATCACACAACACCACTTTGGGCCACATGCATGCAGGCGGTGACGCTTCCATCTGTGGGCCCGCGAGTTCATCGTCGATGAATGGATCACTTTGACCTACATCGGGAGAAGTTAATTAATTTCACCATCAAGGAGAATTGTTTTGGGGTTGTATTACGGTAGGAGCATATAGCGTCGAAGAGGGGGAAGGGGACCATCATATGTACCATGCTTCATGAACCTCGCTCTGCGTGGGGACTTTACGGTTTTTGGGGCATGTGCCATATCAAAGTTGTGTATTTTGGGTATCCAACATATATTTGCCCCACATGCAAAGATGGTGGTTGTCGTCTCGCACCCACTCACGCAGTTATCAGCGAGATCGATGCTTTCCATCTGTGGGCCCTCTTGGTCCATCACTACTTTGCCAGACAACGAGAGAGGTTAATTTGACTTAGGAGGGATTATTTTTTTGTTTGTAATACGGTATATATATTGATCATGCTCTGGATGACATGATACAGTCTGAGCACACACATGCATGTGTACGCATGAATCCCTCCCATCGAGTCGAAGTGGCCAGTACCACGACACGCATGAACCGATCTCGCTCTGTGTGGGGATTGTACGATTTTCAATGCACGCGCCACATCAAATGTTGTGAATGGTATTCAAACATGCATGCACACATCACCTCCATACATATGCATGTAGTGGTTGTCTTCGAATGGTACACTCCCTCGCATGGTTATCGGCAACAAGCCTATATATTCCTGGGCCCGTGTGGACATCCATGATCACATTGACCGACAACAAGATAGGTTACCATGGCGGATTCTTCCGTTGGTTCGTGTTATCGTAGAATAGGTCATGGTGAGATTCAGACCTAATTAAGTTTGAGCACATACTATGCACACATGCATGCATAAATCCTCGTCATCGGCTCGAAGTGTGGTGTGACATAGAAATGCATCATCAACTAACCCTCGCTCCATGGGGGGATTTCTGGTTCGAAAGCACGATGCCACATCAAAGTTGTTCCATTGTGTATTCAAACATCAACACCTCTCCATACATATGTTTGGGCCACACGCAGGTTTTCGGGGACTAATTACTTGCGTGATTATTGGAGAGCTAGCCCATCTCTGGGGTCGCATGGATGGCCATCACTTTGACCAACAACAAGAGAGAGGTTGTACGACCAAGGTGGATTATTCTTGGTCCGTTTTATGATACATCTTGGTCAGATGCCCTCTTCGGCCCGCCGACTGAAAGTATGTATGTGCGCGCGTGCCCGTGTGTGTGTATGTGTGTGTGAGTCTGTGCCTGTGTGTGTGTGTGCACAAGCGCGTGTATTTGTGTGTGTGTGTGTGATGGGGGGGACTGCTACTTCACACTTTGCTAGGTGAACCTCCATGGGGGGCATGCGTTCATAGCTTAGGATTCCCCTCCCGCCGACATGAAAGGGGCAAGCAATACCCTGCGCTTTGCGAGATAGGTGCCACATCGAAGTTGCATTTGGTGTTTGAACATCAAGCCACCCTTTTTATACATATATTTGGTCCACATGCAAGTGTGTTCGTGTTCTGACCCTTTCCCGCGTCATTTTCGCCAAATTTATGAACACTAGACATGGTTCACTCACACTAACCGTGTGCCACGCTGGTGCCCCTGTCACGCACATCCGCACAGTCCATTGGGCTCCACGAGGCTTCCCCTCTCAAAAATATCTACCTGCCTGCAGGTTTTTTCTTTTTGATAACACACGGTTATTATGTTTCGACCGTGTGTAATGTTTGTTGTTCCTGCTCGCCTCGAGGATGTTTCGACCGTATTATGTTTCGACCGTGTGTACCTGCCTGCATCCGTCGAAAATATATGCCCGCCTTGAGGATTTTTCTTCTTCATAACACACGGTTGTTATTTCCGGACCGTGTGCAATTTATCATCATCCAAATTTTCAATAGCCCTGGCATTTCACTCCCGCGTTTGACTCCCGCATAGTAAAATTTTCAGTAGGCGCGTCATTTCCTCAAACACACACCCCCCTCCACACACACACACACACACACACACACACACCAAAACCTCCTCGGGCGCGCGCACACACACACACACACAACCCGCCACAACCCCTCCCTCGCTCGAAACCCTAGCAAGGTCGTCGCCGCCGCTGGAAGGCCTCCATTGTCAACATCTGTCGATTTGCCCGTGTAGCTTACCCACCGATCTCCATACACAGGCTGCCTTGAGTTTCTTAGATGTCGCCTTCCAAATGCCCCCTTTCCCACAGATCCCCATCCCAATCCCCCACTCCAGAGCGTCACAGCCTAAGCCCAGCTACGCTTCCCGTGGAGCTCGAGGAGCGACTAGCCCAAAAGAGGTGTATCGTGGTCTCTTCGCCCAATGTTGCCGAGGTGGCCGCCGAGGAAGCTGACGACCATTACTGACCATAGGCACTGAATTAGCGGGCTAGAGTATGCGGGTATGTCACGAACGCTGGCTACGACATTGAGGTCGTCGACAGCGACGGCCTGACGCGGGCTATGTCACAGGTTAAGTGGCCCACCTACAACCCCTCGGGTTCAACCGCCATCGATTCATCCATGGCCCCACTGCTGATCTCCTCTGGCTCGTTGTTAAGAATTTGCCAACCTACATCCCCATTGAGCCCTTTTTGTCATTTCCGAAGGACATGTTCTACGACGCTGGCTTGGGATCCACAGCTTACAAGTCAGACCTGATCGACGGCGACCACGAGGAAGGCACCCTCTCCGGCTCTTCCAAGGGGAAAGAGCCCATCTGCTATTCCAAGGGGAAAGAGCCCGTTTACGACCCCATAGAGGGCGCCCTACAGCCATGCTCTTCCAAGGGGAAGGAGCCCATCTGCGACAACATGGAGCGCATCCAGGGTTCATGCTCTTCCCACGGGAACGAGCCCATCTATGACAAGTGACGAAACCCATGATTTGTTTTGCCATGCCTCTTCACAAGGGGAACCCAAGATTTGTTTTGTCGAGTCCCTTTTGTAGTGTAGTGAGAATATGTCTAGTTTTAATTGCTACATTTGGTTGTTTGCAGTAGACCTTGTTTATTTCAGTTGTTCACAATGTGATGCTCTATATGTGCAACTATTTACTGTGTCGTACATTTTTGTCAATCCAGTTTTAAATATATCGATAGGAATGCATATATTTGCTTGTTGTTAAACCTATTATAGCTAGCATATGCCTCTTTTAAAGTTTTTTGATTGTTTGGTTGTTTGTAGTTAGCTTATGTTCAGTTTCAAATGCTCTCTTTGGTTGTTCGTAGTATGCCTTGTTTATTCCAGTTATTCACAACGTGATGTTCTATATGTGCAAGTATGAACAGTGCAGTTCAATTTCATCAATACCAATTTCAACATTACCACTATGAATGACTATATTTGGTTGCTGCATCTTGTAGTTAACATGCCTTTCCTTTTTATTTAACAATGACCAGTGTACTTAGACCGGCACAATACCAGTTTGAATGACTATGTTTGCTTGTTGTTAAATGTTAGGCCTGTTGCAGTTAACACACCTTTCCACTTGTATTGCTTTACTAGCGTGCTTAAACTTGCACACTGAAGCTATCATTTGGAGATTATTTTGTCAGCCATGGATATATTTGGTTGATGTTTAGCCTGTTGTGCTTGACATGCCTCTTGATGTACTTACACAGGACAATTTTGGGAACCACTGCTGTTTTCCATCGAGGTTAGTTTCATCCCATGGCCTATATATACTCACTGTTCAGGATATCCGTAGCCGGTACCATATAGGCCGAGGGTTGATAAGGGACTAATCGGTGAATCTGAATTTTAACTGAATATATCTGTAACCCATTTATCGTTAGATTAACTAGGGCCATATGTAATATATCCGAGGCTACATAGCAACATGCATTGTACTTAATGTCTAAATATGCAATCCTAGCTACATAGCAACAAGGAAGAGTGTTACCTTAATGTTCTGATGATGTCTAGATATACGTGGAAGAGCAGTAGCAGCAGCAACAACAACAACAACAACAACAACAACAACAACAACAACAACAACAACAACAACAACAACAACAACAACAACAACAACAACAACAACAACAACAACAACAACAACAACAACAACAACAACAACAACAACAACAACAACAACAACAACAACAAAAACAACAACAACAACAACAACAACAACAACAACAACAACAACAACAACAACACATCCCTGTTTGGATACTCTCACTTAGCTAGAGGTTAGAGTTAGTTTCTAGCTCATGGCTAACCCTGAACTAACTCTAGCCAAAGAGGTGTTTCGATGACTGGGTTAGATTGACAATAGATGCACTAGGAGAACTAGCTCCAATTAGCACCTCTTGGATGGGATAGTTTTTTTGGGTGGGTTAGATGCAACTAGCTCAAACTAGCCCAAATGTTTGGATATGCTTTAGGGCTATTTGAGCCAAACTAGCTCAAACTAACTCTAACCTATGGATACAACAGCAGTTAATCAACCGATAATTTGTAAAAATGCATAAACTCTCTCCGGCCCATAATATAAGATGTTAATTCATCTAATATGTGAGTATATTGGATGTTATAAGATATTATAAAAGAGTGTTGTACTACATCATTGTGCAATTGCTGTTTAGCTTCTAATATTAACTTGGTGCTTTGAGGTACATATGTCATTGGTAAAGATCCGTGCTTTGACCCTTTCTGCGTATGGGGCAATGAGATATTGATGAACTAGCAACAAGTGAGGAAGCTGATAAAGATTGTTAGTAAAATGGGTCAAAATATGGCAATTAAACTATTTGTTTACACTTTATCCAAGACAACTACAAACTACAGGATGGTAAGTAAGAACTCTGCAGCCTTCTTTTTACTGCCCATAATGAGTTGTCTTAGATGACAATGTCTGAATCTTTTTCCTTTGCGGTGGTTCCCAAAGCGGTTTACTCAAGATTACCTCTCAAACTACATGATTGGTGGGCATGCAAAGATTAAAGTATTTCTCCCAGAACACGATGATTATCTAGATGCTTTCATGAAGACCGTGAAGGATGGGCGGTCGGCCATCACAAGGGGTTGGACTAGAGTCGTGTGTGCCTTCTGCATGGAGGAGGGCACAATATGGACATTCCGCTTCACCTTGTTTAGCAACGAGGATATATTTCACCTCTTTCTTTACCGTCTTTACTAGTACAAGTATACAACTGTGGTTCATCATTCTTTATTTCGTGCTTATGTAATTCTTGAACATATGTACCTATGAACCGAATAATCCATTGGTTGTTTGAACCTGATGGATATGAATAAAGCTATAGCATACTTTCAAATTCATATCCTGTACAATTTGAAATAGCAGCAATTAAATTATAGTGAAATTACGCTCTGTAGGTCGTTACAGCGCACACGGTCGGTAAAACACAAACGTTCGTGATATACACCATAATTCGACACGGTTCACAGAGAGGAAACGTGTGCAAGCATGCACACAGTTGCTGTTTGCAAAGCGTGTGTGATGTCAGACAATATCACAAACGGTGTGGGCAAACTAAATGTTTGTGATAGTTTCTTATCGTACATGATTTGCAACCATGAACTGTTTTTGATGTGGTACACATCGTAAACATTGCACCACAGAATAGCATGTGCGATAGTTGTCATGTATGACGATGTTACGACGGTCCAACATTTCATAATCCTATCCGACGCTCGTACGATGATTAGCTAATCTTCTTAACTAGTTATAGCATACGGTTCGGGAAAAGTGAATGTGTGTGATTATCTGCTTATCATACGCATTCTATAATCATGAACTGTTTGTGATGGATCGCGCATCATAAACGTAGCACCATAGAATACCGACTGCGATGGCAATGTGAGCACAAACGAGTTGCAAGGATGCAGCGTTTGGATGGCTCCCTATCCCCGATGGTTTTTGGGTCGTGTGGAAGGACCCCCCCTATCACAATCACTCACTTGGCAATGGTTCCAAATGTCGTCAGGGAAAGGGGTTAAAAACGTATAGCACCTCACTGTACCAGTGATGACCAAGTCTTTTGTGACAATGATTCGAGCCCCGCTCTTGTTGTCTCCAAGGTCTTGACGCTTCAACATCACCAAGAGGAAGACCAACAATGCCATATCTTCCACACCAAGGTGGGCATCAATGGATGTTTCATAAAGGTCATCATCGATGGAGGAAGTTGTCGGCATTCTGGGAATGGGGGTCCCCAGACTTGCCTACCCGCGGCCCACAGCGTGGCTCCAGCAGTAGCCCGGTACGGCCCATCTTCATCAGCAAACACTGAACACCCATGCGAGGGGCCAAGCCTCGCGAGGCGGCCGACGCAAGACCTCCTCGGGGGCGGCCTCACTAGGCTGGCTCGCGAGGGGCGGAGAGATCAAGGCGAGGGGCACCTCGCGAGGTTCCTGTGATGCAAGCCATGACGACCAAGGCCGGGCGGGCGCCAACGCGCACAGTGTACTCATTTCCTCTTTGGTGCTAAATAGGCAAGCACAGGTGAGGAGTCCCGAGGCATCAGGCAAAGGTTTCCATATCGGTGCAACAAGACCAAGACCAGCAGGACGGCAGGACGGAGGACACCATGGAGCCCAGAACAGCGTCACCACTAGAGCCTTTGGCAGGCGAAGACCACCTTTAGTCAGGATAACTTGTACTGGTTGTCTCCCTTCAAATTTGGCCGTTGTTGGATCCCTTCCTGCCTACATTTGGGAAGAGGACCAGGGCCTCTATAAGTAGGACTAGCCACCAAAGTAGGAGGAAACTGATCTTGGATCATTCAGATCATCCTCAACCACACAAGCTCACCGAGCCCAAGAACGCCTCTCCTCAGGAGGCTGTTCTTCCCTTGTACTTGTTCATCCTCAGCCCAAGAGGCAATCCACCACACCACACAGGAGTAGGGTATTACACTACATCGGTGGCCCAAACTAGTATAAACCTTGTATCCTCTGTTCTTGGGCCACCGATGGCCATAGGAACGTTCTTGGGCCACCGATGTATAAACCGGGAGCGTAGGAACGTTCTCTTGCGGCCGGGGAACCTCTTGGCAGCTTCCTTCTTCTCGCGCGGGCGCCCGGCGCGGTGGGTCACGCCTTGACATACGCCTTGGCGCCAAGGCACCGTCTTGGTGTGGAGGTGACGGAGGCGCCCCGTGGGCTACGTCACCCGTGGCTGGAGGAGGGCGAGGTAGTGAGGCGAGTGCCCAGCGGCGCTGAGAAGCTCGGCGATGTGGTCCAGCCAGTCGTCGTAGAGGTTGTCGACCGGGTGGTAGCGCAGGAGCTCGCGGGCCATGAGCAATGCAGCCTGCCCTTGCGCTCGGACATCAAGGGCAGGCTCTGCCTCTGCAAAGGGCCCCGGTGGCCATAGCAGACTACCGCGCCTTCACTCAAGAGCTGCGTAGCATCGTCTGACCGAGCATGTTCAAGACAGACTTGCGACCTCGCTAAGACGACACCCCTGACCCTGCAGAGTTCTTGCAGCTCTACGAGCTGAGCATCGAGGTGGCCAACGGCGATGAGAAAGTCATGGCGAACTGGTTCCCCATGGCTCCCAAGGATGGTGCTTGCTCGTGGCTCCTGAACCTGCCCCCGGGCTCGATCTCTTCCTAGGGTGACATGCGCGACCGCTTCGTCGCCAACTTACAGGGCACTCGCGACCGCCCGCCGGCCGCGGGTGACCTACGCCGCATCAAGCAGCAGCCAGGAGAGACCTTGCAGAAGTCCATCTAGCGCTTCAACAGCGTTCGCCTCAAGATCCCCAAGGTGACAGACGAGGCCATCATTTCAGCGTTTTCCGATGGCGTCCGCGACGTCAAGATGAAGGAGGAGCTAGCCATCCACGAGGAGCTATGCACGGCTCTGGAGCTGTTCAACATGGCGATCAAGTGCGCAAGAGATAAGGAAGGGCGCCTTTCCCTCCTCGAGCTCCCTGCTACCGACCCAGAGGAGAAGAAAGCCAAGGCCAAGGACGTGAAGCGCAAGGGGGTGGTCGTGCTCACGGCAGAGCCAGACACGAAGCGCGGCCGGGACCACCCCGAATCGTCCAAGAGACGCCGTCTGTTCTGCGCCTTCCACAACGTACATAGCCACAACACCAACGATTGTCAAGAGCTCAGGGCCATTCGAGATGGACGCTTCGGTCGACGCCCTAAGCGTAACGACTGGGGCTACGGCTGAGGAGGAGGACGAGGTGGAGGATGCTGGGACGATCGCAGCCCCCGCCATGAGTGGCGCGACCGACCTCGTGAGGACCGCTGGCAGGACCAGCCTCGTGCGAATGGAGGGACCAGCTTCACGAGGACGGCCCTCAGGGCAATGCTGGCCTCCCTCCAATGCCGCCACCACCAAGAAGGAACGACGACCACCATCAGGACGAGGGGGCTGGGGGCTTCCAGGAACCATGCTCTATCGCCTGCATCTTGGGCGGAGCTCAGGCCCTAGCATCCCAGCGCGTCTTCAAGCAGTTTGCTCGCGAGGTGAACGCGGCTCTTCCCAGGCTCGAGGCCACGCGCCCGCTTAGGTGGTCCAAGTGCGCCATCACCTTCAGCTCGTCAGACCAGCTCAAGTGCGCGGCGACTGCCGGTGCCCTTCCGATGTTGTGCTCACCCGTCATCAACAATGTCCAAGTCATGAAGACCCTCATCGACGGTGGTACATGGCTTAACGTCCTGTCCATCGAGACATTCGACAGCCTCCAAGTGCCATACGATCAGCTACACCCTACCAAACCCTTCTTAGGAGTGACCGACGGCTCCACCACCCCAATAGGGCAAGTCTGCCTTCCTGTCACCTTCGGCCAGCGCGACAAATACCACACCGAGCTCATCGACTTCGACGTCGCCCACATCCGTCTGCCGTACAACGCCATCCTTGGGTATCCGGCATTAGCCAAGTTCATGGCAGTGACCCACCACGGCTACAACATCATCAAGATGCCAGGAAGCGTCGGAATCATCACGGTCCCCTGCAAAGAAAGAGATGCGGTGTGCTCCTTGGAGTGTGACTTCCAAGCCGCACCAATCAAAGGCCCCGATAGCGAGGGCGTCCAGTACCCTGCTGAGGCCATTCCCAAGAAGAAGAAGCAACTACTTCGTACAGGGACTCAGGAGAGCAGCGTCTCCAGCGGCGCCGCCTCAGGATCAGCGCCCGCACCTGGGGCGCCTCCCTCCCTCGCATAGGAAGATGTGCCCGGCGCCCTCCTCAGGCGAGGCTCGGGGGCTCTCTTCTGGAGGGCCTCAGACCTAGCCAACATCACGAGGGAGGCGCTCGGGCACCACGTGGAGGCGTGTTTTGTGGCATGTTTCCCTCAGGAGGGCACTAGGCGAGGAGCGCCCGACGCTCAGGAGTTCATCGTCAAGGCCACCCAGGAGCTTCAAGAAGGAAGGACCATGCACGGCGACCGACGCCCACCTGGCGTAGCTCCCCATCTTGGCGAGGATGGCGGGCTGCGCGTCTGCATCGACATTCCAGGGCTCAACAGAGCCGCGTCTCAGGAGAGCTTCTGGCCATCGCGCGACGGGCGCTGCGAGGGTCCACCTCACAGCTATGTCCGCATGCCGTTTGGCCTGCCGAGCGTGGCAGCCGCCTTCCAGCGCAACCTACGGAGCATCCTGGCAGCTCAGGAGGCCAGGCATCACGCGGTCCTGGCGTAGATGGAGACGGTCCTCAAGGAACCACCTGAGCTAGTCATGGATGGACAGGCTAGGGCGCACTCCCGTCTACGTCACCTCCCATGGCCCTTGGTTCCTCGTTCTTGCATGAGCTAGTCATGGATGGACAGGCTAGGGCGCACGACCCGGTGCCTCGCCACCGCGGGAGCCGCTCGCCGGTCGTCTTTCTTAAGGATCCTTCGCATGAGAAGACTAGGCACAGCGTCTGTGCTCGGGTCCGTCCCTGCAGCGTCGATAAACCCAAAGACTGAACTCTATCCGGCGGACCGGCCCTGCTCACGTCACCTCCTTGGGTCGTTGGTGTCTCGCCTTGTCATGTGATCGCCTCAGGAGATTCGCCCGGTGCAGGTTGCCTAACCATCTCACAGGACCATCGCGGCCTTCTGGAATCAAGACCAGGCGCAACCCTCCTTGAGATAGGGCCTCGTGTGTCCCGCGCTATCTCACGAGTGCCCAGACACACCTCGTCCAGCCCTGTCTTGCAAGCCACGTGTCAGGGCGGGGCTGTACACGCCCCGGGGGCTCCACTCAGAGGGAGCCCTCACCCACGCACGAGTGGAAGCACCATGCTCCGTGCTGGCAGTCGACACGGTCGAGGAGCGGCTATGCCCGTGCAAGTGCAAGTGCAGAAGCGCTATGCTCCGCGCTGGTGATAAACAACTAAGGGAGGCCCCATGGCTGTACCAACCTCAGGGAGCCACCCAGCTCAGTGTCCAGCCTCGCCGCAACGCTTTCCCCTCGGGAGAGCCGCGCAAGGGGGCTGGCCACGGGGGCTGCGCTCGGGTCACGCCCAAGCGTACGCTACCCTGCCAGGTCTCTCGGACCTGGTCGTCACGCGCCCTCCCGAGCGGAGCCAAGTTATGAAGGTCATTTGGATGTCAAGGGGACTCTTGAGCATCGTGACTCAGGAGCCTAACTGGCCACGTAGCCCCTCACTCCTTGGTCTCGTCCTGGTGATCCGAACGACCCAACGATGGCTGAGGTATGCGCGGGGTCGGGCCCTGCCAACGTGGAACACTAGGCCTACTCCTACATCTCCTTTCTGTAAGTTGTTTGCGCGTCAAGGGGGACTCCTGAGCATCGCGACTCAGGAGCCTAACTGGCCACGTAGACCCTCACCCCTTGGTCTCGTCCTGGTGATCCGGACGACCCAACGGCGGCTAAGGTATGCGCGGCGTCGGGCCCTGCCGATGTAGAACATGAAGCAAATAGGAAGGAAATCGTGGAACTCAAATAAATATTACTGTCGGATCACGGGTTCCGGCAAAACCCTTAAGGTTCGAACTCTGGGGTGCGCGCAGAGTTCTTTCCTCCCTACCGATCTACGCCCTAGGTTTGGTAAGATCTCGCAGACGAACTCGACGAACTCACAAGACAAAAGACACAAGATTTATAGTGGTTCGGTCCACCATTGTGGTGTAATACCCTACTCTAGTGTGGTGGTGGTGGATTGCCTCTTGGGCTGATGATGAACAGTACAAGGGGAAGAACAACCTCCTCAGATTGAGGTGTTCTTGTGCTCTGCGAGCTTGTGGATGTGAGGATGGAAGGTGGAATCGATCCCCTCCTACTGTGGTGGCTAGTCCAATTTATAGAGGCCCTGGTCCTCTTCCCAAATATTGAGCGGGAAGGGATCCCACAACGGCCAGATTTGAAGGGGAACATCTAGTACAGCTTGTCCTAACAAAAGTGGTCTTCGCCTACAAAGGCTCTGGTGGTGACGCCGCGTCGGGCTCCATGGTGACCTCCGTCTTGCCGTCCTGCTGGTCTTGGTCTCGTTGCACCGATATGGAAACCTTTGCTTGATGCCTCAGTACTCTGCGCCTGCGCTCGCTCCCTTAGCACCAAAGGGGAAACAAGGACACTGCGCGCGCTGGCGCCCGCCTGGTCTTGATCATCATGGCTCACATCACGAGAACCTCGTGAGGTTTGACCTGCCTTGATCTCTCCGCTCCTCGCAAGGCAACCTGGTGAGGCCGCTCCCGAGGAGGTCTTGTGTCGTCCGCCTCGTGAGGCTTGGCCCCTCATGAGGGTCTTGAATGCCTTGTTGATGAAGATGGGCCGTACAGGCCTGCTAGCACAGCCACGCCATGGGCCACAGGCAGGCAAGTCTGGGGACCCCCATTCCCAGAACACCGACAGTAGCCCCCGGGCCCAAGGCGCGCTCGGGCTTGGCTTCGAGGCGAAGCCAAAGTTCAAGTGGAGAGCGTCGCGGGCCCCAAAAGCCTGCGGCCTTGGTCGACGCGTGGCGGTTGATTGGACATGAGCGTCTCCGCTTCCCCACGCTGCCTCGGCAACTGCCCGACTTGACAAGTCCCTGCGACATGCAAGGAAGACCATCATTACCTGTGATCGTGGGAGGCGCCGGTTGGCCTTCTTCCGCTATAAATGGGGAGGGGGCAAAGCCCCCATCGTCCATCTCTTGCCGGTCCGCTTGCTTCTTCCTCCTTGCTCCACTGCTAGCAACAATGGCGCTGTCGGAGAGGTTCTCTGCCGCGGAGAAAGGGAAGGCCCCCCGCGAGGGGCCCGGCTCCCCAGTGCCCAAGCATGGACGCTGCCGCCCCCATAAGCACACCGCGACCCCCGCCGCGGCCCCCCATTCCCGGGATGGCGCCGCTGCGCGTGGAAGGAGTCGCTCCATTCGCGGCAGCCCCATCGACGAAGGGAGACACGCCATGGTTGCGCGGCCTCGCCGACCGTGCTTCCACTCGGCAGAGGTTCTGCCAGAGTTCGTTGTCTGGTCGGAGGATCTGGCCGGCAGCTGGCTCCAGCTTCCCCGCTTCTTTGCCGATGAGCTGCCGGCTTTCGGTCCAGGTGGGCTCTGGCTGCAGGCTGACGGTTGCTGCAGCCGGGCTTCTTGGGTCGTGGTCGAGGTCTCTGTCGCGGGCAACATAGCTCTGCCCCGCGGTTGGCACACGTTCGCCCACGCGCGCGGCCTGGGCAGGCGATGCACCCTCCACTTCAAGTATGATGGTGACGCGACCCTCTATGTGAGGGTGTTTGGGGAAGATGGTCGCCGCGCCGGGTGCTGCCCCTAGGTGAACGACGGCGGGGAGGTGCTCGGCCTCGGCGATGGCCGCGACGAGGGCGAGGGCGAGCCCGCCGGCCACGCCTCGTCCAGCTATGGTGGCTCTTCTCTCGGCGAGAGCTCTAGCAGTGGTGGCTACGACCAGCCGCCATGCCGCCGCGCTCGCTTCAAGGTGGTAGCGGATCATCTCGCCGCCGCGCTTCCGTGAAGCGCAAGGAGGGATCCGACTAATGCTCGGGACGTCGCCAAGGGCTTGCCCCCGTTGACTGCTGTGGGGGAGAGCGCCGCTTTTGTTTTGTTCTTATTTTCTTTCCTGCATCAAAATGAAACCAGTATGGGCCCGGAGGGGCGTGTATCGAACCATGATTCCTCAATCGTAATGCTATGCTTGTTGTTTCCATGTTGTGCTGTTATTTTGTGCATAGATAACTTAGCTTGGTGCGTTCGGGGCAGCCTCCTCTTCATGAGGCATTTCTTTCCTCGTGCCCGTCTTGACTTAGTGGTTGCTCAGGAACTGCAGAGAATTCGTTAGGAAGCTCGCTAGGAGACTTATCGTTCACCCAAGCCTGGGTCCAGCGCTTCGTATCGCGGTACCCGAGGGGCACGGATTAGGAGAGATGCACCAGCTTGTGGGCTCGAACGAGGGTGCCTCGCGAGAAAGCAGACGGAAGGCAGAGAGAAGGAAAAGCGCTCATGAGGCAGAGACAAGGAAAAGCGCTCGCGAGGGCACCTGCCTAGCCCCCTCGTGAGGTATGCGAGAGAGAACGCAAGCTAACTGAAGTCGGAAACAGCGGCAAAAGGCGACGGAACCAAATCAGTAGGGAACACCAGAAACAAATTTCGAATAAGAGAAGGCGAGCCAACTACGGAAAGCAAATGAAAGGCCGCATCCGGCACCTAGTCTAGTCTTCAATTCTTCTCACCAGCGCGGAGCTAAGTGCTGCCACTAGGCGTGGGAGGGAGCCCCCGAGGCCCGAGGGCGGCTCTCCGGAGACTCCGGGGCGTGTACAACCCCACTCATTATTACGTGAGAGTGTCACGGGCGGCGATTCTTCACAGGCACCGAGCCTTCTTTACAGGCACTGGGCCTTTCTTCACAGGCACTGGGCCTTGCTTCATGGGTAGAACTTCCGGAGGTGCTGGATGTTCCAGGCGTTCTGGATGGGCACCCCATCCTGTGTCTCCAGGCGCGCGGCGCCAGGCCTGGAGACGTGGACTACCTTGAACGGGCCCTCCCACATAGGTGAGAGCTTGTGCAGCCCTTCCCTGGAGAGGACCCGCCTCAGGACGAGGTCGCCCGCCTCGAGCGTCCTGGAGCGGATGTTGCGGCAGTGGTATCGCCGCAGCGCCTGCTAGTACCTTGCCGCCCTCAGAACAGCCTCGCGGCAACGTTCCTCCCCCAGCACGAGGTCCATCCACCGCGTGGCGTCCTGCTGCATTTCATCAAACGCCAGGACCCATGCGGAGCGATGCTTGACCTTGTGAGGCAGGACCGCTTCAGCTCCGTAGACGAGGAAGAACGGGGTCGCACCCGTCGGCTTGGTGGCGGTGGTGCGGATGGACCATAGCACGGACTGGAGTTCTTCGTGCCAGCCCCTGCCGCAGGCCTGGAGCTTCTTCTTGAAGGTCCTGGTCTTGAGGCCCCTCAGGACCTCTGCGTTGCGCGTTCGGCCTGGCCATTGCTCCTGGGGTGTGCCACCGAAGCGTAGCAGATCTGCGTTCCACGGTTAGCACAGTATGTTTTGAAGAGGTTACTAGTGAACTGCGAGCCGTTGTCAGTGATGATGCGGTTGGGAACCTCGAAGCGGCTCATGAGACCCTTGATGAACTTGACTGCGGAGCCCGCTGGGATAGTGCGGACGGCTTCCACTTGCGCCCACTTTGTGAACTTGTCGATGGCGACGTAGAGGTAGCGGTAGCCCCCAGGCGCTCGAGGGAACGGGCCCAAGATGTCCAGCCCCCAGACCGCAAACGGCCATGTGAGCGGGATGGTCTGGAGGACCTGAGCTGGCTGATGGATCTTGAAAGTGCAACTATCCCTAGGTGGTTTTGGTAATTCCTAACAACATATAGCTCATTGAGCTAATGCTATTTCAAGATTAATATTTCAGGAAAGCTCAATGATTGGCATGGCATGGATGAGAAAAGTGGACCCCTCAAAATGCTAAGGACAAAAGGATTGGCTCAAGCTCAAAGCTCAAGACTCTACATTTTCTATTTTAGTGATCCAAGATCACATTGAGTCTATAGGAAAAGCCAATACTATCAAGGAGGGATGAGGTGTTGCTTAATGAGGCTCTTGCTCAAAATGCTTAATGATATGCTACAAAGCCCTCAACTACTTTGTCACATCCACATATGACCTAAACCAAAAGTCAAACTCAGCACCACCAATTATTTCTATCCGGCGCCACCGAGTTCGGATGTCATAGCCACAGCCACAAACCCTAGGCAAATCGGTCTCACCGATAGGGATCTCGGTCTCACCGAGATGGGATTGTAATCTCTCTATTTCCCTTCGTAACGCTTCGGTCTCACCGAGATGAGCGATCGGTCCCACCGAGATTGCAATGTAAACTCTCTGTTTCCCCTTCGCAACATTTCGGTCTCACCAAAATGAGCGAATCGGTCCCATCGAGTTTACCTGACCAACTCTCTGGTTAGCTTATTACCAAAATCGGTCTCACCGAGTTTATGTAATCGGTCTCACCGAGATTACGTTATGCCCTAACCCTAACCCTATCGGTCCTACCAAGTTGCATGTCGGTCCCACCGAAAATCCTAACGGTCACTAGCTTTGCTGAATCGGTCCGACCAAGTTTACCAATTCGTACCCACCGAGATTGGCAAGTTGTGTGTAATGGTTAGATTTTGTGTGGAGGCTATATATACCCCTCCACCTCCTCTTCATTTGTGGAGAGAGCCATCAGAACGAACCTACACTTCCAACTTGCATTTTCTGAGAGAGAACCACCTACACTTGTGTTGAGGCCAAGATCTTCCATTCCTACCATATGAATCTCGATCTCTAGCCTTCCCCAAGTTGCTTTCCACTCAAATCTTCTTTCCACCAAATCCAAATCCTGTGAGAGAGAGTTGAGTGTTGGGGAGACTATCATTTGAAGCACAAGAGCAAGGAGTTCATCATCAACACACCATTTGTTACTTCTTGGAGAGTGGTGTCTCCTAGATTGGCTAGGTGTCACTTGGGAGCCTCCGACAAGATTGTGGAGTTGAACCAAGGAGTTTGTAGGGCAACGAGATCGCCTACTTCGTGAAGATCTACCGCTAGTGAGGCAAGTCCTTCGTGGGCGACGGCCATGGTGGGATAGACAAGGTTGCTTCTTCGTGGACCCTTCGTGGGTGGAGCCCTCCGTGGACTCGCGCAGTCGTTACCCTTCGTGGGTTGAAGTCTCCATCAACATGGATGTACGATAGCACCACCTATCGGAACCACGACAAAAACATCCGTGTCTCCTATTGCGTTTGAATCCTCCAAACCCTTCCCTTTACATTCTTGCAAGTTGCATGCTTTACTTTCCGCTGCTCATATACTCTTTGCATGCTTGCTTGAATTGTGTTAAGATTGCTTGACTTGTCCAAAGTTGCTAAAATCTGCCAAGAACTAAAATTGGGAAAAGGATAGATTTTTATTTGGTCGAGTAGTCTAATCACCCCCCTCTAGACATACTTTCGATCCTACAAGTGGTATCAGACCTTTGGTCTCCATCTGCTTTGATTTCCATAGCTTTTGGTAGTCATAGCCTTGGTTTCACAACCTAGGAGAGTATGGCGTCTAGCGAGGGAAATTACCACCGTAGAGGTCCTTACTTTGATGGTACGAATTTTGCTAGTTGGAAGCATAAGATGAAAATGCATATTCTTGGACATAACCCCGCCGTTTGGGCTATTGTGTGTATTGGCTTGCAAGGTGAATTCTTTGATGGGAGAGAACTGAACCATGAAGCTACCGCGGAAGAGTTGAAGATGCTGCAATACAATGCTCAAGCTTGTGATATCCTCTTCAACGGATTGTGCCCGAAGAATTCAACAAAATCAACCGTCTTGAGAATGCAAAGGAATTTTGGGATACTTCGATTGATATGCACGAAGGTACCGACTCCGTCAAGAAATCCAAATTGGATGTGCTTCAAAGTCAGCTTGACAAGTTCAAAATGAAGGATGGTGAAGGTGTCGCTGAAATGTACTCTAGGCTTGCTCTTATCACAAATGTGATTGCGGGCTTAGGAAGTGAAGAGATGACCGACAAATTCATCATCAAGAAGATCCTAAGAGCTTTGGACAGAAAATATGATACCGTATGCACATTGATCCAAATGATGCCCAATTACAAAGATCGCAAGCCAACGGAAGTCATTGGAAGAATTTTTGCTCATGAGATGTCATTTAAGGATAAGGAGGAGCTCCATAACAAGTCAAGTGGTGCTTACAAAGCCTCATGTGAAGCTCCCACATCATCAAGTGAGAAAAAAATCTTCAATGAAGAATTGAGCCTAATGGTGAAGAACTTCAACAAGTTCTACAAAAGTAGAAGCAAAGAGAGAAGTTCCAAGTCAAGGTCCTACAATGACAAAAGATCTTCTAGTCGAGAGCAAAACTGCTACAATTGTGGAAGACCCGAACACTATTCCAGTGAGTGTACGACACCCTACAAGACAAGATAAGATTCTCCAAAAAGAAGAAGTAGAAGAGAAGAATCACCATCAAGAGAGAGAAGGAGTAGAGATGATCGTTATGAACAAAGAACATCCCAGAGAAGCAATGATTCGGAAAGGAAGGACAAGTCATCAAGGAGCTACACAAAACGAAGACATCAAGCTCATGTTGGTGAATGGGTATCCGGTTTCGACTCCGACAATCACTTCGAGAGAAGCTATCACTCCGACTCTGAATATACTCAAGATGAAGGTGTTACCGGTATAGCACTTGTGTCAACCAACTCCTACGACATATTTGATTTACCAAATGAAGGACTTGGAAGATGCTTCATGCCTAAAGGCCCAAAGGTATCACACCCCGAGTATGTTGATTTCAATAGTGATGAAGATGACTTGTTAGGTGATGATGATTTACTTGTTAACAACTCTAGTGATGAATACTATGATGAAACGTCAATTAATCATGCTAATCAAGATAAAATGAATGACAATGATAAGGAGAAGATTGAGATTATAACTAAAGAAATAAACACTCTTAAGTTAGCTCATTAAACTATCTTAGGAGATCATCGAGAACTATTAAGGACTCATGAGAAATTACGTTTTGAGAAGCTCAACCTTGAGCAAGAGCATGAGTTCTTAAAGGCAATCAATGATGATCTTCGCAAGAAAAGTTCTTCTTACATTGCCAAGCGTTTACTCTTATCCACTTACATGCCTCAAGTCAAGTCTAGTAACAACAATAAGTAAGATTCTTCCTCTAGTAGTAACAATAATCATGCTAAATCCAATGTTGTTGCTTCTAGTAGTTCTCTTGATTCCACTAATGATTCTCTTAGCCAAGTTACACTTGAGCAAGAAAATAGCTTATTGAAGGGAATTATAGAGAAAGGTGTTAACAAGAGCCTTGCCGGGAGTAAGCAATTCGAGGAAATTGTACGCAAGCAAGGAAGGCACCGGAAGAACCAAGGTGTTGGTTTTGAACAAAATTTCAATGCCAATGGAGTTGAGTGGGAAGAAGATTAATATCCCAAGACGAAGTTTGTTCCTCAACAAGAGAAGTATGATCCTACTTCCTTCAAAGGGACACAAGCTCAAGATGATCTTCCACCACAAGACCACGAGCAAAAAGGCAAGGACAGGCTTCAAGAGGAAATTGATGCATTGGAAGAAGCACCCAAGGCCTTGGTCAAGTGGGTTCCCAAGACTACATCAAGTTCTACTTCATCAAGTACAACTACAAATCCTAGGATTCCCATCAAGATGATGTGGATCCCGAAGAAGAAGAACTGAAGAGTTCTTGAGGGTGACTCCGCCAACATACTTCACTATTATCATTTTGGCAAGAACAAGTGTAATCAACTTCCACATTTTGCACTAGTTCAAGGAGTCACAACCCCTCTTGTTGGTAAGACAAGGGACAAGGTAACCTAATGCTTTCATAGACATCATCTTGTGTGTGCATCACTCTATGTCTATGGATATCCTTGTTTGTTCCTTGTGGGACTAACCCGTGTCGGTATTGAAAGTGCAACTCACTCCAAACGATTGCTCCAAATGATCTACATCAACATTGAGCATCCACATCTTCAACACCTACATGAAGTCATCATCGACAAAACCCAAGGTTAGTCAATCCCTCTTAGGGGGCTCTCACATCGCTTTACTCTAAGAATTGAGCTAAAGCAACTCTAATGGTGTGAATACAACAATGCTTTATGTAAAAGTGGTAACCCCACTTGTGCTTAAACGATGAGTATGACCTATGATCAAATGTTCTCATTTGACTCCTAAGTCAATATACTCATATATAGATGACCTAGTCATCGCCAATTGCTTGATAGATGCTAGAATTGGTTGTGCATGCTTTGCCACATATTTGATTTGCCACTTTATTATGTGAGCATGTTGGTTGCATAATTTACTCATTCGAGGACATCCACTTGTTGTTTTTATTGCTTGGTTCCTTTTTCTTTTGCCAAGTGGATGGACAAGAATACCTAAGATCCTTCTCTAGCTATCTATGTTTTTCTTGTCTCAAACTCTATTCATGCTACATCACAAAGTTTGATCAAGTCAGATTCGAACCACTCTGTGTGAGGAGCACTCGGAGTTTCCGATTCGTCATAGACTTAAACTTCCAAAACTTCTTTGTGTGTTTCGGTCTGACAAATTCATCCATTTCGGTCATACCGAGATCACTAAGTCGATCTAGGTTTTCAATCTCGGTGCAACCGATTTGAACTTTTTGGTCACACCGAGTTGCAGGTAACTGCTTGTAGTTATGCATCTCAGTGCCACCGAGTTGTTCCACTTGGTCACACCGCTGGGTCAGGCTATATATATATCCCCGGGCCAAAATTTGGAAATTTTTCCAAACCCCTTCACCCACGCTCAGCCTGCTCTGCCTCCCTGGGTCTCCGGATCGTCCTCCTCATCGCTTGTTGCCTCCCTTGCTGGTCTCCGCCGCCGTCAACGGATATCGTCTTCACCGTTGCCGCCGTAGCAGGTCCATCGCCGCACTTAGGGCATGGACTTGATCCTTGTGCTAATCTCACTCCGATTCCTAGCACATTGTTTTGCCATGTATCTTGCCATGATTGAGATCACTCTATCCAGCGAAATCACTCCGTAGTTTAGTTGTGGATTGAAAATTTAGGGTTAGGTTTCCGCTGAAACCATCTCGGACCGACCGAGTTGTTGAAATCGGTTCCACCGATTTGGCTAAGGCCATTGCACATGTGATTCTCGGTCTGGCCGAGAATTGCAAATCAGTGTGATCGAGTTCAATTCTTTGTGAAACCCTAGCAGTCTCGGTGCCACCGAACTGTGACTCGGTCTGACCGAGTTCACTAGTTTAGGTTCCAAAAGCTGCTTCGGGATCACCGAGTTGTCAAATGGGTAGATTCGAAATGCTTTCTGTGGAAAATTAAAACCAAGTTTTTGACTAATTCTTTTGTAAAAAGCTCTGCACTTTGTGATGCTCATCCAATCTACCTCATCGATAATCTATTCATAGGGTCTGCTGTCAGTGTTTGCATCATGTCAGATCAGAGTGACAGTCAGAACAAGTCTGAGGAGCACGTTCACATGAGTGAGGGCACTAGTCCCTCTAGCAGCTCTCATGATGGAAGCAGGAGCACACCCAGCAACTTGCCTAAGGCAGCCACCAGGGCCAGAAAGAAGAGAACCTTAGATTCTTAGGATGAGGACTATGTGGTTGTTGAGGAAGAGGCCACCTCAAAGAAGAAAGTTCTGAAAAAGGAATATGGCACAGCTGCTGCCACTAAGCCAGGAATGAAGACGAAGGTTCCTGCCAAGAGAGTTCATATGTTAAAGGCCAGAACATCCACTCAAGAAACTTTGGGATCTGCACCCAAAGAACAGGTTGTGGCAGAGAAGGAAAGGAAAGAAAGGGTCAAGAAGACCATGGCCAGAGTAATTGGGAAGCCCTCAATGATGGAAGAGGAAGAGGAAGAGGTTGCTGCACCAGCTCCTAAAGCTCAAAAGCTTATGGGAGATGCTATAAGATCAGGGGCTGCTCCATCTAAGCCCAAAGAATCTCCCAAAGCAGCTACTCCAAAACCCAAAACTGCATCCAAGAGGAGTAGAAGGAATATTCTAGCTGCAGAGAAGAACAAGGCCCCAGTGCCTGAAGCTGCTTTAGAAGAAGAAGATGATGAGTCACATGTCTTGAGGAAGTTGAAGCCCAAAATTCCAGATCACAATGATGCTCATCTAGTAGCTGAGGACATGAAGGTCAGGAAGGATGCAGGACTCGGACTGTGGAGATTGACTGATCTATGCAGTCAGGAGAAGAACTGTTGTGGACTTCAGGTTCCATACAAAGGAACAACAGGACTTCTGTGAGACAGTGTTGCTTGACAAGAAGCCTATAGTTTGTGATATGAGATGGGTCGACTGCAAGTATATCAAGGAAAATGAAGAACACTATCCTGGAGTCTATGATAGTTTCAAGTCTTGTGGAGTAGAGGACTTTGTTGGGCAGAAGCTCACAAAGTGGAATGATGAGCTTATTATGCAGTTCTACTCCACAGCTCATTTCTACCAGGATGGAAGGATTATGCGGATGCAGAAGGTACTAGGTACCAGTGAACAGTTGAAGAATGGGAAAAATTGATCAATGCACCTGAGGAGAATGAAGATGACTTGGATGTCTATGCCAAGAAGAAGAAGGATCACAACTCAATGACTAGCATGTACAAGGAGATTCCTGATGCAGATTTTGAGACTCACCAATTTGGTTATGTGAAACACTTGCTATCAAGTCTGCCTACAATCAATTGGATTTTAAGGCACACATTGCTACCAAAATCAGGAGATCACAGAATGATCAGAGGACATTCCATAAATTTGCTGCACATATTTTATGTCCCACAGAAGTTCAAAGTCATGAGCCTAATTGTGGAAACTATAAAGAGAACAGCTGCAGATCAGAAGAGATGTTGTGGGTATGCCCCAGAGATCCAGGAGCTAATCAACTCCAAGATGGGCACTAGCACATATCTCTTGGACAAGGAACATATGCCCATCTACCCAGACTTTGAGGACAACACTGTTGTAATGGATGAAAATGAACCATCTTCTGTGGAAGCACAAGCAAAGAGGGATAAAGCAAGGACTGAAAAGGCTGCAAAGATGCCAACCATTGATGAGGAATCTCAGTATCTTCTGAAGGGAAAGCAAGATCAGCTTGGCTACTTGATTGCCTCCACTCTGAGAATTAAGAAGGGATTGGCCACCCTGACTCAAAACCAGGAGAGCTTGGAGAGGATCATGGAGCAGAAGTTCTATGACTTAGATGTGAAGGTCAACTTTGAGATCTGATCGGTTGTTGAGCAACTTCAGGATGAAGTGCAGGAGAAGAAGGGCAAGTCTACCACAGATGCTTTTGCTAGAGTGCCCAGAGGACAGAGATCTGCTGCTATGCCAGTAACAGACACCAGAGCAACTTCATTTGCACCAGCTACAGCTTCAGTGCCACCAGCTTCAGCACCCACTCCACCAGCTCCATCTACATCAACTAATGCCTTCGTCCTTGGAGTCTTATCTACACCACCAACTGAAGACCAAGCTTGAGAGTCGATCTAACACTATGCATTTTCATGAACTTTTTGGTAACTTGTTGCCAAAGGGGGAGAAAATGTATAGATCATAGGCTTCGAGAGAGTGTGTTGCTTCTTTGTTCTCTCTTGTTTTTGGTGGTTGAACTTTGTTATTTGCTTGTTTGAGATACTCTATGCTTTTGTGTGATACTTAGATGATCATGTGTTTGATCGTATGCTACCTTAATTCTTGTTGGATGACATTACCCTTTTATATCCCCATATGATCATTCACTTTGCTTGGTGATGAGTGCATGTATTTAATTATTATCATTTCGAGCGCTCCACCAAGATGTATGTGACATGGAAGAGTAACCCATGATCCTAACTCATTGCGCATTTTCAGTCCAAAGCAAATCTTAAACTATGCACAAATATAGGGGGAGGTCTTGCTTTTCACATACTTCTCAAAGCGACAATGTTTTTCACTCTTATTATCATTTGTCGAAGATTTGATCTATATGTTGTCATCAATTACCAAAAAGGGGGAGATTGAAAGTGCAACTATCCCTAGGTGGTTTTGGTAATTCCTAACAACATATAGCTCATTGAGCTAATGCTATTTCAAGATTAATATTTCAGGAAAGCTCAATGATTGGCATGGCATGGATGAGAAAAGTGGAGTCCTCAAAATGCTAAGGACAAAAGGATTGGCTCAATCTCAAAGCTCAAGACTCTACACTTTCTATTTTAGTGATCCAAGATCACATTGAGTCTATAGGAAAAGCCAATACTATCAAGGAAGGATGAGGTGTTGCTTAATGAGGCTCTTGCTCAAAATGCTTAGTGATATGCTCCAAAGCCCTCAACTACTTTCTCACATCCACATATGACCTAAACCAAAAGTCAAACTCAGCCCCACCGATTCTTTCTATCCCACGCCACCGAGTTCAGATGTCATAGCCACTGCCACAAACCCTAGGCAAATCGGTCTCACCGATAGGGATCTCGGTCTCAGCGAGATGGGATTGTAATCCCTCTGTTTCCCTTCGTAACGTTTCGGTCTCACCGAGATGAGCGATCGGTCCCACCGAGATTGCAATGTAAACTCTCTGTTTCCCCTTCGCAACATTTCGGTCTCACCGAAATGAGTGAATCGGTCCCATCGAGTTTACCTGACCAACTCTCTGGTTAGATTATTACCAAAATCGGTCTCACCGAGATTACGTTATGCCCTAACCCTAACCATATCGGTCCTACCGAGTTGCATGTCGGTCCCACCAAAAATCCTAACGGTCACTAGATTTGCTGAATCGGTCCGACCGAGTTTACCAATTCGGTCCCACCGATATTGGCAAGTTGTGTGTAACAGTTAGATTTTGTGTGGAGGCTATATATACCCCTCCACCTCCTCTTCATTCATGGAGAGAGCCATCAGAACGAACCTACACTTCCAACTTGCATTTTCTGAGAGAGAACCACCTACACTTGTGTTGAGGCCAAGATATTCCATTCCTACCATACGAATCTTGATCTCTAGCCTTCCCCAAGTTGCTTTCCACTCAAATCTTCTTTCCACCAAATCCAAATCATGTGAGAGAGAGTTGATTGTTGGGGAGACTATCATTTGAAGCACAAGAGCAAGGAGTTCATCATCAACACACCGTTTGTTACTTCTTGGAGAGTGGTGTCTCCTAGATTGGCTAGGTGTCACTTGGGAGCCTCCGACTAGAATGTGGAGTTGAACCAAGGAGTTTGTAAGGGTAAGGAGATCGCCTACTTTGTGAAGATCTACCGCTAGTGAGGCAAGTATTTCGTGGGCGACGACCATGGTGGGATAGACAAGGTTGCTTCTTCGTGGACCCTTCGTGGGTGGAGCCCTCCGTGGACTCGCGCAGCCGTTACCCTTTGTGGGTTGAAGTCTCCATCAACGTGGATGTACGATAGCACCACCTATCGGAACCACGCCAAAAACATCCGTGTCTCCTATTGCGTTTGAATCCTCCAAACCCTTCCCTTTACATTCTTGCAAGTTGCATGCTTTACTTTCCGCTGCTCATATACTCTTTGCATGCTTGCTTGAATTGTGTTAAGATTGCTTGACTTGTCCAAAGTTGCTAAAATCTGCCAAGAACTAAAATTGGGAAAAGGATAGATTTTTATTTGGTCAAGTAGTCCAATAACCCCCCCTCTAGACATACTTTCGATCCTACAGATCTGCTTGTCGTGGAACTAGCATGCTTCACAGGACTTCACCAGCTCGGCCGCGCCAGTAGAATCCGCTGCGGAATACCTTGCCGACAAGGGTCCGTGATGACGAATGGTGCCCGCAGTCCCCACCGTGTATGTCAGCTAGCAACTCCTTCCCCTGGTCTCTGGAAATGCAACGCAGTGAAACATCATTTGGTCGCTTCCTGTACAACTCACCGTCCTGGATGAAGTATGCCGTAGCTTGCCGGGCCACGCGCTCGCGTCCTCCTCTTTCTCCGGCAGCGTCCCTTGCATAAGGTATTCCTTGAATTCCTTGGTCCAGCATCCCTCCTTAGGCTCGAGCGCCAAGAGCAGGCGAGCTCCTGAGGTCGGGCCACAGGCTAGGGCTCCTGTGGCAGGCGGCTGCGGGAGCTCCTCCCGAGGCTGAGCTGCGCTTGAAAGTGGTGGTGTCGCTGATGGCCTGAAGAGCCGTTCCTCAAAGACGTCGGGACCTTGTGGCTGTCGCTTGGATGCTCTCTTAGCGATGTCGTGAGCTTCCTTGTTGGTGCCCTGGGGCACGTGCTGCAACTCCAGGCCCAAGAACTGCTTCTCCATCTTGTGCACCTCCGCGAGGTATGCCTCCGTATGCTCGTCCTTCGGCTCGTATACCTTGTTGGAGAAGTTGACGAGGAGCTGCGAGTCAACCTTAACGGTAAGGCGCTTCACCCCCAGAGTTGCCGCGGCCTTTAGGCCAGCTATGAGGCCTTCGTATTATATGATGTTGTTGGAGACCTTCTCGCCCTGCTGAAAGCATAGCTGCACAGTGTAGTAGAGCTTGTCCTGAGTGGGCGAGATGAGTACTGCTCCAGCCCCCGCACCTTTGTGCGCGAAGGCGCCATCGAAATACATGACCCAACCGTCTGGCGCCTCGCTTCCTGGTGAGGTGGACCGGTCTTCGCCTACTTCAAGCGTCGGGGCATCCGTCCATTCCACCACAAAATCAGCGAGCGCGGCTCCCTTGATAACCCTGGTAGTGCTGAACTCCAACTGGAATGCCTGGAGCTTGATGTTCTACTCAGCGACCCTTCCAGCAGAGTTGGGGCTCCTGAGCACCCTCTCCAATGGATAGGCTGAGACGACCTTGATGGGGTGGCCCTGGAAGTAGTGTGGCAGCTTGTGCGAGGCCACCAAGAGCCCGAGGAGGAGCTTCTGAGGCATGGGATATCGCGCCCTCGCGTCCCACAACACTGTGCTCACAAAATACACCAGGTGTTGGGGATATTACTACTGGGCATAAACCGGCCAAGAGAGGCCGGGTTAACTTCATTAGTAGTTCATTATGCCTGAAGCCCATGAAGACGGATGGTGACGCTTTGTAAAGGCCCAGGGCCCAGAACTAGTTTAAGGCCCGTAGCTACAAACCGGCATTGATATGTAACTTGCATTTTAAGGTAGTAAGAGTGGAGACCGAGCCGGACACGTTTATGAGCCGGCTTCGGGACTCTGTAAACCGACGGGAGTAAACCCATGTATATAAGGGGACGACCCGGCAGCGGTTCAGGACAACAGACAACAACTCGAGACTCGGGCAAAGCGTATTCGCTCCCTGGTCATCGAAACCCCATCAATTCCATCAACACTAGACGTAGGCTTTTACCTTCATCGTAAGGGGCCGAACTAGTATAAAAGCTCTCTTGCGTCCCTTGTCCGCTTTAACCCCTTTAAGCTAACCCGTAGCTATGGCTCCACGACTAAGTCCTTTCACGAGGACATCTGCCATGAAAAAACCACGACAGTTGGCGCCCACCGTGGGGATATCGCACGATGGTTTCAAGTTCTTGGAGGGCAACTTCGAACGACTCAAGGGTTACGCTGTGGGCCAGATGACCAAGAGTCGTCGCGGCAAGCTCTACATCGACGATGCAGGCTGGGCCCCCGAGGCCGGCTCAATCGAGTATGGGTATCGGGTCCCCTTTGGTGGCATACACATTTTCATTGGCAAGATCGGTGAACCGGGCCCTGAGCTGAACATCAGCACCAACCTCGTCGAAACGGCTCAGCGTGCGAGATCTGCCCGGGTCAAGCCTGTCATGAAGCGTGCCTTCGTGGGAGTCATCCATGGAGGGGAATACGAGGATAGATCGGAATCTGGTGGTGAGACCGTCGTTTATTCTGGCGACGAGTCATCAACTGGAGAGACCGAGTCATTATATCAGTTACAAGATGGCCGGATTGGGGGCTGTTCCGATGGCGACAGTATTCTGGACCCCTCTGATCTGTCAAACCGGGTTGGAATCTTCATGGCCGGTACACAACCGGCGCTCCACTCTTCGACCGCTGCAGCGATGATTTCTGGATCAGCAGCGGCGACGGCGGCCGGGGCAGGAGGCCCTGTGCGACCGCCGGCTCAGGTTTTATCTGATTTATTTGATGCGTTGGCAACGCTGATGGCGGAGGTTAACCCGGCGGATCAGGATGCCCACAATGCGGAAATCGCAAAAGTCAAGGATCAGATTACTCAGGCCAAAGCCGACTTGGCAGCTGAGGACACCAGGATGGCCGCAGAGCGGGCCGCATTGGATGCACACGCTTACCGGCTCATGCTGGATCAGAATGCGTCGCACGAAGTTCTGAAAAGGAGACACCGATCTCGCCTACCTCCGGTTTACAGCGCTATGAACCTCTTTAACACCCCGGGAGCAGGGACTAGTAATCCGCCGGTGGTGAACCGGGCGAAGGCACCTGGGGCAGGGGCACCGGTTCAGCCTTGCTTGATGGATCCGCCTCGACAGAACATTGTGACACAGCCCGTCCCAACACCTCCGGGTCATTATTCTACTCCGATGGACAATTTGTTGCTGCCGCTTCACGGTTGGAGGCTATCCCGATTGAAGACGATTCTCCGGCGGCGGCTGAGATGCGTCGGGTTAAGGAGCTTCTTCGGACAGCCTTGGTTCAACAGGAGGCTTATTCATATAGTCGTGATCGAATTCACTCCACCCCCCGTCCAAGCCGGAGTTACAACATGCGTATGGATGAACCGGCTGTATCAAGCAATGCACGGAACCGTGAAACCGCCCCATGGCAACAACCCGACAGGTGGCGCTGGTGATGCTGAGGAGGTGGTGGACCGGGCTCGAGCACGCAGGGAGGCCGGGTTAGCGGCGCAACATGAAGCCCGTCAGCTTACTCCGGTTCGTCCAACCACGTCAATAGAGCCAGTAGTTACCTCTAGTTCTTTGGGGGTGCCATGTCTCGTCCCGGCGTTGCGGAACGTGCGCTTGCCCAAGGATTTCAAGGGCCTGCGTAAAGTGCCAAATTACACTGCCGATTTATCTCCAGAGATATGGGTTGAAAGCTATGAGATGGCCATGGAGATGCTGGACGTGGATGATGCGGCGTGTGCGAAGTACTTCACCATGATGCTAGAAGGGACGGCCCGTACTTGGTTAAAGAGTTTACCAGCTAACTCTATCCGATCATGGGCTGAGTTGAGAGCCCGGTTTATCCAGAATTTCAAGGATACATGCAAGAATCCTATGTGAATTGTGGACTTAGCTGCCTGTGTCCAGGAGGAAGGAGAGTCAACAACTCGGTGGGTGCGCCGGGTTTTGGAAATTTTGCATTCATCAGATCGCATCAATGCGGATACTGCAGTTCTGACCTTGGAAGGCAATTGCCGGTTTGAACCTCGGAAGTTGAAATTGGGACGGCTAAAACGCCATTGCAATGATATGGGAACTCTCATGGCCGCTTTGGTGAAGTATGCCGACTCTGATGGTACCAAGGATCCCGAGTCTGATGATGATAAGGCAGGGAAGGGAAAAAAGAGCGGCAACGCCAAGGGGCAGCACCACAACACTACGGGTCATGGAAACGGCGGCAAACATAAAGCGGATCACAGCTTGGACTTTGTAGCTAATACCAGCACACAAGACAAGGGCCAACGGCTCAAGGGTAAACCGCCCCCTGTCGCTCCACCGACGTACTCCTTCCTCCTATATATACCTACGTACCCCCAAACGATCAGAACAGGAGCCAAAAACCTAATTCCACCGCCGCAACTTCTTGTATCCACGAGATCCCATCTTGGGGCCTATTCCGGAGCTCCGCCGGTGGGGGCATCCACCACAGAGGGCTTCTACATCATCACCATAGCCTCTCCAATGAAGTGTGAGTAGTTTACTTCAGACCTTCGGGTCCATAGCTAGTAGCTAGATGGCTTCTTCTCTCTTTTTGGATCTCAATACAATGTTCTCCCCCTCTCTCGTGGAGATCTATTTGATGTAACCTTCTTTTTGCGGTGTGTTTGTTGAGACCGATGAATTGTGGGTTTATGATCCAACTTATCTATGAATAATATTTGAATCTTCTCTGAATTCTTTTATGTATGATTAAGTTATCTTTGCAAGTCTCTTCGAATTATCCGTTTGGTTTGGCCAACTAGATTGGTAGTTCTTGCAATGGGAGAAGTGCATAGCTTTGGGTTCAATCTTGCGGTGTCCTTACCAAGTGATGTAAAGGGTTGCAAGGCACGTATTGTATTGTTGCCATCGAGGATAACAAGATGGGGTATTTATCATATTGCATGAATTTATTCCTCTACATCATGTCATCTTGCTTAAGGCGTTACTCTATTTTTAACTTAATACTCTAGATGCATGCTTGATGGATAGCGGTCGATGAGTGGAGTAATAGTAGTAGATGCAGAATCGTTTTGGTCTACTTGTCTCGGACGTGATGCCTATATACATGATCATACCTAGATATACTCATAACTATGCTCAATTCTGTCAATTGCTCAACAGTATTTTGTTCACCCACCATAGAATAATTATACTCTTGAGAGAAGCCACTAGTGAAACCTATGGCCCCCGGGTCTATTCTCATCATATCAATCTCCATCACTTTAATACTCTCTTTGTTTTTACTTTGCCTTTTACTTTTTACTTGGCATCTCTATACCAAAAATACCAAAAATATTATCTATCATCTCTATCAGATCTCACTCTCGTAAGTGACCGTGAAGGGATTGACAACCCCTAATCGCGTTGGTTGCGAGTAGCTATCGTTTTGTGCAGGTCTGAGGGACTTGTGCGTGGCCTCCTACTGGATTGATACCTTGGTTCTCAAAAACTGAGGGAAATACTTATGCTACTTTGCTACATCATCCTCTCCTCTTCGGGGAAATCCAACGCAGTGCTCAAGAGGTAGCAGCGGGATAACATTTTCAGCCTCTGGAATCGGTGCAGGAATCCGCTTGTTCTTGTTATCATAGCTGGCTTGATAGTATGACATGTCCGCTTCGTCAACCAGTTGACATGCCAATGGACGTACTTCCCGGTTTATGATCCGGAGGTCCTCTTCGCCAAATTCTGTTCCGTCTTCCTTCAAGCTGGGATAACCTTGGGACGCTTCAACTGGATCGAAGACAGGAACCCATGCTTTTGCTCGAATCAGTGCGGCCAAAGTGCCCGTTCTAGCAGCAAATTTTTTAAGCTCGTCAACCCGGGCAGGAAGCATAGATAACCTCTGAAGAATATCCTTGATAAAGGTGGGAGGCGGATTATTGTGTGAAGCAGTGTAGATGATCCGCTGCGCGCCGGTATACAGCTGCTTTATCAAAGTATAGGCTGCCTTCAGTTTCATCCGAACATCAGACCCCAAGTGGTTAATACGAGTTCCTGTACCATCACAAGGTTTAGTGAACCGGCAAACACATGCATGGATATATGGAAAGTTTAAAATCCACAAGCTTACCGAACATAGCGGCGGTCATGTCATGCACCTGCCGCTTCACGTTGGTCAGCTCATCCACCACCAGTTTAAGGGCGGCTTCTGCTTTTTCAGCCCGTTGTACCAAAGCGGATTTTTTAGTCTCCAAATCCGCCCGCTCTTTGTTGAAGTCCTCCTTAAGTTTCTCCATAGCGCTTAAAGCACTGGTCAATTCTTCCTTCGCCTTGGAGGTTTCAGCTTGTTGTGATTTAACGTTCTCCTGCAGGTCAGCGGTTTGGCTCTCTTTCTTGCTCAATTCGGCCTGCATAGGGACAGTTACATAAGGAGGTGATAGTACATATTTGAAGTACCAAGCACATAACAAGTTATGCCCTTGATACTTGGGGGCTAATGCATATTTGCTCTTAATCATAGTTTTTCTACAAGTCCCAAGCATAATACAAGTATTCAACTTGGCACTTGGGGGCTAATGGATATTTGTTCAAAGAATACTGATACAGGAGTTTCTTCTACAAAGTCCCGGTTTTTATTTAAAAAGTTAAACCGGCACTTGGGGGCTACTTCAGCGAAGTTCAGATGCATGTTGTGAAGTGTCAAAAAATTTACTAAGTCCCGGTTTAATTCGGTCCATTAAACCGGCATTTGGGGCTTACTGGAGTTGACAAGCTGCAAATCAATACAAAAGAGAAGCATGTATGAAGTTACCTCATATTTTTCTTTCATCATGTTGACCAGACCAGCTTCATAGTCACGGCTGGTGTACAGACGGTTCAAATAGCCGGAATGAAGGTCTTGAGCAATCATATGGGCATAGGTGGACAGATCGGCATTCCATTTGCCTTTGCCAATTGCAGAAAATTCCTCTTTGGCGGTATGCTTCGACAGAGTGACAGTATTTCCTAGTTCAGTATGGCCAATGCCAGTAATCAGAACATCATCGTCCTTCTCCTCAGCAGCTCGTACTGGATTCGCCGGTTTGTCGGTATCCTTTGCTGGACTTGCCGGTTTGTCAGCCCGGATAGGACTGGTCGGCTGGTCAGTATGGCCTGTGGTGTCAACTTCTTCAGGGTCAGGAGTTTTCTCCGATTCAGCTGCTGCGTCCTCCTCTGTCGGTTTATTCAGACGAGCTTTCTTGCTTGGTCTAGGCTTAGCACTGACAAGGAAAACAAGGAGGTCAGTATAGCACAGGAAACACATATCAAAGATAAAGCAAGTGAATAACTTACCCAATAACCGTTTTGAGGGGTGGAAGTTTGGTGGCTGACGACTCGCAGAAAGATGAGTGAGAAGTGCCCTGATAATTGGAATCAGACGGGTTAAGAGGTTGACGAAAGCAGCCCGCTTTAGGGCGTGAAGTGTCAAGGGAATAAGAGACCTCTGATCGGCGTTTCCGAACCGGACTGTTCGGTAACCCGGCGGAGGTAACTACCTGGCCACCATGCCGGGTTGTGTGGCGAGCCTCGTGTTGTTGTGTCTTCACAAGAAAGTTTGGATCCAAATAAGCAAGGGGATGAGAAAATTTAACTTTCAGGTTTGCTCGACGGATTTTTAATGATGGCAAAGGATTTGAATCAGAGGAAAGAACGATTACCTCTACAGCATCGGCGTGACTGACTTCAGCGTCGTCCTAACAATAATCATCATCAATAAGGCTATGAAAAATGAACCAAGTGAGTCAAGTTCTACCTCTAAATCCGGGTTACCCACATCATCGTCAGCTGGTGGATCGGAGGATGCAGTGGTTCTCTTCCGGTTGGCAGGCTTTTTCACATCTTTTGTTTTTTAACGAGTTGGCTTCACCGGTTTGTCTTGCGGAGGTTTCTTGTTCCAGAACGGATCATTGCCCTGTCAAGAAATCATCACATTTTCATAGAATATTTGGACAGAAGCAATTTTAGATAAGCATATGGTATGATTCTTACAGCTGGCAGTTTGTTGATGACGCAGAAAGGAGGTAAGCCAGTTTGAGCACAGACATCTTCCGGTTCATTCAGCATCTTTTTTACAGCTTCTGTGACTTCGTCATCGGTCAGCTGAATATAAATGTGCCGCTGAGCATCCTTCAAATCCCCTGTGTACTCACACATCAAACCAGGGCGCTGGTTCAAGGGCAAAACGCTCCAGCTTATCCAGCAGCGTGCAAAATCAACTCATGTCAAACCGTTTGCCATAAAGGCCCTAAGCTTTGATAGTTGAGGGGCATATTTGATCCTGTCTTTAGCAGTTAGCCTTTGAGGAAAGGGTGTGTGTTGCTCAGACGTTCAGGACTGTAACCCGGCAGGGGGTTTTCACCAGCTGGAGACGTATCCTTGCAGTAAAACCATGTCTGGTTCCACTCTTTGGGGTGACTATGGAGATTGGCATGAGGAGAGGTGACTTCTTTTCTTTTCTGAATCGCCATTCCACCCAATTCTGTGTTAGGTCCGTCTTTGAATTCAGTTCGACGGTTTAGATGAACGAAATCCTGGAACAACTCTACTGTAGGTTCCTCCTAAAGGTAAACCTCACAAAAAAACTTGGAAGTGACAGATATTGGTTATGGAGTTAGGGCCAATGTCTTGTGGGCGTAGTTGAAAGATGGCCAGTACATCCCAGAAATTTTTTGAACCGGGAGGGTTGAAGCCCCGGCCTAAGTGATCAGCAAATACAACAACTTCTCCATCCTTGGGGGTAGGAGGACATTCCGGGCCAGGGACCCGCCAGTGAATGATATCTTTCTTGGTTAAAGCGCCCATGCCAACGAGGTTGTCTAACTGTTCTTCAGTCACTCGAGAAGGGACCCAATTGCATTCGTAAACTTGCTTGGCCATGGTAGTGACGAATCTACAACATGATAATTACCGGTTTAAGATTTACAGTGGACAAACTATGCGGCGGTACAAGGATGTAAGCACATTGTCAAACCGGAGTTGGTTGATCATAAACCGGGGTTTATTATGTGAAGTCTAAATACGACATACATTGGCGGTTCAACAAGGGGACTAATGGTATATTCCGGGTTGCCATTTTTCTAAGAAAGTCAAACCGCCTAGCCTGACATTGAAGATACAAGTCTACAGATGTATAATGTGAAGGAAAACAGATTTCACAAGTTGGTACTACAATTTTGGATCTGCTGCATATTAGAAAAGGAAAATATATTCAGACATAAGAAGTAGTACCGAAGCAGTAGATGAAGTTTCAGTTGGATCTACCAATTTAATGAGGCGCATTAGATGGGAAGGAAGAGCTATGGCTACCATTGAGCAGGGTGAATATCAGATCTGGATCAAAACTCTATCATACAAGCAATGAACTCTGACGAACTCCGAAGAACACCGAAACCCTAGAAAAAATCTATGGCGGAAGAGCAGAGAACTTACCAGTGCTGTTGAAGAACCGGGGAAGCACCGCAGTTCTCACGCTTGTGGTGATGCAATGTGAGTTGAAGCAGAGGCGGCGGTCGACGGTGGCGGTGGAGCTCCAGAGGCTGAGCGGCGCGAGGAAGACGATGACGCGAAGAGGCACAAGAGGGAAAAGGTGAAAATGACCCCTCGGCCCTATTTATAAAGGCAAGGGATAAGTGTCAGGCGCGAAAGTCGAGGAGCCCGAAATTTGGAAATAAAGCAGAGTCGTCGCCTCGATTGTCGAAGACCTATTAATGAAGATGTGTCATACACAATTTTCAATAACAGATGACGTCACAGTGGTTTACAAAATTATGTGAAAATGTTGAAGACGAAGTTTTCTTAAGGACCGACATGAACCAGTTCAAATCAGTCTGGGGCCTAATGTTGGGGATATTACTACTGGGCGTAAACCGGCCAGGAGAGGTCGGGTTAACTTCATCAGTAGTTCATTATGCCTGAAGCCCATGAAGACAGATGGTGACGCTATGTAAAGGCCCAGGTCCCAGAACTGGTTTAAGGCCCGTAGCTATAAACCGGCATTGATATGTAACTTGCATTGTAAGGTAGAAAGAGTGGAGACCGAGCCGGACACGTTTATGAGCCGGCTTCAGGACTCTGTAAACCGAGGGGTGTCAACCCATGTATATAAGGCGACGACCCGGCAGCGGTTCAGGACAACAGACAACAACTCGAGACTCAGGCAAAGCGTATTCGCTCCCTGGTCATAGAAACCCCATCAATTCCATCACAACTAGACGTAGGCTTTTACCTTCATCGTAAGGGGCCGAACTAGTATAAAAGCTCTCTTGCGTACCTTGTCCGCTTTAACCCCTTTAAGCTAACCCGTAGAGATGGCTCCACGACTAAGTCCTTTCACGAGGACATCTGCCGTGACAAAACCACGACACTGGGTGCTCGACGAGGGCTGGCATGTTGGTGAGGCTCGTGTTTTGCGGAAGTTGGGGCGTCTCCTGAGGTGGTGGGACACCTGACGCCTGATCGCTTGCGGGAATCTCGGTGATGTCGTCCTGCCGAGCATGGTCTTCTGTTGATGCCGCTACGGCTCTTGCTGCGCCTTCCTGATCTTGCGTCACCCCGGTTGGTGGCGTAGCCTGGCGTGACGCGCCCTTGGCTTGGTGTTCTTCCCAAACCGCCACCAGCGCTGCGCTGGCGGAGTACAGGGTGGCGGCAAGGTAGAGCACCAGGGGCTCGAGGGGTCGTGGCGCCACCATCACTGGAGGGCTGGTCAGATATCTCTTGAGGTCTTGAAAAGCTCGGTCGGCCTCCGGGGTACACTTGAATGGGCCCTTCTTCTTCATCAGCTTGGAGATGAAGCGTCCCAACGCAGTTACCCGACCATCCAGCTTCTGCATTTCCTTGAGGGTCTGCTGTGGGATCATGTCCTCAATGGCCTTGATCTTTTCCGGCTTCGCCTCGATCCCTTTGTTGGACACGAGGAATCCCAGCAGCTTGCCGGAAGGGACACCGAACACGCACTTCTCTGGGTTAAGTCGCAAGTTCACTTGGCGTAGGCTCGCGAAGGTCTCCTCCAGATCTTGGATCAAGGTTCTTGCCTCCCGAGACTTCACCACAATGTAGTCGACGTAGGCCTCCGTGTTTCTCCCAAGCTGCCGCCCTAAGGCGATGTGCATCAACCGCTGAAAGGTTGCGCCTGCAATGCAGAGTCCAAAGGGCATGCAGTTGTAACAATACACCCCACACGGGGTCAGGAAGGATGTCTTCTATACATCTTCTACCGCCATCTTGATTTGGTGATACCCTGAGAACGCAGCCAAGAAGCACACCAGGTCGCACTCGGCGGTGGAGTCAACGATCTGGTTGATGCGTGTGAGCAGGAACGGATCCTGGGGGCAGGCCTTGTTGAGGTTGGTGAAGTCGACACACATTCGCTCCTTCCCGCCTTTCTTCGGCACTACGACAGGGTTCGCCAGCCATTCGGGGTACTGAACCTTGCGAATGGCACCCGCTGCCTCCAACTTGCGGGTCTCTTGGACGATGAAGGCATGCTTCTCCGTCGACTGTCGTCTCGCCTGCTGCTTCACAGGGCGCACATTGGGGCATACCCTTAAGTGATGCTGAATCACCTCTCTCGGGACCCCACCAGCTGATTGGGCTCCCATGCGAATATATCCTTGTTTGCGTGCAAGTACTTCACCAATGCTTCCTCTTGGCTTGGGTTGAGGCCGGCACCTATGGTAAAGGTGGCTCCTGAGGACCCGTCCTCATCGACCGGCACCTGCTTGGTTTCCGCCTTGTCTTGTGTGAACAAATGCTTCTTCTTGGTTGGCGCGGCTCCTTTGGGCTCGGAGGTGCCTGTACCGGCAGGCTGCGCCGCCACGGCGGTCTTGATGGCAAGCTTGAGCGCCGCCAGGGCCTCCTTGGCATCCCCCTTGATGGTGAGGACGCCCTTACTTCTAGGCATCTTCATGAGGTTGTAGGCCGGATGGGTCGCTGCCATGAACTGGACCAGTGCGGGGTACCCGAGGATGGCGCTGTATGGGAGGCCGATGCGGGCGGTGTCGAAGTCAACCAACTTGGTGCCGTAGTTGTTGCGCGTGCCGAAGGTGATGGGGAGGCAAATCTGCCCCAGGGAACAGGTGGCGCCGCCACCAACTCCTGAGAAGGGCTTGCTGAGGCTGAGCCGCTCGAGCGGCACGTGACGGAGGCTGAAGGCCTCCACGGAGAGCAAGTTGAGGCCGGCGCCGCCGTTGATGAGAGTCTTGGTGACGACCACATTTCAGATGGTGGGTGTGCAGAGCATTGGAAGCCTGCCCGAGTCGGCGGTGGTGACGGGATGGTCTTGTGAGTCGAAGGTGAGGTCGGCCACGGGCACAGCCCAGCCCGGCGGAGCCCCCGAGCGCTTGGAAGCGGCGCCAATCCGGTGGAGGAATGGCTTGATATGGCAATCTGGAGGTGGGGCTTTGTGACGCCCCGGATTCAATCGTACACTAATCATGCACGCAAACGTGTACGATCAAGATCAGGGACTCACGGGAAGATATCACAATACAACTCTAAAAACATAAATTAGTCATACAAGCATCATAATACAAGCCAGGGGCCTCGAGGGCTCGAATACAAGTGCTCGATCATAGACGAGTCAGCGGAAGCAACAATATCTGAGTACAGACATAAGTTAAACAAGTTTGCCTTAAGAAGGCTAGCACAAACTGGGATACAGATCGAAAGAGGCGCATGCCTCCTTCCTGGGATCCTCCTAACTACTCCTGGTCGTCATCAGCGGGCTGCACGTAGAAGTAGGCACCTCCTGTGTAGTAGGAGTCGTCGTCGACGGTGGCGTTTGGCTCCTGGGCTCCGGCATCTGGTTGCGACAACCAGGTAGAAGGGAAAGGGGAAAAGAGGGAGAAAAGCAACCGTGAGTACTCATCCAAAGTACTCGCAAGCAAGGATCTACACTACATATGCATGGTTGTATGGGTAAAGGGGCAATATCGGTGGACTGAACTGCAGAATGCCAGAATAAGAGGGGGATAGCTAACCCTATCAAAGACTACGCTTCTGGCCACCTCCATCTTGCAGCATGTAGGAGAGAGTAGATGGTAAGTTCACCAAGTAGCATCGTATAGCATAATCCTACCCGGCGATTCCCTCCTCGTCGCCCTGTTAGAGAGTGATCACCGGGTTATATCTGGCACTTGGAAGGGTGTGTTTTATTAAGTATCCAGTTCTAGTTGTCATAAGGTCAAGGTACAACTCCGGTCGCCCTTTACCGAGGGACACGGCTATTCGAATAGATAAACTTCCCTGCAGGGGTGCACCACATAACCCAACACGCTCGATCCCATTTGGCCGGACACACTTTTCTGGGTCATGCCCGGCCGCGGAAGATCAACATGTCGCAGCCCCACCTAGGCACAATAGAGAGGTCAGCACGCTAGTCTAAATCCTATGCACGCAGGGTCTGGGCCCATCGCCCATTGCACACCTGCATGTTGCGTACGCGGCCGGAGAGTAGACCTAGCAACGTCCATTACAAAGGAAGTCACGTTATGCGGTCGAACCCGGCGTGCGCCGCTCAGTCGCTGACGTCACGAAGGCTTCGGCTGATACCACAACGTCGAGTGCCCATATCTTTCCCACATAGTTGGTTAGTGCGCATAGACCAAATGGCCAGACTCAGATCAAATACCAAGATCTTGTTAAGCATGTTAATTGATGTAACCGCGGACATCGACTAGGGCCAGGCCCACCTCTCACCTAGGCGGTCTCAACCTGCCCTGTCGCTCCGCCACAAAGATCCACCAATTCCACCCAGAGGGCCGTCGGGACAAAGGTCCTTTCAGCCCCCAATCCATGAATCACTCACGGGTGCTCCACGAGCCGACCTGACTTTGGTCACCACATGTATCATGTATAAAGTATATAGTATATACCCGTGATCACCTCCCGAGTGATCACGGGCCGATAGTATAGCATAGCAGACAGACAAGAATGTAGGGCCACAGATGGAATACTAGCATCCTATACTAAGCATGTAGGATTGCAAGTAAAGGTAATAACAGTAGTGGCAAAGACAGGCTATGCAGCAGAATAGGATTAACGAAAAGCAGTAACATGCTACACTACTCTAATGCAAGCAGTAGAGAGTAGAATAGGCGATATCTGGTGATCAAGGGGGGGGGGCTTGCCTGATTGCTCTGTCAAGAAGGAGGGGTTGTCAACACCGTAGTCATACTGGGTAGCAGCGGCGTCGGTCTCGGTGTCTAGCGAGAGAAGAGGGGGAAGAAACAATAAATACAATGCAAACAAGTGCACGACGATGCATGACATGACAAAGCGCGGTGCTAGGTGTGCCCTAACGCGGTGGGAGGTTGTATCAGTTAAGGGGGGAACATCCGGGAAAGTATTCCCTGTGTTTCACGTTTTCGGACAGAAGAACCAGAGGGGGAAAGTTGCGAGTTCAATAGGTTAGGGATGTGTGGCGGACGAACGGGCTATGTATCCGGATTCGTCTCGTCGTTTTGAGCAACTTTCATGTAGAAACTATTTTCATCTGAGCTACGGTTTATTTTATATGATTTTCTAAAGTTTTAAATCATTTTAGAATTTATTTAATTAATTTAATTCAACATTATCCGTAGCAAAGGTGCATCTTGGCGTCGACCAAGAAACAACAGGGTGTTAATCGTCAAACTGACGGTGGGTCCCACATATCATAGGCTGAAGACTAACACTTTGTTAACATTTAATTAGCAGGTTAATTAGAGTTAATTAGTTAACTAAACATGATTAATTAATTTAGTTAATTAATTAATTAATTAATTTTATTATTATTATTATTATATTTTAATCCTTTTTTTTTGTTCTGGGCGTGGGGCCCCAACGTCATAGGCCCAGGGGGCCTATCGGGCGTGGTTATCGGGCATAGCCCGAACGGTTGCTGCGGGCACGACCGCAGCCCGAGCAACAACCAACGCGAGGGGGACGGCATGGCGCGGCTGCTCGCCGGAGGGGGACGCCGGCGGGATGGCAGCGGCGGGCGCGGGTCGACGCGCAGAGGCAGATGGTGACGAGAGGCAAGCGGGGAATGGCGCGTAGGCGAGCGCGAGGCCACAACATGGGGCGGCGGCTAAGCGCGGGGCTAGCCGAAGGCGGGCGCGCATCGCGGGGTCGGCGGTGGCTGAACGTGGCCACGGCGGGTGCGCATTCAGACGAGGCGGGATGGCGGGGCGGGATCCGCGGCGGGCGTAGCTGGGCGCGGCCACCGTGCGGTGGACCAGCGCTGGGCGTGCAGAACTCCGGGCGCGGCCACGGGAGGTCGTGGGCGCGACGAGCGCGACTCGAGCGAGGCAGTGCGCCCAGGCGCGTGCGAGACCCGGCCTAGGGTGGGCAGAGGCATACGTGAGCGGGAGCGCGTGCGCGCGAGGAAGAGAGGAGGAGCTCACGGCGGTTTCGTAGGGTTCGGGGCAACGGGGGGGCGAGGAGGAGACGGAGACGACGTGCGTAGGGGTAGCAGGCCGGTGGGGAGGTTCGGTGAGGTGGAGGGAGGCGACGCAGCTCCGGGCGGCGGGGATCGTCGGCGGCGTCGGCGCGGTTTGTTCCCCTCCCGATCCAATCTGGAGAGAGGGGGAAGGGAGATATTTTGGTGGAGAAGTGGGGTGTCGGTGGCGGTTCGGGGTCTCACCTGTGGGGGGATAAGGGAATTGGTGGGGTGGCGGGTTGGGCCAGTTGGGCCGGCCTGGCTAACAGCTGGGCCAGCTGACCCAGGGGGGGAGTTCTCTCTTTTATTTTATTTTGTTTTCTGTTTTGCATTTTCTTTTATTTATGTCACTTTTCTGTTTTATTTCATTTTAATGTATTTAGGCATTTTCTAAAAAGGTGTTTGCTGCACTATAATTACCTATGCCATTTTTGGCCTTTGCCTAACATTTTTGTTTCAATGTTTGAAGACATTTGTTTGTTTGCCATATTTTTAATTGATTTTTGAATCGGTTTGAACTAACGAAAGATTAGCAACAGTAATCGCAGATGACATGGCATCATTAGCATAGGTTCACTATAGCATAACTATCCGGGCGTTACATTGAGTGCCCCCAGGGCCTCCTTGGCATCCCCCTTGACGGTGAGGACGCCCTTACTTCTGGGTATCTTCATGAGGTTGTAGGCCGGATGGCTCGCTCCCATGAATTGGACCAACGCCGGGTACCCGAGGATGGCGTTGTATGGGAGGCCGATGCGGGCGATGTCGAATTCGACCAACTCGGTGCGGTAGTTGTCGCGTGTCCCGAAGGTGACGGGGAGGCGAATCTGCCCCAGGGAACAGGTGGCGCCGCCACCAACTCCTGAGAAGGGCTTGCTGAGGCTGAGCCGCTTGAGTGGCACGTGAAGAAGGCTGAAGGCCTCCAAGGAGAGCAAGTTGAGGCCGGCGCCGCCGTCGATGAGAGTCTTGGTGACGGCCACATTGCAGATGGTGGGTGTGCAGAGCATCGGAAGCCTGCCCGAGCCAGCGGTGGTGACGGGATGGTCTTGTGAGTCGAAGGTGAGGTCGGCCTCGGGCGCATCCCTGCCCGGCGGAGCCCCCGAGCGCTTGGAAGCGGCGCCGATCTGGCGGAGGAATGGCTTGATATGGCTATCTGGAGGTGGGGCTTGAGAGCTGCTTAGTAGGGCCGCAACCGCGTGGTGCACTGGCGCCACGTAGCGCGCAGTGAAGAGACCGCGCAGCTCCTCCCAAGACGCCACCGTGGATCCAGGGAGATTGAGCAGCCAGGCGCGCGGCTCGCCGGCGAGGGCCATGGGAAGCCAGTTGGCCATGACCTTGTCGCCGCTTCGGCCGAGGTGGACGGCCTCCTCAGATGCTGCCAGGAAAGTCGTTGATCCGCCCACATTGCCGTGGCCGGCATCTCCAGCTTGAACTTGGTGGCCACCACACCTGCCGCAGGCGGGGGCCAGGCTCGAGCCTCGCCCCGCTGCCAAGACTCCCACTGCCGGAGTCGGTAGCAGGGCGCCTGCCATGAGGGCGAAGCGCGGTGGTGGCGGAGCGTAGATTGGCGGAGGGAATGCTACGGCGCACCCCTACCTGGTGCGCCAAATGTCGGATCACGGGTTCCGTCAAAACCCTTAAGGTTCGAGCTCTGGGTTGCGCGCGAAGTTCTATCCTCCCTACAGATCTACGCCCTAGGTTTGTTAAGATCTCGCGGACGAACTCGACGAACTCACAACTCAAAAGTCAAAAGATTTATACTGGTTCGGGCCACCGTTGTGGTGTAATACCCTACTCCAGTGTGGTGGTGGTGGATGGCCTCTTGGGCTGATGATGAACAATACAAGGGGAAGAACAACCTCCTCAGATTGAGGTGTTCTTGTGCTCTGCGAGCTTGTGGATGTGAGGATGGAAGGTGGAATCGATCCCCTCCTACTGTGGTTGCTAGTCCTATTTATAGAGGCCTTGGTCCTCTTACCAAATATTGAGCGGGAAAGGATTCCAAAACGGCCAGATTTGAAGGGGAACATCTAGTACAACTTATCCTGACAAAAGTGGTCTTCGCCTGCAAAGGCTCTGGTGGTGACGCCGCCTCGGGCTCCATGGTGACCTCCGTCTTGCCATCCTGCTGGTCTTGGTCTTGTTGCACCGATATGGAAACCTTTGCTTGACGCCTCGGTACTCCGCGCCTGCGCTCGCTCCCTTAGCACCAAAGGGGAAACAAGGACACTACACGCGCTAGCGCCCACCTGATCTTGATCGTCATGGCTCACATCACGAGAACCTCGTGAGGTTTGCCCCGCCTTGATCGCTCTGCTCCTCGCGAGGCAACCTTGTGAGGCCGCTCCCGAGGAAGTCTTGTGTCGTCCGCCTCGCGAGGCTTGGCCCCTCGCGAGGGTCTTTTGATACCTTGTTGATGAAGATGGGCCGTACAGGCCTGCTAGCACAGCCATGCCGTGGGCCGCAAGCAGGCAAGTCGGGGGACCCTCGTTCCCAGAACGCCGACAATTACAAGACATACTGTTCTTCAAATACCAAACACACGTTTAACGCCTTCACGAGGCATGGTACGTGTTGCAGAGGCAAAGCAGGAAAAGGAGTCGCCAGCAAGTCATCTCATCATCCCTGGATGCCGCCGTCGCTTGCAAGAGGTGCCCCTTCGACGGTGATATTACCCTCACCTGTGCCGCCCGCCGGAGTTGAAGGTTCAGCAGCACCACCAGTTGAGGGCGCAGGGTCAAAGGCGTGGAACTTCTTCAACAAAGCCTCCACCTCGCCCTTCACGGCTTTGGCAGCAGCTGAGCAACGCTCGTCGTCCACAGGCTCCGGCAACTCGTCAAGGTTGGCGTCAGGATCACGAAGATGGAGGTGGCTGAAGACGCGTGTCAGCGCGGCCGAGGAAAGCGTGCGGGCTTCTACCTCCACCAAGGGGTCGATCCCGTCCATGACATCCTCAAGCGCCGCGACCAGATAAGGAAGCAGCTGGGTGGGGCCCTCGTCATCTGTCGCCGGCGGCTCCTCCAAGCCCTTCTTGTAGAGTGCCCGCAGCACCCCGCGTGACTTCTCCTCAAGGGACTTGAAAGCCACGCGGTCCTTTGCCAGGACCTTCGCCTTGGCTTCCATCTAGCCGGCTGTGCTCCATGGCCTACGCCTTTGCCAACTGCTCCACCTCGGCGTCGCGACCACTGACGGCGTCCTCTTGGGCCTTCATCTTCTCCTCCTCCGCCTTGCGGCCTCGAGCTTCGTCCGCACGCTCATTGCGCATGGTCTCCAGCTCGGCCTCCAGCGACCGACATCGATCCTGGGCGGCCCCGGCATCCTTCAGCGCCACCTCGCGAGCAGCCGCGGCTTGGGCGACGACCTGCTTGTCCTTCTCGGAGGCTGCCGCAGCCTGGCTCAGCCCGCCCGGAAGGACACATCGGAGTGAAGCCAGCCAGAGATCAGCTCCAGGTGCCCGGCCACCAGGCGACGATCGGTGCCTTGAAGATCCTCCCGCAGCAGGGTAAGCGCAGAAAGAGCATGCTCCAGGACATCAGAGGAGGCAGAAGGATCTGGGGTCAGCAGTGCGGCGGGAGGAGGAGGAGGCAACGTCGTCACCATGGCCTGGGAGGCTGGGAGCTCCTGAGCTTTGGGGACCCTAGCAACCGAGCTGGACGTTGGCACCTCCGGAGCCGTCGGGGCTACGGGGGCTACCTCCTCCGGAGGACGCTCCCTCAAGCCTCGTGAGGATGATCGGGCCGGGGAATTGTGAGCGCCGTCACTGCCCTTCCGCACGGAGGGGGGTGCAGCCGCCGCAAGCGATTTGGTCCCGAGAAATACCATCGCATCCTTCTTCCTTTGTTTGCCGCGGGCGTCGGCCTGATTGCGCAACGGAGAAGCATCAAGAATCAGCAGCACAAGCAAGAACAAGGTAGGACGAGAACACTTACTGGTCTACTGCGGTGTAGTATCTCCGCTTCTTAAGCTTGAAACCTGAGAGCCTCGCAACCTGAGGCGCGGGCGCGCGGGCTCCAGGAGCAGAAGAGGGGGCAGCTGATGGACCGGAAGCAGCTCCAGGCAGCGTCAGAGCAGGGCCGTCATCTCGGGAGGTCAGTGCCGACCTACCCCTTGTCGGAACCTCGGCCGGTGACCTCCTCCAGGGACTGACGTTGGACCTCGTGGAGCCCCCTGCCACAGGCAGCTCCCCTCTCTCCAGGACATTCAAGGGTGCAGGCGGAGAGGTCTGCCCCGCCCCTTCACGGGTCGCCTCCGAGTCATGCTCCTCCTCTTCCTCCTCGCGAGACTCGTCGGAAGACACGTCAACTGGAGTCGTCGTCACCAGGACATTCAAGGGTGCAGGCGGCACAAGCCCATGCCCGTCCAAGACGGGCATGGCGGAGGCAACCTCCGCCCCATCTGGGCGGTGGAACAAGGGAACGAAGGATTCCGGCCGGAACCCTTGGTCATCCCCAACCAAAGAGCGGAGGGCCGAGCGCAACTCCTCGTGAGAAAGGGCCTTCGGGCGCAGGCAGAGGTTGTCCCCTTTGTCTCCAAGCTTCCGCAAGGGGCGCGAGCGCACGTGAAGGGGAGCCACACGCTGCTCATGAATTCTTTGACGATCATGGCCCCCATCAGCTTCGCCGCCCTTGAGTCACCAGGCCTCAGGTCGGCGGTCATCCTCTCCAACACCTGCACCGCCCGGGGGTCAGTGAGCTTCGCGCGAAGCCACAACTCTTGGGACATGGGCATCCCCGTCGGCAGCACCAGCCGGGGGTGGGAGCACTTGGCGTCCATCAAGACCCACTTGCTCCTGAAGCCCTCGGCCTTCTTCCCGGCCTTCGAGATCACGTTGGTCTTGTTGGCCACAACGAAGCCAACACACCCCGAGCAGTGGCCCTCCTTGATCCGGAGGAAGAAGAAGTGGCGGAACAGTGCCACGGAAGGCATCACTCTAACGTACGCCTCGCAGTAGAAGGCAAAGATCGACAGGAGGACGATGGAGTTGGGATGAACATGGAGGGCGTGAATCTTGTAATGGCTAAGGACGAAGTAGAAGAAGTCGGAGAAGGGGAGAACCAACCCGGCGATGATGCTGCTCATGAAGAAGGGGTAGAAGGTGCTGCCTGAGGCCTCCGGCTCGGCGAAGCCAGCCCGGAGCACAGTCTTCCTCTTCTTATCGCCCTCCGCCGTCATCAGGAGCACGGCGACAAGGTTTTTCTCTGAAACGCTCGGCGCATCGAGCGTAGGCTCGGACCAGGATGACGGAGGAGCGGCCCAAGCTTTCTTGGGCGCCATTGGTGGCAGGCTTGAAGGAGGATCTGGGCGGATCTGGAGTCTCTGGAAGTGAAGAGAAAGAAAGGGGATCTGGAGCAAGACGAAGGAAAGAAATGAAGGCAAATGCAGCCCGCACCAACCTTTTGTCAGTCAGGCAATTGGTGAAGCAGCGTGGGGAAGCGGAGACGCCCATGTCGCATCAATCTCCATGCATCAACCGAGGTCGTAGGCTGTTGGGGCCCGCGGCGCTCCGCACTTGCCCCTTGGCTTCGCCTCGAAGCCAAGTCCGAGCGCACCTTGGGCCCGGGGGCTACTGTCGGCGTTCTGGGAACGGGGGTCCCCAGACATTCCTGCCTGCGTCCCATGTCGTGGCTCCAGCAGTGTCCTGGTACGGCCCATCTTCATCAGCAAACACTCAAGACCCTCGCGAGGGGCCAAGCCTCGCGGGGCAGGCGACGCAAGACCTCCTCGGGGTGGCCTCACTAGGCTGGCTCGAGAGGGGCGGAGAGATCAAGGCGAGGTGCACCTCGCGAGGTTCCTGTGATGCAAGCCATGATGACCAAGGCCAGGCGGGCGCCAGCGCGCGCAATGTACTTGTTTCCTCTTTGGTGCTAAAGAGGCAAGCGCAGGCGAGGTGTCCCGGGGCATCAGGCAAAGGTTTCCATATCGGTGCAACAAGACTAAGACCAGCAGGACAGCAGGACGGAGGTCGTCATAGAGCCCAGGACGGCGTCACCACCAGAGCCTTTGGCAGCTGAAGATCACCTTTAGTCAAGATAACTTGTACTGGTTGTCTCCCTTCAAATTTGGCCACTGTTGGATCCCTTCCCGCCTACATTTGGAAAGAGGACCAGGGCCTCTATAAATAGGACTAGCCACCACAGTAGGAGGTAACTGATCTTGGATCATTCAGATCATCCTCAACCAAACAAGCTCACCGAGCCCAAGAACACCTCTCCTCAGGAGGATGTTCTTCCCTGGTACTTGTTCATCCTCAGCCCAAGAGGCAATCCACCACACCACACTGGAGTAGGTTATTACACCACATCGGTGGCCCGGACCAGTATAAACCCTGTATCCTCTGTTCTTCGAGTTCGATGTGCTGAGCCTTGGGATCATGGGGAGTGCGTGAGCTAGGGAAGGAAGAGATCTTCGTGCGCACCCCAGTGTTCGAACCTAGATGGTTTCGCCGGAACCAGAAATCCGACATTTGGCACACCAGGTAGGGGTACGCTGAAGCTTTCCTTTCGTTGATCCATGCTTCACCGCTCCACCGCATCCATGGCAGACGCGCATCGAGCCCGCGCCGAGCGTCGGGCAACCCTCGCTGCCCGTGTCGCTCAGACGACACCTGTCGGCATGCCTCCTCGGTGTTCTCCATCGCCCGCCGCCAATGCCGCCATTGGCCCTGCGGGAAACAAGCAGCTAGCATCCTTGCTGCACCCCTCTGTGCGGCGGGACGGCCGCACCGCCACTCCATCGCTAACTCCAGCCGGCTCATGGTCTCACGCTCGTCGCGCAACCACGGACGCGCAGGCTGCATTGCTCATGGCCCGCGAGCTCCTGCGCTACCACCCGGTCGACAACCTCTACGACGACTGGCTGGACCGCATCACCGAGCTCGTCAGCGCCGCTGGGCACTCGCCTCACTACCTCGCCCTCCTCCAACCACGGGTGACGTAGCCCACGGGGCGCCTCCGTCACCTCCACACCAAGACGGTGCCTTGGCGCCAAGGCGTGCGGCCCCCTGGCGTGACCCATCGCGCCGGGCGCCCGCGCGAGAAGAAGGAAGCTGCCAAGAGGTTCCCCGGCCGCAAGAGAACGTTCCTACGCTCCGGGCGCCACCATGATAAGACTGCGTGCCGCCTGCGGTGGTGGCGTGCGGACATCAAGGGCAGGCTCCGCCTCTGCAAAGGGCCCCGGTGGCCACAGCTAGCTGCCGCGCCTTCACTCCAGAGCTGCGTAGCATCGTCTGGCCGGGCAAGCTCAAGCCAGACTTGCTTCCGTGCTACGACGGCACACCTGACCCTGCGGAGACCTCTACGAGCTGAGCATCGAGGCGGCCAACGGCGATGAGAAAGTCATGGCGAACTGGTTCCCTATGGATCTCAAGGATGGTGCTTGCTCATGGCTCCTGAACCTGTCCCCGGGCTCGATATCCTCCTAGGGTGAGATGCGCGACCGCTTCGTTACCAACTTACAGGGCACTCGCGACCGCCCGTCGGCCGCGGGTGGCCTATGCCGCATCAAGCAGCAGCCAGGAGAGACCTTGCAGAAGTACATCCAGCGCTTCAATAGCGTTCGCCTCAAGATCCCCAAGGTGACGGACGAGGCCATCATTTCAGCGTTTTCCTAAAGGAAATATGCCCTAGAGGCAATAATAAAGTTATTATTTATTTCCTTATATCATGATAAATGTTTATTATTCATGCTAGAATTGTATTAACCGGAAACATGATACATGTGTGAATACATAGACAAACAGTGTCACTAGTATGCCTCTACTTGACTAGCTCGTTGATCAAAGATGGTTATGTTTCCTAGCCATAGAAAAAGAGTTGTCATTTGATTAACGGGATCACATCATTAGGAGAATGATGTGATTGACTTGACCCGTTCCGTTAGCTTAGCACTTGATCATTTAGTATGTTGCTATTGCTTTCTTCATGACATATACATGTTCCTATGACTATGAGATTATGCAACTCCCATTTACTGGAGGAACACTTTGTGTGCTACCAAAGCGTCTGGCGTAATCGGGTGATTAGAAAGGTGCTCTACAGGTGTCTCCGAAGGTAATTTTTGGGTTGGCGTATTTCGAGATTAGGATTTGTCACTCCGATTGTCGGAGAGGTATGTCTGGGCCCACTCGGTAATGCACATCACTATAAGCCTTGCAAGCATTGCAACTAATGAGTTAGTTGCGGGATGATGTATTACGGATCGAGTAAAGAGACTTGCCGATAACGAGATTGAACTAGGTATTGAGATACCGACGATCGAATCTCGGGCAAGTAACATACCGATGACAAAGGGAACAACGTATGTTGTTATGCGGTTTGACCGATAAAGATCTTCGTAGAATATGTAGGAGCCAATATGAGCATCCAGGTTCCGCTATTGGTTATTGACCGGAGGCGTGTCTCGGTCATGTCTACATAGTTCTCGAACCCGTAGGGTCCGCACGCTTAAAGTTCGATGATGGTTATATTATGAGTTTATGTGTTTTGATGTACCAAAGGTAGTTCGGAGTCCCGGATGAGATCGGGGACATGACGAGGAGTCTCAAAATGGTCGAGACGTAAATATCGATATATTGGACGACTATATTCGGACATCGGAAAGGTTCCGAGTGATTCGGGTATTTTTCGGAGTACTGGAGAGTTACGGGAATTCGCCGGGGAGTATATGGGCCTTATTGGGCTTTAGGGGAAATATAGAGGAGAGGTTGGGCGCCCCCCAAGGCCTAGTCTGAATTGGACTAGGGGAGGGGCTGCGCCCCCTCCTTCCTTCTCTTCTCTCTCCCCTTTCCTTGACTCCTACTCCTACTACTTGGAAGGGAGGGGGGGGATCCTACTCCCGGTGGGAATAGGACTCCTCCTAGGGCGCGCCATAGAGAGGGCCGACCCTCCCCCTCCTCCACTCCTTTATATACGAGGAGGGGGGCGCCCCTTGGAGACACAACAATTGAACCCTTGGATCTCTTAGCCGTGTGCGGTGCCCGCCTCCACCATGATCCACCTCGATCATATCGTAGTGGTGCTTAGGCGAAGCCCTACATCAGTAGCAACATCATCATCGTCACCACGCCGTCATGCTGACGGAACTCTCGCTCAAAGCTCGGCTAGGTCGGAGTTCGAGGGACGTCATCGAGTTGAACGTGTGCAGAACTCGGAGCTGTTGTGTGTTCGGTACTTGGTCGGTCGGATCGTGAAGACGTACGACTACATCAACCGCATTGTGCTAACGCTTCCGCTTTCAGTCTACGTGGGTACATGGACACACTCTCCCCTCTCGTTGCTATGCATCACCATGATCTTGCGTGTGCGTAGGAAATTTTTGAAATTACTACGTTCCCCAACAGTGGTATGAGAGCAAGGTTTTATGCGTAGATGTTATATGCACGAGTAGAACACAAGTGAGTTGTGGGTGATATAAGTCATACTGCTTACCAACATGTCATACTTTGGTTCGGCGGTATTGTCGGATGGAGCGGCCCGGACCGACATTACGCGTACACTTACGTGAGACTGGTTCTACCGACGTGCTTTGCACACAGGTGGCTAGCGGGTGTCAGTTTCTCCAACTTTAGTTGAACCGAGTGTGGCTACGCCCGGTCCTTGAGAAGGTTAAAACAACACTAACTTGACAAACTATCGTTGTGGTTTTTAATGCGTAGGTAAGAACGGTTCTTGCTCAGCCCGTAGCAGCCACGTAAAACTTGCAACAACAAAGTAGAGGACGTCTAACTTGTTTTTGCAGGGCATGTTGTGATGTGATATCGTCAAGATGTGATGAGATATAAGTTGTTGTACAAGATGATCATGTTTTGTTGAAGTTATCGGCAACTGGCATAAGCCTTATGGTTGTCTCTTTATTGCATAAGATGCAAGCGCCAAATAAATGCTTTACTTTATCGCTATGCGATAGCAATAGTTGCAAGAGCAATAGTTGGCGAGACGACCATGTGACGATGCTTTGGAGATGGAGATCAAAGGCACAAGATGATGATGGCCATATCATGTCACATATTTTGATTGTATGTGATGTTTATCTTTATGCATCTTATTTTGCTTTGATTGACGGTAGCATTATAAGATGATCTCTCATTAAATTTCAAGATAAAAGTGTTCTCCCTGGGTATGCACCGTTGCCAAAGTTAAATGTGGCGGACACCACGTGATGATCGGGTGTGATAAGCTCTACGTCCATCTACAACGGGTGCAAGCCAGTTTTGCACATCACGAGAATACTCAGGTTAAACTTGTGAGCCTAGCATATGCGAGATATGGCCTCGGAACCTTTGAGACCTAAAGGTCGGCGTGAATCATATAGTAGACATGATCAACATAGTGATGTTCACCATTGAAAACTACTCCATTTCACGTGATGATCGGTTATGGTTTAGTTGATTTGGATCACGTGATCACTTAGAGGATTAGAGGGAAGTCTATCTAAGTGGGAGTTCTTAAGTAATATGATTAATTGAACTTTAATTTATCATGAACTTAGTCTTGGTAGTATTAGCATATCTATGTTGTAGATCAATAGCTCGCGTTTAGCTCCCCTGTTTTATTTTGATATGTTCCTAGAGAAAACTAAGTTGAAAGATGTTAGTAGCAATGATGCGGATTGGATCCGTGATGTGAGGATTTTCCTCATTGCTGCACAGAACAATTATGTCCTTGATGCACCGCTAGGTGACAGACCTATTGCAGGAGCAGATGTAGACGTTATGAACGCTTGGCTAGCTCAATATGACGACTACTTGATTGTTTACCATGCTTAACGGCTTAGAACCGGGACTTCAAAAATGTTTTGAACGCCACGGAGCATATAAGATGTTCCAAGAGTTGAAATTGGTATTTCATACTCATGCCCGTGTCGAGAGGTATGAGACCTCTGATAGTACTTTGCCTACAAGATGGAGGAGAATAGATCAACGAGTGAGCATGTGCTCGGATTGTCTGAGTACTATAATTGCTTGAATCAAGTGTGAGTTAATCTTCCAGATAAGATAGTAATTGACAAAGTTCTCTAGTCACTATCACCAAGTTACTAGAACTTCGTGAAGAACTATAATACGCAAGGGATGACGAAAGTAATTCCCGAGCTCTTCGCGATGCTAAAATCGGCGAGGTAGAAATCAAGAAAAACATCAAGTGTTGATGGTTGACACGACCACTAGTTTCAAGAAAAAGGGCAAAAGGGAAGAAGGGGAACTTCAAGAAGAACGGCAAGCAAGTTGCTGCTCAAGTGAAGAAGCCCAAGTCTGGACCTAAGCCTGAGACTAAGTGCTTCTACTGCAACACTGGAAGTGGAACTACCCCAAGTATTTGGCGGATAAGAAGGATGGAAAAGTGAACAAAGGTATATTTGATATACAGATTATTGATGTGTATTTTACTAGTGTTTGTAGCAACCCCTCGGTATTTGATACTGGTTCAGTTGCTAAGAGTAGTAACTCGAAATGGGAGTTGCAGAATGAACATAAACTAGTCAAGGGTGAAATGATGATGTGTGTTGGAAGTAGTTCCAAGATTGATATGATCATCATCGCACACTCCCTATACTTTCGGGATTAGTGTTGAACCTAAATAAGTGTTATTTGGTGTTTGCGTTGAGCATGAATATGATTTGATCATGTTTATTGCAATACGGTTATTCATTTATGTTAGAGAATAATTGTTGTTACATTTACATGAATGAAACCTTATATGGTTACACACCCAATGAAAATGGTTCGTTGGATCTCGATCGTAGTGATACACATATTCATAATATTGAAGCCAAAAGATGCAAAGTTAATAATGATAGTGCAACTTATTTGTGGAACTGCCGTTTAGGTCATATTGGTGTAAAGCGCATGAAGAAACTCCATGCTGATGGGCTTTTGGAATCACTTGATTATGAATCACTTGATGCTTGCGAACCATGCCTCTTGGGCAAGATGACTAAAACGCCGTTCTCCGGAACAATGGAGCGAGCAACAGATTTGTTGGAAATCATACATATTGATGTATATGTTCCGATGAATATTGAGGCTCGCGGCAGTTATCGTTATTTTCAGACCTTCACAGATGATTTGAGCAGATGTGGGTATATCTACTTGATGAAACATAAAATCTGAAACATTTGAAAAGTTCATATAATTTCAGAGTGAAGTAGAAAATCATCGTAACAAGAAAATAAAGTTTCTATGATCTGATCATGGAGGAGAATATTTGAGTTCTGAGTTTGGTCTTCATTTGAAACAATGCGGAATAGTTTAGCAACTCCATACACAGAACACCATAGCATAATGGTGTGTCCGGACGTCATAACCATACTTTATTAGATATGGTGCGATCTATGATGTTTCTTACCAATCTACCACTATCGTTTTGGGGTTATGCATTAGAGACAGCTGCATTCACGTTAAAAAGGGCACCATCTAAATCCGTTGAGATGACACCTTATGAACTGTTGTTTGGCAAGAAACCAAAGTTGTCGTTTCTTAAAGTTTGGGGTTGCGATGCTTATGTGAAAAAGTTTCAATATGATAAGCTTGAACCCAAATCGGAGAAATGTGTCTTCATAGGATACCCAAAGGAGACTATTGGGTATATCTTCTATCACAGATCCGAAGGCAAATTTGTTGCTTAGAATGGATCCTTTCTAGAGAAGGAGTTTCTCTCGAAAGAAGTGAGTGGGAGGAAAGTAGAACTTGATGAGGTAAATGTACCTGCTCCCTTATTGGAAAGTAGTTCATCACAGAAACCGGTTCCTGTGACACCTACACCAATTAGTGAGGAAGCTAATGATAATGATCATGAAACTTCAGATCAAGTTAATACCGAACCTCATAGGTCAACCAGAGTGAGATCCACACCAGTGTGGTACGGTAATCCTATTCTGGAGGTCGTGTTACTTGACCATGACGAACCTACGAACTATGAGGAAGCGATGATGAGCCCAGATTCCGCAAAATGGCTTGAGGCCATGAAATCTGAGATGGGATCCATGTATGAGAACAAAGTGTGGACTTTGGTTGACTTGCCCGATGATCGGCAAGCCATAAAAAATAAATGGATCTTCAAGAGGAAGACGGACACTAATAGTAGTGTTACTATCTACAAAGCTAGAATTGTCGCAAAAGGTTTTCGACAAGTTCAAGGTGTTGACTACTATGAGAGTTTCTCACTCGTATCTATGCTTAAGTCTGTCCGAATCATGTTAGCAATTGCCGCATTTTATGAAATCTGGCAAATGGATAAACAAAACTGCATTCCTTAATGGTTTTATTAAAGAAGAGTTGTATATGATGCAACCAGAAGGTTTTGTCGATCCTAAAGGTGTTAACCAAATGTGCAAGCTCCAGCGATCCATCTATGGACTAGTGCAAGCATCTCGGAGTTGGAATATACGCTTTGATGAGTTGATCAAAGCATATAGTTTTATATAGACTTGCGGTGAAGCCTGTATTTACAAGAAAGTGAGTGGGAGCACTACATCATTTACGATAAGTATATGTGAATGACATATTGTTGATCATAAAAAATGTAGAATTATTCAGCAATGCATAAAGGAATGTTTGAAAGGAGAATTTCAAAGAAAGACCTCGGTGAAGCTGCTTACATATTGAGCATCAAGATCTATAGAGACAGATCAAGGCGGCTTGATAAGTTTTTCAATGAGTGCATACCTTGACAAGATTTTGAAGTAGTTCAAAATGGAACAGTCAAAGAAAGAGTTTTTGCCTGTGTTACAAGGTGTGAAATTGAGTAAGACTCAAAAGCCCGACCACGGCGGAAGATAGAAAGAGAATGAAAGTCATTCCCTATGCCTCAGTCATAGGTTACGTAAGAAGTATGCCATGTCAGTGTACCAGATCTATTGTATACCCTACCTTTGTGTTTTGCAAGGGAGTACAATAGTGATCTAGGAAGTAGATCCTTTGGGCCGGAGGTCAAAATTATACTTAGCGGAATAAGGATATGTTTCTCGATTATGGAGGTGGCAAAAGGTTAAATGCGTAAAGGGTTACGTCGATACAAGTTTTGACAACGATCCGAATAACTCTAAGTCTCAATCTGGATACATATTGAAAGTTGGAGCAATTAGCTAGAGTAGCTCCATGCGAGCATTCTTGACATAGAAATTTGCAAAATACATACGGATCTGAATGTGGCAGACCCGTTGACTAAACTTCTCTCACAAGCAAAACATGATCACACCTTAGTACTCTTTGGGTGTTAATCACATAGCGATGTGAACTAGATTATTGACTCTAGTAAATCCTTTGGGTGTTGGTCGCATGACGATGTGAACTATGGGTGTTAATCACATGGTGACGTGAACTATTGGTGTTAAATCACATGATGATGTGAACTAGATTATTGACTCTAGTGCAAGTGGTAGACTGAAGGAAATATGCCCTAGAGGCAATAATGAAGTTATTCTTTATTTCCTTATATCATGATAAATTTTTATTATTCATGCTAGAATTGTATTAACCGGAAACATGATACATGTGTGAATACATAGACAAACAGAGCGTCACTAGTATGCCTCTACTTGACTACCTCGTTGATCAAAGATGGTTATGTTTCCTAGCCATAGACAAAGAGTTGTCATTTTATTAACGGGATCACATCGTTAGGAGAATGATGTGATTGACTTGACCCATTCCGTTAGCTTAGCACTTGATCGTTTAGTATGTTGCTATTGCTTTCTTCATGACTTATACATGTTCCTATGACTATGAGATTATGCAACTCCCATTTACCGAAGGAACACTTTGTGTGCTACCAAAGCGTCCTGGCAATGGCGGTGATTATAAAGGTGCTCTACAGGTGTCTCTGAAGGTACTTGTTGGGTTGGCGTATTTAGAGATTAGGATTTGTCACTCCGATTGTCGAAGAGGTATCTCTGGCCCACTTTCGGTAATGCACATCACTATAAGCCTTGCAAGCATTGCAACTAATGAGTTAGTTGCGGGATGATGTATTACGGAACGAGTAAAGAGACTTGCGATAGCGAGATTGAACTAGGTGTTAAGATACCGACGATCAAATCTCGGGCAAGTAACATACCGATGACAAAGGGAACAACGTATGTTGTTATGCGGTTTGACCGATAAAGATCTTCGTAGAATATGTGGGAGCCAATATGAGCATCTAGGTTCCGCTATTGGTTATTGACCGAAGACGTGTCTCGGTCATGTCTACATAGTTCTCGAACCCGTAGGGTCCGCAAGCTTAAAGTTCGATGACGGTTATATTATGAGTTTATGTGTTTTGATGTACCGAAGGTAGTTCGGAATCCCAGATGAGATCGGTGACATGACGAGGAGTCTCAAAATGGTCGAGACGTAAAGATCGATATATTGGACGACTATATTCGAACATCGGAAAGGTTACGAGTGATTCGGGTATTTTTGAATCTTGGGAGAGTTACGGAATTCGCCGGGAGTATATGGGCCTTATTGGGCTGTAGGGGAAAGAGAGAGGAGAGGTTGGGCGCCCCCAAGGCCTAGTCCGAATTGGACTAGGGGAGGCTGCCCCTCCTTCCTTCTCTTCTCTCTCCCCTTTCCTTGACTCCTACTCCTACTACTTGGAAGGGGGGGGAGGACTCCTCCTAGGGCGCGCCATAGAGAGGGCCGACCCTCCCCCTCCTCCACTCCTTTATATACGGGGAGGGGGCACCCCTTGGAGACACAACAATTGATCCCTTGGATCTCTTAGCCGTGTGCGGTGCCCCCCTCCACCATAATGCACCTCGGTCATATCATAGCGGTGCTTAGGCGAAGCCCTGCGTCGGTAGCAACATCATCATCGTCACCACGCCGTCGTGCTGACGGAACTCTCCCTCAAAGCTTGGTTGGATCGGAGTTCGAGGGACGTCATCGAGTTGAACGTGTGCAGAACTCGGAGGTGCCGTGCGTTCGGTACTTGATCGGTCGGATCATGAAGACGTACGACTACATCAACCGCGTTGTGTTAACGCTTCCGCTTTCGGTCTACGACGGTACGTGGACACGCTCTCCCCTCTCGTTGCTATGTATCACCATGATCTTGCGTGTGCGTAGGAAATTTTTGAAATTACTACGATCCCCAAAATTTCTGATGGCGTTCGCGATGTCAAGATGAAGGAGGAGCTCGCCATCCACGAGGAGCTATGCACGGCTCCGGAGTTGTTCAACATGGAGACCAAGTGCGCAAGAGCTGAGGAAGGGCGCCTTTCCCTCCTCGAGCTCCCTGCTACCGACCTAGAGGAGAAGAAATCCATGAACAAGGACGTGAAGCGCAAGGGGGTGGCCGTGCTTGCGGCGGAGCCAGACACGAAGCGCGACCGGGACCACCCCGAGTCGTCCAAGAGCAGCCGTCCATTCTGCGCCTTCCACAACGTACAAAACCACGACACGAACGACTGTCAAGAGCTCAGGGCCATACGAGATGGACACTTCGGTCGACGCCCCGAGCACAACTACCGGGGCTACGGCCGAGGAGGAGGACGAGGTGGAGGACGCTGGGACGATCGCGACCCCCGCCTGGAGTGGTGCGACCGGCCTCGTGAGGACCGCTGGTAGGACCAGCCTCGTGAGGGCGCATGGAGGGACCAGCATCGCGAGGACCGCCCTCAGGGCAATGTTGGCCTCCCTCCACTGCCGCCACCACCAAGAAGGAACTACGACCACCATCAGGACGAGGGGGCTGGGGGCTTCCAAGAACCACGCGCTATCGCCTGCATCTTGGGTGGAGCTCAGGCCCCGGCATCCCAACGCGTCTTCAAGCAATTTGCTCTCGAGGTGAACGCGGCTCTTCCCAGGCTCGACGCCACGCGCCCGCTCAGGTGGTCCAAGTGCGCCATCACCTTCAGCTTGTCAGACCAGCTCAAGTGTGTGGCGACCGCTGGCGCCCTCCCGATGTTGGGCTCGCCCATCATCAGCAATGTCCAAGTCACCAAGACCCTCATCGACGGTGGTGCAAGGCTTAACGTCCAGTCCGTCGAGATATTCGACAGCCTCCAAGTGCCATACGATCAGCTACAGCCTACCAAACCCTTCTCAGGAGTGACCGACTGCTCCACCACCCCAATAGGGCAAGTCTGCCTCCCTGTCACCTTCGGTCAGCGCGACAACTACCGCATCGAGCTCATCGACTTCGACATCGCCCACATCCGTATGCCGTACAACGCCATCCTTGGGTATCCGGCATTAGCCAAGTTCATGGCAGTGACCCACCATGGCTACAACGTCCTCAAGATGCCAGGAAGCGACGAAATCATCACGATCGCCTGCAAAGAAAGAGAAGCGGTGTGCTCCATGGAGTGCGCCTTCCAAGCCGCAGCAATCGAAGACCCTGACAGCGAGGGTGTCCAGTACCCTCCTGAGGCCATTCCCAAGAACAAGAAGCAACTACTTCGCACAGGGACTCAGGAGAGCAGCGTCTCCAGCGGCGCCGCCTCAAGATCAGCGCCCGCAGCTGGGGCGCCTCCCTCCCTCACATAGGAAGACGCGCCCGGCGCCCTCCTCAGGCGAGGCTCGGGGGCTCTCTTCAGGAGGGCCTCAGACCTAGCCAACATCACGAGGGAGGCGCTCGGGCACCACGTGGAGGCGTGCTTTGCGGCACGTTTCCCTCAGAAAGGCACTGGGCGAGGAGCGCTCGGCGCTTAGGAGTTCATCGTCAAGGCCACCCAGGAGCTTCAAGAAGCAAGGACCATGCACGGCGACCGCCGCCCACCTGACGCAACTCCCCATCTTGGCGAGGATGGCGGGCTGCGTGTGTGCATCGACATTCCAGGGCTCAACAGAGCCACGTCTCAGGAGCGCTTCTGGCCATCGCGTGTCGGGCGCTGCGAGGGTCCACCTCACAGCTATGTCCACATGCTGATTGGCCTGCCGAGTGTGGCAGCCGCCTTCCAGCGCAACCTACGGAGCATCCTGGCAGTTCAGGAGGCCAGGCATCACGCAGTCCTGGCGGAGATGGAGACGGTCCTCAAGGAAACACCTGAGCCCCCAGAGCCTCCCGAGGCTCAGGGTCTTGGCGGCTCATGAGGAGCGACTTCTTCGGCGTGCACCTTTAGCTACCCCAACAGTCCTTCGACAACGGAACCAGGTGACATTTTTCCAAGTTTATTCAGCTGGGAGCGCCCCTCGGGCTGCATTATTCCCAGGTCGCACGGGCCTGCCCCTGCGGCATGTATCCTTTTGCATCTTTAGCTTACTCTGCTGGGGCGCCCCTCGGGCTGCATTGCCCCTAGGCCGCTCGGATCCGTCCCAGTGGCATGTATCATTCGCGCATCTATCTAAGCTAGCTTGTTCCATCTCATGAGTTACCTATGATTACCTCTTGCCTGCCCGGCACTATGATGCCGTGAACGTCACGCGCCCTGGCAAGCCCCCCCCCCACGACCACCTCAAGACGAGAACTGGCACGGCCTGTGTGCTCGGGTCCGTCCCTGCAGCGTCGCCAAACCCAAGAGGCTGAGCTCTGGCTCGTGGCCCCGCTCCCGTGTATATCACCTCCCGTGGCCCTTGGTGCCTCGTTCTCGCATGAGCTAGTCATGGATGGATAGGCTAGGGCGCGCGACCCGGTGCCTCGCCACAACGGGAGCCGTGCGCCGGTCGTCTTTCTTCAGGATCCTTCGCATGAGAAGACTAGGCACGGCGTTTCTGCTTGGGTCCGTCAATGCAGCGTCGATAAACCCAACAACTGAGCTCTGTCTGGCGGGCCGGGCCCGCTCACGTCACCTCCTGGGGTCGTTGGTGTCTGGCCTTCTCATGTGATCGCCTCAGGAGATTCGCCCGGCGCAGGTTGCCTAACAATCTCGTAGGACCGTCGTGGCCATCAGGAATCAATACCAGGCGCAACCCGCCTTGTGGTAGGGCCTCGTGAGTCCTGCAATGGCTCACGAGTGCCCATACACACCTCATCCAACCCTGCCGTGCAAGCCACGTGTCAGGGCGGGGCTGTACACGCCCCGGGGGCTCCACTCAAAGGGAGCCCTCACCCACGCACCAGTCGAAGCACCTTGCTCCGCGCTGGCAGTCGACACAGTCGAGGAGCGGCTATGCCCGTGCAAGTGCGGAAGCGCTATGCTCCGCGCTAGTGATAAACAACTGAGGGCGGCCCCATGGCCGTACCAACCTCAGGGAGCCGCCCGAGGGGGTTAGACACGGGGGCTGCGCGAGGGTCACGCCCAAGCGTACGCCACCCTGCCAGGTCTCTCGGACCTGGTCGTCACGCGCCCTCCCGAGCAGAGCCAAGGTATGAAGGTCGTTTGGACGTCAATGGGGACTCCTGAGCATCGCGACTCAGGAGCCTAACTGGCCACGTAGCCCCTCACCCCTTGGTCTAGTCCTGGTGATCCGGACGACCCAACGGTGGCTGAGGTATGCGCAGGGTCGGGCCCTTCCGACGTAGAACACTAGGCCTACTCCTGCATCTCCTTTCCGTAAGCTGTTTGCGCGTCAAGGGGGACTCTTGAGCATCACGACTCAGGAGCCTAACTGGCCACGTAGCCCCTCACCCTTTGGTCTTGTCCTGGTGATCCGGACGACCCAACGGCAGGTGAGGTATGCGCGGGGTCGGGCCCTGCCGACGTAGAACATGAAGCAAACAGGAAGGAAATCACGGAACTCAGATAAATATTGTAAGATATACTGTTCTTCAAATACCAAACACAAGTTTAACGCCTCCACGAGGCATGGTATGTGCTGCAGAGGCAAAGTAGGAAAAGGAGTCGCCAGCAAGTCATCTCATAATCCCTAGACGCCGCCGTCGCTTGCAAGAGGTGCCCCTTCGACGCTGATGTTGCCCTCACCTGTGCCGCCCACTGGAGTTGCAGGTTCAGCAGCACCACCAGTTGAGGGCGCATGGTCAAAGGCGCGGAACTTCTTCAGCAAAGCCTCCACCTGGCCCTTCACGGCTTCGGCAGCAGCTACGCATCGCTCGTCATCCACATGCTCCAGCAGCTCGTCAAGGTTGGCGTCAGGATCACAAAGATGGAGGTGGCTGAAGACGCGCGTCAGCGCGGCCGAGGAAAGCGTGCGGGCTTCAAGCTCCACCAAGGGGCCGATCCCATCCACGACATCCTCAAGTGTCGCGACTAGATGAGGAAGCAGCTGGGTGGGGCCCTCGTCGTCTGTCGCCAGCGGCTCCTCCAAGCCCTTCTCGTAGAGTGCCCGCAGCACCATGCGGGACTTCTCCTCAAGGGACTTGAAGGCCACGCGGTCCTCGGCCAGGACCTTCGTCTTAGCCTCTAGCTCGGCCTTCTCTGCCTTCATCTTCTGCTCCAGCTTCTCCAGCCGGCTGCGCTCCGTGGCCTGCGCCTTCGCCAACTGCTCCAGCTCGGCGTCGCGACCCCTGACGGCGTCCTCTCGGGCCTTCATCTTCTCCTCCTCCGCCTTGCGGCCTCGAGCTTCGTCCACACGCTCATTGCGCATGGTCTTCAGCTTGGCCTCCAGCGACCGACAGCGATCCTGGGCGGCCCCGGCATCCTTTAGCGCCACCTCGCGAGCAGCCGCGGCTTGGGTGACGGCCTGCTTGTCCTTCTCAGTGGCCGCCGCAGCCTAGCTCAGCAACGCCCGGACGGACACATCGGAGTGAAGCCAGCCAGAGATCAGCTCCAGGCGCCCGGCCACCAGGCGACGGTCGGTGCCTTGAAGATCCTCCCGCAACAGGGTCAACGCAGAAAGAGTGTGCTCCAGGACGTCAAGGGAGGAGGAAGGATCTGGGGTCAGCAGTGCGGCGGGAGGAGGAGGAGGCAACGTCGTCACCATGGCCTGGGAGGCTGGGAGCTCCTGAGCTTTGGGGACCCCAGCAACCAAGCCGGACGTTGGCACCTCTGGAGCCAGTGGGGCTACGGGGGATGCCTCCTCCGGAGGACGCTCTCCCAAGCCTCGCGAGGATAATCGGGCCGGGGAAGCGCGAGCGCCGTCACTGCCCTTCCCCACGGAGGGGGGTGCAATCGCTGCAGGCGATTTGGTCCCGAGCAGTACCACCGCATCCTCCTTCCTCTTCTTTACCGTGGGCTTCAGCCTAATTGCGCAACGGAGAAGCATCAAGAATCAGCAGCAGAAGCAAGAACAAGGCAGGACGAGAATACTTACTGGTCCACCGCGGCATAGTCTCTCCGCTTCTTAAGCTTGAAACCTGAGAGCCTCACAGCCTGAGGCGCGAGCGCGCGGGCCCCAAGAGCAGAACAGGGGGCAGCAGATGGGCCGGAAGCAGCTCCAGGCAGCGTTGGAGCAGGGGCGTCATCTCGGGAGATCAGCACCGACCTGCCCCTCGTCGGAACCTCGGCCGATAACCTCCTCCGGGGACTGACCTTGGACCTCATGGAGCCCCCTGCCACGGGCAGCTCCCCCTCTCCAGGGGGACATCAGCATCGTCATCGTTGTCAGGCAGGGTGCAGAGGATGTCGGCCTTGTGCAAAGGAGAGGTCTCCCCCGCCCCTTCGCGGGTCGCCTGCGAGTCACGCTCCTCCTCCTCCTCCTCTTCCTCCTATTCCTCCCCGCGAGACTCGTCGGAAGACATGTCCACTGGAGTCGTCGTCACCAGGACATTCAAAGGCGCAGGCGACACAAGCCCACGCCCGTCGAAGACGGGCTTGGCGAAGGCAGCCTCCGCCCCATATGGGCGGCAGAACAAGGGAACGAAGGAGTCCAGTGGGTACCGTTGGTCGTCCCCAATCAAGGAGCGGAGGGCCGAGAGTAAATCCTCGTCAGAAAGGGCCTCCTGGCGCTGGTGGAGGTCGTCCCCTTCGTCTCCAATCTTCCACAAGGGGTGCAGGCACGCTTGAAGGGGAGCCACGCACTGTGTCATGAATTCTTTGACCATCATGGCCCCCGTCAGCTTCGCCGCCCTTGAGTCACCAGGCCTCAGGTCGGCGGTCATCATCTTCAGCACCTGCGCCGCCCGGGGTTCGGTGAGCTTCGTGCGAAGCCACTCCTCTTGGGACACGGGCATCCCTGTCGGCAGCACTAGCCGGGGGTGGGAGCACTTGGCATCCATCAAGACCCACTTGCTCCTGAAGCCCTCGGCCTTCTTCCAGGCCTTCGAGATCGCGTTGGTCTTGTTGGCCGCAACGAAGCCAACACACCCCGAGCAGTGGCCCTCCTTGATCCGGAGGAAGAAGAAGTGGCGCAGAAGTGCCACGGACGGCATCACTCCAACGTACGCCTCGCAGTAGAAGGCAAAGATCGACATGATGAGGATGGAGTTGGTATGAAGATGGAGGGCGTGAATCTTGTAATGGCTAAGGACGGAGTAGAAGAAGTCGGAGAAAGTGGGAACCAACCCGGCGACGATGCTTGTCATGAAGAAGAGGTAGAAGGTGCTGCCTGAGGCCTCCAGCTCGGCGGAGCAAGCTCGGAGCACAGTCTTCCTCTTCTCATCGCCCTCTGCCATCATCAGGAGCACGGCGGCAAGGTTCTTCTCTGAAATGCTCGGCGCATCGAGCGCATGCTCGAACCAGGATGACGGAGGAGCGGCACGAGATTTCTTGGGCGCCATTGGTGGCAGGCTTGAAGGAGGATCTGGGCGGATCTAGAGTCTCTGGGAGTGAAGAGCAAGAAAGGGGATCTGGAGCAAGACGAAGGAAAGCAATGAAGGCAAATGCAGCCCGCGCTAGCCCTTTGTCAGTCAGGCAGTTGCTGAAGCAGCATCGGGAAGCGAAGACGCCCACATCCCATCAATCCCCATGCGACAACCGAGGCCGCAGGCTGTTGGGGCCCGCGGCGCTTCGCACTTGTCCCTCGGCTTCGCCTCGAAGCCAAATCCGAGCGCACCTTGGGCCCGGGGGCTACTATCGGCGTTCTAGGAACGGGGGTCCCCAGACTTGCCTGCCTGCATGCGGCCCACGGCGTGGCTCCAGCAGCAGCCCGGTACCGCCCATCTTCATCAGCAAACACTCAAGACCCTCGCGAGGGCCCAAGCCTTGTGAGGCGGGTGATGCAAGACCTCCTCGGGGGCGGCCTCACTAGGCTGGATCGCGAGGGGCGGAGAGATCAAGGCGAGGGGCAGCTCGCTAGGTTCCTGTGAAGCAAGCCATGACGACCAAGGCCAGGCAGGACGGCAGGACGGAGGTCACCATGGAGCCCACGACGGCGTCACCACCAGACCCTTTGGCAGCCAAATACCACCTTTAGTCAGGATAACTTGTACTGGTTGTCTCCCTTCAAATTTGGTCGTTGTTGGATCCCTTCCCGCCTACATTTGGGAAGAGGACCAGGGCCTCTATAAATAGGACTAGCCACCACAATAGGAGGTATCTGATCTTGGAGCATTCAGATCATCCTCAACCACACAAGCTCACCGAGCCCAAGAACACCTCTCCTCAGGAGGTTGTTCTTCCCTTGTACTTGTTCATCCTCAACCCAAGAGGCAATCCACCACACCACACTGGAGTAGGGTATTACACCACATCGGTGGCTTTGAACGATATAAACCACATGTCCTCTGTTCTTCGAGTTCGATGTGCTGAGCCTTGGGATCGTGGGGAGTGGGTGAGCTAGGGAAGGGAGAGATCTTCGTGCGCACCCCAGTGTTCGAACCTAGAGGGTTTTGCCGGAACCCGAAATCTGACAGAAGTTGCCACAATTTGGCAAGTGAAGAGCTATAGTCCAATGGCTTGCAATTGGTCTAGATGAAGCATCCTCGTCCCTACAAGGTCCAATGGCTTAGCGACTCCGGCACCATTCAAGTGGAGCACACTGTTCAAGTCTCCTTCAAGATTGGCACATACGAAGACACATTGGAGTGTGATGTGGTTCTTATGTCCGTTTACCACCTCCTACTTGGATGACCTTGGCAATTCGATCGCGGTGTCATCCACAATGGACGAACCAATCACTATAGCTTCAAGATGAAAGGGAATGAGTACGTGCTATGACCTATGTCACCAAGCCAAGTGATCGCCGACAAACAAACCACCACCCATCGTGGAGATAATAGTGAGAGAATGAACCACCAAAAAGAGTGTGAGCGCCACAAGCCAAAATCAAGTGCCTCCATGATGAGCGACAAGAAAAACTTAGTGCTATTCGCTACCAAAAGTGAGATGAGAGAAGTGTGTGAGAACCCATCAAGTGTTATGCACTATGTCCTAGTGTGCAAAGATGAAGCGGCAAGGACTAACACCTATCACCATCTACCTTTAGTGTTGTCTTCTCTATTGCAGGAATTCCAAGATGTATTTCCCGACGAGCTACCTCTGGGTCTACCTCCTCTTCGAGGCACCGAACACTGCATTGACCTTATCCCCGGAGCGCCTCTTCCTAACAAGGCACCCTACCGCATCTATCCGGAAGAAACCAAGGAGATCCAACGGCAAGTACGACAACTCATCGACAATGGCCATGAATGAGAAAGCTTGAGTCCATGCACTGTCCTAGTAATCCTTGTTCCCAAGAAAGATGGTACATATCACATGTGTTCCGATTGTCGTCCCATCAACGCTATCACCATCTGTTATATATATCCCATTCCTCGCCTTGATGATATGCTAGATGAGCTTAGCGGAGACACCATATTCTCTAAGATTGATCTTAAGAGTGCCTATTACCAAATTCTCATCCAAGAGGGTGATGAATGAAAACAACTTACAAAACTAAGTTTGGCTTGTATAAATGGCTAGTTATGCCTATGGGCTTATCCGAAGCACCCGACACTTTAATGCGTGTGATGCATTATGTTCTTCGTCCATACATTGGTGTATTCGTTGTGGTCTACTTGAATGGTATTCTTGTGTTTAGCATGTCCCTAAAAGATCATGTCACCCATCTTAGAACCATTTTGCAAACTCTAAGAAAAGAGCGCCTTTATGCTAATATGGACAAATGTCTTTTTGGTGTTCATAAGCTTGTTTTCTTGGGTTTTGTTGTGTCATCTAAGGGTGTTCATGTAGATGAAGCTAAAATTTACTGTATTCAAATTGGCCACAACCCACTAACTTGCAACAAGTGCGTAGTTTCCTTGGCCTAGCCGGTTTCTATCGTAGATTCGTTAAGGACATTAGCACTATTTCTCGCCCTTTGCATGCCTTGAGTAAAAAGAATGCACCATTTGTTTGGGGACCATACCAAGATATCACATTTCACGAGCTTAAGAATTTTCTTACACATGCTCCTTTGCTTGCTTTGCCCAATTTTGATAAAACTTTTGAAGTTCATTGCAATGCTAGTGGTAATGGTATACGAGGTCTGTTAATGCAAGAGAAGCGCCAAATTGCTTATTTTAGCGAAAAACTTTCCGGAGCGCAACTCAATTATCCCATATATGGCAAAGAGCTATATGCCTTAGTATGAGTTTTGCATGTGTGGGAACATTATCTTTGCCCTCATGAATTTTTCATCCATACGGACTATGAAACGCTTAAATAACTTAAGGTTAAAACTATATTGAATAAGCGACATGCCAAATGGAGTGACTTTATTGAGTCTTTTACTTATGTCATCAAGTACATTAAGGGGAAAGAGAATATTGTGGCGGGTTCTCTTTCCCGCAAGTGCATGCTTGTCACTAAACTTGAATTGAATGTTATTGTATTTGAGCACATAAAAGACTTGTATGCGCATCATCCAACTTTCCCTATTCCATATGCCAAATGTTTGACGCATACATCTTGGGAACGATTTTACATCAAGGATGATTATCTTATGAGAGCTAACAAACTATGTATCCCCGAGTCTTCTCTTCATTTGTTACATTTGCAAGAAGCTTATGGAGGAGGACTTATAGGTCACTTTGGTAGCGACAATACATTCGCTACACTGTCCAAGAACTACTTTTGGCCCAAGATGTTCTGTGACGTCTCCCGCTACACCAACTGATGCTCTACATGCCGCAAAGCTAAGTCTAAAGCTCGATCCCATGGTCTCTATATGCCACTTCCTATTCCGTATCACCCACGGGAAGATATTAGTATGGACTTTGTGCTTGGTTTGCCTAGAACCCAAAATGGAAAGGATTTCGTGTTTGTTGTTGTGGACCGTTTATCTAAGATGGCACATTTTATTCCAAGCAACAAGATGGACGATGCTTCACATGTTGCCAGTCTCTTTTGCAGGAAAATCTGCGTCTACATGGAGTGCCCAAGACTGATCGTTTCGGACCGCGACGTTAAGTTCCTAAGGTACTTTTGGAAGACGCTATGCGCCAAGCTCGGAATCAAGCTCCTATTCTCTTCAGCGTACCACCCACAAACCGATGGCCAAACAGAGGTTACGAACCAGACACTATCTACTCTCCTGCGCGTGTTGATCAAGAGGAACATCAAGGAGTGGGAGGAGTGTCTACCCATCGCCGAGTACACCTATAACCGTGCAAGACATTCGACTACCAGCAAGTCCCCCTTCGAGATCGTCTACAGCTTCAATCCTTTGTCCCCATTGGAAATTCTACCTCTACCACTACAAGAGCACATCAACATGGACGCGAGCGCTAGAGCAAGCTATCTCAAGAAGGTGCATGAAGATACAAGGCATGATGACCCACAAGTATAGGTGATATGTCGTAGTCCTTTTGATAAGTAAGAGTGTCGAACCCAACGAGGAGCAGAAGGAAATGACAAATGGTTTTCAGCAAGGTATTCTCTGCAAGCACTGAAATTATCGGTAACAGATAGTTGTATGATGAGATAGTTCGTAACGTGTAACAAGTAACTAAAGTAAACAAGGTACAGCAAAGTGGCCCAATCCTTTTTGTAGCAAAGGACAAGCCTGGACGAACTCTTATATAAAGCAAAGTGCTCCCGACGAGACATGGGAATTGTTGTCAAGTTAGTTTTCATCATGCTCATATGATTCACATTCGTTACTTTGATGATTTGATATGTGGGTGGACCGGTGCTTGGGTGCTGCCCTTCATTGTACAAGCCTCCCTCTTATGATTAACCCTCTCGCAAGCATCCGCAACTATGAAAGAAGTAGTAAGATAAATCTAACCATAGCATGAAACATGTGGATCCAAATCGGCCCCTTACGAAACAACACATAAACTATGGTTTAAGCTTCTGTCACTCTAACAACCCATTATCTACTTATTACTTCCCAATGCCTTCCCCTAGGCCCAAACAATAGTGACGTGTCATGTAGTCGATGTTCACATAACACCACTAGAGGAAAGACAACATACATCTCATCAAAATATCGAACTAATACCAAATTTACATGATTACTTGTAACAAGACTTCTCCCATGTTCTCAGGAACAAACGTAACTACTCACAAAGCATATTAATTTTCATAATCAAAGGAGTATTAATTATCATTAAGGATCTGAACATATGATCTTCCACCGAATAAACCAACTGGCATCAACTACAAGGAGTAATCAACACTACTAGCAACCCACAGGTACCAATCTGAGATTTTGAGACAAAGATCGGATACAAGAGATGAACTAGGGTTTGAGAGGAGATGCTGCTGGTGAAGATGTTGATGGACGTTGACCCTCCCTCGATGAGAGGATCGATGGTGATGACGATGGCTTCGATTTCCCCCTCCCGGAGGGATGCTTCCCCGATAGAACAGCTTCGCCGGAGCCCTAGATTGGTTCTGCCCAGGTTCCGCCTCGAGGCGGCGGTGCTTCGTCCCGACGGCTTCCTTCTGATTTTTGTCCAGGTCAAAACACACATATAGCAGAAGATGGGCGTCGGAGGCCTGCCAGGGGGCCCACAAGGACGGGGGGCGTGCCTAGGGGGGTAGGGCGCGCCCTCCACCCTTGTGGCTGGCTGGTGGTCCCCCTCTGGTGCTTTCTTCCCCCAATATTTTTATATATTCCAAAAATACTACGTGAAGTTTCAGGACTTTTGGAGTTGTGTAGAATAGGTCTCTAATATTTGCTCCTTTTCCAGTCCAGAATTCCAGGTGCCGGCATTCTCCCTCTTCATGTAAACCTTATAAAATAAGAGAGAATAGGCATAAGTGTTGTGATATAATGTGTAATAACAGCCCATAATGCAATAAATATCAATATAAAAGTGTGATGCAAAATGGACGTATCAAGGCACACCATTGAGTGCCAAGAACAACGCCTCGCGATCAGGCTCAACATCAACAAGCAACCCATGATATTCCACATTGGAGATCTTGTGTGGCTACTGTTGAATGTATAATTTGTCTACTAGGTATTTTGGTCCAAATTTAATTAAGTGATTCCAGTCGGATTACTGGTTCACATATATATTTGCCCTTGCCGTTTAATTCAAAATGCAGGCTCGATCATGGTATGCCACAGCAAGAGATTGGGTGTACTGAAGCTATTTACCCAGGACAAATATATAGAATTTTGCCAGGATTAGCAGCCACTATGGACAAGTTCTGGACAGATTATGATACACTGAGCTAAAATGTCGTTGCTTCCTAACAAGCCTCGGCTACCAAGCTAAAGGATTTTTGGCATGAGCTATCAAGTCACATATGAGAAGGTGTAACAATACATGATGAATGGTCAATCATTATTATCTGGTGTGATTTGTGACCTTGCCGAAATATTTTATTATTTTCCTTATGGACCAAAACGTATATGTACGTGAGTATAGTTTGGACTGGAAACTATTATGTGCTGGTACAAATTAGCAAGCAGATATGGTAGGTACAGCTTTGTATTTGTAACCGAATCAAGGTAGTCTTGTTTGGTTTGTATCGGGGATATACCCAGCGGTGTAATCCGCCGGATGTATAACCCGGCTGGAGTGTGGCGACTCACTGGTGACCCACCCGGAGTGTGGCGAGTGACCCGCCCGATCTTGGCGACTCATTAGTAACCTGGCGGGTGGGTCAGACGGACGACAAGGCCCAAGGCCCAGAAGGGCGGCTCACGTTTATGGTGGGCCGGCTTAAGAGGAAAGCATAAGGAATATTCCCTTACATAGGAAGCAAGACTAGGACTCCACTTGTAATAGAGTAATCCTAATCCAACTAGGACTAGTCATGTAACGCGCCCCTTCAACGTATATAAGGAGGGGCAGGGCACCCCAAGAGGGAGAAGAAAATAATCGTTAAGGCTAGACACAACTAGAGGAGAGCCGGTTTATGCGGCGTCTCCCTCATGAGCATAATGAGACCTAGCCACAAACAACATGTAGGGCTATTATCGAATGATGTTTCCCGGGGCCCGAAGTTGTCTAAATCCTTGTCTTGTGTGTTGATCCGCCTCGCGTCTCTCGATTCTGACCAACCCCTTCAAGCTACCGCATAGATGTGCTGGCCTCACGACTAAGTCCTCAGACTAGGACATCTGCCGTGACAAATCCACGACAGTTGGCGCCCACCATGGGGCCAGACGCACGGTGCTGTTGAGTTCTTGGAGGGATCTTCTCAGGGATCGAACAATTAGCAATTTTCCGGTTGAACAAGAACCGGCGTGGAAGGATTCATATCAACTGCGAGTCCGACAATCAAGATTGAAATTTTTTTAGCGCCAGTGTGTATGAGATTGAGATCAAGACAGTTTAAAGGTGCATCTATACATCGCCACGACCTACGATCTGCCGAGGCTGGTAGGAGATGATTTCGTCTATACACCAATCCGTCCTGAAGTCTACCGAGTCTGACAAGAGATCTGTTTCGTTAAAAACAAAGTCAACGGGGTATGTCCGTTTGCAGAACCGTGAGATTCATGGCAGCCAACCACGAAGGAATTATTTAACTTGGCACAGATTTTGAGCAAGAGCATTGAATCTACCATATGAAGCTACTGGTATAATACGGATCAGACTTTTTTCAGCTTACTATATGGAGCAAATCAACAGGTGATTCCTATTCACACAGCCGGGTGGTCAATGGGTGTCTAAGCCGCCGAGTCGCCCAACACGAATCACGCGCATCATCTACTCGTACAATAGGATAAGGACAAATGTTTTACTTAAGCACACGTGAGGTTTTTAGACCAACCTATTGCATGCATTTGAATCAAGTGGTCACGGTGCGTGAATGATGGAAAAGTCAAAACCTGATGGATTCCCATGCCTCCTCCACGTGAGGCGGTTCAAGTGTTCACGTGAAAAGCACTCAACTAAGCATTTCTTGCTAGAAAAATCCAAGTACAGCCAGTGTACCTACGGACTGCCTCGCCTACGAGTCACCCCGGCCGCCAAGTGGTTTCTGCTGCGGTCGAGGTGTCCCTGCTTTGAGCCGCCTATGGCCACGGCTGAAGCTATTGCCTCGGTCTGGTTCGCTTCCACCGAGCTGCTTTCATCATTGCCCTTCACCAAATTGTCGTTGCCGCTCCTCATTGTTATCGGCATCAATCCGTCGTCCGCATTAGGCCGAGCCCGAACCGCCGTTCTTCGCCTCTGCCTCAACCTGCCATGACCCACCACCATTGCTGTGGCTGTCCGCGAGCCGTCGTTTCTAAAAACTGCCAACGCTCCCTGCCTTCGCAGCCTCGCCCTTGCACTGCCCGGACTCACTATCGCACCTCTGTGTCGCCTTGAGCCGCCATCGCGAGGTTACGGCCGCGCTTAAGCTGCCCCATTTTGTCGTTTGTCTCCGGACCTCCCCGCGTCGAGTCGCCGCCTGCTTACGCCATGGATACCTCGTCTCCACCGAGTTCTGATCGAACCCCGCCGCGTTTGGAGTGCCACCGAACACCACGGGCCGTTTCAAAGTTTGACGGATGGATGGTTATTTTATTGGATGAGAAAGCCATCACTTGGTCAAATTTGGTCAGATTACTGTGTAGTTACTGCCTACAAAACATACGTCAGGATAAGTCGACCCACGATAAGTCGCTGGCTTTCTGGAGCCGTTTCCTCTGTTGTGTGTTGCCGCGGCCTTGAGTCATCGCCAATTCTAAGTCGGTTGTTTCCTTTGTCGCGACTTCGTCATTGCTGAAAGAAAAGTCAAGTTGCGAGATGTTTAATGACCCGGAGAATGATCCGGAGGGTCTTGCCTGAACCGCCGGGACTATATTGAGTCGTCGGTCTGCCTGAGCCGTTTCTGTCGTGTTGAACGGATCATCTGTCATCCGGACAAATCAGGTAAAATCTATCTAAATTTATTTTATTAGCACATATTGTTTTCATCAAAGAACAATTACTTGGTCTATGATATTTTTTTGCAGGACCATTATTCCTTACAAAAAGGTGTCGCAAAAGGGGCATGAGCAAATATTATTTTTGCACTAGCACTCGTTCTGCGCAAGTTGCCAATCCCGCTACATTAACACATGCAACTATTCATTGTCCATGCCCATGGCTGAATTGCCTGCGTCTGTGCCGTTCCAACACCGCGGCTGACTCTCTCGTCTGCACCGGCTTACAACGAGGAGGACAACTTGCTCGTCCGCACCGGTTTATAACGCCGCGGCCGACTCATTTGTCTGCTCCGCGGCCGACTCACTCGTGATTGATTTCAACTCCACCATAGGGATCATCAATTCCGCGGCAGATAATTTCCAGCCTAACATATCAGGTGAAATTCATCCAGTATATTTTTATATTACATATTTCTTTCTTTAAAAAGATCAATTATTCTGGCTTGCGATGTTTTTTGATGCAGGACAAATTGTCTACTGCAAAGGTGACCGTCATGTCACAGAGTTTATTGAATGACTCATACCGGGAGTATACAATGAGTGTTGCGAAGATTATCAACTCGCCACCTTGCCTCCCACTCAAGCATACAGAGCTCCGCTGTTCAACTATGTGCCGGTTTATATCATGGTCAAATATGGAGAATCTTAAGCCAACTCCTTGAGTCTTCTTAAGACTCGGGGGCTACAATGGTATGACTCAGCAAATCTTGCCAGTTTCAGCAAATTCAAGAACCCCAGGACGTTGGAGGGAAAGATAACCCGGTCTCGGAGGCTACTGCCATATTGATGAAAATTTAAAGGCCGTCAGAAAATTTCCGGCTTAAAAAGAAGGATTCCAGTTCAAAATCCGGTTCAAGGGAAATCTGTCCCCCACAGAGCTCTGAAGCTCTCAATATCTGGTTTAAAATTCCGGTCAAGAAGAATATTATTTCTCGCAAAGTTCGAGTTCTCAGTAAAAAATGAAGGTTGCCAAAGAGAACTCGTTGCTATGATGCGCGTTTCAAACATGGGTATCCTGCCTTATCGGCGTATCACTTATGGTCATTTGGGGGCTTCCTGTTCATATTTGAAGCATAGTTGTGAATATCCCTCTTGATCGGCTCAACGCCTCACTTCTAATGGTCACTTGGGGGCTTCCTGCTCATATTTGAAGCATAGCTGTGAATATCCCTGTTGATCGGCACAACGCCACACTTGTAAGTATGTCACTTGGGGGCTTCCTGTTCAAACATAGGCGTATTTGACCAAAGAGAACATAGCGTGACTACCCTTTTGACCAGGTTATGTTCAAACATAGGCGTATTCGACCAAAGAGAATATAACCTTTTCGGGTCATCCTACCTGTAGCCAGCTGCTTCAACTCCATCGGGTAATCCCGTTTGACCGGTCGAATAGGGATGGCAATGGATATGGTATGGGCGGGTACAACCCTTTTCTTCCCAAACCCATACCCACAAAAACTTCCTATACCCACCCATTTCAAGACCCATGGGCACAAATTGACACCCATACCCATACCCATCGGGTATCCCATACCCAATGGGTATCCAATGGGTACAGTATATAGCATTTACATGTTGAGAAATTATAGAAATGAGTCTAAAATTCAAGTGATGATTGGCGGTCAGTTTAGCATCGACGTTACCTCCTGCGATGGGCCTATTAGAGGTGGAAAGGGATTACAATAAGTGGTTGGTAGAAGGCCAGCACAAAGAGAGGCAGCCATGGGAACTAGGGTATATTGCTCCGAGTGTTGGGCAAGAGTCCGTTGCTGATTAGTCAAGATTTCATTATTTCGATGAGTCACATAGGTTGGAGGAGGAGTGGTGATCTATAAGTTGTGGTCCTATGACTATGGCCGGTTTATGGAATAAGGGATTGAGGGTTTGGCCATAGAAGTTATTTTTTCTGGTATCCACTGGGTTACCCATGGGCACAATTTCTTACCCATGCCCTACCCATATATTTTGCGGGTATGGATACCCATACCCATGGGTATCAAATCTTGCCAAGTCTTACCCATGCCTACTATTTTAGGGTAGGGTACCCGCTGGTACCCATACCCATGGGCAAAACTGTGATCCCTACCGTCGAACTCTTAACGATCAACCTTTACAGCGTATTCGACCAAGATCTGAGCTTGTTAAGGTTCAAACGGCGGCTTGTCATGCGAGAGCACAGCTTACAGATAGTCAGGATAGATCGAGGCTTCATAAGCCGCCTTCCTTGAAACTTGGATAAATCGGCCTGTGATGTATGCTGTTACTCTGACCCCGCGTACTCCTAATAAGTCTACAAAGTAAGACCTGACTTTATCTGGGTTCAAATGTCGATTGGATACTATGAGTCAGGCTCACGGAAAGCACGTACCTTCCAATGGCTCAGGCTTGTTTCATCGAAGAAGTCACTTTGGCTTGGCGGCCTACAAAAGCCTCGAAGTTTTTGATTTCTTGTTTTTTCATCTCTTTTTTGCCATTTTTGTTTTTACAAATCGGGCCAAGCTGCCATACTTATGGCTCATATTTGAAGCATCTTTTGGGTTTCTACAACCCGCCAGGATGGCAGACTCTAAGTCGCTAGAGGATAATAATCTTATGTTTTAGAGTCATCGCTCTAAAAATTCTAGCTGCGTGGAGCTGACAAGCCGTCTGTCTAAACTTACACCACAGGAACCGGTTTTCAAACCGGGTTATATTATTCAAATCTTTAAATAGCCAACATGGCTGGATTTTTTATTATGGTTATCAATAACCAATATTATGATTGAGGTCTCAAAGTCGCTTCAGCACAATGGATATTATTTTATCAATGGATATAATTTATTCTATAATGGAAGGAATAGTCCCGAGTCGCTATAGGCTTACGACCTGGGACTTGGGGGCTAGATTATTCACATTGAGATTACATCAAATATGCAAGTCCCAGGTCACTGCTAGCACGCACCATGGCACTTGGGGGCTAATGCAAAGTCATTTTTTGCTCATCTTATTGAAGACCCGACTCATCACATTGTAATGAGCCGGCCCTTGGGGGCTACCAATTGCTCCTATCAAAAGTTCAAGGTACACAAGTCTTAATCCATTATATTGAAAGGTCCACTACTCAGTTGGTAAAGCACAAAGCTCTTAACCATGTGGACGTGGGTTCAAGCCCCATGATGGGGTTACATCATATGATGTTCTTTTCAAAGAAGTATATATAAAGTCCCAGCTCAATATTATCTTACTGATCCGGCCCTTGGGGGCTACACATTGTTGTTCAAGTCTACATGATCATATTTACAAAGTCTCTGCTCATTACTGCATAATGACCCAGCCCTTGGGGTTTACACTGGTTGAAGTTTTTATGAGCATAAGGCAATTTCAAGTCCCAGGTTGCTGCAAGCATGACAACCCGGCACTTGGGGGCTACATATGTGGAATACTCCGTTCTGACTAGTGATTGAGATGAACAAACATGGATTTCTTCAAAGTGGTAATATTTATATTGAAGCAAGTCTTAAGTCATCACTTTGCTTTGCTAAAGACTTGGGGGCTACAGGTAATATGGATATGAGGGAGAGAAATCTTCAAAATTCTCAGTTTTGACCCAGTGTCTATAACAGTCATGACCCGGAATCATCAATTTTTATGATCCGACGATTTTGGAAATCATAACTCGGCGAGTTCTACATTTTCAATCCGGCTGGATATCAGTTGAATATTTTCAAAGACCAACATCTTTTGTCAAGTCAGAGCATTGAAGGCCGACTCAAATGGATTCTTTATTTAAAATATTTATTCTACAAGCAAATTGATTATGATGCTGGCCTAATGACGCAGATTTTCTAGAAGAAGGAAATAACAAGGACTTAAGGATGATCAGGTGCCGGCTTACAAGAAAATTTAACCCGGAGCACAACCTGTCAAATTTGTTCTTGTGTTTATATTGCAGATTAGTTTAACATGGATAAATCCAAATTAAACTGGGGGCTAATATCGGGGATATACCCCGCGGTATAACCCGCTGGATGTATGACCCGGCTGGAGTGTGGCGACTCACTGGTGACCCCCCCGGAGTGTGGCGACTCAAGAGTGAACTGCCCGATCTTGGCGACTCATTAGTAACCCGAAGGGCGGGTCAGACGGACGACAAGGCCCAAGGCCCAGAAGGCCGGCTCACGTTTATGGTGGGCCGGCTTAAGAGGAAAGCGTAAGGAATATCCCCTTACAAAGGAAGCAAGACTAGGACTCCACTTGTAATAGAGTAATCCTAATCCAACAAGGACTAGTCATGTAACCCACCCCCTCAACGTATATAAGGAGGGGCAGGGCACCCCAAGAGGGAGAAGAAAATAATCGTTAAGGCTAGACACAACTAGAGGAGAGCCAGTTTATGCGGCGTCTCCCTCATGAGCATAATGAGACCTAGCCACAAACAACATGTAGGACTATTACCGGATGATGTTTCCCAGGGCCCGAAGCTGTCTAAATAATTGTCTTGTGTGTTGATCTGCCTCGCGTCTCTCGATTCCGACCAACCCCTTCAAGCTACCGCATAGATGTGTTGGCCTCACGACTAAGTCCTCACACTAGGACATCTGCCGTGACAAATCCACGACAATTTGGAATTGATGTTTTGGTCGTACACGCCAAGTCCCGCGTGCCTTTTATATAAGGGTCTTGGCCGATTGAAGGAAAAAAGGACAACTGGTATATCAATACAAACATTACTTTTTCACGTACGTCTATTTTCCATCGTTACTTCCTGCCAAGCCCTAGCATCCCTCGGGTTTGGTTGATCTTTGCCATTTTGCGCTGAAAAACGGTCGTCTCTCCTCTACGAAAGCGAGGAAATCTTTGTTGCTTTGCTCGTAAAGCAATCATTCGTTGTCACGAAAGCACGACAATTATCCTGGTGTTGCGCGGCGATTTTGCGTGCCAACACAATTGGCGACTCCGCTGGGGACGAGAAGAAGAAGAGGCACACAATGAGTACCGAGTCCAGGAACGGGAGCGACATCGACCCGGAGAACGTGATCGCCATCATTTTTTTCCCACTCGACGATCTATCAGAAGATGATCGGCACGAACTTGAGCAGGAGCTTGCGAAAGAGAAGGTTGAGAGGTTGAAGCTGAAGTTGGCTGGATACGCGAAGACGAGGAACGGTGTCGTCAAAAAGGTAGTTCCGAGCCCTTCCGATGCGTTCAATACTAAGGTGTAAAACTCAACCAAAGAAATTGCTCATCTAATTGACGTGTCTGTAGCTAGTAAATATGGTTCTGATATGGAAAATATGGCGCGTACAATTACTCAAGCAGTAGCTAATAGACTTGAAGAATTTAAGGTGCAGTTTAATAAAGATCTTGAAAATTGTCTACCTGGTCATGTACGCTCATTAGTGCTGCAATTCAATGATGAGTATTCTGAAAAATACTAATGCCACCCGACAGTAGCAGATTTAACAATTTACCAAGTAATATACATACGCCTAGTGCATCAACTAATGGATGCAGCCTCACATCCCTTTAAACAATAATCTGGATGGCCGGAACTATGTTGGTAGTTCGGCTAATAATTTGTTCCTAGTACTACTGCTCCTATTGTTTCGACATCGATTCCACAAAATCACAATACCAATAACCGAAGTTTTGGTTTTAATTCTAATTTGCAGTAGCCTAGTTATCGGAAAGTGGCATATAGTACGCCACCACTGCCACCTGTTGGTACCGGGGTTCTGTACGGGCCGGTACCCGATTCATATTCTAGTGGGTCTCCGTTGCAAACTTCACATGCTCAATTTTTGTTGCCGGAGTTTCCGCCGCGTGCTTGCGTTCCATCTGATCCACAAACCAGTTCTCTACAGCCCAATGATAATTTTAGGGATCGGCTTGCTAATATACTTAGAGAATTTGGTTTAGAACCTAAGGGTAGAGCACGTGCATATCAAAAGTCATACCCTGATTATTTTGACTCGACACTGTATCCTCGTGGCTTTAGAATTCCAGATTTTGTTAAATTTAAGGGGGAAGATGGTAGATCTACTTTTGAGCATGTGGGACAATTTTTAGCACAATGCAGCGAGGACGGCACATTGGACGTTTTCAGATTAAAATTGTTTCCATTATCTTTATCCGGTACTGCATTTACTTGGTTTACATCACTTGCTCCTAATTCTATATCAACATGGGCACAATTGGAGCAAAAATTTCATGAGTATTTTTATAGTGGTGAAACAAAACTTCGACTTTCAGACTTAACTATGGTTGGGCAGAAATATAATGAACATGTTCATGACTATATTAGGATGTTTAGGGATGTCAAAAATAGATGTTTTAGCCTGACCATAGCCAAAAAGGATTTCGCCGATCTTGCCTTTTCGGGTCTGCTCGCTCATATTAAGGATAAACTAGAAGGGCAAGAATTTTTTGATGTTAATCAAGTTTTATAGAAGGCTTTGGCACAGGAAAACCGGGCTAAGGAAATTAAACAATACAGTCGATTTATAGAAAATAGAAATAAAGAGAAGGATAACCATGTGGTTAATGCCTTAAATTATGATAGTGATTCGGCTAGTGAGGATGATGTTCACATATGTGTAGCTGAATGGGTTCAAGCGCCAAAGTCAAAACCATTTGCATGTTCTGCTTTGAAACCTACACCTACTAGAATAGATGAAATTAAATACACTTTTGATGTTAGCAAGTGTGATAGAATTTTTGATATGTTACTGCAGAATAAATCAATTAGAGTGAGAGAGGGTCATGTAATTCCACCTCCAGAAGAATTGGGTAGAAGAGCTTATTGTAAATGCCACAATTCTTTTTCTCGTGCTACTAATGATTGTAACGTCTTTCATCGACAGGTGCAATCGGCCATCAATGAAGGACGATTGACGTTTACAGAACGCTCTAAGATGAAGCTCGACAGCGACCCTTTTCCTATCAATGTGGTCGAACTTGAGAGTAAAAAAATGCTTATTTGATCGGATCAGGCCAAATCCGCAAGAGAGAGAAATTTCATTGATGATAGTGCTCCTCCAAGGATGGTCAAACCAAAAAATCCAGAATTAGGAGTATGGAGAGTTAATGGCAGAAGAAAACAAGCTCCAAGGCCGAAGCCGGCAGTTAGCATGTTGTTGGAAAAATATACCTCACGCAAGACCAGCAATGTGTTTAATTGGCTCGGAGGTAATAAGCGTCCAAGATCTCCTTCTGGACCTCGCGGTCATGAGCAATGGCAAGGAAGTGTGTATGACCAACAGCCGTATTTTGCAATGGAGCCAACATATTGGGGTTGTGCACCTCTTCTGTACCCGCAGTTTCCTCCATGGGGGTTTAATCCTTGGGCGCCATATTCTATAGGGCCAACAGGGTATTTGTAGCCAAGATGGATCCCGTCGAGGCCTATGTTCAGACCAAAAATGCATGAGAAAAGGGCCCGGTTCAATGACGAGGCTAGATCACATAAAGCCATCGAGATTCCAGGAAGTCGACCACCGGTACGCAATGCAGATGAAAAAAACTATAAGGGTGGTCACAAGCACGTGCGGGTGCCGGTGAAGCGTGCTGAAACTAAAGCAGCAAAAAATTCAGATGATTTAAGTGCTACTCATGGTCTGGAAATTGTTGAAAACTAGGCTGAAGGTGTTGTCAATAATATAGAATCAAGCGATGATGGTGCAGTAGGATCGGTCACCAAGAAGATTATTGGTACAGAGGAAAACAATGGTATGAAGGTGCAACTATTGGCCGATCTAATCAATGTGGGAAAGAAACTAATTCTGGGCATATCATGCGTGCACAATCAGATAAGGCATATGTTGTATCCTCACGCACTAGTCAACAGTCTAAATCGGCAAGTTCGTATGCTGATTTAGTTAAGGGAACATGTGGTCCTGGAACGTCCAAGAGTTCGCCTCCAATGGATTTCAAGTATAACAGCAACGCATGCACACGTTGGGATTCCAGCAATGTAAGCGGACATAATTCTAATGCTAGTAAACTATATGATCAGCAAGGAGGTTTGTCGGCTAAAGACAAAATGTTCGTCCCAAGAGGAACAGTACATTAGTACAGGCCAAAGGACCCGGGGGCAGCAAAATTAAGTCAGTCGCACCAGGGACTAAACCAACACGTTAGAGGTGCCCAAAGGGACTTACTCACACTCAGAAACGACGTGTACAGCGATTGCGGACGTTGGAAATAAAGGAAGAGATAGCTGAGAAGAAGCATGATAAATGGTTCAATCAAGATAAACCAATGATACCCACAAAAACTTGGAAGGAGAAGCGCATCGCAGCAGAGGAAAACAAAAATACGGATGACACCATTATTGAAGAAAATTCAGAGAATGATAAAGATGTACCAACTGATATGGATGTTAATATGGTGTTCGTGTTGCCTGCTGAATTTCGCGCTCCCGAGGCTGAAATTGCTGAACTTGTTCTTGGCCCAAAGAATGCTACATTCCAGAAACCAGAGAAGCATGGTCAGCACCTAAAGCCATTATTTATCAGAGGTCACATTGATGGTAAGCCTATTGGTCGCATGCTTGTTGATGGCGGTGTAGGTGTTAATATTATGCCCTTTTTGGTATTTTCTAAATTAAACCGAAAAGAGAGCGAGTTAATGAAGACAAATATGGGACTTAGTGGGTTCTCGGGGGAATTGTCCGAGGCTAACATTGTTATTTCTATGGAGCTCATAGTCGGAAGCAAAACGTCGTCGACTGCGTTTTTTGTTGTTGATGTCAAAGGCCGGTATAATATTCTGTTGGGACACGACTGGATTCATGAAAATTGTTGCATCCATTCTACCTTACATCAGTGCTTAATTCAGTGGGTTAATTATGATGTGGAGGTGATTGAGGCCGATAATTCTTCATGCATTGCTTTGACGAACGTGCCAGTTAACTGGCAACACGGTGACATGCGATGTTTGACTGGTAGAGATTTATCGGATTATGATTATATCAGTATTCGTAGGGATGGTTTTGTACCCATAAATGCACAGCCGGGTGACATAGCTCGGCTTAATGATTTATCTATACAAATGATGAATAAAGATGATAGTATTAAGTGGCTACAAAGACGCACGGAGGAGTATCATTTTGGAAAGAGCGATGTGCATGAAACAGTTGAAGATTTTGATGACATGGAAAAGCTTGGACAAGGATTCTCATCGGCTGATCCACTTGAAGGAATTGATATTGGTGATGGAAGTATCTCGAGGCCTACATTTATCAAAGCTAGCTTGAAAGCCGATCAGAAAAGCAAGGTATGTTTATTACTTAAAGAATTTGTTGATTGCTTTGCTTGGAATTATACTGAGATGCCCGGTTTGAGTATAGATTTAGTAGAACATAGATTACCTATTAAATCCTGTTTTAGGCTGCATAAACAACCTCGTAGAAGTTTCAATCCTAATTTGTATGACTGCATCAAATAATAAGTTGATGGTTATTAAAAGCTAAATTTATTCGACCGTGTAGATATGCAGATTGGGTTTCTAATATTGTGCTCGTGGAAATGAAAAATACTGGTAATATTAGAGTATGTGTTGATTTTAGAGATTTGAATAAGGCTACTCCAAAAGATGAATATCCTATGCCTATAGCCGACATGCTTATTAATGATGCGTCGGGACATAAAGTGATTAGCTTTTTAGATGGTAATGCAGGTTACAATCAAATATTTATGGCCGAACAAGATATGTCTAAGACTGCTTTTTGTTGCCTAGGTTTTGTTGGTTTATTTGAGTGGGTCGTTATGACTTCTGGGTTGAAAAATGCCAGCGCTACATACCAACGAGCTATGAATTTAATTTTTCACGATCTTCTAGGCACTGTAATAGAAATATATATTGATGACATAGTTGCTAAATCGGATGGGTTTGATCATCATTTAGCCGATTTAAGATTAGCTTTTGAAAGGATGCGCCGGTATGGATTTAAAATGAATCCACTCAAGTGTGCCTTTGGTGTGTCGGCTAGTAAGTTTTTAGGCTTCATAATTCATGAAAATGAAATAGAGATTGACCTTGAGAAAGTGGAGGCAATTAGAAATTTGGAGGAACCCACGTGTAAAAGGGATGTGCAAAAGTTGTTAGGAAAAATTAATTACTTCAGACGTTTCATATCTAACCTTGCAGGAAAAATTGAATCATTTGTTCCTCTACTTCGGCTAAAGAATAACGCCGAATTTACTTGGGGGGCAGAGCAACGAGATTCTTTTAATTATATAAAGCGATGCTTGTCGAATCCTCCAATATTGTGGGCGCCCAAGTCCGGTGCGCCGTTCAGGCTGTACATTGTTGCAGAAGATAGGGTGATCGGTGCGGTGTTGGCGCAAGAGGTCAGTGGGAAAGAATACATCATTGCATACTTAAGTCGTCGTTTGCTCAACACCGAAAGTCGGTACGTGTTTATTGAAAAGTTATGCTTATCTTGTACCAAGTTTCAGCCTTATTTTCTTTCTAGTACATGTGTAGTAGCTTGCCAGGCCGACGTCATTAAGTATATGTTGCAACAACCAATTCTTAGTGGTAGGATTGGAAAGTGGGCTTATGCACTAATAGAATATGATTTAACATATGAATCATTGCGTGCTATGAAGGGTCAAGTTATCGCCGATTTCATTGTTGATCATAGGATTAAAGATGATGAAAATATTAATTATGTTAGTGTGTGTACATGGGAAGCTTTATTTTGATGGATCGGTTTGTAGGGACGGGTAAGGCGTCGGTAATGTTTTAGATTCATCTAATAATGTTGTTTATGATACATCGGACCGTTTGGAATATCCTTGCACTAATAACCAAGCTGAGTATGAAGCTTTACTATTTGGTTTACAAACTTTAGTTAATATGGGCGTAAAGGATCTAGATGCTTTTGGGGATTCGCTTCTAGTAGTACACCAAATTAAAGGCCAATTTCAATGTTTTGATGGGTTATTAAATAGTTATTTGGACCAATATTTAGACATAATTAAGTCTCTAGATACGGTCACCATCCATCATATACCTAGAGAAAAGAATTCTAGAGCTAATTGTTTAGCACAGCAAGCATCCAGTTATCACATTAGTAAAGGAAAGTTTTTTATATTAAAAAAGCTGATGCATGCTAATGTAGGGAATGAGTCAATCATGTTTGATACTTTTCCACGGGGTGCACTTGGGCCTAGCACAATTGAACAACTACCTGTAATGTAGTGCACATTCAGTGCATGGGTCAGAAACAACCGAATTAGCAAATAATTTAGAACTAAGTGATTGGAGAGTTCCTCTAGTTAATCATTTAAAGGATCCAAGTCAAACGAGAGATAGGAAAATTCGACGACAAGCTTTAAAATATACTTTGTTTAACAATGAGTTGTATCGCCGAACAATATAAGGGTTATTTTTAAAATGCTTGGATTCTGATCAATCTAGAATAGCTATGGGTGAAGTGCACGAAGGAATATGTGGAACACGTCAGTCGGCCCACAAAATGTGATGGTTGTTAAAAAGAGCGGGGTTTTATTGGCCAACTTTCCTAGAGGATTGTTTTCGGTATTATAAAGGTTGTGAGGCATGTCAAAAATTTGGTAATGTACAGTTAGCGCCCACGTCTATGTTAAATCTTATAATTAGGCCATGGCCAGGATGGGGCTTAGATTTTATTGGTGAAATACATCCTTCATCTTCTAAAAGACATCGCTTCGTCCTAGTTGCCACAGATTATTTTACTAAATGGACTGAAGCAGTTCCTTTGAAAAGTATGACTCATAAGGAAGTTACTAGTTTTGTTTTAGAGCATATTATTCATAGATTCAGTATTCCTCAAACTATAACTACTGATCAAGGTGCTTCTTTTATGTCCGACCAATTTCATGAATTCGCCGAATCTTTAGGAATTAAATTGCTAAATGCGTCGCCTTATTATGCTCAAGCTAATGGACAAGCCGAATCTAGCAATAAAACTTTAATTAAGCTTATAAAAAATAAAATCGAGGAGCATCCGAAAAGATGGCATGAGGTACTTTCAGAAGCTTTATGGGCTCATCGGATATCTAGTAGCACCGTATGATCTAGTATATGGTCAGGAGGCGGTGTTACCTGTAGAGCTTAATCTACAAGCTCTTAGAGTGGCCCGACAAATTGTCGGCTGTAGATTATAATGATTTGGTGATGGATAATATAGATGACATTTCAGAAGAGATATTAAGAGCTTTGCGAGAGATTGAGAAGGATAAATTAACAGTAGCCAAGGCTTATAATAAAAAGTTGAGAGAGAAATTGTTTCAAATAGGACATTTAGTGTGGAAAACGATTTTACCTATTGGAACTAAAGATAGGAATTTCGGCAAATGGTCGCCGAGTTGGGAAGGCCTGTATAAAATTATAGAGATTGTTCCTGAAAATTCATATTTTGTACAATCTTTGCAGGGAGAGAAGTTGTCCAAAGCTCTCAATGGAAAATATTTGAAGAAGTACTATCCTAGCATGTCGCAGGAGGCTTGAGCAAATTTTGGCCGATATATTATTTGAGATATCGCCCTAAGGAAAATTTAGCCGATGTATACTTTGACATCGCCCTGAGAAATTATATGGTTGGTGGATTGATCAACATCACCCTAAGGTATTGTTACGGTGTTTTTGATAAATACAATTGTAACAAAAACAGGGGGGCATATGTTGAATGTATAATTTGGCTACTAGGTATTTTGGGCCAAATTTAATTAAATGATAGCAGTCAGATTACTCGTTCACATATATATTTGCCCTTACTATTTAAGTCAAAATGCAGGCTCAATCATAGTATGCCACAACAAGAGATCAGATGTACTGAAGCTATTTACCCAGGACAAATATATGGGATTTTGCCACAATTAGTAGCCATTATGGACAAGTTTTGGACAGATTATGATACACTGAGCTAAAATGTCGCTGCTTCCTAACAAGCCTCGGCTACCAAGCTAAAGGATGTTTGACATGAGCTATCAAGTCACATACCAGAAGGTGCAACAATACATGATGAACGGTCAATCATTATTATCTGGTGTGATTAGCGACCTTGCCGGAATATTTAATTATTTTCCTTGTGGACCAAAACGTATATGTACGTGCGTATAGTTTGGACTGGAAACTATTACGTGCTGGTACAAATTAGCAAGCAGATACGGTAGGTACATCTTTGTATTTGTAACCGAATCAAGGTAGTCTTGTTCAGTTTGGAATTGATGTTTTGGTCGTACACGCCAATTCCTGCGTGCCTTTTATATGAGGGTCCTGGCCGATTGAAGGAAAAAGGAGAATCGATCTATCAATACAAACATTACTTTTTCACGTACTTCTATTTTCCGTCGCCACTTCCTTCCAAGCCCTAGCAGCCCTAGGGTTTGGTTGATCTTTGCCGTTTTGCGCTGAAAAACGGTCGTCTCTCCTCTACGAAAGCGAGGAAATCTTTGTTGTTTGCACGTAAAGAAATCGTTCGTCGTCATGAAAGCATGACAATTATCCTATTGTTGCGCGGCAATTTCGCGTGCCAAGAGCTACACCTTCGCAAGGACCGCTTCCCCAACGAACGCAAGTCCAAGCTTCTACCTCGAGCCGATGGAGCCTTCAAGGTGCTCGAGCGCTAAAACAACAACGCCTACAAGATCGACATCCCACGTGACATATACAATGTGAGCGATATCTTCAACGTCAAGGATCTCTCTCCCTACCATGGTGATCAGGATTTCGATCCAAAGACGGATCTTTCCCAAGGGGGGGAGAGATAATGCGGAGCATCCCAAGGTCGACCCCATGGACATATCATCATCTCACGAAGTGCCGAGTGGAACTATGACTCGTGCACATGCAAGAGCTGTCGAAAACGAGGTGACATCTCTCCTCTCACAATTCCCCTTTAAAACACATGAGACATGGCTACTACCTCAAACGGAGACACTTTGCATACTCAGGTACCAAGGATTTAGCCATGGATAAGCTACAGAGTAAGGAAGATCAAAGGAGGAAGACATACGCGAAGACGGAGAAGAAAACGGCCAAGTCTGCACTTGCCCGGACAATCCGGACCGCCGTCCAGACGATTAGGCCTCAGCCCAGATGATCCAGACCCCGGCCCAAACGATCTGGATAAGTGGCACCGGAGACCAACAAGCCTCCCCGCGAATCCGGCCGAACCGTACCGACGCCCGGATCATCCAGAACCACCCGGATGTTCGAACCATCTCCCAGTCATCCGGACCCCCCCTCGACGGCTGCGACACATCTGGATGATCCGGACGGCCGCCCGGATCATCTGGACCCCTCACACTCTTATCATTTGGGCCACCATCCGGATCATCTGGACAACCACCTGTGTGTGTGTGTTTTGGGCCGAAGCCCATGTACCCTTACGTCCCTCTAGCCTATATAAACGACTCCACCTCCACTTTTATAGGGTTAGCAATAGTTTAGCTCATTTGAGAGAGAGAGAGAGCATTGCTCATCCACTTGACATATACTCACTTGGAGACCGAGGCCTCCGCGGAGAAGATCACAAGTGGATTCAAGACCCCCAGGAAAGATCCCCTCGTGGATTCAAGACCCCATCTCCGGATCAGGAAGAACTACCGCCTCTTATATCATCCTTTGTTGCGCTAGAATCTTGTATCACTCTTTGTGTTCATGGATCTAGCACATGTGTGATTGTTCTCAATGATTTGAGTATTTTCCCTCGTGTTTCCTCTCATGTGTTCGTCGTGTTCTTCGTGGGATTCCCTCCAAATCGTGAAAGATTGGCCCTAGGGTTTCCACCCTACATCAGACCTCCACCCTTGCAACGACGGCATATAACCTCATGTGTTTGCCCTGTTGATGCCATGGATGAAGAAGAGCTCTATATGGGACCAGAAGGTATGCTCCTGGGAAATGGTGGCGGTGGTGCCTGTTTTCTCGTATCTCGGTTGGAATTGGCGGGTGAAGTCAGCGGTGATGCAGTAGGACGTGTGGCAGTAGAGGATGTACGTGTTGTCCATGATGAAGATTGACCTGCAGAAAAATTAGTTCGAGCCAATGCCTATCGATCCTGCACTTCACGTTCAGCTTTGCAACCAAGATCGAATAAACGAGTGATATTATTATACTCCTTATACTCTAGAATGGTCTGAACCTCTCTATTTAAGCCACCCATAAAACATGCAAGCATAGCTTCATTATCCTCAACAATACCACATCTAATCATGCTAGTTTGTAATTCCTGATAATATTCTTCTACAGAATTTTTTCCTTGTCTTAAGCGCTGCAATTTTTGAAGTAATTCACATTGATAATATGGTGGAACCCAACGAGTACGCATAGGAGTTTTCAAAGTAGCCCAAGTAGCTAGAATAGGATATAATATACAATGTTCTGACCACCAAACACATGCAAAACTAGTGAAAGCACAAATAGCAACAACAACACGTCTATCCTCGGGATATTGTAAGCCTGTAAAGCGTTGTTCAGTTTCTAACTCCCAAGTAAGATAAATATCAGGAATGTATGTACCCTCGAATGGCGAGATATTCAACTTTAGTTTAGGGATGTTCTCTTGACCTCATACCTAAGGGGGTGGTGCAGCCCTACCGTTGCGATTATATGCATGAGGACGAACTGGTGGTGGTTGCACGTAGATCTGATTTTGATCAACCTCATCCTGGTAATTGTTCTCCTCCTCTGCAGGAGCTACAAAAGCATCAACAGCAGGAGCTACAAAAGCATCCACAGCAGTAGTAGCGGCACTAGAAGTTTGTCCTGGCTCAAGAGGAACACGCTGTGCTTGTCCTCCTAGATCGCGACATGGTGGTGGTTGTTGATGTTGTTGCAACGGTGCAGCAGAGGCGGCTGGTGGTTGTGGTAGACGCGCGAGTACTTCATCGAACTTAGCATCCAACTTGGTGTCAGTTGTCTTCTCAATATCATCAATCCTCTCCAGTGCCTTTCCAAAGCTGGCCATCACATCTTCCACATGTTGACCCAACATTTGCTGAAATTTATCATGAAGCTCCTTCTTCGTCATGTTCTCCCAGTCAATCTCGTCGGCTTGTGGTCCTGCCATGGTTAGTAGCAATAGAAACACACAAGAATATGATCCTACAAACTAATAGAAAGTGGTGGTGGTGGGGTGCCACAAATATGTCAAGGAAATCTCTAATTCTTACTAGTTCTTACCCAGCAACATGTGGTGATTGGCAACCTTTGTAGTCAAAACTCCTAAAGCTTGGATAGAGCGATTGCCAGGTGGTGTCAAACACATGATGTAGATGAATGTGGAGCTAGGAAGGCTTATGATATGGTAGCAAAAATGTCAGAAATAATCAATTCAGAGATGCAAAGTTGAATAAACGCTCAACGATGGTACTATGATGATCCTAGGCTAGAACGTGCTAGAGACGCGAGCCTAGAACACTAACAAAATTACGACGCTGCACGGAAATAAGGGAAAAGCACACTCTGAAAAAAAATTGGCACTTTTTTAGCTCTTTTTTTTTGCAGAAAAGACACTATAATGGCGAGTGTCTCAAAACTCTTCCCAAATCAAAATATCAGGATAGGAACGAAACAATTTGACTATTTTCTCTAGATATGAGGGCAGCGACAACTAAAAAGTGCGACAAAAAAATCACTATGATGGCGAGTGTTTTAAAACGCTCCCTTGGACCTAAAAATAGGATAGAAAAAATTATTTGCGGTCGCCGAAATTTTGGCCTAAAAACTGTTCGGAGGTCTCCAGACTCTTTTTTTTAATCACCCCACTTCTGCAGACGGAAAAAGATTGATGGAATCCAAAACCGACTCAGACAAGGAAACACGAATATGGAAACAGATGGATCTCGACAGCAAACCTAATATAAGATGTACTCGGAGTGGTGGTGGTATATGGACTCAGATCGGTGGTGGTATATGGACTCTTATCGGTGGTGGTATATGGACTCGGATCAGTGGTGGTATATGGACTCAGATTGGTGGTGGTATATGGACTCGGGTCGGTGGTGGTTGATAGCACACAAGAATAGGGGAACACAACAGTTTTCGAGGGTAGAGTATTCAACCCAAATTTATTGATTCGACGCAAGGGGAGCCAAAGAATATTTGCAAGTATTAGCAGCTGAGTTGTCAATTCAACCACACCTGGAGATTAATTATCTGCAGCAATATGATTAGTAGCAAAGTAATATGATAGTTTTAATAGTAGTAGCAACAGCAATAGTAACAGTAACAGTGATAGCAATGCTTTTGTAGCAAGTGTAATAGTAACAGCAGCAGTAGTAACAACAAGATCAATATGTAGGAAATTCGTAGGCATTGGATCGGTGGATTTGTTGGACGATATTCATGATATAGCAGTCATAACCTAGGGCGATCCAAAACTAGCTCCAGTTCATAAATATAATGTAGGCATGTATTCCATAAATAGTCATACGTTCTTATGGAAAGAAATTGCATGACATCTTTTGTCCTACCATCCCGTGGCAGCGGGGTCCATATTGGAAACTAAGGGATATTAAGGCCTCCTTTTAATAGAGAACCCGAACAAAGCATTAAAACATAGTGAATACATGAACTCCTCAAACTACGGTCATCACCGGAAGGTATCCCAAATACTGTCACTCCAGGGTTTACGGATCATAACACGTAATAGGTGAATATAACTTGCAAGATCGGATCTAGAACATAGATATAATGGTGATAAGATAAAGGGTTCAGATCTGAAATTATGGCACCCGGGCCCAAAGTGACAAGCATTAAGCATGACAAAGTCATATCAACATCAATCTCAGAACATAGTGGATACTAGGGATCAAGCCCTAACAAAACTTACTTGATTACATGATGAATCTCATCCAACTCCTCACCGACCAGCGAGCCTACAAAGGAATTACTCACTCTCTGTGGGGAGCATCATGGAATTGGTGATGAAGGAGGGTTGGTCATGACAGAGATGGAATATCCCCCTCTCCGGAACCCAAAACAGACTCCAGATCTGGCCTCCCGATGAAGAATAGGAGGTGGTGGAAGCTCTGTATTGTGAAACAAGATAATTCTTCCTCACTGATTTTTTCTGGAAAAATAGGTATTTATGGAGTTGGAATCAGGGTCTGCGGGGCCACCATGTGGGCACAACCCACCTTGGCGGAGGAGGATACCATATCATCATACTACATCACAATCATTTTAACGCAATGTTGACATCCAAGATAAATCATTATCCACTCCTACCTACTTAAGCATGGCACAAGAAACTATAATCTCTTATTGTCATTGCAAACATGGTTGATCATAATATGCTGTATCATGGATACTAGGTTAAACATATTTACAAAAATAGAACAAGTTGAGTTTGTACCCGTTTCTCTCTGCCACATCCAGTTCACCAAATATCGTCATTATTGCCTTTCACTTGCATGACCGAATGATTTGAAAATAATAATACTGTAAGAGTGTTGTGGACTAAGCTAGAGTCTGCAAATATTTTATTCAAAAGGAGAAGACAAGGTAATTTGGCCTCTTTGTTAGATCAACAGTAATGCAAATGAGAGCCACTCAACATTTTCATCGTGGTCTTCTCCTTGGTATGACTCAATAATCATAAAAGAAATTGAGAGAAACACACTGAAATATTTTTGGAGTTTTTAGTTTTTCTAGAAGAAAGCAAATTAAAGAAGGAAAAAACAAAAACAAGAAAAAAATATTTACACGGGAAAGCTCCCAACAAGCAAGAAGAAGAATCGAGAAATCTTTTTGGGTTTTCTTTTAGTACTACAACTAATTAAACTAGAAAGGAAAACCAAAAGGAAGTAGGAAATATTTTTGGGTTTTCTCAAAGTTTTTCAAAAATGCAAGAAGGAAGCGAGAAAATAAATCTAGCATGGATGATACAGTGAAAAAGTGTGAACACCGACAACTGGAATGCAATGTGTGAACATGAATGATGTCGGTGGAAATATGTACTCCCCCAAGCTTAGGCTTTCGGCCTAGCTTGGTAATCCCTGCCGGTAGCCTGCGTAATAATCGGAGTGATAGCTCACGGGGCTCTTGGTGCAGCCTCCTCAGCCCGTCGAGCAGCCACCACCTCTGCTTTGTGTGCTCGGGCCTCGCTCTCAAGAACATAATACCTTCCTTTGGTGTGATAATCAAAGAGAGCAGGATCAGGCAAAAAGTTGTGCACAACGGAAGCTTTATTGAACAACAGGTTATAAATATAATCAGTGGTCTCGATCTTAAGGAACTTATGGCGCTTCATGGCCTCAAAGTCTAAGTACTGAGTGGGTAGGATAGGGTCATTAGGCCAAGGTGATACACCCATCTCCTTTGCTAGACGTGAAGCATAAATCCCACCATAAAAACATATTCCACTACCAGCGCTGTGTTGCAGTCTATGTGCAACAATCGCTCCAAGGTTATAACATTTAACACTGGTGAGAGCAGTGTCTATGAGGCTCAAGTCAGGAGCACAAAGTGTGCTGCAATCTTTCTTACCTATGATGCATTTTCCATTAAAGAGTGCATTGAATCGATGGGAAATGAATGCTCTTTATTCTACCTTGTATCACTCCTCTAGTCTCACCATAGCAAAGGCTAGTCAAGAATGCCTCATACTCAAATCTTGGGGGTTCTTCCAGGGAACCCCAAAATGGAATTTTCTAGAAGTTAGAAAATGTCTCTAAAGGTAAGGTAAATGGATGGTCATACAGTTTAAACGACACTCTAGACTCACGAGGATGAAATTTGAATTCTTTAGTAAATAATTCTTTGAGGCTGAGATGTTGGTTGCAATTATCTTCCATGTAGGGACCGAGCTCGGCGTTGTGAACATATTGCTCAAATTCTTCTTTAGGACCTGCACTCACCATAAAATTGTTGCATGGCCATAGGCAGGATTTGGTAGTTGCTTACCGTATCAAACTCGTGCTTGGTTCAACATAAGACCGACGCAACGAGCCACAACTGGATGATGCCTCCGAAGACCTCCTCCTCGAAGAACTCCTAAAGAAACTCATCTTATTCCTCTGAAAAAAATTCTGATATTTTTAGGCCACACATTTTTTGTCAACAAAACTTCACAAGATTGATAGCAACTACTCATAAACATGCATAGAGGCTATATTGAGCATTCAAACTACTTAGAAATCCAAGAATTCAACATGCAAGCTCATCTGCAGCAGCACCAAGAGTAGCTAATTATTCAAAATATAATCTGCTAAAGCAAAAACTAATTAGACCAATGGAGGAGTCACATACCAAGTAGCAGTCCCCCAAAACAGTTTTGGAAACGGAGCTTCGAGCAAAGAGATTGCAATCCGCGGGTTTGAGAGCAAGAACACGAGAGAGAGAGAGCGAGCAATGGTGATTTTTTCTTGAGGTAGGTGATGACATGGGCTAAAGAATAAGTGAGGGGGCCCACGTGGGGAACACAACCCACCAGGGCGCGCCTAGGGCTGCTGGCGCGCCCAGGTGGGTTGTCCCTACCTGGTGCACCCCCCTATGATGTTATTTGCACTAAAAATTCATAAATATTTAGAAAAAAAATCGTATTAAATTTTCAGGACATTTTGAGAACTTTTATTTTTGGGTCATTTTTTATTGCACAGAAAATACAGAAAACAGGATAAACACGACATTTTATTTTATTTAACTAAGAAAAACAGAGAACAAAAGGCAAGGACAGAAGGTAGTGCCTACTAAATTCATCAACTTCATACCTCTCAAAAGTGATCCATTAATAAGGTTGATCAAGTCTTATTAACAACCACCTTCGATTAGCATGAAACCGAAGAACTTCCATAAAACACAAAGTTACCTCAACAGGGATATGCATGTCCCCAACAATAAGTATATCATATTTCTTTCTAGCAGTAGGTAGAGGTAGCTGAAAAGTTCCAATAGTGAGTGTCGGAGATTTCTCAATAACATTAATACCATTCACTTGGAATTGTTTCTTCGAAAATGAACTGTATGCTCATTACCATTGATATGAAAAGTGACCTTGCTATTATTGCAATCAATAACAGCCCCTGTAGTATTAAAACAGGGTCTACCAAGGATAATCAAGATGTTGTCGTCCTCGGGCATCTCAAGTATAACAAAGTGAGTTAAGATGGTAACATTTGCGTCAACAACGGGCACATCCTCACAAATACTAATAGGTATAGCAGTTGATTTATCAGCCATTTGCAAAGATATTTCAGTAGGTGTGAGTTTATTCAAGTCAAGTCTTTTATATAAGTAGAAAGGCATAACACTAATACCAGCTCCTAAATCACATAAAGCAGTTTTCACATAGTTTTTTTAATGGAGCAAGGTATAGTTGGTATTCCCAGATCTCCAAGGTTATTTAGGTACACCATCTTTAAAAGAATAATTAGCAAGCATGGTGAAGATTTTAGCTTCAGGTATTTTCCTTTTATTAGCGATGATGTCTTTAAGGGGCCATCTTTAAAATATCAGTCAAGCGAGTACGCAAAAAGACTGGCCCAATCATTTTAGCAAAGCGTTCAAACTCTTCATAATCTTTCTTTTTAGTTGATTTAGGTGGAAAAGGAATGGGTTTTTGAACCCAAGGTTCTCTTTCCCTTCCATGTTTTCGAAGGACTAGGTGCATTAGTGTTAATTCTTTGAGAGTCTTGTTCAATTATTTTAGGGTTTCCATCAGGATAAAGTGGTTCCTGAGTCATTTTACCTCCTCTAGTGATTACCCTAACAACATGATCATTGATATTATTGTTCATTTCATCCAGCAATTCTTTTTTAGATTTAGCAACTTGTTCTAACTGAGTATGAACCATAGAGGCATGTTTTCCTACACCTCTAACATCATTAGTAATTCTAAATAACAAGTCACTCAAGCGAGCAATCATGTTGGAGTTGTATTTCAATTGTTTCATAACATTTGCATTGAAGTGATCTTGTTTTCTAATGTAGTTATCAAAATCATAAAGGCATTGATAAGGATGCATGTTATAAGGATTGCCATTTTCATCAAATTTCATTAAAGAGTTTACCTCTACCACCTTGGGTGGTGGTGTATCAAGCCCATGTATTTCTTCAATAGGTGGTAAATTTTTGACATCCTCAGATTTAATACATTTTTCCTTCATACATTTCTTTGCCTCTTGCATATCTTCACGACTGAGATATAAGATAACCCTCTTATTTGGAGTGGGTTTAGGCGGTGGTTCGGGAAGAGTCCAATCATCATAATTTTTCAACAGGTTCTTCAATAATTCCTCAGCTTGTTCAAGGGTCCGTTCCCTGAAAACACAACTAGCACAACTATCTTGGAAGTCCCTAGAAGCATCGGTTAGCCCATTATAGAAGATATCACATTTTTTATTTTTCTTAAGAGGATGATCAGGCAAAGCATTCAGCAATTGGAGAAGCCTCCCCCAAGCTTGTGGGGACGCTCTTCTTCAATTTGCACAAAGTTCAATATTTCCTGTAAGGCAGCTTGTTTCTTATAAGTAGGAAAATATTTTCCAGAGAAGTAGTAAATCATATCCTGGGGACTACGCACACAACCAGGAGCAAGAGTATTGTACCAATTCTTAGCATCACCCTTTAATGAGAACCGCAATAATTTGAGAATATAATAGTAGCAAATTTTCTTGTCATGAGCAAAAAGGGTGGCTATATCATTCAACTTTGTAAGATGAGCCACAACAGTTTCAATTTCATAACCATGGAAAGGATCAGATTCAATGAAACTAATTAACTCTGGGTCGACAGAGAATTCATAATCCTTATCATCAACAAAGATAGGTGAAGTAGCAAACTTAGGATCACATTTCATTCTAGCATTCAAAGATTTCTCCTTCAGTTTGCATAACAATTTCTTAAGACCATCTCTATCATTGCAAGCAAGAAAATCTCTAGTTGTCTCCTCATCCACAACATAACCTTCTGGTGTCTTAGGCAATTCATATCTAGGAGAGCTAGGTCTAACATGTGTTTCAAAATTTTCAGATTTCAATAATTCATCAGTTTCAGCATGCTCTATATCTTTAGCTCTAGCAAGTTGTTAATCAAGAAATTCACCTAATGGCACATTATCATCAAGCAAGGTACTAGCATCATCATAAGCATTATCCATAGCAGAAGTATCATCATCCGTAACTTGCGACATATCAGAATTAATAGCATGTGGTGGTGTTGCAAGTTTACTCAACTAAGGGGGGGCGCCCTGGTGGGTTGTGCTCACTCAGGGGCCCCCTCCGGTGGTTTCTGGCTCCACTATTTTTCCTTTATTCTGAAATGATTCTCCAAAATATTTTGTTCCAATCCGAGAACTTTTATTTCTCCACAAAAACAACACCATGGTAGTTCTGCTGAAAACAACATTAGACCGGGTGAGTTTCGTTCAAATCATGCAAATTAGAGTCCAAAACAAGAGGAAAAGCGTTAGGAAAAACTAGATACGACGGAGACGTATCAGTGGTATATGGACCCATATCGGTGGTGGTATATGGACTCAGAGAGGTGGCGGATAAGTGGTGGTGGTATATAGTAGGGGCGATGATGATGATGCGGCAGCAGCGTGACAGCTTCTGACCAGAACTAGAAACTCTAAAAGACTAGACACTAAGACCAACAACTTGGCATGACGATGCAACCGCAAATTCGACAAAGCAAATATAGAAAAGATTATGCAATATCTCAGATTGGTTTGGATATAATGAACTAACCCTATTTTTTCTCTTTTTCGTGGACTGTAGGTATGAAGAACAGACTCGATCTAAACTACAAAAAACTATAAAATCTCACTGAGCAACCGGGAAATCTGATACCACTTGATAGGGGCGAGGATCCCGATCTTTCGATGAGATGATAACTATCGATTTGGTGGAGCCTACTTTGACGATCTGACTATGAATGTGCACGACATTGCACCTTAGCAATCGCTAAACCAATCTCCCGAGGTTACTAACGATGCTGGAACCACGATCATCCTGACCACGTTGGTCTATTCCTGCACGCAATCAAAGAACTAACAAGAATCTGGTAATGCAATCTGAATGTTGCAAATATAGCTGAAGTATTGATAAAGGTGGGGATTCGAAAGCGGTCCTGGACTAGTCGTTGGACACAAACGAAGTGCACGAAGTTGCAATGGTTAACTTTTAATAAAACAAATCCCAGAGTCTAACTGATGCCCTAAGTGATGTATATATGGAGGAGTAGGGGGAATTTCGTGACCCCTTGTAGTAGGGGTGAAACCAACCCCTAACTTTGTTTCCCCACACATACGGACTCTAAAAATATCCTATACTTAAGTATTTCGAAATTACTTGGGCCTGGCCCAATAATAAGGTGACGCGGTATCTATAATTGCCTCCGGACGAAATTTGTGAAGTGTCATCTTGTATATTTCGTCCAAGCCTTCATGCACTCATTATTGTGGCTTCAAAGTCCTGAAATCATCACTTCAAACAACATTCTTGTTCCCCTTCCACGTGCCATCATATGCATGCTTGTTCTTGCTCCAATGTTCATCCTTCTTGTCCAAGCTAGGCCCTTCATTTGTAAGCAAAACAAATGTATCCAATTTAGGCAGCATCATATCTCATGAACATTAGAATCATTACCAAGAAACGAAAGTATCTGGGAATTTAATTGGCGTGCGTGAGCTCTAGTTATTGGTCCAGTATGTATAGCAGCAGGTGTTGTGGGTGTAACAATGGTATTGATGTCCTTATCACTTCTCCTTTGAATAAAATGTTTGCAGATTCCCGCTTGGTCCACAACACACTTCCAATATTATTATTTTCACATCATTCGGTCGTGCGACTGAAAGGCAATAATAACGATGATTTGATGAAGTGTCGTGGCAAGGAAAATATGGATGAACTCTTCTCATTTTCGTTCTTGTAAATATGTTTAACTCAGTAAGTCTTGATACGTCCGTTTTGCATCATGTTTTCCTACTGTTATTTATATTATTTTTTGTTATTATTCCACTTTATGATGCAACTCTAATGCCTTTTCTCCCTTAGTTTGCAAGATTTATATGGAGAGGGAGATTACCGGTAGCTGGAATTCTAGACCAGAATGAGCTATAGCAAAGATACATAGTCTACAAAACTCCAAATGACCTAAAACTTCACGGAGATTTTTTATTGAATATATAAAAATGCTGGAGCAAAGAGATACCAGAGGGGGCCAACCAGTTACTCACAAGGCAACAGGGTGCGGCCACCCCCCTAGGTGCACCCTGATGCCTTGTGGAGCCCACAGCTGGCCTCCGGTGCCCATCTTCTGCTACATGAAGGGTTTTTACCTACATAAAATAAGAGAAGACTTTCGGGACAAAGCGTCATCGTCTCAAGGCGGAACCTGGGCAAGAGCACTTTTGCTCTCCAGCGGAGTGATTCCACCGGGGATGCTTCCATCCAGGTGGGGGAAATCGAAGTCGTTGACATCACCAACGATCCTCTCATCATGGCAGGACCAATCTTCATCAACATCTTCACCAGCACTGAGGGAGTCCTGGATTAGGGGGTATCCGGACAGCCGGACTATATCCTTTGGCCGGACTGTTGGACTATGAAGATACAAGATTGAAGACTTCGTCCCGTGTCCGGATGGGACTCTCCTTGGCGTGGAAGGCAAGCTTAGCAATACGGATATGTAGATCTCCTCCCTTGTAACCGACTTTGTGTAACCCTAGCCCCCTCCGGTGTCTATATAAACCAGAGGGTTTAGTCCGTTGAACAACAATCATACCATAGGCTAGTTCCTAGGGTTTAGTCTCTACGATCTCGTGGTAGATCAACTCTTGTAATACTCATATCATCAAGATCAATCAAGCAGGAAGTAGGGTATTACCTCCATCGAGAGGGCCCGAACCTGGGTAAACATCGTGTCCCATGCCTCCTGTTACCATCTGCCTTAGACGCACAGTTCGGGACCCCCTACCTGAGATCCGCCAGTTTTGACACCGACATTGGTGCTTTCATTAAGAGTTCGACTGTGCCATCACCGTAAGGAAGGATGCCTCCTCTCGTTGTCAAGGACAACGCCACCTCTAGGGGAGCCCTGGCTGTCGGCCAAACTCTCCGGCTAGGAGGCTTCGTCATGACCGCCCGTTCGGCTGCTGCACCGACGATGACTTCACGGGTCATCAAAAACAGCCTCCACGTCGGCTCGGAACTGGCTGAGCAGATGGATCCAATGGAGCTCTCTTCGCTAAACGAGCTCTTGGATCGCATCGCCGCTTTGGGAGTCACTACGGACTATGATCGGATTGGGGTTAAACCCGACCAAAGGGAGATTAACTCTCCGCCGGTCACCCATCAGATAGCGGTGGTGGAGGAACAATGCGGCGATTCTTCCTCTATCTTGAGGACAAACTATGTCCGGATTCCCGAGCTCTCCGAGCCGGATACCCGTTTACGGAAGGACATCGCCCAAGCCCTGAACCTATAATCAGGCAGCGAGCCAAACTTATTGGGCAACATCCCGGAGCCCGAACTTCCAAAATTGGAAACTCCTCCGCCCCTGGGTCTCAGATCGGGTCAGGGTTCGAACTCAAATCCACCCACCCACCCAGATATAAACGATCTTTCCCACATTAGGCAAGAGCCCCAAGAAACAGTACATCATTATTGGGCCAGCTTCCTCCTTGTAATGAACAAGGTCAAGGACTGCCGCGAGGAAGACGTAATCTCATTTTTCTGCAATAATTGCAAGGACAAGGGAATCCTTAACGCCATAAGTCGCCGTGACATAGCACGCTTTGCTGACTTGGCAGCCATAGTACGGAAGTACTGTGCGATGGAAAGTGCCTGGAAAACCGAAACAAAATTTTGGGATAATCCAGCCCTGATTAAACACCCAGTCCGAATTAAAAGGGTGCACTCTCATAAGACGCCTGACTCAACTACAAAGAAGCAAAAGCCCACTACAGGGTGTGGAACCGTATTGGAGGGATGGCTTAACGGGCCCTGCAAAATTCATAGTACAGCGGATACCATACCAACATATAGCCCTAGAGCATGTTGGGTACTCCTGGAGGTGGCCAAGAGCAGTGAGGATCTCCTCATTCCAAATTCCACAGAGCACCACCCCAGGAATGACAATACAGTATTGACAGTCTTCGAGACCTTCGCCTCAAATAGTAGGCGCAAGCGAGCACTCCGTAGCCTTGCCGAAGTCTGCCACGTGGCAGCAATAAATCCATGGAGCGACACGGCTATCACCTTCAACGCCAGTGTCGAACCTAAATTCCGAACAGCCCGAGCACCAGCCGCATTGGTCCTTAGTCCAATTGTGGACGGCTTTTGGCTTACTAAAGTGCTCATGGACGGCAGCAGCGGATTAAACCTCATTTATGAGGAAACTCTTCAAAAAATGGAAATAGATAGGAACCGCATTGAGCAAAGCAGCACGACCTTCAGAGGAATCGTCCCTAGTCGGGAGGCACGCTGCGCTGGGAAAATCACACTAGATGTGGTATTCGGCACTCTAGAGAATTATAGGTCCGAAGAAATTACATTCCAAGTGGCCCCATTCAGTAGCGGATACCATGCCCTTTTAGGGCGGGAGGCATTCACGATCTTCCAAGCCATACCCCATTACGGTTACATAAAGCTCAAAATGCCCGGGCCCAATGGAATCATCACTCTAGCTAGTGATCCGGACATAGCGCTCCGTGCCAAAAACAAAACAGCCGCACTGGCCCTCGAGGCATTATCTGAAGCCCTCGCGGCAGAGGAATTGACTGCGCTACGCTCCACAGTGGACAGGGACGACGTGATACTAGACAAAACACCCAAATCCACTTCTTTTAAACCAGCGGATGAAATAGTCAAATTCCAAGTCCACCCAACGGACCCTACAAAAACAGCCTCCATTGGGGCACAGTTAGACCCCGCTATAGATGCCGCTGTACGGGAGTTCCTACGTGAGAATTGGGACATATTTGCCTGGCATCCCTCAGATATGCCAGGAATCCCACGTAGGCTGGCCGAGCATAGCCTTAACATTTTAAAGGGATTCAAGCCGGTCAAGCAGACTCTTCGGCGTTTCTCTGAACCTAAGAGACAAGCCATGGGGGAGGAACTAGTCAAGTTATTGGAGGCCGGATTCATTAGAGAAATAAAACATCCGGATTGGCTAGCAAACCTGGTGATGGTACCAAAGAAGGATAAATCATGGCGCCTATGTGACGATTTCAAGGACCTCAACAAGGCTTGCCCAAAGGATCCCTTCCCCCCTCCCTCGCATCGATCAAATTATCAACGCTACCGCAGGACACGACTCATTGTGCTTCCTCGACGCATATTCCGGTGACCACCAAATTAAGATGGCGGAGTCTGACCAAGCCGCAACGGCATTTATCACGCCATACGGCCCTTTCTGTTTCAACACAATGCCCTTCGGGCTCAAAAACACCGGCGCAACGTATCAACGCATGATTTAGACATGTCTGGAAAAGCAGATCGACAAAATAGTGGAGGCATACGTAGATGATGTGGTCGAGAAAACCAGACACGTCGACTCTTTAATAGACGACCTGAGGCTCACGTTCGATAATCTCCGAACATACGACATCAAGCTCAATCTGGAGAAATGCGTTTTCGGCGTACCCGCCGGAAAGCTCCTGGGCTTCATCGTCTCCAGTAGAGGAATTGAAGCAAATCCGGCTAAAATCCGAGCCCTGTCACAGTTGGCTATTCCAACGGACCTCAAACAAATCCAGAAATTAACTGGATGCGTGGCGGCCTTAAGCCGCTTTATCTGCCGATTAGGATAAAAGGCACTACCCCTTTATCTCCTTCTTCGGCGCATCAAACACTTCAAGTGGACGGATGCTGCCACGGCCGGATTGGAAGAAATAAAAGCCATACTGGCCACCAACCCAATCCTGGCCGCGCCAAACATCGGCGAACCAATGCTGCTATATATAGCGGCAACACATCAAGTTGTAAGCGTAGTGCTCATCGTCGAACGAGAAACGGACGGACATAAATTCCCCCTTCAAAAGCCGGTATATTATGTATCCACTGTCCTCACTCCATGCAAATCACGGTACCCGTATTATCAAAAGATACCATATGCGGTATTCATGGCATCCCCGAAACTACGACACTACTTTCAAGAGTGTTCAATCACAGTGGCCTCGGAAGTACCAATCAACGACATAATAAACAACCGCGATGCCACGGGCCGGATTGCCAAATGGGCCATCGAGCTCCTCCCGTTCGCCATAACATATAAACCTCGGTGAGCCATTAAGTCGCAAGTATTGGCCGATTTTGTCGCCGAATGGACAAAAGCTGAACTCCCTAAAGAGTACGGCGCGTACTCCAATTGGACCATGCACTTCGACGGCTCTAAAATGCTGGCTGGTCTGGGGGCTGGCGTCGTCCTGACGTCCCCCACCGGAGATACAGTCCAATACGTACTCCAAATACTGTACACAGACTCCGACAACGCAGCCGAATACGAGGCCCTGTTACATGGTCTTCGGATTGCAGTTTCCATGGGCATTCAATGCCTGGAGGTGCGTGGGGACTCGAACCTTGCAATATCCCAAATAAATGGAGACTTTGATGCCAAGGATCCGAAAATGGCGGCTTATCGCAACGTCATCCTCAAGATGTCAGCTCGGTTCGAGGGGCTCGAATTCCACCATGTGGCTCGGGAAAACAATTAGGCGGCGGATATCCTCGCCCGTATCGGTGCTAAGCGCGACCCTGCCCACCTAACTTCTTCTTGGAAAGGCTGTTTAAGCCATCCGTGGTATGGGAAGAGGACACCGGTAACAATAGTCCGGACCCGGCCACAGCGCTAGATACCGAACACTCTGACACAATCGGAGGCTCTGCCACCGAAATAACACCTTCAGCCCACGTAATAATGGTTGTCATCGCCCCATGGACAGAACCATTCCTGGCCTACCTAACCAGGCAGGAACTTCCCGAGGACCAAAATGAGGCCCGATGCATAGTGCGGCAATCTAAAGCCTGGAAGGTCCACGAGGGAGAGCTTTATAAGAAAAGCAGTACCGGAGTCCTTCAAAGGTGCATCTCCGAAGAGGAAGAGCGGAAGCTTTTGGCGGAAATCCATGCTGGACTCTGTGGCCACCACGCTGCAGCCCGGGCCCTTGTAAGCAAGGCCTTCCGTACAAGTGTCTATTGGCCGACGGCCCGGGCAGATGCACAGGACTTGGTCCAACGCTGCATCGGTTGCCAGCTTTTTCCAAACCAAAGCCATATGCCACCCACCGCTGTCCAAACAATCCCCATTACCTGGCCCTTTGCGGTCTGGGGGCTTGATATGGTTGGACCCCTTAAAGGGGAAACCCATAAGAAAAAAATACTTACTGGTCATGGTGGATAAATTCACCAAATGGATAGAAGCCAAACCCGTTAAAACGGCCGAATGCGGACCAGTGATAGACTTCATATCTGTGGTTGTACACCGTTATGGCGTCCCCCACAGCATCATCACTGACAATGGCACGAACTTTACAGCCGACGAGGTAAAACTTTGGTGCAGCGACATGGGCATCAAGCTCGATTATGCTTCTGTCTATCACCCGCAAACTAACGGTCAAGTCGAGCGAGCAAATGGTCTTATCATGAGCGGCATCAAACCCAATTAGTGCGATCCTTAAAGGAGTCTAACACGCACTGGGTAGAGGAGCTCGACTCCGCCTTATGGGGGCTGCGGACCACGCCGAATCGCACTACCGGATACACACCGTTTTTTATGGTGTACGGCGCAGAGGCGGTTCTGCCCTGTGACATAATTCATGACTCACCTCGAGTGCGCATGAACGAAGAAAAAGAGGCCGAGCTTGATCGGCAGGACAGTTTTAACGCCCTGGAGGAGGAGCGCGACATGGCAAAAGCCCGTTCCACATTCTATCAGCAACAGGCTCGAAGATACCAAAGCAGAGAAGTACGGGCCAAAACTTATAACGTTGGCAAACTAGTTCTACGCCTGCCGGAGAAGAAAAAGAACAAGCTTAAGCCCAAGTGGAAAGGTCCCTTCATTATTGACCAAGTTCTAACCGGTGGAGCGTACCGTCTGAGGGATGCATCGGATAATCGACTTGAGCCAAACCCATGGAACGCAGCCAGGCTCCGAAGATTCTACGCCTAGTGCCGGACTCTATGTTCGTCTCCTTACCCCTGTCCATTTTTCGCAAATACATTATCTGTCTTTTCTCTCTTTCTTTCTTCTCTTTCCTTCTCCTCAAGGCTTTAAAAGGCCAACTTTATCTGTCTTTTCTCTCTTTCTTTCTTCTTTTTCCTTCTCCTCTATGTTCGTCTCCTTACCCTCGGGCCTCCGTTTACCCTACCTCCAACTCCATAAGTACCGTCTCGCAAAGAAAAAAATCAGAGAGAAGGAATCATCGTGTTTTACATACCGAGCCACCGCCACCTCCTGTTCTTTATCAGGTGGGCTGATCTAGAGTCCGTTCGGTGCTCTGAAGAGGGGGATTCGCCATCGTCATCATCATCAACCCTTCTCCATCAACATTCCCATGATGCTCACCATTGGGAGTTAGTAATTCCTTCGTAGGCTTGTTGAACGGTGATGGAGTTGGACAGGATTTTTCATGTAATCGAGTCAATTTGTTAGGGCTTGATCCCTAGTATCCACTGTGTTTTGAGATTGATGTTGCTAAAGCTTTGCTATGCTTAATGCTTTTCAGTAGGGCCCGGGTGCCATGATTTCATATGTGAACCTATTATGTTTTCATGAATATAAGTGAGTTTAAGATCCTATCTTGGAAGTTGTATGCACCTACTATGTGTTATGATCCGCAGACCCCAAAGTGACAACAATTGGAATTCAATTTTGGTGATGACTATGGTATGAGGAGTTCATGTATTCATTGAGTTTTAGTTCTTTGTTCCGGTTCAATATCAAAAGGAGGCCTGCATATCCCTGATATTTCCTTATGGACCTCGCTGCCACGGGAGGGTAGGGCAAAAGATGTTATGCAAGTTCTTATTATGAGCACGTATGACTACATATGAATCCATGCATATATTGAATTGATGAATTGGAGCTATTGTGTATCTCTCTAGGTTGTGACTATTATATGATGAATATCATCCAACACAAATATCCATCGTTGATCCAATGCCTACACTTTTCTCATATTGATCTTTGCTAAGTTACTATTGCCGTTGCTTTGTTACAATCACTACCAAACTGATGATGTTTCTTTTTCTATTACTGTTGTTATTACAAAAATCACCAAACTACCGTGCTACTAAACACTTTGCTGCAGAGATATTATTTTCCAGGTGTGGTTGAATTTACAAATCAACTGCTAAGGCTCATAAACATTCTTTGGCTCCCCTTGTGTCAAATCAATAAATTGGGTGAAATAATACCCTCGAAGACTGTCGCGATCGCCTATACTTGTGGGTTATCAGAGATCATCCAGAACTGGTATGTGTTTTGAACCTTGGTTTTTTCTGGCGAAAATATGATTGGATTACTTTTCTTAACAGCGACATACAACAATGAATACAAAAATGTAATCACAGATTAACAGGATGTATAAACTGATGAAGAAGCATTACCGAGAAGCGACACTAAAAGCCAGCAACGAAACGAATTGGAGCAGAATAGGAGAAAGGCCTGTCAGAGTTTACATGCCAAAACAAACAGGTACACAATGTGGACACTTCATGGCCCAATTTGCAAAATACTGGAACGACAATTCACTGATCAAGGATTATGAGGACTTTTCGGTTTCCAAGGTTGTGCATTGCTTATTCAAACATCACACAAATACCTCTTTGGGCCACATGTAGACGGAGGTACGTAGTCCTATATAGGATGCTCACTCGCATGCGATGTACGCTTCGTTCCTGTGGGCCCGCGAGGTCATCGTCCCTCACTTTGACCCAACGAAAGAGAGGCACATTTGACGAACAAGGAGGATTAATTATTTTAGGGTTGTGTTACGGTAGGATTATATAGTACATGTCGAAGGGGGCATGGGACCAACATATACTAGGTGTCACATGAACCTCACTCTGTGTGGGGGACTTTGCGGTTTTTGAGGCAAATGCTACATCAAGGTTGTGCATTAGGTATTCAAAACATCACAACCACACACCTCTCCATATATATGTTTTGGCACACAAGCAAGCCATGGTGATTATCCTCTGGCACTCACTCACGTTGTTATCGGCAATGCTTCCATATGTCGGCCCGCTTGGTCCATCACTTTCACTAACAGCGAGAGAGGTTAATTATTTTGACTTAGGAGGGGATTAATTTTGTGTTTGTCTCACGATATATCGTGACCTATATCATGAGACCACTTCCATATACATCAAATTTGCGCATTGCGTATTCAAACACCACACACACCACTTCCATATACATAATTGGGCCACATGCATAGAGTAGGTTTTGCCTTCAAAGAGTACTCCCTCATGAGGTTATCGGCGACAAGCTAGCGCATTTTGCGAGACCATGTGGACGTCCATCACTTTGACCAACAACGAGCGAGAGAGGTTATACGATCAAGTTGGACTCTATTTGGTCCGTGTTACAGTACGTCTAGGTGAGATGCCCTCCCCCCGATACGTGTGTGTGGGGTGGTGGGGGCTACTTCGCTCTACCTGCAACCTCCGTGGGGTCGGGGAAGTCCGGTTAATTTGCGAGGAACACGTGCCACATCAAAGTTGTGAATGGTAGTTAAATATCACACCACACCCTTTTCATACATATAGTATAGGGCCACCCGTAGGTGGTTCTTATGTGGTCTCACCCATCTCCCACCACAAACACACTTTTGTGGGTCGGCACATGGTCCACCTTTGTCCAGAAACGAAAGGTGAAGTTTGACCATATATATGATGGACTCCTATAGGTTTTGTGTTACGATAGGGTGAGATTTCAAACCTAGCTATCTGGGGGCATGCATTCGTAGCTAGGATTCCCTTACTGCCAACACGAAGTGGGGTTCGTAGGGGGTGGTTGACTCATCAAAGTTGTGCATTGGGTATTTGAACATCAAACCATCCTTTTGATACATATATTTGGTCCACATGCAAGTGTGTTCATGTTCTGATGAAAGTGCGTTATATCGACTAGAGGGGGGTGAATAGGCGATTTTTAAGAATTCTTCACTAAGGAATTTCAGGGTGAGGAAATTCCTAAGTGAAGAACTACTTGCAGCGGAATAAGTACTCAGAGGTAAACATAACAGAACACAAGCATGGTCATCATGATGAACTGAAAACAAGCACAGAGTACAGAAAGTGTAAACACAGGATAAAACAGGATGAGGACCAACAGACTGAAGAAATTGAACTGAGGAAATTGAGAAAGTCTTCAGTCAAAGTCTTCAAATAGATATGAACAAGCACGCAACAACTGTAATGATGAAATGAAAGAGTTGAGGAAATAGAACCAGTAGGCTTGGTGAAGACAATGATTCGGTAGACCAGTTCCAAGCTATTTGTACAGTTATGCGTCAGTTGGAGAGGCTAGGTATTTAAACCTGAGGACACACAGTCCCGGACACAGAGTCTTAACCGTATTCTCCTTGAGATAAGGTCACACAGACCTGGCCCAATCACTCGTGGTAAGTCTTCAGGTGACTTCCAAACCTTCACAAACTCGGTCACTCGGCGATCCAAAATTTCCTTTTGGATGCTCTAGACCATGACGCATAACCGTCTGGAAGATGCACAGTCTTCAAAGGTAAAAAGTGTCAGATCCATGCAGGATCAATCTCTTCAGTGATGCTCAATCACTTTAGGTTTGTAGGTGTTTGGGTTTGGGTTTCTCACTTGATGATTTTCGCTCAAAGTCCTCGGAGGATGGGATGCTCTCAAATGACAAGTGGCAGTTTCCCTCGGAGCAGCCAACCAGCTAGTGTTGTAGGGGGGGCGGCTATTTATAGACTGGGGAGCAGCCCGACATGATAAGACATAAATGCCCTTCAATGATATGACAGTTAGGTGGGTAGATATTTTGGGACAGCTGGCGCGCAGCTCAGCAACGGTTGGATATTTGAGGCTCAAATTCCTCTGGGCTATCATGTTCCTCACTTGTAGGCAATCCGCACTTGCGAATTCCTAACTCCTCAGTCAGAACAAATTCCTCAGCGATCAGAAGAACTTTGTCTCTGTTACTGAAGAAATTGACTGAATTGTATGAGATTTCCAATGGCTTCACTCGAAGGGATTGGTAGGTGTAGGATTTTGAGTTGAGCATCACATGGAAATTTTTCTTTAGTATTTCCTCGACCCCCTTTAATAGTACGGTGTTTCCTATGACTCAATAAAGAGAAAATGAAACTATAAAAACAAAAGCCTTCACGCTTCATGTTCCTCGAATGAATGCCAAGTCTTCAAGGTCACACCAATTTCTTCACTTTCAAAGTCTTCAGAAAGTCTTCGGAAATCCAAAGTCTTCAGTAGAAGAACTTCATTTTTAGGGATCGACTTTCTCTATAAATATCAAACTCCTCATAGACTTATATACATGTGTACACTCATAAACACATTAGTCCCTTAACCTATAAGTCTTCAATACACCAAAATCACTAAGGGGCACTAGATGCACTTACAATCTCCCCCCTTTTTTGGTGATTGATGACAATATAGGGTTAGTTTTCAACGGGGATAAACATATGAAGTGTAAATATTGATATTGAGGAATTTGATTGCAAGATATAGAAGAACTCCCCCTGAAGATGTGCATAGTGAGGAATTTGCTTTGAAGCAATGCACACTTGAAGAGTAGTATCATGGAGATCTCCCCCTATATTTTGTAATTCATACACGCATTTGACATATAATATGAAGAATTTGAAATGCATGATGAAATATGGTGACTGATGTAATTCAGCATGTGTGCATTAACATATATGAGGAATAAGTATGCAGAGGAACACATCAAAAGTATCAGACCACCATCGGGTTTAAGTTTACAACTCGATCCAACAAAGTCATCAAAAGAACGAGAGTTGCGACTTAGCAAAAATGCCCATATAGATAGACCCGCTTGAAGACTAACTCAAAATTTCTCCCCCTTTGTCATCGAATGACCAAAAGGGTCAAAAAATGAGGACTAACGCCCCTGAAGTATATCATGATGATCAAGGAGCGCCAGCGTTGTTGGGGTCCTTTGTTGTTGTAGGGCCTACCGCAGTGTCGTCCAAGTATTCATGCTCGTCGGTTTCGCATGATGAAGAATAGGAGCTGGCCACCAAGGAAGGAACCTTGACCTTCTTGTATTTCTTTGGTGGAGGTGCAGACCAGTCAAAGTCCTCCTTAAGACCCATTTGCTTCAGATCTTCTTCACCATACAAATGAGATAAGATAGCCCAGGTGCGACCGAAGACTTCATGGAGGTAGTAATGGTTTTTCTTCACTGCATTATGTGTAGCAGTCATGTTGTGAAGTATAGAACCAAACTGATGCTTAACCCATTTATGGTTTCGATCCACCTGCTGGTGAAGACTAAGAAGCAGCTCAAGATCAGTCATCACTCTTGGAGTTGTGGCTTGAGGACTTGGCTTGGATACATGGGCAGCAAAATCATGAGTGGCAGAATCATCATTGGTGGAATAAGATGCAGCTTTGCAAAACTGACCATCCAATGGACGAATGCCTTCATCAATGACAGCAGGTGCTTTGCCCTTTTCATCAGATGAGGAATATGTCCGCTTGTGGACTTCAATTGGGGGCAAGTAGCTGAGGTGATTCTAAAAATCAACTTTGTAGTTGAGTGAGGACCTTGTTCTAAGGAATCTCATAATCCAAGGAGCATAAGGCTTCAACTCAAACGGAGAGAGTGTGACATTGGCCAGAGTCCTCATGAAGAAATCATGATAGTTGACAGGGATGCCATGCATGATGTTGAATTGCAGATTCTTCATGATGCCAACGACTTCTTCATCAGACGAGTCGTGGCCCTTGATAGGACTCATTGTCTTCGTCAGAATGCGATAGACTGTTTTTGGGCACATATAGCAATTCCTTCACGAGGAATTTGGTCCTTGGGGCTTGACCGGGCTTCAGAGGCTTCATTAGCACTTGCATATAGTGAGCAGTGAGTTCAGGCTCTTGGTACAGGTAGCGAGCTCCTTCAAGGGGTGGACTGATGGGCACTGCATGAAGTAATTCAGAGGCCGGTGCCTTATAATGAGTGTTTTTGGTCATCCAGTCCAATACCCAAGAGTTGATATCATCAGCGGCTCCTGTGATGTGCAGCGTTGCGTAGAATTGAAGAATAAGTTCTTCATTCCAATCAACAATGTCAGAGCAAAAGTTGAGGAGACCTGTGTCGTGAAGCACACTGATGACAGGGGTGAAGCAAGGCAGTGATTCCATGTCCACGTGAGGAATATGCTCGTGGTCGAAGACTTTATTCTTGTTCAAGAGCAGTGAAGAATAAAAATTTGCTTGGCTGGCAGTCCAGAAACGCTTCCTTCTAAGATGAGCAGAGTCATACGGGTTGTAGTCAGTGAAGAAAACATGCTCGCCGAAGAAGTCATCAGCCTTGAATTTCTGCTTCTTCGAGAAGGGATCCTTAGGCTTGGGCTGAGGAGTATTGGTCAGTTGCGTCACCACCTCAGGAATAGCAATCTCAGGAGCCACAGGCTGAGGAATTTCAGGTTCTTCTTCAGTGACAGCCTGGGTCTTCAATTCTACATTTACATTTTCATCAAAGACTGTGGCTGGAATTTCTTCATGGATGATCGATGTGGCATGAGGTTCATCAGATCCCATTTGAACTTCAGTGTTGACAGGGGACTGAGGAATTTGTTGTAGTGGTGTGAACATAGGAGAGTTGGGGTGCTAACTTTCCCACAAGTCATCATTCAGCACCGGTGTTGTACACCTAATGTCCACATCTTCATCTTCACTCTTTTCCTCAACGTCGGCCTCTTTAGCTGTGAACTAGGGCATGGGCGATGAGACAATTGGGGTTGAAGGGATTGCATCCGCTTCAATTTCTTCATCCAACTGCTCTGAAGAAGCAGCAGAGGGAATGTCATCATCAGATTCACTTGGAATCACATATTATTCATCAAAAGGAACAATGTCCTTTGATGGCATGGATGAGACAGGAATAGCATCAATTGGGTTGTCAAATAAACTAGTCAGCGGCTTCATCTTCTTCTGAGTTGAAGAATCTGATGAAGTTGATGCTTTCCTTTTCTTCACCGCTGCATGCTCTACAGCCTTGGTTTTCTTCAAATCTGATGCAGATGGAAGGATCGGAGTTGATGTAGGCGCAGGAGGAGCAGAGGAATTTGGTTCAAATTCTTCAGGCACAACTGATGCAGTTGCCCTGACTTCTTCAGTTTCTTCAGGCGCAACACTAGTGGTTGCCCTGGCAATTTCTTCAGCGGCTGGAATGCAGTCATCAGCCCTGGTACTCTGAGTTTCTTCAGCAGCCTGATTGTCATAGCGGTGCTGGCATTTCCTTCAGTCGACTGAGCAGATGCCTCAGCCTGAGGATTTTTTTGTTGCGTTGGGGCTGCAACATTGGAAGTGAACTTTTCAGACAAATTCACAAACCTGACTTTGGCTCCAAGCCAGTCAACATAGTAGCAATCAAATTCATCACTCAATTGCTTGATCTCAGCTTGCAAGGCAACGAGTTCTTCAGGGGAAAGCTTCAGAACATTTTGCTTCAGAAAGCGTTGTTTCTTGTACTGCGCTTTCTTCACTCTTCTTCCTTGTTCAAATTTCCATTTCTCATCCTTAATGAAGGCAGTCAAAACATGAGTTTGACCAGGAGTGAGGTTCATCTCCGGCAAAGATGTGTTGGGGTCCTTGTGCCATAGGTCGATGAAGTCTAGGATCAACTTCGGATCCAGAATCATTGGCACATTGCTGCCTTTGGCTCTAGCGGCCTTGACCTGCCTGTCTCTGATGATTTCGGCAAGTTCATCATCATCAGCTTCGTCTTCATCAGACGGTACTTGAAAGGCGACCTGCTTCTTGTGAGGACTTGGGCGAGAGCCTCGTCCAGCAGTGGCCTTTTTCTTCAGCAGAGAGGGGCCAGTTGATGAATTTGGTGCAGCTGAGGAACTAGCAGAAGCTCCTGAGGCAATACAGATGCCTGTTGTCCTTTGGCACGTGGCGAGATGCACAGGTGCAGAGGATTTGGTCGGAGCAGCTGAGGACTTTGGCGGAGGAGCTGGAGACTTTGGAGGAGCTGGAGCAGCTTGAAGAGTTGGCCGTGAGGGCTTTGAAGAATCTAGCTGTGAGGGCATTGAGGGTGAAGCACTTGGCTTATGAGCAGGCTTCTTAGCCATGGCCTTCTTCGGCTTGCTTGCAGAGGCCTCAGCAGTGGTAGCAGTAGCAGCAGCAGAGTCTTCATTAAATTTCCTCATTGCTTCTTTTGCATGTTTGGCCAGTTTGGCCTGGTGCTTGGCCCATTCTTCAGGATAGTCCTCACCGCGCTTGAGTCTGGTGGGATCAGCTACTTGGCCAGGTGCCAATGGAGGTCTTGAGCATGGAGGGGTAATAGCGAATTTCTTCATGTATTTGGGAGTAACATATATGTACTCCCTCCACTCTCTTGCCCATCTCCTCTCAATCTTTTGAGTGCGCACCTTGCACTGATTTTTGTCCTCCTCAGGGGGTGTGCAGTACCCAGCATAAATGTCATCAGGGATTTCAAACGCTGTGTTGACCTCAGGCCTCTTTCCTCCCTTCTGTGGCTTCTTACCGTCAGCCATTTTCTTTAGATGAGGAATATGAACAACTGAATTTTCTGAAGAGGTGTGCAACTTTTCTTCAAGGAACGCTGCAAATGAGTTAAGTTGATGAGAACCTAGTGATTCAGCAGCGGACATGTGTACCTGTGTATAGTTGCGAGGAATTTGGAGAGGTCATATGCGTTCTCAGAGGTTTTTCAAAAAGAACAAGTTTGAGGAATTTGACCAGATGAGTCTTGAAGAATTTCACTAAGCGTTCTTTGTCTTAGATTCCAGAGTTGTACAGATCAAAAATCCACACAATTGAGGAATCTTGAAGAAAAATATTGCTTAGGGAAACGGATCAAGAACAGATGACATGTGAGGTGTTTTAGTGTGTGAGGATTTGAAGAAAAACACCTTTGAAGATTTTGTAGAAATCATTCAAATCAAAGAGGGCAGTAAAAGTAGCTTTTAATTACCCTTGAAGAAGAACACGACGAACTGGGAAGTGTAGAAGTGAAGTTCGTCAGTTTAGATCTTCCACGCCCTAACTCGGCAGAGGAAGACAGCTACAGCGGCGGCGGAGTGAAGAAATCCGCAGCCGGCGCGAGTACGACGGCAACGAGGTCGAGGCAGTGAAGCTCTTCCTCACTGGTGACGATGAAGCAGCGGCGGCGCTAGGGTTTGAGAAGCTCGAGCGGGAGAGAGTTCGAGTGGAGTAAAAGTGAAGTGAGGAAGGGGAGGGGTATATATAGCCGCGGTGAAAAACTGTTCGCCTGAAGAAATTGGACGAATGTGTCCCTAATCCTTCTCATTCGCTTGACATGTGTCACCCACGTACTGAGAGGTGGCGATCATGTGAGATCGTGGGTGAATAGATAAGTATTTTCGTGAGATGTGGAACGGTTTGAGCGACAAAGCCGAAAATTTAGATAAGATAAGTTAAAAGTTCCGTTCGCAGATTCTTCAGCTGACAAGGACACAGTGAAGATTTTGAACGGGATTCAAATAGAACGCACATGAAGAATTTGTGAATAGATTGGGTTGACTTTAGCATAGAGGGGGAAGGGTCCGATCACATTCACTTAGCAGAAAAGCAACTTGAAGAAATAGCAATAAGTGAATGTTGTAGAGGACATAAACTCTCTCTCTCTCTCACACACACAAACACACACACACACACACACACACACACATATATATATATATATATATATATATATATATATATATAAATATCCAATGAAGAAAAACTCAAGTTGAAGATTTTCAACTTTTGGTGGTGGCGTGACCCACCATATAAGAATGATGATTTCAGACACCGCGTACAATTGTCGTAGGGCTCTGAGAATCAAATTCTTCGTTAATTTCTTCACACTTACAGTGTTAGTCTTCATTGATTGAAGAAAAATGTTTCTTCATGTGTTGCACATCTAAGTCATCAATTTTTGCATAAGTGCTAGGATGAGTGTCCTTTTCAAAGAACATTCGAAGATTCTAAGATATTTAGCTCACACCGCAACTTGCTAAATCTCTTCTCATCCAAGGGCTTTTTGAAGATATCGGCTAGCTGTTCTTCAGTCTTCACATGCTCAATAGAAATGTCGCCCTTCAACACATGATCACGAAGAAAATGATGACGAATCTGAATGTGCTTTTTCTCCGAGTGCTGAACTGGGTTGTGAGCAATCTTGATGGCACTCTCATTGTCACGGTAGAGAGGCACATTCTTCACCTTGACGCCGTAGTCCCTGAGAGTTTGCTTCATCCACAGCAACTGAGCACAGCAAGAACCAGCAGCAATGTACTCTTCTTCAGCAGTAGACAGTGATACGTAGTTCTGTTTCTTCGAGGACCAACAAACCAAAGATCGTCCGAGGAAATGGCATGTGCCAGATGTTGACTTGCAGTCCACACGATCACCAGCATAGTCAGAGTCTGAATATCCAATGAGATCAAAAGCCGAGCCCTTGGGATACCATAATCCAAGTGTTGGTGTGTGAGCTAGATATCAAAGAATATGCTTCACAACCTTATGGTGTAATTCCTTCGGTGTAGCTTGAAATCAGGCACACATGCAAACACTAAGCATAATGTCTGGCCTAGATGCACATAAATACAATAAAGAGCCAATCATGGAGCGGTATACCTTTTGATCGAAGTCAATACCATTTTCATCAGTGCATAGATGGCCATTTGTGGGCATTGGAATTTTGACCCCTTTGCAATCTTGCATGCCGAATTTCCTCAGTACATCCTTGAGGTATTTCTCCTGAGATATGAATATGCCATTGCTTGTTGATTTAATTTGAAGACCTAAGAAGAATTTCAGTTCTCCCATCATAGACATTTGATATTCTTCACTCATCATATAGGCAAATTCATCATCGTAACGTTGGTCAAGACAGCCAAAGATAATATCATCAACATATATTTGGCACACAAAAATTCACCATCATAAGATTTCTTGAAAAGAGTTGGGTCAAGTGAACCGGGTTTGAAGCCTTTCTTCATGAGGAATTCCTTCAAAGTATCATACCATGCCCGAGGGGCCTGCTTGAGGCCATAGAGGGCCTTATTGAGTCTGAAGACTTTGTCAGGATTCTTTGGATCTTCAAAACCTGGGGGTTGAGCAACATATACTTCTTCCTCAAGCTTACCATTGAGGAATGCACTTTTCACATCCATTTGATATAAGGTGATATCATGATGGTTAGCATAAGCAAGTAATATGCGAATAGCCTCAAGTCCAGCAACAGGTGCAAAAGTTTCATCGAAATCAATTCCTTTAACTGTGTGTAGCCTTGAGCTACAAGCCGTGCCTTATTCCTCACAACAAGGCCATTTTCATATTGCTTGTTGCGGTAGATCCACTTTGTGCCAATGATATTGTGCTTGCGAGGATCTAGACGTTTGACCAGTTCCTAGACATTGTTGAGCTCGAACTGATGTAATTCGTCTTGCATAGCTTGAATCCACTCAGGCTCCAGAAATGCTTCATCTACCTTAGTGGGCTCTGTGATAAACACGAAAGCAAAGTGCCCACAAAAGTTAGATAAATGTGAAGCTTTTGAGCGTGTGAGAGGACTTGGTGCTTCAATGTCATCGATGATTCTCACAATTTTCACTTTGTTTGTAACGCAAGGATGAGCGGGTTGTCGTCGAGGAATTTGATCAGCATTTTCTTCAGCACCATTTTCTTCAGGTGCATCAGCTCGACGTTCTTCACGTTCTGGAATGATTTCTTCAACATATTCTTCGGTAGGAATGACATCCTCAGTAGCCTTGAACTTGATAGTTTCCTCAGGTGATTGTTCATTTAACATAGAAGGTAGGTGCTCTCTTTGCGAGCCATTAGTTTCATCGAACTGCACATCTATAGTTTCAACAACTTTGTGATGAACATTGTTGAAGACTCTGTAGGTGTGCGAGTCCTTTCTGTAACCAAGCATAAAACCTTCATGTGCTTTCGGTGCAAATTTAGAGTTGTGATGAGGATCTCTAATCCAACATTTAGCAACGAAGACTTTGAAATAACTCACATTGGGTTTCTTGTCAGTGAGGAGTTCATAAGCAGTCTTCTTGAAGAATTTGTGAAGATATACCCTGTTGATGATGTGGCAAGCAGAATCAATTACCTCAATCCGTAAAGCTTGTGAGGCTGTCTTGTATTCATCAAGCATAGTGCGAGCCATCTCAACAAGAGTCCTGTTCTTGCGCTCCACGACGCCATTTTGCTGAGGAGTATGAGGAGCAGATAACTCATGAGTAATACCAAGTTCATCAAGATAGTCATCAAGACCAGAATTCTTGACTCAGTTCCATTATCACTTCTGATGTGCTTGATCTTCACACCAAAGTTGGTTGAAGCCCTCGAGGAAAATCGTTTGAAGACTTCCTGCACCTCATGTTTGTAAGTGACAATATGTACCCATGTGTAACGAGAGTAATCATCAACAATAACAAAGCCATATAGAGATACATCATTTGTAACTGCAGAATAATGGTTAGGACCAAAGAGATCCATATGAAGCAATTCAAATGGTCGAGTGGTAGTCATGATTGTCTTTGCTGGATGTTTGGCCTTGGTCATCTTTCCAGCTTCATAGGCTCCGCATAAGTGATCCTTGAGGAATTTGACATTCTCAATGCCAATGACATGCTTCTTCTTTGCAAGCGTGTGCAAATTCCTCATGCCTGCATGACCAAGTCGTTGATGCCATAGCCAGCCTTCTGAAGCTTTTGCAAGTAGGCATACGGCTGGTTGTGGTTCTGTAGAGAAATCAACAATATACAAGTCTCCTCTCCTAAAGCCTTCGAAGACTTTGGAATGGTCAGCTTCCATGATGACAACACAATGATACTTGCCAAAGACAACAACCATATCAAGATCACAAAGCATTGAGACAGACATGAGGTTGTATCCTAAGGACTCGACAAGCATGCCTTTGTCCATCGCAACCTTACCTAGACCCAATACCTGACTTTTGCCTTTGTCAGCGAAGATGATATGCTTCAGATGCGATGGAGATAAGGGAGCATCCATCAATAGATTCCTGTCACCTGTCATGTGATTTGTACATCCACTATCGAGGACCCACTCATTGGCTTTGGGTTGATCATCCTGCAGATGAATTCGTGCAACTTACGAACTCATATACTTCATTAGTGAAGAATATGACATCAATTTCATCAGATCAAGTAATAGAGCAGATAAAGCAATATGAGGACGTGAGAAATGAAAGTTCATTTCTTCATGATTGGCCTGCGTCCTTTCAGGCAATTTCAGGTCTCCAGCAAATTCTTCAGACGTTTAAGCATGTCTGGAGACCTGACCCTGCATAAGAGATTAGTTCTTTTTCTTCACCACCCACATCTGAAGGGGTGGCGAAGAGTCCATCACTCTACGAGCTTCATACGAGAAAGGTGGCATAGAAGCCAGTCCACTTCGTTTCACATAAGAGGAGTTAGGGTAAGCTTATGAATAAGCAGAGAAATTCTTCGAGGACTTATGAACATAATGATTAGAAGAATAATGCTCATATTCATAACCTTTAGCTCTTTCCTGCGAAACAAAGGTGTTAGCACGATGATGATCATATGAGGACTTTGATCCTTTTGAGGAATTTGATCCACGTGAGGAATTTGGTCCATACGAGGACTTGGATGCATATGAAGAATTTGATCTGGGGTTCCTATTCTTCACAGGTGGTGTCATGAGGACATTCACCTGAATACTTTCAAGGCATATTTTGGGAACCCAAATTTTCTTCATAGGGGAACCGTTCCTGCAGTTAGTGCCAACATATCTAGCAAATACTTCACCATTCTGATTTTTGAACAGTTTATAGTTGGAGTCAAATGACTCATCGCCAGTAATGAGGAGAATCACATGTAAAGCCGGATAAAGTAGATGGATCTACTGGAGGTCCCTTTGCGGCAACCCATGAGGTTTTGGGGAACTGCTCAGGCTTCCAATATGTTCCATCGGCATTGAGTTTCCTCTCAAAGGGAATACCCTCTTTCCTAGGGTTCCTGTTGAGGATCTGCTTTTTAAGTACATCACAAAGAGTCTGATGCCCTTTGAGGCTTTTTAAATGCATGCCATGTACAATTCCTTCAGCCCTGCATCATCAGTGATACTAGCAATGTCCTCAGGTGAGGAATTAGTGATAGCAGAGACAGGTGAAGAATTTGTAGCATTTGAAGCATTTGTACATTCAGGTGAAGAATTAGCAGATTCACGTTCAATGCACTTCAAACTTGGAGGAGCAAATTCTTCCTGAGCAGCGCTGATTTGTTGAGCAAGTAATGAATCGCGCTCCTTCTAAAGATCTTCATAACTCACCCTTAGCTTTTCAAGATCTTGCTTTCTTTGAAGAAATTCATAAGAAAGCTTCTCATGATCAGATAAGAGAGTGTTATGATGACCTTGAAGGTTGTCAAACTTAGACCAAGTCTCTGAAGACTTTCAGCCAAAGCTTTCGACTGATCCATTTCTTCACCCAACATATCATCGCTCTTATTTAGCATGTATTGAACTTTTTCTAAAGCTCTTTGTTGTTTAGTGGCAAGGGAAGGAAGTTTACATAGCTGGGTCCAAATTCATCACCAGATTCATCATCACTGGATCCTAATAAAAACGATTCCATTCCTATTTTTAAAATTAGGAAACTAAAACAATAAAAAGGAAATCAAATCAATTCGGAATAAAGAGTTTTTATATACTAAAATTATCAGAAAAATAAAATGTAGATGATGAGCATTATTCCACCGCCAAAAAAATGTTTTTCGTAAAATCCCTAAAGGCTTTATTTCTTTTTGCAAATAATTTTTAAATAAAAACTTTGGTTTTTCTTGGCTCAAATATTTTCAAAAATGCACCTGATTTTGGAGGGTCATTTTCCTCCGCTCTTTCTTTCTTGCAAGAATTTATTTTTCTGTATTTCTCGGGGAAGAAAAATAGAGAAGCAAATGCAAATATTTGAAAGAATTAAATTGCAAAACTCCGCTCAAATTCTTTATAGTTGAAGAAGTCATGTCATCTTCTCTCATTGATTTTAATAGGATGAATTTGAATTTACCGGAGAAGGGAAAGTCATTTTATTCCCTCTCATTCAAAAGTTTTTGAAAAGGTTCAAATTTCACTCAAGTTTAATTCACTCAAGCAAACAAACAAACAGTTCAATTAATTATATTAACATTCCAAAATTTGGGATGTTACAAACCTACCACACTTAAAATGAATCTCGTCCTCGAGATTCAAGAGGCTAGCAAGAAAAGGTTAGGGGTTGGGGTCTTCTAGCAAATGTCTTGGTCGAGAAAAGGTCGTGGGTGCTACCACACTTAAAAACAAGGTCATGGTTCCAATAACCTCGAGATATTTCCTCTGGAGGGCTGACAATGTATGTCTCTTCACATATCTTACAATAGCTCCTTCATTAAAGCTCTTCCGTCGGAAGCATAGAGTTTTCCTCAAAAGCTTGGGTCGGTTCGTCAAAGTTGAAGTTCGTCCGAGACCGGATCTTCTTAGTCGATGGGTGCATGGTCCATTCTAAACAACTATCGAAACACTCATGGTGGTCTACCATTAATGGTTTCTCCTGCAGAGAACGGGTCAGGTTGAACTTCACCGTATATCCTACGATTGGCAACGGTTGCTGTAAAGGGTTCCATCGTACTACCATTCTATGGTTTTATGGCTTATCGTGTCGACACTCTTCTAAGGTTTTCGAGGCTCTCTGATTTTCCATCAACATATGATAGTTCATGATAGAAGTCTTCGGTATGGGGCCAATCCATCCCGTACTTGAATCATTACCACATACGTAAATATCGAATCACGTATTCTAACACTTGGGCATACTCACAAGCATTGCAGAATTTCTCTTGTTGACGAACTGGGTTCGAGTAAATCCATGGTTTCTGCAAGCCAAACAAAACATCTATCGTTACTTCACCACTCTCAGGTTTTTTTGCGTAACCTCCTACGAAACGTATGCTGATTGGATCACTGTTTCTTCCAAATTTATTCCTTTATCAAGGTTACAACGGTTCCTTCTCAAAATCCACGGGCACATGGGTTATGGCCCACTTCAACACTAGTGCAGCTTTAACTCATCTTTGGAGTAACTCTCTTGTTACACCTCCTTTAAATCCAATAGTACTGCTGTTTCTTCATACCATCATATCAAAAACAAAACTCCAACTTATTTTGTCCAAGCTTCCTCCTATGGACCGTCATGAGTAACACATTTCTTTCTTCATTGATCATGTGGCTTTATAGAGTACTATGACCAAAAGAAGTGCACAAGTTCATAAAATCTCATCAATCTTTCATTACATCCTTAACCATTTTCAGTAAATCCAAATTCCAAAAGTACTTTGTTACAAATGCTGCCACCCACATGGTTTGGTATGGTGGACATTACTTCCAACTCTATTTATTTATCCTCCTTGAGGATTCTTCATCCCACCGAAATGTGTGATATGAGCCTTGAAATCTTCAATCTTCTGTTTCATCATGGTGGTCTTGAGCTTCATTACCATCATCTCTCGCACGCATTTCGCGTAGGTATTCCCGAGTATAACGGAGTCTTGCTTCAAGTATTTCTCCGATCTGGCGTATGGCTTCCATGGCTGCTTCACGAACAGCATCGAAGAAAGTTGCTTGTGGCACACGTGAGATGAAAAGTAATGCCCCATCCTCTTTGGGCAAACTCCTTTCAAATGGTGGAGGTGTACCTCCACATACCAAAGTTCCACTCCCTTTTGCATGAAAGGGTAGCCTTTGTAGACCCATCTCCTTCAAGGTGAATATGCTTCATCATGTCCTTCAGGATCTTCGTAATCGTGATCACTTGTCGTGGTCATGATCGTTTCAGGCCCTTAAGGAAAGACTCATAAAGGGTTGTCATCTGCATGTGTAGGATAAGAGAGGTGCTCGTAACAAGGGATGTATCTCCATGGGGAATTTGCAACCTGTCTCGAGAAAAGTTTGGTGTTCAGCTTGTCCATGGGTTCAAGATTTCGGGTCCGTTGAGATAGAAAGAGAAAAGCAATTACCCACTCATCAACAAAATTATCGTTTGTAATGGGCCGTTCTACTATGGTTTCGCTTTCTAGGTCCTCATTTCTTCAGTCTTCAATGCTCGGGAGTTTCCAATTCCTCGCCTAGGTGTTTCTCCTCACAATGAGGGCATCCATCCTTGTGTTCCTCCCTGGTGTGTCCTATTCCTCCACAAATCTTGGAGGCATAAGGTTTCTTCTTCGGTTATCATGGTGCCTCCGGATGAGATGTGATCCCAACAGGTCTTCTTGAATTCCTCCCAAGTCTTTGCTCCATTCCATCCTCAGATAGCTTGATGCATCTGCCACCATGTTGCAGCACTTCCTTCAAAGTAATCAAGAGCGTCACGATACTTCATTCTTCCTTGAAACCAAATTGCTCCCGAAGTTATTCTCCATGTTACGAATCCATAGCTCTTGCCTCCGGCTGGGTTTTCGGTCCAGAGAATATCAGTCCAACTTCAATCATCATCTATGGGGTCCAAAAGTTTTGGGATGAGATATGAGAGAGGTGGGGAGGATACACACAATACAAACAATAGTTTTTGAAGAAAGCGGGTTTTACTTTGTGGCTGTCGGAAAACATCAAACAAATGACAGCTCACAATTCATCGCATCTAACGTAGGTGTATAATATGGATTTGGTCCTCTAACGGTCAAATAATTCTTCCGATTCTTCAAGTAAATGCCGTCTTCAACTGGTGTAGCTTCAACTCTTCTAATGCATGGTCAAATCCTCTTTACTCGAAGAGGCCATCGGTTATCCGATATCTTGTCCTTCTTGGAGCGGCTTGATTGATTCTTCATGTGCTCAAAAGGGAAAAGGGTATATTCTAACTATTTGAGGTGAGAGTGTCTATTTGATAAAATCAGAAGAGATGAGAAGTAAGAGTCTTTTGAAAATAAAGTTTTAGAGATTTCTGTCCTAGGGCTTTCCGGTTTCTAGGGTCACGTCCTCACAGTCAACATGTGCTCGATACCATCTCTGTGGCGACCCGACCTCGACGGTCAAGCCTTCCGTGTTCTTTGTGCCATCCACGGATCAAGATGTCTTTGGCACACACAGTACATCAATGTATATATCAAAGTGCAATCACATGTATAATTAACGTAAAACTGATATATACCTCATAAGTCACAAATGAAACATATAGTCGGGTGTGGAGTCCCATCAACGCCATCGGCAGTTGAGTGTAGACCGTAACCACAGATCGTAACTCTTACTGTCGAGGAAATATCTGCAACATGATATGTTGCAGCCGTAGGTCAAGACATTGAATGTACCGCAAGATCACAACATGAGAAATCAGATGGTAAAACTATACTAAATGCAATTTGGCTAAGAGGCTCAGTATCTGAGTTTTGTTTGCATAAAAGCTGATTTTATTTTACCTACATCAAAAGAATAGAATGAAGTCTATACTATAGAGTTTCCTGTCATGACATGGTTCCGCCAACCGATGTCTCATAGCCCAAAATCATCATAAGTTGCCCACAATTAAGTTATCAATCCGGTGTTGAGAGTTCCGAGATAGATCCAAGTCCAGTAGGCTCAAATTGTTCGTGAATCGGGACACGGCTAATCGATTAGGTTTGAACCCTCTGCAGAGGTTTGTACACTTTACCCGCAAGATTCGATCCCTCTCTTTACATTCTCGCACTTCGTGGTGTTTGAGAACAAGATGACCGAAACATGGTCTTCCAAAGAGTTCCTCGACCACCGTCCGTACTCAACCCATCCTACCGTAGTTCTACATCTGCTAGTACCGTCCCAGCCAGAGTCACAACTAAGGTCAACCAAGCCAGAGCCCATAATGACTTGCGGTTGCACAGGTAAGCTTCCGGCATGAAGTATTCTTCCGTCTCTTTGGGTCTGGGTGAAGCTTTCCAAGATGTCATGGCGCTTCTCCATGCATCCCGGCCAACCACTGGTTTCTCCAGGTGCCCGTCACAAATCCTTCACCCAAAGAGTGTGTATTGAATTCTGTCTCGAGTCTTGAAGTCTTGAGGTCTTGAAGATGCAGTCCTTGCAGATTCCATCATGGAGTTGTCGTCATTGACGTAGAATCCTCCATTCTCACACCACTCCCGAGTACTCATACCAAACCCCGTCTACTATAGCGTAGCATTAAAATAAAATATCGTCCGGGCTTGGTAACAGGGGATGGGTTCCTACCTCATGCATACTACTCAACTACAAGGATTCAATAACACTACTGAGGGTGGTTGCAAAGATGTCACTAAATGCAATAAAACATAGGTATGAAAGCATGGTCAAAGTGAACTTGCCGGTAATACTTGATGAAGATAACAACGTCACGAAAATGACTTGGTAGAACTAATCGTCACTCCGTTGAAAATCTATATAGTCAAACATAGCATTCACATAAGCAAACATCCTAGCAAACAATTTTAGCACTCGAAATAACAATCAAAACAGCAAGGAAAATCGATAATAAAACTCAAACAAAATCAAAAGAAACTTCAAATAAAACTACAAAGAAAAACTACTAACGAAGATCTATGACTTTGCTACAAACATCTAATATAGTTTTGCCGTAAGTAAAAACTTAACAACAATTAAAATACTAAACTAATAAATTAACAGAAAATAAAATGTAAAATAACTAATTTAACAGAAAGTATTTTTTTCCATAAAATTTTATTTGCAAAAAGAAACAAATAAAAAGCTTTTATAAAACTCTAACTATGACCTATAGAAGGTTTCATACAAAACTAAGGAAAATAGATTTTTAAATAGAAATAAAATTTTTCCTGTTGTCTAACAGAAACACAACTAATTTTGGCAAAAGTGACAAAAGAAATAATTTAAAACTAATAAAAACAATAAAGAAAAAGCTAAAACAGAACTAATAATAAAACAGTACTGTTTTGCTAAAAACCTAATTTAAATTAATCTAGAAATAAAATACTAAATACTACTGGATAAACAAAGGTCCTAGAGACCAGGAGCAAAAAGAATTAATTAAAAACCTATTTTTAAACTCCCGGAATAAGCAAAACAAGCTTTAATTCAAATCTGATCTAACTCAATTTTTATAAATCCAAACATAGACAAATTATATATTTTTGGAAACTACAAGAAAATTGTTATATAACGCAAAAATAATCAGCATCATTTGAATTCTATATAAAAAGTTATAAGCTAAACAAGAACGGAACTAAATCTGTTACGGAAATAAAATCTGAAAACGAAAAAAAAACAACAAGGGAGTTACCTGTACGTGAGGCAGAGATGGCAGGAAGGAGACGGCGATGTGGAGGGCTGCTCCGGCGAGGGGGCGAGGTCGCCGGCGAGGGTGGGGTGGCGAAGGAGGGGGTCGACGCTTGGGGAGGTTCCAGGAGAGCTCCTGGTGAGCGTTTCTAGGCAGGAAAAGGAGGACGGTGGCGAGAAGGCTACGGGCAGGGGAGGCGTGGTGATGGGAAAAATGGAACGAGGAGAGGAGGGGGTTTTATAGGCGGTCTCGGGAGGCGCTGGGATGGAAAGACGAGGGAGATCGGGAAGGTGGAGATTCCTGTCTCCATGGATATGGAAAGCTTCTCAGAACGTGAGAGGAAACAGAGGAAGGAGATGATCTCTTGTTGGGCTAGAATAGGAAAGTGCTTAATGGGCCAGCAGGTTTTTCCTAATAAAACGATTCCATTCCTATTTTTAAAATTAGGAAACTAAAACAATAAAAAGGAAATCAAATCAATTCGGAATAAAGAGTTTTTATATACTAAAATTATCAGAAAAATAAAATGTAGATGATGAGCATTATTCCACTGCCAAAAAAAATGTTTTTCAGAAAATCCCTAAAGGCTTTATTTCTTTTTGCAAATAATTTTTTAAATAAAAACTTTGGTTTTTCTTGGCTCAAATATTTTCAAAAATGCCCCTGATTTTGGAGGGTCATTTTCCTCCGCTCTTTCTTGCTTGCAAGAATTTATTTTTCGGGTATTTCTCGGGAAGAAAAATAGAGAAGCAAGTGCAAATATTTGAAAGAATTAAATTGCAAAACTCCGTTCAAATTCTTTATAGTTGAAGAAGTCATGTCATCTTCTCTCATTGATTTTAATAGGATGAATTTGAATTTACGGAGAAGGGGAAAGTCATTTTATTCCCTCTCATTCAAAAGTTTTTGAAAAGGTTCAAATTTCACTCAAGTTTAATTCACTCAAGCAAACAAACAAACAGTTCAATTAATTATATTAACATTCCAAAATTTGGGATGTTACAGATGACCTTCATAGAACTCAGAGAGACGGTCCCAGATAAGCTTTGCATGATCGAGATGCATGATGTTCCTTAACTGATTTTGAGACAGACAGGAGCAGATGACGTCCTTTGCCATGAGGTTGAGAAGAGTGTACTTGCGAATGTCATCAGCTTCCGCCATCTTGCATAGATTGTTAAGACCAATCTCAGTGACGGTCCATAGCTCGCTGTTCATTGCCATGAGGCGCTTCTTCATCATGGCCTTCCACTTGGGATACTCTTGACCGTCAAATATGGGGCATGACATGGTCTTCATTCCTGTGGTCGACATAACTAAAACTCCAGGCGGTTAAACCAAAATCACACAGAACAAGGGAGTACCTTGCTCTGATACCAATTGAAAGTGCGTTATATCGACTAGAGGGGGGTGAATAGGCGATTTTTATGAATTCTTCACTGAGGAATTTCAGGGTGAGGAAATTCCTTAGTGAAGAACTACTTGCAGCGGAATAAGTACTCAGAGGTAAACATAACAGAACACAAGCATGGTCATCATGATGAAATAAAAACAAGCACCTAGTACAGAAAGCAAAAACAAAGGATAAAACAGGATGAAGACAAACAGACTGAAGAAATTGAATTGAGGAAATTCAGAAAGTCTTCAGTCAAAGTCTTCAAACAGATATGAACAAGCGCGCAACAACTGTAATGAGGAAATGAAAGAGTTGAGGAAATAGAACCAGTAGGCTTGGTGAAGACAATGATTTGGTAGACCAGTTCCAACTACTGTGACAGTTGTACGTCTGGTTGGAGCGGCTAGGTATTTAAACCTGAGGACACACAGTCCTCACCGTATTCTCCTTGAGCTAAGGTCACACAGACCTTGCCCAATCACTCGTGGTAAGTCTTCAGGTGACTTCCAAACCTTCACAAACTCGGTGACTCGGTGATCCACAATTTCCTCTTGGATGCTCTAGACCATGATGCCTAACCATCTGGAAGATGCACGGTCTTCAAAGGTAACAAGCGTCGGATCCATGTAGGATCAATCTCTTTAGTGATGCTCAATCACTTTGGGTTTGTAGGTGTTTGGGTTTGGGTTTCCTCACTTGATGATTTTCGCTCAAAGTCCTCGGAGGATGGGATGCTCTCAAATGACAAGTGTCAGTTTCTCTTGGAGCAGCCAACCAGCTAGTGGTTGTAGGGGGCGGCTATTTATAGCCAAGGGAGCATCCCGTCATGATAAGACATAAATGCCCTTCAATGATATGACAGTTAGGTGGGTAGATATTTTGTGACAGCTGGCGCGCAGCTCAGCAACGGTCGGATATTTGAGGCTCAAATTCCTCAGGGCTATCATGTTCCTCACTTGTAGGCAATCCGCACTGCCGAATTCCTAACTCCTCAGTCAGAACAAATTCCTCAGGGACCAGAGGAACTTTGTCTCTGTCACTGAAGAAATTGACTGAACTGTATGAGATTTCCAATGGCTTCACTCGAAGGGATTGGTAGGTGTAGGATTTTGAGTTGAGCATCACATGGAAATTTTTCCTTAGTATTTCCTCGACCCCCTTTAACAGTACGGTGTTTCCTATGACTCAAGAAAGAGAAAATGAAACTATAAAAACAAAAGTCTTTCACGCTTCATGTTCCTCGAATGAATGCCAAGTCTTCAAGGTCACGCCAATTTATTCACTTTCAAAGTCTGCAGAAAGTCTTCGGAAATCCAAAGTCTTAAGTCGAAGAACTTCGTTTTTAGTGGTCGACTTTCTCTGTAAATATCAAACTCCTCATAGACTTATATACATGTGTACACTCATAAACACATTATTCCCTTAACCTATAAGTCTTCAATACACCAAAATCACTAAGGGGCACTAGATGCACTTACATCTTACCCTTTCCCGCGTTATTCTTTTTGCCAAATTTATAAACATCAGACGAGTTGGATGAAACAACCGTCTGCAATTGGGGATGCAACAGACACGGTTCGCTCAGCCTACCCTTGTGCCACGCCCGTGCCCCCATCACTCACATCAGCGCAGTAGCTTGGGCTCCACGAGGCTTGCCTCCCGCTCTCTAAAATATCTACTACCTCGCAATCTCAAAAATATCTACCACCTGGAAGGTTTTTATGTTTGATAGCACACGAATAGTATGTGTGGACTGTGTGCTGTGTCTTTTACTCCCGCTCTACATCAATCCATTGATTCAAATTTTCAGTAGCCCCGGCATTTTACTCCCTCCTGTGCATCCCCCGCAATCTCAAAAATATATGCTCGCCATTGATCCAAATTTTCAGTAGCCCGACATTCTACTCCAGCCTAGTAAAAATTTCAGTTGCCATGGTATTTCCTCAAACACCACGTTGCCCCCCTCCACACACACCACACACACCCCAAAACCTCCCCTCACACAGACACACATCACCCTTCCCTTGCTCAAAACCATTGGCAGGTCGCCGCCATCGCCGCCGCCGCCTCCATCCTCAACCTCTGCCTGTGTGCAGGGGAGCTCGAGGAACCAATGGCCCAAAAGAGGTTTATCGCGGCCTTTTCGCCTGACACCGATGAGGTGGCCGCCTAGGTGTCCCCGTCGTCTTCCGCGGGCTCTTTATTGATCCATGTCACTGGTCGCCCGATCGGCCCGCCGCCGCGCCCCTACGCCGGTTCGAGGACTTCCCCGTCCTCACTCGGGCCCGGCCGCCGACGAGGTCCTACCTCGGGGTCCGGTAGCGGCGATAGGGGACGTGGGTCGCCGAGATTACGGATCAGAGACCCACAACCGCCGGTGAATCCGTAGATTCCATACGGCTAAGCTCGCGGCCATGGTGTACGACCGCTGGCAGGCCCACTACCACTGTCACAGATTTAACACGACAGATGTCCTAGCGAAAGGACTTAGTCGTGGAGCCATCACAACTAGGTTAGCTTAAAGGGGTTAACCGGGACAAAGGACACAGAGAGTTTATACTTGTTTAACCGCTCGTGGTGGAGGTAAAGGCCTACTCCATTTTTGGATTGCATTTCTTGGGTTTTGATTACCAGGGAGCGAATACGCTTGACCTAGTTCTCGATCTCTTATTTCTTGAGTTAACCCGTCGTCGGGTCACCCCTTTATATACGCAGGTTTATGCCCGGCGGCTTATAGAGTCCCGGCCGGCTCATACACAACGTGTCCGGCTCGGTGACTAACTATCCTTGCCTTACAATACAAGTTATACTTTATGGCGGTTCATCCTCTTGGGCCTCAAGTCGCCTCTGAGTCTTGGGCCGTCAATAGGCTCTTCATGATCCTCCATCTTCAATGTATAAGCCGTCAGTGGTATGACCCAGCCCCTCCTGGGCGGGTCATACCCAATAGTTATATCCCCAACATTAGGCCCCAGTTTGATTTGAACTTGTTCACATCAATCTCCAATACCTGAATTGTCAAAATTTTGCATCGTCCGTTTAATAAATTTTGTTGCAACCCGCCATGATGTCAGCTCACAGAATCTTCTTAACCCGCCATGACGTCATTTCGCATTAATTTCGCATGAGTCCCAGAACATCTTAACTTATCCTTATCTTAATGAACATCCCGAAAATCGAGGCATCTGCATAGCCACATGATGATTTCAGCCTCCTCGATTCCCACACATGCCTTGCATCCATCCTCTTATAAATAGGGTCGGGGGTCTTTTTCATTCTCCCACTCGCCTCCTTGTCTTCATCGTCCTCCTTCACAACACCGCACACGCGCTCGAGCTCCGCCGCCGTCGACCTCCGTCCGCTGAGTCAACTCAGGCCGCTGCATCACCTTGACTGGACCAGATAATGCCGGCGTGCGACCGCTGCCCATCAACATCCGTAAGTTTTATCTCCCCAAACCTTAGATCTGCATTAGGGGTTTCCTTGTTCCTCGGTGTTCTTCGCCGTTCTTCGTTTTCTCCTTTAGCTCAACTAGCTTTTTGATATGAATAGGGTATGAAACTTGTGCAGTAGTAGTTTTGCATTCGTCTTTATCATCAGAATACCTTCTCTCCATAGAAAATCTCATCGGAGAACATGAACTTTTCTGCTGCCGCCACCTTAGGTTTATAATTTACCTCATTTTCCGAACAGCCGTCGATCCAAAATTATAGCTCCAGTCAGTAAAATCTGTTCGTCCGTTACTTAGCAGAATTTTTCATTGATAGATTTGAAGCACCATAATTACCATGGCGGCTTATACCATAAACCGTGACCCGCCATACAACATTAGGCCCCATTTAAGCCGCCATCATACGCCTCATAACTTGAATAATCCGGCAATATCATTCCGGCTTAACCATGCTTGCTTATTCATCCTCATAATTCGGTTCTCTGGTTTTAAAATTTACTTCATTTTCTGAACTGCTGTAATTTCATAGCCATTAGCTCTTCACGGTGATTTAAACAATAATGTGTAACCCACCAGGTGCCTGCCGGTTCACTCACGTCTTGAATCATGACTAAGACAGTTACGTCATGCAACTGGGTCCCGTCCATCGTCAAAGACGAAATGCTTCAAGAATATGTCAAAATCGGCTTTTTACCAGCAAAAACTGTCATTCACTGGCGTGCTCCAAAGCCAGGTGAAGTCAGACCTCAGTCGCAGGAGAAAGCGATCATTGTTTTCACTGATCACATGAACCGGGTTTTCTCACCGCCCGGGTCGAAATTCTTTCATGACGTTCTGCATTTCTTTCAACTTCGTCCTCAAGACATCAGACCCAACTCCGTATCAAATATCTGCAATTTCCAAGTCTTTTGTGAAGTATATCTTCAAGAGGAACCCAGTGTCGAACTCTTCAGAGAGTATTTTTATTTGAACCACCAAAATGAATTTACTGATGGACCCAACTTAGAACTTGGCAGAATCTCCATTAAGTGGCGAAGAGACGCCATCTTTCCTTATGCTCAGCTTCCAAGCCATCCCAAGGACTGGAATCAGACCTGGTTCCATTGCCAGCATACTTCTCATGTTGACGAGAATCACTTGTCGGGTTTCCGTGAACAACGGCTCAGCCCAAGGCACCCTCTCCCCGAACGGCTCACCACTGTTGAAAGAGCCAAACTTATGCCTACCTTCTCAAAGGTTAGAGATTTATTGGCCAATGGATTGACTGGTGTCGACCTGCTCCGTTGCTGGGTGGCTTGGAGGATCATACCTTTGAGCCACCAGCCCGGTTTAATGTGCACATATAATGGTGATGCCAAAGATCCGCTACGCTACAGCTCAACACGTTTGACTGATAAAGCAATTAATGATATGACAAAAACCCTTCTCAACGAAAGCTTGGAGAGCTACAACAAAGTGGGGCTGAATCCCTTCTACACACTCAACCTGGCACCGGATGTAAGTCTATCCGGTTCATCTAGTTCACTTGATTGTTCATATAACTTTGCAAATCTCTAGCCTTTATTGTAATTTTTGCAGGCTGCGTCCGCCTTTTGGAAAAGGAAGTATGATGAAAAAGCCGCCAAGAAAACCAGGGCTAAGAATAAATCCTTGAAGAACAATAAGAAGAAATTGACTGCATCTGATATGCTGAAAATGGATGAAGATGATGAGTCGAAGGTAGACCTTGATTCCCTTGGCTCTTTTTTTCGACTATCTTATTGACACTGATTGCTATCAGGATTACGCAGAAACCAGCCATGCAGGTGATGAAGAGGTAACTATTATTTCCTCCGACTCAGAGCCTTTCCAAGACAGAAAAATCGACAAGTGATTCAGAAAGTAAGATTTTCTCACCCTTTAGCTCACTTGGATCCAAACTTTATTTTGAAGCAACAACAGCACGAGAACTGACGTAGAACTTGGAGCAGTGCAGGCGGAGTCTTTCCTCCGTTTTACCTAACACACCAACCCCACACAAACGCCGGAATGAGGTGCTTCAGAATTCCAACTCTCTTTATCCCAAGGCAGGTCTTATTCGTCAACCACTTAATCCTTCTGACTCAAATTATCAGGGGACTTCTCAGTCTTGTTCTGGCGATTCATCTTAGACTCAGCTTCCGGCTTTCAAGACCGCCCCTGGGTAAAAACTTTATCTTTGTTTTTTCACATCTCTGCACATATACTAACTTTTTCAATCCTCTTGTAGTGGAATAGCAAAGCCTAGCAAAAAGGCAAAAATAAACAAGCCAGCCGAAGACCCCAAGACTCATGAACCGAAAAAACAAGCACCAATATCTGAAGCCTCCATGCAACGCTCAGAGGAACTTGCTGATGACCCACCACCATAGAATCCTGGTGCCTCCACTGAACATACAATTGTCGATCCTTTGGGTGCTGAACCGCCAAGCCCAATCAAGCCTTCAGAACCAAATACTGAAGAGGTTCTTATCACTGGCACTGGTTTTCGAGAACCAGGGAATCCCACTGCCCTGGAGCAACACTCTGCCAAAGAAGAATTGATCGAGAAATGCAAAGTCAAATTTGACATGGCCAATTATTCTCATCTGAGCATCAGTGAAGTACTCTCTGGTTATCTCAGTCAAGTGCACACTAGCCGCGATCTGGAGATTGACATGGTCAAACACATGCACCAGAAATATGAGGTATCAACTTCTGCCTTGTCTATAAGATATATTCCTTCACCCCCCAAGTCTACTGAATATGATAGAATTGAATATACTGTAGACTTTTAGATAGCCTTTAGATATGTATCAAAATCAAAACCTGTAGCCCCCAAGGGCCAGCTTAAACTTATGAAGTCAAGCCGGGACTCACAGATAACAAGGATCAACTTTGCAGCTGTAGCTCCCAAGGGCCGGTTTAATCGTCGTGAATAAACTAAGACTTATCACTGTCACTGCTTAATAAAGAAACTTTCTGCACCCATTAGCCCCCAAGTGCCAAGTGATATTGCTTGCAAAGGGGTTGGGACTTTTCTTTGTATAGAACTATAGAATAACTGTGAATATTTGTTTCAATCTTCTACATGCAGGAAGCCTCCATCCAATTTCAATCTCAGTTGACCGATTTAAAAACCCGGCTTGAATCACAAGAAGCTGAGACCCGGAAGGATGACTCCTAATTCAAGTTTAGCTTGGATGAAACGGAGAAGCTTAAAACTAGGTTTAATATTGAGAAAGCCACCTGGGCTGAAGAAAAGGCTGCCCTGATACAGAGGGCTGAAAAGGTTGAAGCCTCTTTGGTAGAGGTCATCACCGAGCTTAGCGGATTGAAACGTCATGTAACACAGATGACTACCGCTATCTTTGGTAAGTAATACTGAAATATCATGATCAAATGTGATTTTTGATGCTGTAAACTGCCTGATGATTTACTCGCATATTGCATTGAACAGGCCCCAGGAGCAACAATCTTGGCCAAGAAATGCTGATCAAGCTCAAGGTGGTTTATACCTTGGTCGAGCAACTATACACGGGTGCTCAGTGCACAATAGCCACCATCTCACCAACCAATCAAGAGCCATTCCTTCTCAGTGATGTATTAAGTAAACATTCTATCCTTCCCGCAAGAATTGACGAAATTAAACGGTCGGCTGCATGAGTCGGTGCCATTACGGCTCTAAGTCGGGCTAAGGTGTGGCAGACAGAGCTAGATCCGGCCGAGCTGAACACTGGTTGCCCCAGCGTCAAGGAGGACGGGTCTGCCTTTGATAAGAAGGATTTTGCTGCTTGTGTGAAAGAGATGCATCCACTGGCAAGCCTCATTGCAGAGGAGATAGATCTGTCAAAATATCAGGCGGCTTATACGGCGTACAATCAGAAAATGCCAACGCCGGCTTATAAAATTGTGGACCTCATCCCTCCAATCCGTAAGCATACTTTTGCCCCTGAAATCGATCGGTTTGAGCTTATTGATGATGAAGCTGAATGTTAAGCCGTGACTGGCATCAATTGGTCATCTCCTAACTTCCAAACGATGGAGGAAAAAGAATAACCGACGCGGGATGGCCTGGAAGCCTCAAGCCGCCAAGACTAGGAGAACTGATGTGTTGGGCGGTTCATAATCTGCATCATCAGAGTTTGTCTGAAAAACATTCAATCATTTGGGCTCACGGAGCCGTGTAATAGGCTAGTTACACAATGCTCTGTCGTGCCATCGTGCACGTTTTATTTGCATAACACTGTCGTTCCATCATTTGAAGATCTGCTACTTATGCTCATAATAGCTTCAAATATGCAGACCATACTGATCATGTTTTCCTGCACATAAGCAAATAACAGGTGCCCTGGCGGTTTACCCTGTATGGGTCCACGATACCCATATAAAGACCACTGATGACTAAATAGTCCATAACCAGGGCCGGTTTATCAAAACCTCATATAACCGCAACAAAAAAAATATCATACATGTGATATTTGTTAATACTGTCGGCTTATCATATGTCGTGCAGTAAGGGTAACAACCCAAATACTGAGAGCCCAACGCCCTCTTCAATTTATTCATAGCGCCGGCTTATCACGCCATATGCAGCAAGGGGTACCATCCCAAAGCTTAGAGCACAACACTCTAAGCACATACTCATCATACACTGGCGACTTAAAGTTCAAAACCAGGTCGGGTTAATAAACACCAGATAGACTCAAATATGAACCATAAGGTGACATTGCCCTAATCAGTTTTCAACCATATATCAATTTGAATCTCAAAAATGTTCAAACCAAACATAAATCAGAAAAAAAACAAGGCATTCATAGGCTGCTAAGCCTCAATGTCAAGTGTTGTTCAAGGGCCGCACAGCCGCTGAGTTAAAACTTAATTCAAAGCCGTAAGCCGAACCTCACATGACCAATCGCCGTTTTAACTTTGACAAATTTACGGTCATTATAAGATTGATTGTCAAGAGTACGGCAAGTCATTCCAGGATTACCTGGTCGGAGTGGCAGGCAAACAAAGGCAGGATAACCCAGATTTTTGGTGAATACATCTGGCGTCTAAGCCTATTACAAGGGACAACAAAGCTCTGTTCAGTAATGGGAGCCCCCAAGTAATATTTCACTACAGGCGTATAAGCCGGATTAATAGGGTAGTCACAGCTATGCTCAATGAGCAGGAAGGCCCCAAGTATTTTGTAATCATGGCGTACAAGCCGGATCAAGAGGGTAGTCATAGCTATGCTCAATAAGCATGAAGCCCCCAAATGATCATATGAAGTGACAATAAAGACTCATATTCTCAGAAATGAAATGAGAGAGGCCCTGAATTATCAGGAATGCCAACTTTATTATATTCATCATAATATATACATTGACAAAGTATGTACATCACAAGAGCCGGTGGCGCAGGTGTAATAAGGCCAAAGATGAGCAATATTCCACGGCTGGCGGGTCTCCTCCTCCGACGTGCGTGAGTCCTTGTGGTCTCGAACATCGATAAGGTAGTATGAACCGTTGTTTAGATTTTTGCTGACCACAAAGGGCCCTTCCTAAGGTGGGGATAGCTTGTGCTTGTCAGTTTGATCCTGGATGATCCGGAGCACCAAATCTCCTTCTTGAAAGGTCCTGGTTTTAACCTGGAGGCTATGACAACGACGCAGATCTTGCAGGTAAATCGCCAAACGAGCCGTCGCATGGTCACACTCCTCATCCAGCAGGTCAAGAGCATCGTGACGTGCTTTTTCATTATCAGCTTCCACATAAACCGCCACACAGGGCAAGTCGTGACGGATGTCACTAGGGAGAACCGCCTCTGCTCTGTAAACCATGAATAAAGGCATATAACATGTAGATCTGTTAGGGGTAGTATTGATGCTCCATAACGTCGAGGGAAATTCCTCCACCCAACAACCCGGCATCCTCCGCAAAGGGACAATAAGCCGGGGCTTGATGCCTCTCAAAATTTCTTGATTGGCTCTTTCAGCTTCGCCATTGGAGGGGGGGGGGGGTGAGCCACCGATGATACATCAAGACGAGTATGCTCCTGTTAACAGAACTCTTTCATAGCACCCTTTGACAGATTAGTACCATTATCAGTTATAATGCTGTGAGATAGTCAAACCAAAAAATCACCTTTTTGATGAATTGAACTGATGTTGTCGCGTCACACTTACTGACTGGCTCTGCTTTGACCCACTTTGTGAATTTGTCAACCGCCACCAAAAGGTGGGTCTTTTTATCTTTGGATATTTTGAAAGGTCCAACCATATCCAGCCCCCAAACCGCAAACGGCCAAGTAATTGGAATCATCCTCAATTCTTGAGCCGGTACATGAGCTCATCTTGAGAATTCCTGACAACCATCACATTTACTGACCAAATCCTCTGCATCAGCATGAGCCGTCAGCCAATAAAATCCATGATGAAAAGGTTTGGCTACAAGAGACTTAGAGCCGGCATGATGACCACAATCTCCTTCATGAATCTCTCGTAGAATCTCACATCCTTCCTCAGGACAAACACAACGTTGAAACACCCCTGTGACACTGCAGCGGTGCAACTCTCCATTGACAATAGTCATTGACTTAGACCACTGGGTTATCTGCCCGGCCAAAGTTTCATCTTCAGGTAACTTACCCTGGGTCATACAATCCAAATATGGAACTGTCCAATCAGGAATAACATGAAGAGCCGCCACCAATTGCGCCGCCGGGTCAGGAATAGCAAGATCTTCCTCCGTAGGCAATTTAACTGAAGGGTTATGCAGAATATCAAGGAAAACATTAGGTGGCACCGGCTTACGCTGGGACCCTAACCGGCTCAAAGCATGAGCCACATTTTTTCTCTGATCAACATGTTCCACTTGAGAACCTTTGAAATGACCAGCAATAGCATCAACCTCGCGGCGGTAAGCCGCCATCAGTGGGTCCTTAGAATCCCAAGTGCCTGAAACTTGCTGAGCCACCAAATCTGAGTCACCAAAACACCTCACCCAGCTTAAATTCATCTCTTTAGCCATCCAAAGACCATGGAGAAAGGACACATACTCAGCTGCATTGTTAGTACAAGGGAACATCAACCTTAAAACATAACAAAATTTATCACCTCGTGGGGAAGTCAAAATAACTCTAGCCCCCGAGCCTTCCAACTGCGTGGATCCATCAAAGTGAATGGTCTAATATGTGCTATCCGACTTCTCCTCGAGCATCTGCAACTCAGTCCAGTCATTGATAAAATCCACAAGTGCTTGAGACTTGATGACTGTCCGAGGAATATACTTCAAACCATGAGGTCCAAGCTCAATGGCCCATTTGGCTACCCGACCTGTGGCCTCTCTATTTTGAATAATATCCCCCAAAGGGGCAGAACTGACCACAGTGATGGGATGACCAAAGAAACACTGCTTCAGCTTGCGACTAGCCATGAACACTCCATATACCAGTTTCTGCCAATGTGGATACCTCTGCTTGGATTCAATGGGGACCTCACTGATATAATAAACCGGCCGCTGAACTGGGTATTCCTTGCCTAATTCCTTCCTTTCTACAATAATTCTCATGCTGACAGCTCGTCTATTGGCGGCCACATATAACAACAAGGGCTCTTTATCGATAGGAGCAGCAAGGATCGGCCGCTCAGCCAATTGTTTCTTCAAGGCTTCAAATGCCTGATCAGCAGCCTCACTCCAGACAAAGTGATCTGTTTTCTTCATCATCTGGTACAGAGGGATAGCTTTTTCTCCCAACCGGCTTATGAACCGTCTTAAGGTCGCAATACGACCTGCCAGACGCTGAACCTCATTAATACACGCCGGTTCAGCTAAGGAAGTAATAGCCTTGATTTTCTTCGGGTTAGCTTCATTGCCTCTTTAGAAATCAAAAAAACCCAAAAGCTTCCCTGCTGGCACACCAAAAACACACTTAGCCAGGTTAAGCATCATCTTGCAGACCTGGAGATTGTCAAAGGTCTCTTTCAAATCATCATCAAGGTATCCTTCTTCCTGGATTTCACAACAATATCATCCACATAAGCATGAACATTGCGTCAAATCTAATCATGAAGGCAATTTTGAACACACCGCTGGTAAGTCGCGTGAGCACTCTTGAGCCCAAAGGGCATAGACACATAGCGGAAGTGATGCGGAGCATCCTATGATCATCCCCATGTACACTACGACTTCTCCCCAAGCCCCTAATGCCCACATGTTGAGACCTCAAGCATACGCCATTGGACACAAGGTGAACTCGCTCCTTTACAAATCTTCCATTTCCGCATGTAAGACATGGATGCTACCTCAAGCGCGGACCTTGTGCATACTCAGGTACATCCGAGGAGACCATGAAGAGCCTAAGGACCAAGACCATGATTTACTCACATCCGAGGAATCTTCCATTTCCTTTACGAATCTTCCATTACCGTGCATTGCCCTTTCTCACATTGAGAGTTGGTGCAAACTTCGCCGGTGCATCCAAACCCCGTGATATGATACGCTCTTTCACACATAAACCTCCTTATATCTTCCTCAAAATAGCCACCATACCTACCTATTATGGCATTTCCATAGCCATTCCGAGATATATTGCCATGCAACTTTCCACCATACCGTTTATCATGACACATCCATCACTGTCATATTGCTTAGCATGATCATGTAGTTGACATAGTATTTCTAGCAAAGCCACCGTTCATAATTCTTTCATACATGTCACTCTTGATTCATTGCATATCCCGGTACACCGCTGGAGGCATTCATATAGAGTCATACTATGTTCTACTATCGAGTTGTAATCATTGAGTTGTAAATAAATAGAAGTGTGATGATCATCATTTAATAGATCATTGTCCCCAAAAAAGGGAAGAAAGGCCAAAAAATAAAAAAAAGGCCCAAAAGAAGAAGAAAAAAGAAAGGGGCAATGCTACTATCCTTATTTCCACACTTGTGCTTCAAAGTAGCACCATAATCTTCATGATAGAGAGTCTCTTGTTTTTTCACTTTCATATACTAGTGGGAATTTTTCATTATAGAACTTGGCTTGTATATTCCAACAATGGGCCTCCTCAAGTGCCCTAGGTCTTCGTGAGCAAGAAAGTTGGATGCACACCCACTTAGTTTCTTTAGTTGAGCTTTCATACATTTATAGCTCTAGTGCATCCGTTGCATGGCAATCCCTACTCCTTGCATTAACATCAATCGATGGGCATCTCCATAGCCCATTGATTAGCCTCGTTGATGTGAGACCTTCTCCTTTTGTCTTCTCCACATAACCCCCATCATCATATTCTATTCCACCCATAGTGCTATTTCCATGGCTCACGCTCATGTATTGCGTGAAGGTTTATAAAGTTTGAGATTACTAAAGTATGAAACAATTGCTTGGCTTGTCATCGGGATTGTGCATGATGAGAGCATTCTTGTGTGATGAAAATGGAGCATGACTAAACTATATGATTTTGTAGGGATGAACTTTCTTTGGCCATGTTATTTTGAGAAGACATAATTTCTTAGTTAGTATGCTTGAAGTATTATTATTTTTATGTCAATATGAACTTTTGTCTTGAATCTCTCGGATCTGAATATCCATACCACAATTAAGAAGAATTACATTGAAATTATGCCAAGTAGCACTCCGCATCAAAAAATCTTTTTATCATTTACCTACTCGAGGACGAGCAGGAATTAAGCTTGGGATGCCTGATACGTCTCCAACGTATCTATCATTTTTTATTGCTCCATGCTATATTATCTACTGTTTTGGACCATATTGGGCTTCATTTTCCACTTTTATATTATTTTTGGGACTAACCTATTAACCGGAGGCCCGGCCCAGAATTGTTGTTTTTTGCCTATTTCGTAGTTTCAAGAAAGCGGAATATCAAACGGAGTCCAAACGGAATGAAACCTTCGGGAACGTGATTTTCTCACCGAATATGACCCAGGAGACTTTGACCCTACGCCAAGGAAGCTTCGAGGTGGGCACAAGGTAGGGGGGCACGCCCTCCCCACCCAGGCGCGCCCCTCACCCTCGTGGGGCCCATGAAGCTCCACCGACGTACTTCTTCCTCCTATATATACCTATGTACCCCCAAACGATCAGATATGGAGCCAAAAACCTAATTCCACCGCCGCAACCTTCTGTACCCACGAGATCGCATCTTGGGGCCTGTTAGGAGCTCACGAGGGGGCATCCACCACGGAGGGCTTCTGCATCATCACCATAGCCCCTCCGATGAAGTGTGAGTAGTTTACCTCAGACCTTCGGGTCCATAGTTAGTAGCTAGATGGCTTCTTCTCTCTTTTTGGATCTCAATACAGTGTTCTCCCCCTCTCTCGTGGAGATCTATTCGATGTAATCTTTGTTTTGCAGTGTGTTTGTTGAGACCGATGAATTTTGGGTTTATGATCAAGACTATCTATGAACAATATTGGAATCTTCTCTGAATTCTTTTATGTATGATTGGTTATCTTTGCAAGTCTCTTCGAATTATCAGTTTGGTTTGGCCTAATAGATTGGTGTTTCTTGCAATGGGAGAAGTGCTTAGCTTTGGGTTCAATCTTGCGGGGTCCTTTCCCAGTGACAGTAGGGGCAGCAAGGCACGTATTGTATTTTTGCCATTGAGGATAACAAGATGGGGTTTTTATCATATTGCATGAATTTATCCCTCTACATCATGTCATCTTGCTTAAGGCGTTACTCTATTTTCTTGAACTTAATACTCTAGATGCATCTTTGGATAGCGGTCGATGAGTGGAGTAATAGTAGTAGATGCAGGCAGGAGTCGGTCTACTTGTCTCGGACGTGATGCCTATATACATTATCATACCTAGATATTCTCATAACTATGCTCAATTCTGTCAATTGCTCAACAGTAATTCGTTCACCCAACGTAAAATACTTATGCTCTTGAGAGAAGCCACTAGTGAAATCTATGGTCCCCGGGTCTATCTTCATCATATTAATCTTCCATCACTTTATTATTGCTTTGCTTTTTATTTCGCTTTTTATTTTACTTTGCATCTTTATAACAAAAATACCAAAAATATTATCTATCATCTCTATCAGATCTCACTCTCGTAAGTGACCGTGAAGGGATTGACAACCCCTATTCGCGTTGGTTGCGAAGAGTTATTTGCTTTGTGTAGGTACGAGGGACTCGCGCGTAGCCTCCTACTGGATTGATACCTTTGGTTCTCAAAAACTGAGGGAAATACTTATGCTACTTTGCTGCATCATCCTTTCCTCTTCAAGGAAATCCAACGCAGTGCTCAAGAGGTAGCATTGCACTGGGAAAAACTCGATTCAGTGGCACCATGACCCGGTCAACGATATATTCAAGTTGAGTTATTAGCAGGTTCAACTTAACGTGAAAGTAACCGGTGTCATAACATGCCATGCAAGTGCAACACAAATATATGCATCATATATCATCGGAAATAACTGGGTCAACTATATACACACTAAGCACAAACATCAACAACTCATGACACTTCCCTGGTTATGATTAATCATCACTTTAAACAGAATCTTTACTTAACAAATTTTATCATTTTTCTCCTTCAAGAAAATAACTCAAAATAATTACTTCTTCATAACAAATATTACTTCTAGTTACTTAACCAACTTAGTTAGCTTTAAACTTTCTATAAACTAAGCATGTCACCTTAAACAAGAAAGCAACAGAATATACATAATATAATAGTGATTTAAATGCATGGATTAAATCATTCATTCAAGTTGAAAAGTCACAAATATTGTGATGGCACCATGGAAATGTTGCTGTGGCTTGCCTTAGTGCAAATGAGGTTCACAATCCTCCTGGTGATCCTCAAGACAAGCTTCACTTTCTGGAAATATTTATAAACACAAAAAGAAAACATCAAGAACCCTTCTGAAATTCACCAGAAAATCTAGACAGTAGAGAAAAATCTCATTTTTGGTGAGCTGCTAGATTTCTTCATAAAGAACACAATGCAGAAAGAATCAATTCATTTGGACTTATGGTTAAAAAGTTTTGGCTGTTTGAAGCTCTCTGGAAAAATGAAATTTGAATTTAAAGAAAAACAGAACTGGGGGGTGACGTCGAAGGCGTAAACCCCGCGGGCGCCACCACTCGTACCGCTTCGCGCGCGTACAGAGTGGCTGACTAGCGGGCCCCGCCAGTCAGGTGAGAGGGAGGGGGAAAGGGAAACAGAGGACGGTGCGGCTTCGCCGGAGCACACGCCGGAAGGAGAGCTCCTTGGCCAGAACGAGAGGGAGGGATTGAAAGAGAAGATGGAAGCGCACCCGCCCGTACTAGTAGATTCGCTAGGGGTGGTCGAACGGCGTCGGTAACAGCCTCTCCAGCGGCGACAGAAAGCAGAGGTTGCCGGAGATGAAGACGACGGCGACTAGAGCCGACACCAGGGGCTCCCACCGGGCGGAACGACACCACCGTGGCACGGCGGAGGCCCTGGAAGGGAGGCCCGAGCCTGGGAGGGGCTGGAGCCGTGGAGACGACCCGAGGAGATCGCCGGCGAGCTCGAGCTCGGGGAAGGCGGCCCGCGGCCTGCCTGGCCGGGCTACGGCTTTCTACGAGATCGTGGAGTGTGTGGGAGGAGTGGATTATTCTCGAGGGGGCTGGGGAGGGCTCCATTTATAGCCGAGCGTCGAGGGGGGATCGGGCTCCGCTGAAGGACACCTGGACACGGCGCTCGGCGACAAACGGTGTTAGTGATTGAGGGAGAAGGCGACGCAGCTCACGCGGGAACTGTTGGAGAGCGGAGACGAGCACAGGAGCAAGGGGGTGGCGACGAACACAGTGCACAGCGCACTATTGCGTTGGCCGGACCGCGCCCGTGCTCGCTGCGGCGAGCTCCAGCGTCGGCGAGCGCCAAGAGGGAGTTAATAAGATCGGGATGATGATTGTGGCGAGGTTTGGCAAGTTTAGGCAGTCGGGGAAGCGAGCACGCGATCAACAGAGGCTCGGGCGCGTCACAGAGCGCATCGGCTATATGCCAGCATGCCTGGACGAACGAGGTCACCACGTGAACTCTGACCTCAGGCCGACCTAAGCCCAAACTTCATGTCTGGCATGTAGTTCGTGGTACTTTTAGAAGTTACCACACTTTGGTTTGGACTCAGACGCAGTAGAATAGATTTCAACTTCCTGGTAAGTATCTGGTCAGTAACTTTGAGAGCTTACTGTGGTCAAACTACTGGGAGTTGGGAGCTGGGCTTTTTAGGTTAGCAATCATCTACTAAGGTGGTGATGCACAAGAAAAATCAGCCACAATGGATCTAGTAAAATGGTTGTTGCTGTAGAAACTACCATTTACATCGAAACAGAAAATATTTTACTGTAGCAAAAATATTCCAAAAGTGATGAAATATTTTTGCTCAGGAAGGTGCCCTAGGGTTCAAAGAATATTTGTGAATTTCCTCAGATTTTTGTGGGCAAGAAAAATTGGGGTTGCTTTGGAGCACATTGAGCTAGCTAGGATTTAAGAGAAGGAAAGGAATATTTTTCATTTAAGGAAAATATTCAAAATATTGTTTTGAGATGAACCAGATAGAAAATGATAGAGGAGAGGGAAATGAGACACTTGGGTGAAAGTCAAGGGGTACCCAAGTGTTTAAGTCCATATGAAAAGATTCAAAACTCCAGATTTCAAAACCAAATCAAATGAAAATCAGACAATGGGAAGAGGGCAAAAACCAGGCTGTCACAAACCTCCCCCACTTAGGATGAATCTCGTCCTCGAGATTCGGTTGCTTGGGAAAACCATTCTGGATAATGTGCCTTTAGAAATTCTTCTCGTTCCCAAGTCGATTCTGCCTCTGTGTGATGCTCCCACTAAACTTTGTAAAATTTCCTTGCTTTACTACGAGTGACCCTTTCCATCTGATCCAAAATTCTGACCGGTCTCTCTTCATATGTTAAATCCTTTGCCAACTCTATTTCAGTCATAGCAGTCTTCTTCTCGGGCGGCGATATGCATCGCCTCAACTGTGAAACATGAAACACATTGTGCACTTCCGACAATTCAGGGGGTAGTTCCAACTGATATGCAACACTACCCACTCTGGACATAACTGGAAATGGACCAATAAATCTGGGTGCCAACTTTCCACGAGTCTGGAATCTCTTGACTCCTTTCATAGGAGTGACTTGGAGATATACGTGTTCTCCGGGTTCAAAACAGATCTGTCGGTGCTTTGCATCATAATAACTCTTTTGTCGCGATTTGGCCAATTGCAATCTGTCTCGGATTTCCTTGACTTGCTTCTCAGCTTCCGTCATGAGATCCATTCCGAAAATACGGCTATCTCCAGTTTGAGACCAATTCAAAGGAGTGCGGCTCTTACGGCCATACAAAGCCTCATACAGTGACATCTTTAGACTGGTCTGGAAGCTGTTGTTATAAGAGAACTCGGCATACGGCAGGCAGTCTTCCCATTTAGGTCCTTGGGACAAAGCACAGGCTCGTAGCATATCTTCGAGTATTTGGTTTACCCGCTCAGTCTGTCCATCAGCCTGAGGATGATAAGCGGTACTATATTTTAGCACTATCCCCAAGGCTTGATGGAGACCTGACCAGAAAGCAGAGGTAAAAAGTCACCCTCGGTCAGAAGTGATTGTTCGGGGTACTCCATGCAGACTGACTATTCTGGATACATACAGTTGTGCAAGCTGATCTGCTCGATATGTGGTTCTGATTGGGATAAAGTGAGCCACCTTGGTTAAGGTGTCCACTATGACCCAGATTGCATCATTGCCTCGCTGAGTCTTCGGTAGCCCTGTGAAAAAATCCATGCAGACATCATCCCATTTCCATTGTGAAATTGGCAGTGGTTGGAGAAGTCCGGCTGGCTTCTGATGCTCTGCCTTCACCTTGTTGCATATGTCGCAACAGGCCACAAAATAGGCAATGTCTTTCTTCATTCCATCCCACCAGAATATTTGTCGCAGGTCTTCATACATTTTAGTACCTCCAGGGTGAATAGAATATGAAGATTCATGTGCTTCCGACAGGATTTTCTTCTTTAAATCCGCCTGACTGGGTACACAAATCCTTCCACGGAATCGGAGGGTACCAAATTGATCCTTTGAAAAATCTGAAGTCTGTCCGGCTACCATACTTTTGGACGTTTCTGCAGGATGGTGTCAGCTGGCTGGGCCTTGCGGATCTCTTCCTCAAGTATAGGTTCAACTTCCAAAATATTAGCAAGACCAGCATCAACTACGACCAGGTTGAGCTGAGCAATCTCCTCTTGAAGTTCAGGAGGAAAGGATTTCAATATGACATTTAGGCTGACAGGCTTTCGACTGAGTGCAACGGCAACCACGTTGGCCTTACCCGGGTGGTAATTTATTCCAAGATCATAATCCTTGACTAACTCAAGCCATCTTTGTTGACGGAGATGTAAATCTAGCTGAGTAAATATATACTTGAGACTTTTGTGGTCGGTAAAAATTTGGCACCTCTTCCCGATGAGGTAGTGTCTCCAATTTTTTAGAGCATGAACCACCGCGGCCAATTCCAGATCATGAGTAGGATAATTTCCCTCGTGGGGTCGTAGCTGTCACGATGCATATGCTACTACCTTGCCGTCTTGCACAAGTACGCATCCAAGACCTTGTCTGGATGCGTCGCAGTACACATCAAAGCTGCGGTAGATATCTGGAAAGAGTCAACACAGGTGCGGTCATCAGCCGTATCTTTAGCTCATTGAAACTTTTCTCACAGTCCTCAGTCTATTCAAACTTCTTATCCTTTTTGAGCAGCTCCGTCATGGGTTTAGCAATCTTGGAAAACCCTTCAATGAAACGACGGTAGTATCCGGGTAATCCAAGAAAACTCTGGATTTGTGATACGGTTGTGGGCGGCAACCAATCGAGCACATCCTTTACTTTGCTCGGGTCCATGGCTATACCTTCGGCGGATAGCACATGTCCAAGAAATCCAACTTGCTTGAGCCAAAACTCGCATTTACTGAATTTGGCGTAGAACTGATGGTCGCGGAGTCGTTGTAGCACTGCTCGGAGGTGTTCTTTGTGATCTTGTTCACTTTTTGAGTATATAAGTATGTCATTGATAAAGACTACCACAAATTTGTCGAGGAAGTCCATGAATACTTTGCTCATCATATGCATGAAGAAGGCAGGGGCATTGGTGAGACCAAAGGACATAATTGTATATTCATAAAGACTGTACCAAGTGGTGAATGCGGTCTTAGGAATATCTTCCTTTTTAATCTTGAGCTGATGATATCTTGTCCTTAAATCAATCTTGGGGAATACCTTGGCCCCACTGAGCTGATCAAACAAGTCATCAATCCTTGGCAGCGGATATTTATTTTTGATGGTGACATCATTCAGCTGACGGTAATCCACACACATGTGGAGGCTGCCATCCTTCTTATCCACGAAGATAGCAGGCGATCCCCATGGTGAGGAGCTGGGACAGATATATCCTTTCTGGAGCATTTCATCAGGCTGTTCTTTTAGCTCCACCAATTCGGATGAAGGCATCCGGTAATACTTCTTGTATAACGGTGCAGTTCCGGGCACAAGATCTATTGCAGACTCAAGCTCTCGATCTGGTGGCATGCCTGGTAGTTCTTCTGGAAATACATAGGGAAGCTCACTGACCACAGGAATTAATTCCAACTCACCAGCCATAACGGTGAAGACCATTTCTTTCTCGGGTATGCTTCTGCGAGCATAGAATTTGGTAGCCTGTCCTTTCTGACTGGTCAAAGTGACTTCTCGGATTGCACAATTTATGCATACTTGATATTGGGTCAACCAATTCATACCCAAGATAATATCCAACTTTACAGACTCAATGATTATCAATGAAGTTGGAAAACAGACTCCGTTGATATTGATTTCTAGATTACGGCAGACCAGATTGATCTTGATTAAGGATCCTGGGGTTTGTACCAGCATATTCTTGCCCAAAAGCGAAAAAGGAAATTTGTTTTGGGCAACCAAACTCCAAGAAATAAAAGAATGGGAAGCCCAGAGTCAAATAAAATTACGGCAGGTATGTTATTAACAGAAAACATACCAATGACGACTTCGGGGTTCTCTTGGGCTTCATCTGCGGAGAGGTGATGAACGTGCCCAGCGATGTTTTGCTGGTTCGGGCATGACTCCATAAAGTTGACTTGTGGCCTGATTAGTGCACTTGCCTTGCCGTTCTTGGGACACTGTCTGGCATAATGTCCGGTTTGCCCACAACTGAAGCAAGAATTGTTGCGCTGGCGCTCCTCGTGCACTGGGTTGGTCACGACATTCTTGACTTGGGTGGTGGTCTTGTTAAAATTCTGTTGCCAATTGGGCTTGTATTCCACCTGAGTCTGCTGCCAGGTACGAGCCTTTTGCACTAGTTGCCCTTCCTTCCTTGGCTCAAACTTGCGCTTGTGATCGTTATTGGCAGGCCTATTGTCCGATATGAGCTTGTGCTCCCTTTCATCAATGAAAGCTTTGTTTACCAGAGTTTGGAAATCTGGGAAATCAAACATACTAAGGGTACATCGGAGTTGCGGGTTCAATCCCCCAAGAAATCTATCAATCTTTCTTTCTTCGGTGGCCACGTCATAAAGGGAGTAGCGGCCCAGATGATCGAATTTTTGCAAATATTCACCCACAGACTGATTTCCTTGGAGGGGTGCCAGAAATTCACGCTATTTAACCTTCATAATTCCACTAGGAATATGATATTTCCGGAACTGATCCTTGAATTTTGCCCAAGTGATTTCTTCATCAGCAGGCCACATGGCTTTTGTATTTTCCCACCATATGGCAGTAACGCCTTCAAGATAATGAGTTGCAAATGGAACTTTATCATCTTATTCAGTACGAGCAATCTCAAGCTTCCTCTCAATGGTTCGCAACCAATCTTCTGCATCCAAGGGATCAATAACTTGACTGAAACTGGGAGGCTAATGAGGGAGTCCTAGACTAAGGGGTCCTCGGGCGTCCAGCCTGTTATCCATGGGCCGGACTGATGGGCTGTGAAGACATAAAGGCCGAAGACTGTACCCGTGTCCAGATTGGACTCTCCTTGGAGTGGAAGGCAAGCTTGGCGATCAACTATGAAGATTCCTTCTTATGTAACCGACTCAATGTAACCCTAGATCCCCCCGGTGTCTATATAAACCGGAGGGTGTAGTCCGTATAGCATATACTCATTGCCGTAATCATACAGGCTAGACTTCTAGGGTTTAGCCGTTACGATCTCGAGGTAGATCAACTCTTGTAACACTCATATTCATCAAGATCAATCAAGCAGGAAGTAGGGTATTATCTCCATAAAAGGGCCCGAACCTGGGTAAACATCGTGTCCCCTGTCTCCTGTTACCATCGATCCTAGACGCACAGTTCGGGACCCCCTACCTGAGATCCGCCGGTTTTGACACCGACATTGGTGCTTTCATTGAGGGTTCCACTGTGTCGTCGACAAAAGGTTCGATGGCACGCCTTGTCCTTAAAGACAACAACACCTCCGGGGGAGTCCTGGCCCCAGGCCAAACCCTTCGGCTGGGCGGCTTTACCATGATCGCCTGTTTGGCCATTGAGCCGACAATGACCTCCTGGGCCATCGAAAACCCCCTTCGCATCAACTCCGAGCACTCCAAGCAGATGGACCCGGCAGAGTTCTCGTCCTTTGGGAATCGCCACAGATTACGATCGGATCGGGCTTAAAACCGATCAAGGAGAAATCAAAACTCCACCGGTCACCCACCAGATAGCGGTAGTCGAAGAGCAGGACGGTGTGTCTTCTTCTATATCAAAGACGGACTATGTTCGGATCACCGATCAGGAAGAATCATACCCACCAGCGAAAGGACGCGACCAGCCCTCCGAACATAGAATCGGATGGCAGTCCTAAACAATCAGAAGATACTCCGGTGCCCAGACTGTTGAGTCTGGAAGGTCTTCGGACTCCGGACAATCGGTCGGGTCAGGGTTCGAATTTAATTCCACCCAACCCACCCGGACATAGACGCTCTTATGAGCATAAAACAACAGTCTCGGGAAACGGTCCACCACTTCTGGGCCAGATTCCTCCTTGTCAAAGACAAGGTAAAAGATTGCTGCGACGAGGACGCGATATCAGCATTCTGCAACAATTGCGCGGATGAAGGAATTCTCAACGCCATCAATCACCGCCACATACTGAAGGCTGACTTAGCAACTATCGTACAGAAGTACAGCCTGATGGAAAGCGCCTGGAGAACTCAGGCAGCTTGCTGGGAACCGTCGGTCCCAACTCAACTCCTCTTAAAGGCGAAGAGGGCGCACCCCCGTGGTACGCCAAGTCCAATAGTCAAGAAACATAAACCCATCATGTGGCACGACACCGTTCTGGAGGGATGGCTCGATGGCCCATGCAAAATACACATGACACTCGATGCCGTGGCAACCCACAGCCTTAGGGCATGTTGGATACTCCGGCAGGTAGCCAAGAGCGGTGAGGACATCCTTATCAAGAACACCCCAGAGCAACACCCTCCAGAAAACGACGACACCAAGTATTAACGGTCTTCGAGACATTCGCTTCAAACAACAAGCGCAAAAGGGCACTTCGCGACCTCGCCGAAGTCTGCCAAATTGCAACAATAAACCCTTGGAATGACACGACTATAACATTTAATGCCAGGGACGAACCGAGGTACAGGACAGTCCGAGTACCAGCCGCATTAGTCCTCAGTCCCATCATGGACGGGTTTCGACTGACTAAGGTCCTCATGGACGGCGGCAACGGACTAAACCTCATTTATGAGGATACACTCCATAAAATGGACATAGATAGGAGCTGCATCAAGCAAAGTAGCACAACCTTCTGAGAAATCATTCCCCGTCGGGAGGCGCGGTGCGTGCGAAAAATCACACTGGACGTAGTATTCGGCACGCCGGAGAATTATCGGTCCAAAGGAATCACTTTCCAAGTGGCCCCTTTCAGCAGCGGATACCACGCCTTGTTGGGGCGGGATTCTTTTACACGCTTCCAAGCTATACCTCATTACGGGTATATGAAGCTCAAAATGCCCGGACCAAACGGTATAATCACTCTCGTCTGTGATCCGGACATAACACTCCGTGCTGAAAACAAAACCGCATCCCTGGCCCTTGAGGCACTATCCAAAGCCCTCGCGGCCGAAGAATTAACCGTGTTGCACTCCACGGTGGACAGGGATGATGTGATCCTTGACAAACGCCCCAAATCCACCTCCTTCAAACCAGCAGAAGAAATAGTCAAATTTCAGGTCCACCCAACAGACCCCAAGAAGACAGCATCCATAGGAGCGCAACTGAACCCAATGTCGATGCTGCATTACGAGAGTTCCTGCGTGAAAACTGAGACATATTTTCCTAGCACCCTTCAGATATGCCAGGGATCCCACGCAAGCTAGCTGAACATAGCCTCAATATATTAAAGGGATTCAAACCGGTCAAGCAAACACTGCGATGCTTTTCCGAACCCAAGCAACAAGCCATGGGGGAGGAGCTGGCCAAGCTTATCGAAGCCGGATTCATTAGAGAAATCAAACATTCGGACTGGCTGGCAAACCTGGTGATGGTACCAAAGAAGGACAAATCCTGGCGCCTGTGTGTCGATTTCAAGGACCTCAACAAGGCTTGCCCTAAGGATCCCTTCCCCCTCCCCCGCATTGGTCAAATCATCAATGCCACCGCAGGACACGACTCACCGTGTTTCCTCGATGCATATTCTGGACACCATCAAATCAAAATGAAGGAGTCCGATCAAGCTGCAACAGCATTTATTACCCCATATGGGCCATTCTGCTTCAACACCATGCCCTTTGGGCTCAAGAACGCCGGCGCCACATACCAACGCATGATCCAAACATGCCTGGAGAAGAATATCGACAAGACAGTTGAAGCTTACATGGACGACGTCGTCATCAAAACTAGGCACATCGAAACACTAATAGACGACTTACGTCTTACATTCAACAACCTCAGTGCGTATGACATTAAGCTCAACCCGGAAAAATGTGTCTTCGGTGTCCCTACTGGAAAACTGCTGGGCTTCATCATTTCCAATAGAGGAATAGAAGCAAAGCCAGCTAAAATCTGAGCTCTGTCACAGTTGGCTACGCCAACAGACCTCAAACAAGTCCAGAAACTAGCTGGTTGCATGGTAGCATTAAGTCGCTTTATCTCCAGATTAGGAGAAAAGGCACTACCACTTTATCGCCTTTTACGGCGCACCGATAACTTCGAATGGACAGACGACGCGACTGCCGGACTGGAGGAAATTAAGGCCCTCCTAGCAAGCAACCCAATCCTGGCCGCACCAAACGCTGGCGAACCCATGTTGCTATACATATCGGCAACACATCAGGTGGTAAGTGCCATGCTCGTCGTCGAACAAGAGCAGGACGGACACAAATTCCAACTTCAAAAACTAGTATACTACGTACCTACTGTTCTCACAACATGCAAATCCCGGTACCCCCATTATCAAAAGATAGCATATGCGGTCTTCATGGCATCCGAAAAATACGACACTACTTCCAGGAGTGTTCAATCACGGTGGCCTCTGAAGTACCACTAAATGACATAATAAACAACCGCGATGCCACGGGCTGGATTGCCAAATGGGCTATCGAGCTACTTCCATTCGACATAACATACAAGCCCTGTCGAGCCATCAAATCCCAAGTACTGGCTGACTTTGTCGCCGAATGGACAGAGGCCGAACTCCCTAAAGAGTACGACACATATTCCAATTGGGTTATGTATTTTGACGGCTCCAAAATGTTGGCGGGGCTGGGAGCGGGCGTCGTGTTAACGTCCCCCACTGGAGATGTCGTCCAGTATGTACTCTAAATATTATACACAGACTCCAACAATGCAGCCGAATATGAGGCCTTATTGCACGGTCTTCGGATGGCCGTATCCATGGGCATACAACGCCTGGAGGTGCGCGGGAACTCAAACCTCGCAATATCTCAAATAAATGGAGACTTTGATGCCAAAGATCCAAAGATTGCAGCTTATCGCAGTGTCGTCTTACAAATGTCGGCTCGGTTCGAGGGGCTTGAATTTCATCACGTCGCCCGAGAAAGTAACCAGGCGGCGGACGTCCTTGCTCGCATTGGCGCTAAGCGTGACCCCGTCCCACCTAACATCTTCCTGGAATGGCTTTTTAAGCCATCTGTGGTGTGGCAAGGGGAGGGCGGCAACAACAGTCCAGATCCGAACACACCCGAGATTTTGAACACACCGATATCATCGGGGGCTCAGCCACCGAATTTACACCTTCGGCCCATCTCATTATGGCAGTCATTGCCCCATGGACCGAACCCTTCTTGGCCTACATTGATAGGAAGGGGCTTCCCGAAGACCAGGCCCGCTGCATTGTCCGGCGCTCGAAGGCCTACAAGGTTCACGACGGAGAGCTCTACAAGAAAAGTACTATCGGAGTACTTCAAAGATGTATCTCCGAGGAAGAGGGGCGGCAGCTTTTGGCGGAAATTCATGCTGGTCTATGCGCACACCACGCCGCAGCCCGGGCCCTTGTTAGCAAGGCCTTCCGTACAGGGTTTTATTGGCTGACGGCCCGAGCAGACACGCAGGACCTTGTCCAACGTTGTGGCGGATGCCAACTCTTCGCCAACCAAAGCCATATGCCCCCAACTGCCTTACAAACAATCCCCATTACTTGGCCTTTCATGGTCTGGGGACTGGACATGGTTGGACCCCTTAAAGGGGGAAGCCATGAGAAAAAATATCTGCTGGTCATGGTGGATAAATTCACCAAGTGGATAGAGGCTAAACCAGTCAAAACGGCCGAGTCCGGGCCGGTGATAACACTAATATCCGATGTTGTGCATCGTTACGGTGTCCCACACAACATCATCACCGACAACGGCTCCAATTTCACAGCCGATGAGGTAAAAATCTGGTGTGCTAATCTGGGCATTAAGCTCGATTACGCCTCTGTCTATCACCCACAAACAAACGGTCAAATCGAACGAGCCAATGGTCTTATTATGAGCGGCATCAAACCCAGACTAGTGCGGTCTTTGAAAGAATCTGACAAGCACTGGGTTGAGGAGCTCGACTCCGTACTATGGGGACTGCGCCCAACCGTACTACCGGATACAAACCTTTCTTCATGGTGTATGGCGCAGAGGCTGTGTTGCCCTGCGATATTATTCATGACTCACCTCGAGTGCGTATGTACAAAGAGAGAGAAGCCGAGCTAGATCAGCAGGACAGCCTAGATGCCTTGGAGGAGGAGCGCGACGTCGCCAAAGCCCGCTCAGCATTTTACCAACAGCAGGCTCGAAGATATCAAAGTAGAGAAGTATGAGCCAATACCTACAACAGTGGACAACTCGTTCTACGCGTGCCGGAGAAGAAAAAGGACAAACTCAAGCCCAAATGGGAGGGTCCGTTCATAATTGACGAAGTTCTCACCGGAGGGGCGTACCGTCTTCGCGATGCATCAGACAATCGACTCGAGCTGAACCCTTGGAATGCGGCCAGACTCCGAAGATTCTATGCCTAGCGCCGGACTCCATGTTCGTCTCCTTCTCCCCTGTAGTTTCCATTATTTTTTACTCTCTTTTTCGATTAATTTTTCTTCCTCGCTTTAAAGCTTTCGTATGGCCCGACCGCACACCCCTGACGCATACATCTTTAAACATGTACATCCACTATACCTGGGGGCTTCTTGGACAGAAGATTTTTATTATTATTCCTTGAGCATCAAGCTCCTCACATATGAGTTTTTCCATATGTACCTTTTCTTCGCCACTATATGCATCGATATGACTTAAGTTTTGGCCAAGCTGGGTTGCCTGGCTCCTGTGTTTATTTCCTACATTCCCGTTAGTTCGGCTAGGGCATAAAGGGAGCACCTCTGCGATTGTTACTGCCGGGTCATCCGGATGTGTACCTTGGACTGGGTGAAGCCGAAAGCTAGCGTTCTTAAGGGAATATTCGGTCGGTGAATTAAAGATGTTTTTTGCACTCACTCCATTGTGAAACCCCAGAAGCTATACACACTGTGATTTTCCCATCACAATTCGGACATGTACATTAAATGCATGCACACCAAGGGAAAGGAACCCTTAATGGAACTATTCTCTCTGGTAGATGTTTCTTACAATCTCAATGTAATATAACATAGCTAGCCGGATACAACTTGTTTGTTCAAGCAACTATGACCCCTACGCCTAGTTTTCCATGCATACCCCGGTCTATTCGGCCGCAACGGTATTCGGAAACACTCCGCACCTTCGGGTCCGGAGGTTGAAGCGAAAAGGTCTGCCATGACAAATGATATACAATTCAGCTAGAGTTCCACATGACGAGGAAAGTACATAGTCACTTGGACTCAAACACTTCTTCCTCTACACCGTCCAACAGGCAGTCTAACTTACAATCATGTTGGGAATATTTGGCGGCCACCTCTACTTGGTCATATACTAAACTAACGGGAATTTCTTCCCCATTTGACCCTAGCAGTCCAACCCGGGCCATGTGATTAGGATCCAGCTTGGTATATCGCGTTTTCACCATGGCCCAGACCTCTCGCGCACCCTCTCGGCAGGCCGATATCTTCCATAGTCGGATACGCCGCCGCGCTCCCTTGAACAGCTCTACAAGCTCCTCCATACTTTCGCATGGCCAGCCGAGCATGCTCGTGCACTTGCGACAGTCTTTGCAGCAGATCATTTGATGATCCGGACACCTCTTCAGGACGGCCTGTCAATATACCTGCAATCAAAATTATATCAGTTCCATTTATCTCCGAACTACTTTCAAAATAGTTCAGACACATACTGAATATACCGCCCCGCAACTTCCTGTTCTCCATCACGGAGTCGGCTAGCTGGGCTCGCACATCTTTCAACTCTTCGCCCAAGGCAGTGTTGGAATCCTGTAGCTTGTTTTTCTCCCCTCTGACCGAGGTCAGCACACGCTCACCTGCGGCGCATAGCCTTTTCGCCTATTTTTCCCCCTCTTGGGCAATCTTCAACTTCTCCTCAAGTTGATCGGGCGATCCTTTTATGCAATCAACAACAATATCAGTACAGTTGGTATACAATTATCGTTCCTTGATGGAGGGGAATGTTACCAGAAGACGCCTTCTTGAAGTTTTCCAGTTCGGTGGTAGCAGCATTTAGCTGCGCCTGATACTGCTCCAGCTCTTGGGCTAGCAGGCCATTCTTCTCTGTAAGGACCTGGTTATACAACAATCCCCAAATCAGTTGTACCAACTGCTTTCGTTCTCGGGGGCTACATGCATACGGTTATCCTTTTTTGGGACAAAGAAAACTTACTTGCACATCTGTCAAATATTGCTTCGTGGCTTTTCTAAGCCCGTCTCGAGCAGCTCGGATGTATGCGTCACCCGAGCTGAAGGCATTGAACGCCTCTTCTGAGAACTTGGGGTCCCATAAGACAGCCCTGCAGCACCGATGATTCATGGCGCTCTCTACTTCCGAGTTGGTGACGGACATATCTTCCGAACCCTCGGCCGAAGGACAGTCCGGCGTTGTCCCCACACCGGCCCCCGTCTCTCCGGTAGGATCTAAATCCCGGTTGTCGGGAGCACGACAGGCCGGGCCCTCGGACACAGATCGGTGAACCTTTTTCCTGTAACAAGTCAAATGCAAAAGTTACAGTTGGGTACGGCCGCTGAAAAACATATTTATAAATACATACCTCTTCGATGAAGGCCTGGCAGTGTCTTCACCGGCCTTCCTCTTTGAAGGCCTGCCCGGCATGGGAACCGATCTCTTCGGAATCGACAGACGCCTCCCCTGTGGAGCACGAGACAGTGCGATGGGTGAGGAAGAATAGGGGCACTCTTTTAGAGGAGGTGTCTCTTGATTACTTACGTGGGAAGCTGGAAGAAGACCAGGATAATCGGTGACGAAGGCCAAGCTCGCCTGGTAAAAATACCCTTCCGCGAGTACCACGAATATATCCGGGTCTTCTTCGAACCCAGGATCAAGCTCCCAGTCGTGGTTCTCCGGTTGTGGGGCAGGGCTATTAAGCCCCTCGGTTACCTTCCGCCAGTGTTGTTTCAAAATAGACGGATCCGGAATTCATTAAAGATGGCTGAGAAAGCGGAGTGAATAAAAGCAAAGGGGTTGGGACTTACCCAGCTGGGAGGGTTGTACATGGAGTACCCGTCTCTGCGATTGATGCGGAGAAATTCTTCTTCCTCCCCTTTAAACAGCTCGGCCAGTATCTTGGCTAGAGCGTCAGGGGTGTCCGGACCTTTTCGACCACAACGAGAGGCATCATCCTTCCCATTGTGGTGCCACATTGGGAGCCCTCTGTATTGAAGTGGCTAAACCCCTCGCACTATGGAGGTCGCCATTACCTCTACTATTGTAAAACCAGACTCGGCAAGCATCCTTATCTTGCCCAGGAGCTGACGAACCTCCACACTATCCTCCTCTTCAAGACTTCGGGGACGCCAGCTGTGACGTTTCTTCAATGGAACGCTTGCAAATTCTGGGAGACCCTTGCGAACTGGGTCGGGAAGAGCGACGTCTTCTATATAGAACCATTCAGAAGGCCATTCTTTAGATGCCTTCCTTGGTGTACCGGACAGGTATCCGGTACCGGCGACGCGCCATACTTCTACTCCGCCCACTTCAAATATTGACCCCTGGTGATTGCGCAGGACAAGACAGAACAACTTTCTCCATAATTCAAAATGGGCCTCAATGCCCAGGAACAGTTCGCACAAAGCGATGTATCGCACAATATGCAGAATGGAGGCAGGAGTAAAATTATGCAGCTGAAGGCCATAGTATTCCAGAAGCCCCCGAAGGAATGGATGGATTGGAAACCCAACGCCCCTTAGCAAATAAAGGACGAAACAAACTCGCTCCCCCCGGATGGATTGGGAAAATCCTCCGCTTGGGTCTCACCGTTAAGGGAGGCTAGCCCTGCTCGAACAGGGATCAGATCTGCAGGGGGAAGAAATCCCTGCGTTTGCAGCTTCTCTAATTGGCTGTGGGCCACTGAGCACCTCTCCCACTCACCTCTCTCTGAGTCGAAGGAGGAACCGGGAATGCTAGCCATGTTGGAATGGTTTCTCCTAGTGGTCTTTGGGGATTTTTCTCCACGGGATGTTGAATGGATCTAAGATCTGATCTCTTTAAATAGATGCTCTTCCTTGCCTGGACGGGGTGCTATTTGAAAAAATACCTTGACCTTCCGCATTCGCTCGACACGTGGAAGACGAAGTTATTTGAGGCGCAGGGGAGCGACATTGATCAATGGCCGAATACAGTACTTGGAGGTCATCGGACCTGCCTTGCAATGCCGAAGACAATTTGTGTGCCGAACACAACGTTATTGAGGACTGGTTCGGGGGCTACTGAGGGAGTCCTGGACTAAGGGGTCCTCGGGCGTCCGGCCTATTATCCATGGGCCGGACTGATGGGCTGTGAAGACATAAAGGCCGAAGACTGTACCCTTGTCCAGATTGGACTCTCCTTGGCGTGGAAGGCAAGCTTGGCGATAAACTATGAAGATTCCTTCTTATGTAACCCACTCTATGTAACCCTAGATCCCCCTGGTGTCTATATAAACCGGAGGGTGTAGTCCGGATAGCATATACTCATTGCCATAGTCATACAGGCTAGACTTCTAGGGTTTAGCCATTACGATCTCACGGTAGATCAACTCTTGTAACACTCATATTCATCAAGATCAATCCAGCAGGAAGTAGGGTATTACCTCCATAAAGAGGGCCCGAACCTGGGTAAACATCGTGTCCCCTGTCTCCTGTTACCATCAATCCTAGATGCACAGTTCAGGACCCCCTACCCGAGATCCGCCGGTTTTGACACCGACGGTTGGGTGCTCTCAAAATCTGACGGCTTGGAGTGATGACTGTTCTGATTTCCATTATGTCCAACCACAGCTTGCACACTTCTTAATATTTCAATCAGATCATTATTTCTCCTTTCCTCAAACATACGCAGAATTTTCTCGGTGGAGGGCGGATTTGACGCTGGAGGCGGTGGTGGAACGTACGGCTCGGGGGAGTGTCCAGCCTGTCGTGCGGAACGACGAACAGGGGCATCCTCATGAGCGTCGCTACTGCTGCCTCCCTGCGGCATCATATTGTGGATTTTTTCCAAGACAACATAACCGAGATGAGAAACATGCAAAAATAAATTGGGGAAAAGCTAGCAACAAATCCCGAGAGAAAACAAAATAACAAAGAAAATACAGCGAATAAAATAGAGTCCCAACATAATTATACATAGTCTCATACATGAAAGGTAAACATCATGCCAGGTTCAACTACTCTCATACAGGAAACGAAACATCATGACTCGTACGACTACATTCGTACATCATCCTAACGACTGCGGATACTCCGAAGCTCTACTGCTCTGCTGGTGCTGCGGGGTCCTCTCCTGAAGCGGACTCGAATCCTGTACTAACGACGTTAACGAAAACCTCCGGGTTAAAGGTAACACGACGACGCTGCCTCAAGGGCTCTCCCTTCGGGGCAGGTGCAGGGGGAAGCATCGGGTCTACGGGAGTAGTGAGAAGTGAAACCCACTCAGTAGAAGCACTGAGAGGATTCACGGTCGAGGTGCCCAAGCTACTCGGAGGAGTAACCGGTGAAATAGGGGAACTAGAATTGGATGGAATATAAGGAGTAAATCCCATGGAGGATGGAGCAGTGATAGATCTAGTAGAGGCTAAAGCAGTACGAGCACGAGTCAGCTCTCGAGCCAGCTCGTGGATCATAAGGTAGCTAGCAGTGATATAGCGAGAAAGATGGCTAGCAACACTATCGAACTCCAGATCAATGATAGGGAAACGGACACGACCATTGTCGTGCAGAGAGGGATAGTATTAGAAACCTGGGTGGTTATGCATCCAGACCTCGTTATAATGAAGCTCGACAAGGACCTCGAATGCAGCAAACCGAACAGCCTGAGAAGCGGTAGAATCGAAACCGCTCCGACAAGTACGAGTGTAAGTGCTGGAATCGGAACTGGTGCGCAGAGTAACCACTGCGTGATACTCATACACTGAGTCGGCTAGACACTCCCGGTACACACGATAGACTGGGTCGTCACCGAGGGGGTACAGCCGACACCACACGTTACGGAGGAGATGCGGCGACGTGTACGGCATCAGCTGCAACTGGCACGGATACGGTACTGGAGCCATGTACACTCACAACCATTAGCAGGATAGCACAAAATAAATTGATTGCATACAATGCAACAACTAGCTACAAATGCTACCGGCACTCAACTTAAACTCGTATCTAACGTCCAGTTAACACGTCGTAGTCTAGCGTGGCCTACAGTCAGCGTGGCTCTGATACCAAGTGTTGTGGCACCCTGGCTCAGAGCAACCGGTTTACCATGCATTGCCAGCCCAGAGACCATGTCTTCTGGCAACACACAACGGCTTGGTACAGAAAACAACCGCTTTATTGATGCTAGCGGATCATAGTTTATATTACAACATGTGGCGAGGCCAAGTGGCACACACGGTGCGGCTGAACAATATGTACATTATTTAGTGAACATAAAGGGGCCTCGATCATAACAACTACGCGGCAGCGGAACAACGTCGTAGCGGAACTCCATAGCACAGGGACACCAATGTGGACACGATCTAGACTCGGACAGTACTCCTTTCCAACGAGACCTTCCTGAAATCTGGCATGACACGCCAGGTCAGTACATTGAATGTCCTTGCAAGCTCACAGCAAGCATAAACATAATGACAAACAATATTATGATATTTAACCAATTGTTTAATGATGCAACAATATATCCAACATGTTGTGATCATGCTCTTGTGATAAAAGTCCCTCGGACTTGCTTACCAACGGTGATCTCTATTGGATCACAAAAGGACCAACCTCATGGTCTTAAATCGGGTTACCTCGTAACCAAACGGTGATCTTTCCGGCGATCACAACCACGACCAACACTTGGTCTCCAACGGTGATCTTTTCGGCGATCACAACCACGACCCACACTTGGTCTCCAACATCAAGATGGTTTACCCACCATCGTCAATAGTGCAAAGTTCATGACTTAGTGTGCAAAATTTATTTAATGTTGACCCATGGTGTGACCTACTTTCGAGCGTGTCCGGAACCGTGGACTCGGCTATCGATAGATTTAATACACTCTGCAGAGGTAGCGCATTGTATCCACACCATGGAACCCATGGCCTCGCACTCCCACTCGGGTGGACCAACGGCATTCCGACGAAACCCCTCCATTGCCATGACACACTCTCGGCCACTCCGACTCACTCCCCACTGGGCTAGTCCTGGGTGGCCCCGTGTCTACCAAAGACACCAACCGCCACCGTCGTGGCCAAAACATAAACAGTCCCAAACGGGGACAAGGTACCATAATCTAAAACAACGGGCACACAAGGTTATGTCTACTTACCGGTCCAGGGTACCGCACGCCCATGACCTTCCCTCATTGGAGGCACCGACCAGAGGCATGACAACGGACCGAATAAAGGCCTTCCCATAAAGGCAAATGTGGTTGCACTGGCAAAAACTCGATTCAGTGGCACCATGACTCGGTCAACCATATATTCAAGTTGAGTTATTAGCAGGTTCAACTTAACGTGAAAGTAACCGGAGTCATAACATGCCATGCAAGTGCAACACAAATATATGCATCATATATCATCTGAAATAACTAGGTCAACTATATCCACACTAAGCACAAACATCAACAACTCATGACACTTCCCTGGTTATGATTAATCATCACTTTAAACAGAATCTTTACTTAACAAATTTTATCATTTTTCTCCTTCAAGAAAATAACTCAAAATAATTACGCATATCCATAATCATATTACTTCTTCATAACAAATATTACTTCTAGTTACTTAACCAACTTAGTTAGCTTTAAACTTTCTGTAAACTAAGCATGTCAACTTAAACAAGCAACCAACAGAATAAAAATAATATAATAGTGATTTAAATGCATGGATTAAATCATTCATTCAAGTTGAAAAGTCACAAATATTGTAATGGCACCATGAAAATGTTGTTGTGGCTTTCCTTAGTGAAGATGAGGTTCACAATCCTCCTGGTGATCCTCAAGACAAGCTTCACTTTCTAAAAATATTTATAAACACAAAAAGAAAACATCAAGAACCCTTCTGAAATTCACCAGAAAATCTAGACAGCAGAGAAAAATCTCATTTTTGGTGAGCTGCTAGATTTCTTCATAAAGAACACAATGCAAAAAGAATCAATTCATTTGGACTTATGGTTAAAAAGTTTTGGCTGTTTGAAGCTCTCTGGAAAAATGAAATTTGAATTTAAAGAAAAACAGAACTAGGGGGTGACGTCGAAGGCGTAAACCCTGCGGGTGCCACCACTCGTACCGCTTCGCGCGTGTACAGAGTGGCTAACTAGCGGGCCCCGCCAATCAGGTGAGAGGGAGGGGAAAGGGAAAGAGAGGAAGGCGCGGCTTCGCCGGAGCACACGCCGATGAGGAGAGCTCCTTGGCCAGAACGAGAGGGAGGGGTCGAAAGAGAAGATGGAGGAGCACTTGCCCGTACCCATAGATTCACTAGGGGTGGTCGGACGGCGTTGGTAACAACCTCTCCAGCGGCGACAGAAAGCAAAGGTCACTGGAGATGAAGACGACGACGACTAGAGGCGACACCAGGGGCTCCCACCGGGCGGAACGGCACCACCGAGGCACGGCGGAGGCCCTAGAAGGAATGCCCGAGCCTGGGAGGGGCTGGAGCTGCGGAGACGATCCGAGGGGATCGTCGGCGAGTTCGAGATCGGGGACGACGGCTCGCGGCCTGCCCAGCCGGGCTACGGCTTTCTACGAGATCGTGGATTGTGTGGGAGGAGTGGATGATGCTCGAGGGGGCTGGGGAGGGCTCTATTTATAGCCGAGCGTCTATGGGGGATCGGGCTCCGCCGGAGGACACCTGGACATGGCGCCGGCGACGAACGGCGTTAGTGAGTGAGGGAGAAGGCGACGCAGCTCACGCGGGAACTGTGGGCGAGCGGAGACGAGCACAGGAGCGAGGGGGTGGCGACGAACACAGTGCACAACGCACTGTTGCGTTGGCCGGACCGCGCCCGTGCTCGCTGCAGCGAGCTCCGGCATCAGCGAGCGCCAAGAGGGAGTTAAGAAGATCGGGACGATGATTGTGGCGAGGTTTGGCAAGTTTAGCAGTCGGGGAAGTGAGCATGCGATCAACAGAGGCTCAGGCGCGTCGCAGAGCGCGTCGGCCGTATGCCAGCACGCCTGGACAAACGCGGTCACCGCGTGAACTCTGACCTCAGGCTGACCTAAGCCCAAACTTCATGTCTGGCATGTAGTTCATGGTAGTTTTAGAGGTTACCACACTTTGGTTTGGACTCAGACGCAGTAGAATAGATTTCAACTTCCTGGTAAGTTTCTGGTCAGTAACTTTGAGAGCTTACTATGGTCAAACTACTGGGAATTGGGAGCTGGGCTTTGGCGGTTAGCAATCATCTACTAAGGTGGTGATGCACAAGAAAAATCAGCCACAATGGATCAAGTAAAATGGTAGTTGCGGTAAAAACTACCATTTTTGTCCAGAACAGAAAATATTTTCTGTAGCAAAAATATTCCAAAAAGTGATGAAATATTTTTGCTCAGGAAGGTGCCCTAGGGTTCAAAGAATATTTGTTAATTTCCTCAGATTTTTGTGGGCAAGAAAAATTGGGGTTGCTTTGGAGCACATTGAGCTAGCTAGGGTTTAAGAGAGGGAAAGGACTATTTTTCATTTAAGAAAAATATTCAAAATATTGTTTTGAGATGAACAAGAGAGAAAATGATAGTTGGAGAGGGAAATGAGGCACTTGGGTGAAAGTCAAGGGGTACCCAAGTGTTTAAGTCCATATGAAAAGATTCAAAACTCCAGATTTCAAAACCAAATCAAGTGAAAATCAGACAAAGGGAAGAGGGCAAAAACCTGGTTGTCACAGATACTGAACTACTTGGATGAATCACCAGGAACAAAATCAGCCAACTTAGTGTCATCTGCCGATTTAAACTTCAACAGAGGGTCATGCTCTATGGTTGGCTTCTTCAAAGGTGTCATGTCTATTGGGTCAACATTATCTTTGTAAAACTTCAACTCTTCTGTTGCGCAAACAGACTCAGCATAAGCAGCATCGCCCTCTTCACGTTCCAAAGCTATCTTCCGGTTCCCATGCATTGTGATGGTACCCTTGTAACTCAGCATCTTAAGCTGCAAATAAACATAACAGAGTTTTGCCATGAACTTAGCATAAGTCGGCCGCCCAAACAAAGCGTGATAAGGGCTCTTAATCTTAACCGCCTCAAAGGTCAACGTCTCAACTCTGGAATCATGATCATCACCAAAAGCTACTTCCAAAGCTATCTTGCCCACTGGATATGCTGACTTACCAGGCACCACACAATGAAAAATAGTGTTGGATGGCTTAAGATCCTTGTCAGTCAAACTCATTCGACGAAAAGTTTCGTAGTAAAGGATATTGATTCTGCTGCCTCCATCCATGAGCACCTTAGTGAACTTGTAACCTCCAACCTGAGGCACAACCACTAAAGCCAAGTGACCCGGATGTCAACCCGGGGCGGGTGATCTTCATGGCTCGAAAGAATAGGATGGTCAGACCATCGCAAGTAACGGGGAATCGCTGGCTCAACTGTGTTCACCTCCCTTTTATGAATCTTCTGGTCTCGTTTACATAAACTCGTGGTGAACACATGATATTGTCCACTATTCAACCGCTTCCGGATTACTCTGATAACCAGATAGTTGTTGCTGATTCTCTTGACCAGACTGCTGATTAAAGCCACCTTGATTGCCTTGGCCTTGGAAACCAGAGTTTGAACTGCCACCACCAAAGCCAGGCCCGTGAGAGCCGGATCCTGAACCGCCATTCGGGCCATGATTGTTCTAGAAAAAATTGGAATTCCTATACTCCCTCATGATGAAGTAATCTTTCCACAGATGATTGGCCAGCTTCTCTTGCATACCGTGCTTTGGGCAAGGCTGGTTCATCATCGCCTCAAGGTTAAACTTTGGCCCTCCAAGCCGGGGCGGCTTTCCCTTGCGATGCTGATTATTATCTGCGTATTGCTGTTAGCCACAAAATCTAAATTGCCATCAGCCTTGCGCCTACCGTTGCCGCTTTGACATGCCGTATTATGCTGCTGCCCTTTTGTATTGCCACTCTTCTTCCCCTTACCCGCCTTGTCCTCATCAGATTCGGGGTCTTTGGTACTGTCAGAGTCGGCATATTTGACAAGAGCCGCCATGAGCTCCCCCATGTCGCTGCAGTGGCGTTTAAGCCGCCCCAGTTTCTGCTTAAGGGGGAGGAAACGGCAATTCTTCTCCAACATTAGGACTGCTGAACCAACGTTGATACTGTCCGATGAGTGTATAACAGCTGAGATCCGGCGCACCTAATTGGTTGTCGACTTGCCCTCACCTTGGACACAAGAGTATAAATCCAGAATAGACATGGGCTGCTTGCATGTGTCTTTAAAATTCTGGATAAAACGCGTTTTCATCTCTGCCCATGACCTAATGGAGTTAGCAGGCAGCCCTTTCAGCCAAGTACGAGCCGGCCCATCCAACATGATGGTGAAATACTTAGCACACGCAGCATCAGTAACATGTAACATCTGCATAGCCATCTCATAGCTCTCAATCCAATCCTCTGCGGGCTGATCTGCTGTGTAATTAGGCACCTTACGAGGACCCTTGAAATCCTTAGGCAACCGCTCGTTGCGCAGAGCCGGCACTAAACATGGCACACCCAAGGTTCTAGAGGTCACGCCTGCCTCCACTGATGCTGATGGATAAACCGGAGACTGCTCTTGAGCCGCCAGCTAGGCCGCCAGCTCCGCCTGCCGACGCGCCCTGCCCTGATCCACCAAAGTCTAAGCATCATCACCACCGCGCGCCGGGTCATGCCTTCGAGGCTGGTTATGGTTGCCCACTGCTTGAAACTACTGGCGAGTCAATGTGCCTGCTATAACTTAGGTTGGTCGAGGGGTTGAGTGAATCCATTCACGGCTATACGAATAAGCCGCCTGTTGACTCACGGCCGTCTGAAGAAGATCTCTGGCCCTCTGCGTCTCTATCGCAGCCGGAGACTCGCCTTCAATTGGGAGAGCCACCAATCATGTCACCACAGCGATCATGTTATCCCAAAGGGTTAGAATAATGACCCGGCGGTGTCAGAACATGCTGAGGCGGAGTCATATCCAAACAAGGTGGATCCATAGTACGTGGCTGAACCGACACTCTGGTCTCGGGCATCTCAACTGCCCGGTTCACCACCGGCGGGTCATTGGTCCCTGCCCCAGGCGTGTTGAAGAGGTTTCTCGCATCATAAACCGGAGGTAAACGACTCTGGTGCCTCCTTCTCATGATGGCATTTGAAGCGTTTTGATCCAAGGTGAGCCGGAACGACTCTTCCTGAATCTGTTGTGCCTGGGCGTCCAAAACAGCTCGCTCCGTGGGCATCCTAGCTTTCTCAGCCGCCAGTTCTTCCTTGGCTTGAGCTATCTCATCTCGTAGCTTCGCCATATCCACCTTATGTTGTTCCTGGTTGTTTCGGGGTCACCTCCACCCCCATCAGAGTCGCCAAAGCCTCCAACAACTCTGTCAGAACTTGAGCCGGTGGGCGCGCAGAGTTGCTAGCACCAGTTGTCGCCGCAGCCATTGAGCTGGAGGTCATAGCCGCGACGGTTGTTGAGCCGAGCGCCGGCTATGTACCGGCCATGAATATCGCAACCCTGTTCGGCGTCTCATAGGGGTCCGGAATACTGTTGCCATCAGAACAGCCCTCAAGCCGTCCGTCTTGCAGTTGATACATTGAATTGGTCTCATCGGTTGACGATTCGCCATCAGAGTAGATAGCCGCCTCACCACCAGACATAGATCCTTCCTCAAATTCCACACCATGGATGAAACCAACAAAGGCATGCTTTACGGCGGGTTGAACCTGGGCGGGTCGTGCACACTGAGCCGTGTCGATGATGTCGGTGCAGGTGTCCGGCTCAGGGCCCGATTCACCAATCTTGCCGATGAAGACGTGGATTCCGCCGAAGGGGACCCGGTACCCGACTCTATTGAGCTGGCCTCGGGGCCCCAGCCTGCGTCGTCGATGTAGAGCTTGCCGCGACGACTCTTGGTCATCCGGCCCATAGCGTATCCCTTGATCCTTGCGAAGCTGCCCTTCAGGAACTCGAAACCACCATGCGCTGGCCCCATGATGGGTGCCAACTTTCGCGGATTTAACACGGTAGATGTCCTAGCGAAAGGACTTAGTCGTGGAGCCATCGCAACTAGGTTAGCTTAAAGGGGTTAATCGGGACAAAGGACACAGAGAATTTATACTGGTTCAGCCCCTCGCGGTGGAGGTAAAGGCCTACTCCAGTTTGGGATTGTATTGCTTAGGTTTTGATTACCAAGGAGTGAATACGCTTGACCTAGTTCTCGATCTCTTGTTTCTTGAGTTAACCCGCTGCCGGGTCACCCCTTTATATACACAGGTTGATGCTCGGCGTCTTACAGAGTCCCGGTCGGCTCATACACAACGTGTCCGGCTCGGTGACTAACTATCCTTGCCTTACAATACAAGTTATACTTTATGGAGGTTCATCCTCTTGGGCCTCAAGTCGCCTCTGAGTCTTGAGCCGTCAATAGGCTCATCATGATCCGCCATCGTCAATGTATAAGCCGTCAGTGGTAGGATCCTGCCCCTCCAGGGCGGGTCATACCCAATAGTTATATCCCCAACAACCACCGTACGACGGCTAGGCTCAATTTCCCCTTCGGCACACGTCCGATCGACCTCATCCCGCCAGAGCCAGGGATGGTGAGCTCGGCTATGGCGCGGGAGGACCGTGAGGCATGGGAGGGACTCCAGGCCGAGCCCACCGACGAGGCCTACATGCAAGAGATCCGCCGGCAGCACCCGGAGCTCATGCAGGCAGAGTGGATGATCTTTGTCGGCGCAGAGGGCAGCGAGGTTTTCGTCCTCTCCTCCAATGACGAGGTCGAAGGTGGCGAGGACGGCGGCGCGGAGGGCATTGAGGACGAGGAGATCGACATTGATTAGTGGAGGTGTTGGGGATATAACCCCGCGATGTGACCCACCCAGGAAGGGTCGGGTTACACTATTGGAGACTCAACAGTAAGGGCTTAAGTGGGCTTAATAAGATGAGATATGAAGACTGGAGGCGGCTTACAAGGCGGGCCTGTTAAAGGCCCAACACCCGAAGTGGGTGATGTCACCCGGAGATGTGAGCCGCCCGACGGCAACTTGCCTAGCAACGCAAGGCAACTTAGAACCAAAGTCGGTCACGTTGTGTGATCCGACTTGGACTCTAGTAAGCCCAGGGCCTCCACCTGTGTATATAAAGGCGAGACCCTGCGGCGGGTTAACTCAAACAATCAATCGATAGCTAGGTTAAGAGATTTCGCTCCCTTGTAATCGATACTCAATCAATACAACATAAAGCAGGACATAGGCTTTTACCTCATTGGTGAGGGGGTGAACCTGGGTAAACTCGTGTCTCTCATCCTGTTCAACCCCTTCAAGCTAACATATGTTGCGATGGCTCCACACCGAAGTCCTTTCACAAGGGCATCTTCCATGACAAAACCACGAGAGTTGGCACCCACCATGGGGCCAGCGCACGGTGGTTTCGAGTTCTTGAAAGAGCTCTTTCCTAGGGATCAAGGGATACACCGTTGGCGGGATGATTAAGAGTCACCGTGGCAAGCTCTACATCGACGACGCTGGCTGGAGCCCCTAGGCCGGCTCAATCAAGTATGGGTACTGGGTCCCCTTCGGCGGAATCCACGTCTTCATCGGCAAGATTGGCGAATCTGAGCCTGAGCCGGACAGCTACATCGACCTCTTTGAGTCGACTCAGCACATGCAAGCCGCCCGGTTTCAACCCGGCTGGAAGCGTGCCTTCATCAGTTTCATGCAAGGCTTGGAACTCGGGGAAAATTCTGCATCTGGTGGGGAGACCCTCATCTACTCAGATGATGAGTCCTCCACCAGAGAGACGGAGTCAATCTATTAGCTTTAGGATGGCGGGCTTGGGGGCTACTCCAATGGCAACAGTATTCCGGACCCCTATGAGCTGCCATGCAGGGCTACAATCTTTATGGCTGGCACACAGCTGGTTCTGAACTCATCAACAACAGCAGCTATGACGTCTAGATCAGCTACGGCTACGGCGGCTGGCGCAGGCGGCTCAGAGAGACCACCGGCTCAAGTCTTGTCAGATCTATTGGGCAATTTGACAAACCTATTGGCAACTGAGGTAACTGCAGCGAATCAAGCAAAACGCAATACGAAGATGGTAAAGATTCATGCGGAGATCACTAAGGCCCAGGAGGATGTCAACGCAGAGAATGCAAGGATGGCAACGGAACGGGCTCAGATTGCACCTGAGTCGAAGCGTGTAAGGGCGAAAGCTTGGCGTTCAAGCCTGGACCAGAATGCCTCTAATAAAATTCTTCGTAGAAGGCACCAGTCTCTCCTACCTTCATAATATGAGCCCATGAATTTATTTAACACCCCTGGGGCAGGTCCAAACACCCCGGGTGCTCGGGTGAATCCCCAGTTAAACCAGACGCGCCTGGAAGTGGGTTGGTGGCTCAACCTCGCCAGCCTGAGCCGAAACGGAGGGAGGAGCGGATACCTAACCCGCCCCCCAATCAAACACCGTGTTTCTTGGCACCGCCGCTTGGGCATTTTTCTAACCCGGTGGATAATATGTTAGCGGTGGCAACATGGCTGGCGGCTACCCGATCGAGGGTGAGTCGCCGGTTGTGGTAGAGACCCGAAACACTGTGGAATTACTTCAAATGGTTGTTGCTCAGCAGGTGGCTTACTCATACAGTCGTGTTCGAGTTCACTCCACCTCATGCCCAAGTCGAAGTTACAGCAGGCGTATCGAGTCGCCAGCGGTTTCCAACAGTGAGCGGCGTCGTAACCCGCCCCGTGATGATAATCTACTGACCAATGCACAGGCAATTGTGGATCAGGCTCGATCTCTTCGCGAGGAGGAAGCGGCGGCTCGGCAGGAGGCTTATCAGCAGCCTCTCTGAACCCCTTCAGCTTCAATAAAGGCTAGGATGATTTCCAAGACAGTTGGAGTACCGTGTTTAGTACCGGCCCTGCGTAATGAGAGTCTGCCAAAAGATTTCAAGTGTCCTTGTAAGGTGCCTCATTACATAGCTGATCTCCCTCCTGAAGGATGGATTGAGAGTTATGAATGGCCATGGAGATGTTGGATGTCAATGATGTGGTATGTGCTAAGTATTTCACCATGATGTTGGATGGACCGGCTCATACATGGTTAAAAAGCTTGCCTACTGATTCCATCAACTCATGGGCAGAGTTGAAGGCGCGTTTTATCAAGGAACATGCAAGCAGCCTCTAACGATTATTGATCTGGATAATTGTGTGCAGCATGAGGATGAGTCAGCTCACCATTGGGTCTGACGGGTCTCAGCTATTATTCACTCATCAGGTAGCATTGCGGCGGATCAAGCGGTTCTGGTCTTGGAGAAGAACTGTCACTTTACCCCATTAAGCAGAAGCTTGGGCGGCTTGAGCATTATTGTAATGATATGGGGGAGCTCAAGGCGGCTCTTATTAAGTATGCCGACTCTGATAACAACAAGGACCCTGGATCCGATGATGAGAAGTCGAATAAGGGTAAGAGGGGCGGCAATGGTAAGGGTCAGCAGCAGAATGTGACAGGAAATAATAGCAACAACCAGGGCAACAGCGGTAAGTGACGAAACCCTGATGGCGGGTCATATTTCGTGGCTAACACCAATACAGGATATAAAAACCAATGTCGTCATGGCAATGGTAAGCCATCCTTTGGAGGAAAAAACTTTAGTCTTGAAGCAATGCTCAATGACCCTTGCCCAAAACATAGTCTGCCTAATAAGCCAGCGACTCATGCTTGGAAGGATTGTTTCATCATGCGAGAGTATAGGAATTACAGTTGTAATCAGAATCATGGTAACAATAATGGTCCACCTGGCGGGTTAGGATCTGGTGCTCAGGGGTCCGGCTTTGGCGGTGGCGGCTCAAACGCTGGCTATCAAGGTCAAGGTAACCATGGTGGTCATAATCAGCAGCCTGGTCAGGGTAACCAGCAGCAAAATAACCAGTCAGGATATTAGAGTAATCCGAAGCAACTTAACGGGTGTCAATACCATGCTAGAAGTCTCTGCAAGCAAGATCAGAAGGTTCGTAAACGTGTGGTCAATGATGTTGAGCTAGCAGTACCTCAGTACTTATGATGGTCAGAATATCTGATCATGTGGAGTCGGGAGGATCACCCGCCCCAGCTTGAGAATCCGGGTCATCTGGCATTGGTGGTAGCCCCTCAGGTCAGTGGTTATAAATTCACTAAGGTGCTTATGGATGGTGGCAGCAGTATCAACATCTTGTATTATGACACCTTCGTCCAATGAACTTAACTAAGAAAGATCTTAAGCCGTCCTCTACAGTCTTCCATGGTGTAGTGCCTGGTAAGTCGGCGTATCTTGTGGGAAAGATTGCTTTGGAAGTTGCCTTTGGGGATGACTATGACTACAGAGCAGAAACGATGTGGTTCGAGGTGGTTAAAATCAAGAGTCTGTATCATGCCTTTTTCGGACGGACAACTTATGCTAAGTTCATGGCTCACCCGTGCTATGTTTATTTACAGCTCAAAATGCCAGGGCGAAAAGGTACAATTACGATCCATGGTGATTAGAAAATCGCTTTGGAATGTGAGGAAGGAGACGCAGCTTGTGCTACTAAGGAGCTTAAGTTTTATACGGATAATGTTGACCCGGCGGATATGACCCCTTTGAAGAAGCCCACCACTAAGCAAGACCCTTTGTTGAAGTTTAAGTCGGCCGATGACACTAAGCAGGTTGACTTTGTCCCTGGAGACTCATCTTAGCAGTTCACAGTGGGGGCTAATATGGACCCTAAATAGTAAAGCGCGCTCCTCGAGTTCATCCATGAGAATCAGGACATCTTTGCATGGAAACCTTCTGACATGCTAGGTATACCGAGAGAATTCGCTGAGCACACTCTTAATGTGGATCCTAAGTTTAAGCCGGTTAAACAGTTCCTTCGTCGTTTCAATGAAGAAGGACGTAAGGCTATTGGAGAAGAGGTAGCCCGGCTCTTAGCGGCTGGGTTTATTGTTAAATTTTTTCACCCTGAGTGGTTGGCTAATCATGTGCTTGTACTAAAAAAATGGCACATGGCGTATGTGTGTTGATTATATAGATCTCAATAAAGCTTGTCCAGCTAACCCGTTTGCTCTCCCCCGTATCGACCAGATCATTGACGCAACGACGGGTTGTGAGAGCTTATGTTTCCTGGATGCTTGTTCTGGTTATCATCAGATCAAGATGGCAGTTAAAGACCAAGAGAAGACGTCCTTCATCACACCTTTTGGGGCCTTCTGCTATGTTTCTATGCCTTTTGGTCTTAAAAGTGCTGAGGCGACTTATCAACACTATGTTCATAATTGTCTTTACAGTCAAATTGGGTGTAATGTTCATGACTATGTTGATGATATCGTGGTCAAATCTAGGAAGAAGGAGACTCTCCTAGATGACTTGAGAGAAACTTTTGACAATCTCCGGGTTTACAAGATGATGCTTAACCCGGCCAAGTGTGTCTTTGGCGTACCTGCAGGCAAGTTGCTAGGTTTTCTTGTTTCAGAAAGGGGCATTAAAGCTAACCCAAAGAAGATTAAGGCCATTACTTCACTTTCTAATAATACAAAAAAAATACACTTCCATGATGATACGTGTTTCTCATAGTAGGTCACGTTTTCTGTCATGCATGTACATCCATGACGATTTTATGACAGAATCAAGATAATCATAAATGTGCTGTCGTATAAGTGTTCCATTATCATCACGGAAGTGTCCACTTCCATGACGATAAATCACGCGTCATAGAAGTGCTTTCGTCGAGGGTGACCGACACGTGGCATCCACCATAATGGTTCGTTGTTAAGCTATCGGGTTCTGGTTTGGATCCGATAACCCATTAACAGCGCGGACGAATGGGGATTTTCCACGTGTAAAATTCTCATTGGCCGGCAGATCCACGTGTCGGTTAGGCGTTCGGACAGTTGTCATCCAGCGAATGGACGGAACGCGCCTATGGTACGTCGACACGCGTCTCGGCCCAACAGTGGCCCACTCGGGTTAAAAGTCCGGGCCTATCAAAATAAGCGGGACGGCCCATTAGCGGCCTACTTGAGTCATGCCCATTTACAAGCACGGCCCATACAAGTTACACAGAATCGGCCCATCAAAGGACCATCCTAGATTTGACAATTTCCAGCCCATCGTCAGTTTAAGCCCGTTAACGGCCCTCTACGTCTTTGGGCCCAATTAAGGTCCGAGCTTCTTTCGACCTGTTAGCAGCCCATTGTCAGTTCCAGCCCGTTAACGGCCAGGAATGTCTTTTGGCCTTTTCTCGGCCCATTCTGCAGTTGGGCCAATTCTAGCCCGCTGTGACTTTAGGCCTATCCTCGGCCCATTCAGTAAATGGGCCAACTCCTAGCCCATTTTGTCTTTCGACCTGCTAATGACCCGCACAATAGTTGGGCCTTTGACTTTAGGTCCATTAGGGGCCCATGTTCCGCAGGGCATCATTTCAGCCCAAAGCGACTTTCGGCTTGTTAAAAGCCTAGTTTGCAAATTGGGCCTCCTCTGGCCCATAACACTTTCAGCCTCTTACTGGCCCGTAAAGTAAAAGGGCCGAGACAAAATTGACATGTATTTCGGCCTGCTGGAGGCCCGCGGGACATTTCCATTTATACGGCCCTATCGAGCTTTTGGCCTGTTAACGGCCTGCTAAGATCCGTTGTTACGGTGGGCCACATCATTTGGGATCCAATTAATATTATTTTTACCAGCCTAATTAAGGCCCGCTTTGACTACACATGTTTGTTCCTTTGTATGACGTCCAGGAAATGTTTGGGCGTGTTGGCTCCGGTTTCAACGATATAGCATATTCAAGAATTATCCTACTGTATACTATCGCCTCTAAAAAACAAACACTATACAATAAAAAGACTAAGTCATAGAAACGTAGAATAATCCTACACTATATCATAAAGAAATTATAGCCAAAAATACCCACTGGGCATTATAGTGCGGCACCAGTGATAATAAAGCGTACACAACCAGTAAATTACATACACTAGACAAATAAAGCTCATACATCATGGACATGCATCAATAGAACTTACCATTTGAACTATAATCTCTTCAAAAAAATTAGGATTGCCGGATTCAGATAGCACAAATTTCAGTCTGCAAAATCTCCAATTTGTTCTTGGTTACCTCAGTGTCTTGTTTCATATTTTTGACTCTTGTATCTAATACCTGCAAGTCCGGTCTCAACTTGTTGATTGTACGTTGAGAATCATGTACATGTTGTCTTGCCACCTCTACGTGATGCTCGAGAACATCAGCACATTCCAATTCCAATCCATAATCATTCGGTAACAGCGATGCCGCACTGCTCGCAGATCTTTGTGTTCATGTCACTTCATCCTGAAATGTTTCTGTAAGTACACATGACTAGGGCAAAAATATAGTTACAAGAGTGAAGCGAGCAAGACAGACTATTTTGTACATGGCAAAATAGGACTAACAATAATGTTACACATCATGAAGCATAAGCAGGTGATATTTTAAAATTATAAAAATGGTAGTCTGTGCAGCCCGCATATAGAAATCTCTCTTAGCTCACCAGAGGAGCATGATGTTGGGGCCAAATCCAAAACACAGACAAGTTACAAATTTAGAAAGCATGTTGCGTATGAGTAAGCAAGCAGTTGGCCATTCTGTAGCTCAATTAAAGTCTTAGGGAGCATAATGAACAGCAGAGGGATTCATACGAACCTACTACAGCAAGAAAAACTATGCAATCATTAGCCTAGTATAAACTAGATTGTGAGCCTCATGCAGTAATAGTTGGTTAATAGACTTCAAAGCTTCAGGCACACTTTGCTGGAGTAATTAAATGGTAAGGCCTCTAATTATGTCAACTAATAGTTATACAAGTACCCAACATCAGGCATCATTGTTTGGGCATCTCATTAACTAAGGACAAATAAAGCAATTGAAAAGAGCAAATTAATTATGCCTGAAACAAACAAGGAATTGAACTGTTGAGTTGGATACAGTGACTTACCTTAACTGGTTGAACAGGCTCAGCACTGCTCCTACTTCTCTTGCAAGGCTCCTTCCTAACATCTTGTACTTGGAAATCCTCAATCTTATCTTCATTGCACCCCCTCTGCAAGGTGATACAAACTAGTTACTCATCTCCTTGGAAGATAAACATGCATACTTTCTAGTCTGTGAACAACACAAAAGGATGAGATTATAACAAAATAACACCACATAATGAAACATACACATCTCTTGCACTTGCACACAATGAAATGAGCATTTACTATGTGTGCACTATGTAAAAACTAGGCATACCTTCGAACTGGATCTCCAGGTACTCTTGGAGAGCCTACTTTAGTGTACAACCAAACCTTTATGTCACCTATGAGTTAGACAAGCCCCCACTACAGTAGCCCTTAGTGTTTAAATCATTGACAAGCTCTGTTAGAGTGTTAGGTCAAGAACATCAAGTAATCAAAGCAAACAGTCCTAGTATGGCTGGCTGATGCAACAAGCAAGTGAACAGATGTGTGAGCAAATCTTACATATCAAGAAAAGAAGCAAAAAAGGAGGCTTAAAGACCATCACTTGATTGACCAGATTTAAGGGGCATTTAAACGTCATGTGCAACGTATGAACTAATGTAAACATTGCATATTCCAGATTCTACAATGGAATGCACATGTATTAGGTTATGCCATGTATGATGATGCCTAAATGTACACTATAGCAGGCATGAGTGATTCATCATTGCACGCACAACTGAATTGCAAGTTAAGGGCCAGTTCTATTCCGCCTTTTCAGAGCTTATTATCAAAATAAGCCATAAAAGATGTAAAGAAGTCATTTCCGAGTTATGGGCTTGGGCTTAACTTATTTCGCTTTGGAGGGGGGTGTTTTAAGTATAAGCTCACTAAAAGTTGAACGGAGGGGGAATTGTGAAATGACTATGTTGTCTGCCTATATTACACTCAAAATGCAACTTCTCACGTCCGCGTCACACCTGACCCTCAAGTAAAAACAAACATGCAAGCGTTCATTGCCCTGCCCGCTTGCATCTCCTCTCCCCTTTCCCTCTACCTCGATCCCCTGCCTGCAGCGCTAGGGTTCCTCCAGTGAGCCATCGCCACTGGTCCCATCTGGCCTGGTCCTCAACGATGCTCTGTCCAGCTAGGCTACATGGCCGGTGGGTTGGGCCAAATCTCCCCGACTGCTCCTCCCTCTGGCGCCGCCCCTCATTCTCATGGTCTCCAGTAGCTGCTCCACTGTGGTCCGTCCAACGCACTACTCCGGCGGGCGCCGCACAACTATGGCTGATGCCACACTGCGGCAGAAGGCACCTTATTCCCCCTCCCCTCCTCCCAGGCCGTGGCCTTGAGGTGCTGTTGAAGGATGAGCTCATCCAACAAGGTGAGGATCTCATCTGATTTTTCCAAAATTTTAATTCCGATCCACTATGCGATGAATTGCTATGAGCTGATTCTACTGCTGCTATATGATGCATTGCTATGAGTTGCTCCTGCTGCTACTATATGATGAATTGCTATGAGATGCTGCTATATGATGAATTGCTATGAGCTACTCTGCTATATGATGAGTTGCTATAAGTTGCTCCTGCTGCTGCTATATGATGAATTGCTATGAGCTGCTCCTGCTGTTGCTATATGATAAATTGCTATGAGCTGCTCCTGTTACTGCTATATGATGAATTGCTATGAGTTGTTGCTGGTATATGATGAATTGCACACTGCTGTTGCTGCTGTAGATGAGTTGCTATGAGCTGCTGCTGCTATATGATGCTTTCAGGTGGTGCTACTATATGATAATAACCAGCCACTTGGACCATCAAATTTCAATAAATAATTGTTCTTCATTTAAATGTGGGTCATGCGTTCTTCGTTTAAATTAGGCAATGGGAGCTCAATGGAAGACATTGACCAAAGTAGATTGTGCCAAGTAGATGGTATCTTTGTATTTGCATTTTGAACAAATAGTGATGGTCTGTTTTCCTATCATATTAATTACTACACTGGGTTCAATTTGTGATGTTTGCAAGTTAAATTAATTTTCATATGGGCAGCAAAATGACAAATATAATGCAATCTAGACTTTTCACTGATCATACCAAAGATAAGCTGAGAAGGAAGGCAATGAAAAGAACTGGTTGGCTTATTACCTGGAGCTTATATTCACAGGTGCTTATTTTCTTATGATAACTCATAATAACTGTCCCTGAGAAATTTGGCCAATAGAACTGACATACAAATAACATGTCACGATGATTGCAATGGAGGAGTGACCTACCATAGCACACTGTATAGGCTCACCGTTGCCTCTCCTTTTTTTGCGATGTTCCATGAAATAGCCACATACATCTTGTACTTTTTCATTGTGTAACCCTATCTGCAAGTTGACACGGCTAATTTCAGACATCTCTACATGATAATACATTGCATATCCCTTGCGCATATTTAAACCACCAATTAACGATTGTGTGTGTAGCATAAACTAGCCATGAGTCTGTGTGCTAGACTAGCAGGCACTCTAAGGGAGCCTAATGTAGTGCACTGGAATTCCTACATGCCACATACGATTTTGTGTAATTTACTACCTCTGTTCCTAAATATATGTCTTTGTAGAGATTCCAGTATGGGCCACATACATATGTATATAGATGCATTTTCGAGTGTAGATTCACTCATTTTGCTCTGTAAGTAGCCTATAGTGGAATTTCTAGAAAGACTTATATTTAGGAACGGAGGTACGAGGTAGTATCATGTATGACATCTACATATCGAATTTAGCAGCCAGTAGTAGAAATCATTGTCTGCACAAAGGGATTACTGGTCGAAAATCCTAGCAAAGCATGCTGGCAGGCACAGAACAATACTAGAGAGAGACGCACTTACAAGATCATAGCAATGCCTCAGTCTAGGATCTTGGTTGGCCAAGTTGTTAGATCCAGAAGAAACATTGTCTTGTAGTTTTTGCCAGCTCCATAACATGTAACAGCGACCTGTTAGTATATTTGAAGTACATTGGGCAAGTGATGTTGGACGGGTTTAAAGGTGACAAGTACCTAGGCCGTGGCGGGTTCTTGGCATCTTGCCAGACGGTGGGAATCAGGTTAGAAACGTCAAGGGTGATGATGTTGCGCTGGCTGTCGGGGTCCGGTAAGGAGATCTAGAACCATCGAGTAGGGTGTTTGTGGAGCGGCTCCGGTAGGGTGGACTACGGTGTGGGCAAAGCGGATCTGTGGCCGTGGACGAGGGCGTCGATGAAGCTGCTCTGGTGGTTGGGTTTAGGATGCTATCGACAATGCGGATATGCGGTCATGGACGGGGCGTCAGAAGCTGCTCCGGTAGGTTGGATGAGGGTGCGACGAAGCGGATCTGAGGCTGTGGACTTGTGAGTTGGCAAAGTGCTCCCTCCAGACACATGGCAGCGATGAGCGTGAGCGGCCAGCAGCTGTGCCAGATGGTCCACGACGCTGGCCTGCGGCATGGCGCCGAGGATTGTCTCCAGACAGTGTTGGCGACCGGCTGGTGGATGGCCACCGTCCATGCCAACTACGACTCTCAGTTGGACCAGATGATTGTTGCCACCACCACCAACAAGTTCACTGTCCTCAAGAAGCTCGCGGACGACAACGCCGTACTCCTCCAGCCCGCGTGCCCGAGCTCCTCATTGCCTGCCACCCTAATCGGCCTCCATGGCCGGAACCTCTTTCAAGCACTGGTGGCCCTGCGACTGCCCGCCGACGCCACGAAGAATGTCCACCTGGAGGTTGCGCTTGCCGCGAGGCACCTCGCCCTGCGAGAATTCGTCGACCTACACATCCATGTGTACGAGCAAATCGTGTACATAGGTATCTACAAGGCCAGTGAGGACGCTACAACGTTGGCCTTCCTCAACCGGCTGGAAGCCTTGGATGCCTTTGCTGAGAAGCACCTTGACCTCGCCAGAATAGCCGCCGCTCCTTAGCCATCGGTCGGTGGCCCGGCGCACTAAGTTGAGGAGGAGGAGGAGGTCATACGTTGATGGATGCATCTTTCTTCTTGCCTCCTGTAACCACCACTGTGAACACATCATCGTGGCCTTAATTATTATTGTGCTATTGCATTCTCGTTCCAGTCAATACCGACGTGTGCGATCCCTTTGCTTAATTATATGCATCACCGTAACTAGTACTCCATCTGTCAATTTATAAGTTGTGCTTACCTTTTCCATCAACTTCGTGCAACGCATGGGCATCTTGCTAGAAACTGATGTAGGTCGACTAGATGGCGAGTCGTTCGACGTCCCGATCTTTCACGGTACTAGCAGCAACAACAAGAAATTCTGGTCGAGCAAAGATGCAAGACCGTAAGATCAGAAACTTGTGTCGAGTAGATTGGATCGACTCCACATGCAGCAGCAACAAAATCCCCTCGGATCAGCAACAAAGATATTTGGTGTCCCCAACATGGGACTTTTCTGTAGTTTTATTGATCTCACGACTAAAACAAAATTCTCCCTCTGTTACACGGCCGTAACGCCTTTATTTAAGAAGCACGGAGGATCAAAACAAAACCGACCAAGACTCTTCCTAATAACCGAATACTAGTATGAATCGTACCAGCGCATGACTCTTTCTCTCTCCTAATTAAACTAAACAATATATTAACTAATTAATCTTCCGGCCACGCTGATCACAACCAAATAGCTACGTGACCACTACTAGTAAACAGAAAACAAAATAATACTCTGCTCTCTCACGCGGCTACACAGGAATCAGATTGCCACCTATTTCCAACAAAACACCATTTGTATGGAGGCGTTCTAAAATTGGGCTTCACAACATCCTTCTTCAGTTTAATTGATGGAACCTCAAAACTAAAAGAGCCAAGTTGTAACATGTTCTGAAGATTATGTTTTGCACTAGCGGTCACATCAGAAACACTAGAACATGTCGGACCGCATGTGACCAAACCGACGATGCGCCAACCTAGCTACTATGTACCCTGCTTATCTGGCGGAAATAGCCCCGCCCTAGCGTTTCCAATCGTTATTTCTATCTATTGATCGTGCCAAAGAGCAGAACCAAATGTTACAATTTATCCATGTTTCTCTACTCCTACTCCTATAAAAGACCTGGTTGGTGATGGTGGTGTGTCTGCCATCCGTCGTTTCTGACCATTAGATCTGCATCTAACGGCTGTGACGTAAGTTGTGGCATTTTTGCAACAATAGCCCACATCTCTGCTCCAATTTGCAGAAACCCCCTTATTATCTTGAAAGCGACCACATCCCTCCCTCACCTCATCAAAACATCCTGAGAAATATATTTTGAGTGAAAAGTAATATATTTTTAGTGGTATATATGTATATCAAAACAAGAGTTATTTCTTTCAAGTTTGTCAACAAGTACTACTCCCTCCGTCCGGGTTTATTAGGCCTAAAGACAACTTCTCGTGGACCAAGACACATAGTAATTGGCTCACATTAATTCTTTCATTTCACTCCCAATGCACTCTCTCACATGCATGCAGCCAATGAAAAAGCACGCATGCAGTGTATTAATTCCCTGGCCATGGCATCAACAACAATGACTTTCAGTGCAACCAATGAAGTAGTTGCATGCATGCACCTTTCCAAAGCAAGGCCTTATAAAAAGGGACATGTTTGTGATGTTGTGAAGCCTAATAAACCCGGACACAGGGAGTACCATTCTACTACTTTGGATCCGTCGCAACCCACGGGCACATTGCTAGTAAAAGGAAAAGGCCTGCCGCGTTCGCGTCGCACCCCCACACGCCCGGGAATCAGGAGTACTCCACGACCCGTATGGCACGCCACATAGCTAGGGAAGGCGTGTTGCCTAGCATTTTCACTTTCATGTGGGACGCCGTTGAGCATACCGACTATTGGCAAACCGCACCCCGCCCGCCGTCGGGTTGGAAAACAGAAACGAGGGGAAGATCTAGTTGTAGCACGGAAGCCAAAAAATTTGGTGTCAAATGGGGCTCGTTGATAGAGTACGAGCATTCCGTACTACTACTCCTACTGGTACAAAGTTTGTACTACAACTAGTACTACCACTATACAACTAGGTACGTGCACGGCACAACATCGTAGGAACAAAAAACGGGAAGATCTTGTTTTGGGTGATTTATCTTTTTTTCAGTCAACGTAGTATGAATAATATGATGTGGGGGCACCCATGAAGCTTATGTGGCTTGGTTGCATGGCTACGAAAGGTTAGAGAAAAATAAATAGATAATATGTTTAGTGTGCACTCCACTAAATAGATATACTTTGGATCCGTTGCAACACACGGGCCGGCACATTGGTAGTAGTAAGAAACAAATTCCGGGTTTGGCACGAGCTCGTACTGCGGGAGCACCACAAGGACTGTCGTAGGAGTTACATTTCCCTCTCGGGGCCCATGGGACCGAGCTTCAGTGGCTTAGTGCACCGGCCTATGAGTCAATGACATGTGGACCTTAAATGCGGCTAACCCACATGTCATTCTCATGGTGGTGGCGTGGTTCGCGACTCACTCGTTCGAGATGAACCAGCCGGTGGTGGCGTGGTCGTGGCGAGGGTGCCGCAGCTGGGCGTCGGGGCGTTACAAGGCGTAGATGGCCACACCGGCGCGTACTACCTGTAGTACAGAAGTACTCCAGATGAGGATTGATGCTCGGGACAAAATGTGTCACAGCCGCTGGATGAAAATTCGATGGTGCGGGAGTACAGATCGGAGCACAGGAGCGGAGCAGGCAAACCGCATCCAATCGGGTGTGGCTGTGGTAGAAATTTGATTGTCGCCGCAGTTCAGCCGGCCCGCATGTCATGCACACAAAAGCATAGGAGCGGTGGGGCCGAGAAGGATGAGGCGCACATCGGGGGACGTCGTGCCGTGGGTTGGAGCGGCATCGTGGGAATCGCGTGTGGGTGTGGCAGTGGTAGAAACAAGAAACGTGATGGTCGCCACGGTTCAACTTCCATGGACCAGCTGTCATGTTGCTACCTCTTGAGCACTGCGTTGGTTTTCCCTGGAAGAGGAAAGGGTGATGCAGTAAAGTAGCGTAAGTATTTCCCTCAGTTTTTGAGAACCAAGGTATCAATCCACTAGGAGATCACGCTCAAGTCCCACGCACCTACACAAACAAATAAGAATCTTGCAACCAACGCGATAAAGGGGTTATCAATCCCTTCACGGTCACTTATGAGAGTGAGATCTGATAGATATGATAAGGTAATATTTTTGGTATTTTTATGATAAAGAGAAATAAAGATGCTAAGTAAAATAAACGGCAATAAAAATAGCTAAGTGTTGGAAGATTAATATGATGGAAAATAGACCCGGGGCCATAGGTTTCACTAGTGGCTTCTCTCAAGAGCATAAGTATTACGGTGGGTGAACGAATTACTGTCGAGCAATTGATCAAATTGAGCATAGTTATGAGAATATCTAGGTATGATCATGTATATAGCCATCACGTCCGCGACAAGTAGACCGAAATGATTTTGCATCTACTACTATTACTCCACACATCGACCGCTATCTAGCATGCATCTAGAGTATTAAGTTCATAAGAACAGAGTAATTCTTTAAGTAAGATGACATGATGTAGAGGGATAAACTCATGCAATATAATATAAACCCCATCTTTTTATCCTCGATGGCAACAATACAATACGTGTCATTTCCCCTACTGTCACTGGGATTGAACACCGCAAGATTGAACCCAAAGCTAAGCACTTCTCCCATTGCAAGAAAGATCAATCTAGTAGGCCAAACCAAACTGATAATTCGAAGAGACTTGCAAAGATAACCAATCATACATAAAAGAATTTAGAGGAGATTCAAAAATTGTTCATAGATAATCTTGATCACAAACCCACAATTCATCGGATCTCGACAAACACATCGCAAAAGAAGATTACATTGAATAGATCTCCAAGAAGATCAAGGAGAACTTTGTATTGAGATCCAAAGAGAGAGAAGAAGCCATCTAGCTAATAACTATGGACCCGAAGGTCTGAGATAAACTACTCACACATCATCGAAGAGGCTATGGTGTTGATGTAGAACCCTCCGTGATCAATGCCCCCTCCGGCGAGCGCCGGAAAAGGCCCCAAGATTGGATCTCACGGGTACAGAAGTTTGCGGTGGTGTAAATAGGGTTTTGACTCTGTCTCTGATGTTTTGGGGGTACATAGGTATATATAGAAGGAAGAAGTACGTCGGTGGAGCAACGAGGGGCCCACGAGGGTGGAGGGCGCGCCCAGGGGGTAGGCGCGCCCCCTGCCTCGTGCCTTCCTCGTTGATTGCTTTACGTAGACTCCAAGTCCTCTGGATCACGTTTGTTCTGAAAATCACGTTCCCGGAGGTTTCATTCCATTTGGACTCCGTTCGATATTCCTTTTCTACGAAACACTGAAATAGGCAAAAAAACAGCAATTTGGGCTGGGCCTCCAGTTAATAGGTTAGTCCCAAAAATAATATAAAAGTGTATAATAAATCCCATTAAACATCCAAAACAGAATATAATATATCATGGAGCAATCAAAAATTATAGATACGTTGGAGACGTATCAAGCATCCCCAAGCTTAATTCCTGCTCGTCCTCGAGTAGGTAAATGATAAAAACAGAATTTTTGATGTGGAGTGCTACTTGGCATAATTTTCAATGTAATTCTCTTAATTGTGGAATGAATATTCAGATCCGAAAGATTCAAGACAAAAGTTTAATATTGACATAAAAATAATAATACTTCAAGCATACTAACTAAGCAATTGTGTCTTCTCAAAATAACATTGCCAAAGAAAGTTATCCCTACAAAATCATATAGTCTGGCTATGCTCTATCTTCATCACACAAAGTATTTAATCATGCACAACCCCGATGACAACCCAAGCAATTGTTTCATACTTTTGGTGTTCTCAAACTTTTTCAATCTTCACGCAATACATGAGCGTGAGCCATGGACATAGCACTTTATGTGGAATAGAATGGTGGTTGTGGAGAAGACAAAAGGAGAAGATAGTCTCACATCAACTAGGCGTATCAACGGGCTATGGAGATGCCCAACAATAAATATCAATGTGAGTGAGTAGGGATTGCCATGCAATGGATGCACTAGAGCTATAAGTATATGAAAGCTCAGCAAAAGAAACTAAGTGGGTGTGCATCCAACTCGCTTGCTCACGAAGACCTAGGGCATTTTGAGGAAGCCCATCATTGGAATATACAAGCCAAGTTCTATAATGAAAAATTCCCACTAGTATATGAAAGTGATATCATAGGGGACTCTCTATCATGAAGATCATGGTGCTACTTTGAAGCACAAGTGTGGTAAAAGGATAGTAGCATTGTCCCTTCTCTCTTTTTCTCTCATTTTTTCTTTTTTTTGTTGTTGGGCCTTTCTCCCTTTTTTTATGGCCTCTTTTTTTATTTTTCGTCCAGAATCTCATCCCGACTTGTGGGGGAATCATAGTCTCCATCATCCTTTCCTCACTTGGGACAATGCACTAATAATGATGATCATCACACTTTTATTTACTTTACAACTCAAAACTTAGAACATAATATGACTCTATGTGAATGCCTCCGACGGTGTACCGGGATATGCAATGAATCAAGAGTGACATGTATGAAAGAATTATGAACGGTGGCTTTGCCACAAATACGATGTCAACTACATGATCATGCAAAGCAATATGACAATGATGGAGCGTGTCATAGTAAATGGAATGGTGGTAAGTTGCATGGCAAGAAATCTTGGAATGGCTATGGAAATGCCATGATAGGTAGGTATGGTGGCTGTTTTGAGGAAGGTATATGGTGGGTGTATGATACCGGCGAAAAGGGTGCGGTATTAGAGAGGCTAGCAATGGTGGAAGGAAGAGAGTGCGTATAATCCATGGACTCACCATTAGTCATAAAGAACTCATATACTTGTTGCAAAAATCTACAAGTTATCAAAGCAAAGTATTACGCGCATACTCTTAGGGGGATAGATTGGTAGGAAAAGACCGTCGCTCGTCCCCGACAGTCACACATAAGGAAGACAATCAATAAATAAATCATGCTCCAACTTCATCACAACGGTTCACCATACGTGCATGCCACGGGAATCACAAACTTTAACACAAGTATTTCTCAAATTCACAACTACTCAACCAGCATGACTCTAATATCACCATCTTCATATCTCAAAACAATTATCAAGCATCAAACTTCTCATAGTATTCAACACACTCATAAGAAAAAAATTACTAATCTTGGATGCCTATCATAATTAAAGCAAATTACCATGCTGTTTTATAGGACTCTCGAAATAATATAAGTGAAGCATGAGAGAACAATAGTTTCTATAAAACAAATCCACCACCGTGCTCTAAAAGATATAAGTGAAGCACTAGAGCAAAAACTATATAGCTCAAAAGATATAAGTGAAGCACATAGAGTATTCTAATAAATTCTGAATCATGTGTGCCTCTCCCAAAAGGTGTGGACAACAAGGATGATTGTGGTAAACTAAAAATCAAAGACTCAAATCATACAAGACGCTCCAAGCAAAACACATATCATGTGGTGAATAAAAATACAGCTCCAAGTAAAGTTACCGATGGATGAAGACGAAAGAGGTGATGCCTTCCGGGGCATCCCCAATCTTTGGCTTTTTGGTGTCCTTAGGTTATCTTGGGGTGCCATGTGCATCCCCAAGCTTAGGTTCTTGCCACTCCTTGTTCCATAATCCATCAAATCTTTTACCCAAAACATGAAAACTTCACAACACAAAACTTAACAGAAAATCTCATGAGCTCCGTTAGCGAAACAAAACAAAACACCACTTCAAGGTACTGTAATGAACTCATTATTTATTTATATTGGTGTTAAACCTACTGTATTACAACTTCTCTATGGTTTATAAACTCTTTTACTAGCCATAGATTCTTCAAAATAAGCAAACAACACGCGAAAAACAGAATTTGTCAAAAACAGAACAGTCTGTAGTAATCTGTAACTAGCACAAACTTCTGGAACTCAGAAAAATCTACCAAAATAGGAAGACCTAGACAATTTATTTATTGATCTACTGAAATTGGAATCAGTATTTTATCACGTTCTGGTGATTTTTAAAAATTGTTTTCGTGAACAGAAAGTTTATGGAATTTTTTGCAAGATCAAATAACTATCATCCAAGAAGATCCTATAGGTTTAACTTGGCACAAACACTAATTAAAACATAGAAACAAATGTAACCAGAGGCTAGATAAAATTTTTATTCCTAAACAGAATCAAAAAGCAAAAAACTAAAATAAAATTGGGTTGCCTCCCAACAAGCGCTATCGTTTAACGCCCCTAGCTAGGCATTGATATGCTCACATGAAAGACAAGAATTGAAGCGCAAACAGAGCATCATAAAACACATGAGAAACACGTCTAAGTCTAACATACTTCCTATGCATAGGAATTTTATAAGCAAACAAATTATCATAGCAAGCAAAATTTAGCATATGCAAGGAAGAAGAAAGAGACGATAGCAATCTCAACATGACGAGAGGTAATTTAGTAAGATAAAAATTTCTACAACCATATTTTCCTCTCTCGTAATAATTACATGTAGGATCATAGGAAAATTCAAAAATATAGCTATCACAAAACATATGCTTAACACGATCCACATGTATGCAAAGTTGACACTCTTCCAAAATAGAGGGATTAACATTAGCTAAAGTCATGACCTCTCCAAACCCACTTTTATCAAAAAAAATCATAAGATTGAACATTCTCCAAATATGTGGGATCTAAAGTTGGCACTCTTCCAAACCCACTTTTAATATTATTGCAAACACTATTATCAATCTCATATTCATCATGGGGCTTAAATAAATTTTCAAGATCATAAGAAGAATTACCCCAATCATGATCATTGCAACAAGTAGTAGACATAGCAAAACTAGCATCCCCAAGCTTAGGGTTTTGCATATTATTAGCACAATTGACATCAAGAGAATTTATAGTAAAATCATTGCAATCATGCTTTTTATTCAAGGAGCTATCGTGAATTTCTTCATAAATTTCTTTATCAGAATTTTCAGATTCACGAATTTCAAGCAAAACTTCATAAAGATAATCTAGTGCACAAAACTCACTAGCAATTCGTTCATCACAATGGGATCTCTTAAAAAGATTAGGAAGCGGATGAGGATCCATAGATCTTAGGTTCTCTGTTTAGCAATAAATACACAACTATTCCAACCAAACGAGTAAACGAGCCAAGTAATACATCAAGGCAAACGAAAAGACGAACAGAAGAAGGGCGAAGAAAAGGCAAGGGTGAAATGGGGGAGAGGAAAACGAGAGGCAAATGTCAAATAATGTAATGCGAGGGATAAGAGTTTGTGATGGGTACTTGGTATGTCTTGACTTGTGCGTAGACTCTCCCGACAGCGGCGCGGAAATCCTTCTTGCTACCTCTTGAGCACTGCGTTGGTTTTCCCTTGAAGAGGAAAGGGTGATGCAGTAAAGTAGCGTAAGTATTTCCCTCAGTTTTTGAGAACCAAGGTATCAATCCAGTAGGAGATCACGCTCAAGTCCCACACACCTACAGAAACAAATAAGAACCTCGCAACCAACGCGATAAAGGGGTTGTCAATCCCTTAACGGTCACTTACGAGAGTGAGATCTGATAGATATGATAAGATAATATCTTTGGTATTTTTATGATAAAGAGAAATAAAGATGCTAAGTAAAATAAACGGCAATAAAAATAGCTAAGTGTTGGAAGATTAATATGATGGAAAATAGACCCGGGGCCATAGGTTTCACTAGTGGCTTCTCTCAAGAGCATAAGTATTACGGTGGGTGAACGAATTACTATCGAGCAACTGATCGAATCGAGCATAGTTATGAGAATATCTAGGTATGATCTTGTATATAGGCATCACGTCCGCGACAAGTAGACCGAAACGATTCTGCATCTACTACTATTACTCCACACATCGACCGCTATCTAGCATGCATCTAGAGTATTAAGTTCATAAGAACAGAGTAATTCTTTAAGTAAGATGACATGATGTAGAGGGATAAACTCATGCAATATGATATAAACCCCATATTTTTATCCTCGATGGCAACAATACAATACGTGTCATTTCCCCTACTGTCACTAGGATTGAGCACTGCAAGATTGAACCCAAAGCTAAGCACTTCTCCCATTGCAAGAAAGATCAATCTAGTAGGCCAAACCAAAGCGATAATTGAAGAGACCTGCAAAGATAAACAATCATACATAAAAGAATTCAGAGGAGATTCAAATATTGTTCATAGATAATCTTGATCATAAACCCACAATTCATCGGATCTCGACAAACACACCGCAAAAAGAAATACATCGAATAGATGTCCAAGAAGATCAAGGAGAACTTTGTATTGAGATCCAAAGAGAGAGAAGAAGCCACCTAGCTAATAACTATGGACCCGAAGGTCTGAGGTAAACTACTCACACATCATCAGAGAGGCTATATATGGTGTTGATGTAGAAGCCCTCCTTGATGAATGCCCCCACCGGCGGAGCGCCGGAAAAGGCCCCAAGATGGGATCTCACGAGTACAGAAGGTTGCGGCGGTGGAAATAGGGTTTTGGCTCTGTCTATCATGTTTTGGGGGTACGTAGGTATATATAGGAGGAAGAAGTACGTCGGTGGAGCAACAAGGGGCCCACGAGGGTGGAGGGCGTGCCCAGGGGGGTAGGCGCGCCCCCTGCCTCGTGCCTTCCTCGTTGATTGCTTTATGTAGACTCCAAGCCCTCTGGATCACGTTTGTTCGAAAAATCACGTTCCCGAAGGTTTCATTCCGTTTGGACTCCGTTTGATATTCCTTTTCTGCGAAACACTGAAATAGGCAAAAAAAACAGCAATTTTGGCTGGGCCTCCGTTTAATAGGTTAGTCCTAAAAATAATATAAAAGTTTATAATAAAGCTCATTAAACATCCAAAATAGAATATAATATAGCATGGAACAATCAAAAATTATAGATACGTTGAAGACGTACCACATGTCTGCTGACACATGCATTTCATATCGCTCACTACAAGGAGTAGTAGTAGAGAAAACTTGTTCCGAAGATACCATTTTTCCGATAAAATTCTAGAGATATCATTAGTTTTTACAGATGGGATTACTCTTGCAAGGGTCAATCACAACAGGTGTTTTGTAAAAAAATGCATCTTGATGTTCCCTGCAATGCACGGGCATCTTGCTAGTTATAGAAGAAGCCGACGCGAGCATCTTACCACAGGGTGTGCCACCGACCCAAACTCAAATTTTTTTCAGATGCTTAGGTGCACCGGATGCCGTGCCACGCTACAAAATGTAAAAAAACAGCTCCATTTTTTTTAAACCTGTTATCTTCAAACCAGCCACACCCGTCCCTCGCCTCATCAAAACAGCCCGAGGAATATATTTTGAGTGAAGCATGATTTATTTTTACTGATATATGTATATCAAAACTAGAGTGTTTATATTTCAAGCCCGTGAACAAGTATTATTCTACTACTTTGGATCCACTTCAACGCACGGGCCAGCACATTGGTAGTAGTAGTCTCTATCTCTATCTCTACTCTACTCTTATAAAAAACAGAGTTGTTGATGATGGTGTGCCTGCCATCATGCAATATAGGCCGTTCGATTTATATCTGACGGATAGGAAGGAAACTATGGCAATTTTGCAAAAAGATACCCACACCCCTCTCCACATTTGCAGATAAGGCCTTCCCTTGTTCATCCTTTTCTCCCACAAGATAAACTACTCATACAAATGCATCTTGATGTTCCATGCAACGCACGGGCATCTTGCTAGTCTACTATTCTCTTATATCTTATAAAACTAGTAAGATGCCCATGCATTGCACGGAACACCAAGAATGGGGTTGGATGGCGCCCGCATCGGCCATCACACCAGATTGTTCCATGGCCTTCTCGATGTGGTGGGGAAAAGATAAGGCTGATTGTGAGATACAAGGAGTTGTTTGTGAATATGGAAACACGTGCGAGCATCTTTTTTCAAAACTGTAGAAGTTTGCTTTGTATGCGTCAGATCTAGATCCGACGGCTATTTGTGAAAGATGGTGATAACCCACAAATATAGGGGATCAATTGTAGCCTCTTTCGATAAGTAAGAGTGTCGAACCCAATGAGGAGCTAAAGGTAGAACAAATATTCCCTCAAGTTCTATCGACCACCGATACAACTCTACGCATGCTTGACGTTCGCTTTACCTAAAACAAGTATGAAACTAGAGGTACTTTGTAAGTGTTTTTGGATAGGTTTGCAGGAATATAAAGAGCATGTAAATAAAAACTAGGGGCTGTTTAGATAAAGACACAATAAAGTAAATATGGCGAGTGTGGAAAAGTGGTGGTAGGAGTTGCGAAATTGTCCCTAAGCAATTGACTACTTTACTAGACAGATAGCAAGTTTTATGTGGGAGAGGCCACTGCTAGCATGTCATCCCTGACTTGGAATTCTATGCACTTATGATCGGAACTATTAGCAAGCATCCGCAACTACTAATGTACATTAAGGTAAAACCCAACCATAGCATTAAAATATATTGGCCCCCCTTCAATCCCGTATGCATCAATTTCTATGCTAGGTTGAAGCTTCTGTCACTCTTGCCCTCCAATACATAGTCCTATCAACATACAACTAACCCTATGGTGTGATCCACGCGTTCGCTCATATGATGGGCACCAAAGGACAACAACAAAACCACAAGAAAATTAAATCAATCGTAGCAATTCATCAACCACCGATAGGACAACGAAAATCTACTCAGACATCATAGGATGGCAACACATCATTGGATAATAATATGAAGCATAGAGCACCATGTTCAAGTAGAGGGTACAGCGGCTACGGGAGAGTGGACCGCTGTAGATAGAGGGGGGAAGGTGATGGAGATGTTGGTGAAGATGGCGGAGGTGTTGGTCAAGATCGTGGTGATGATGATGGTGGCCACGGCAGCGTTCCGGCGCCACCGGAAGAGAGGGGGAGAGGGGGCCCCTTCTTCTTCTTATTCTTCCTTGACCTCCTAACTAGATGGGAGAAGGGTTTCCCCTCTGGTCCTTGGCCACCATGGCTTGGGAGGGGCGAGAGCCCCTCCGAGATTGGATCTATCTCTCTGTCTCTCTCTTTTTCCGCGCTCTGGATTCTGCCCTTTCACTGTTTCTTTTATAACCGGAGATCCGTAACTCTGATTGGGCTGAATTTTGGACATGATCTCTATCCGGAAATTAGCTTTCTTGCGGCAAAAGAAGGGCTCCAACCGCCCTACGGGGTGGCCACGAGGGTCCAGGGCACGCCCCCTGCCTCGTGCCCCCCTCGGACATCGTATCGTGTTGATTCTTCTTCCCAAAAATCATAAATATTCCAAAAAAAAATCACCGTCTATTTTTATCCCGTTTGGACTCTGTTTGATATGGGCTTTCTACGAAACAAAAAACATGCAACAGACAGGAACTGGCACTGGGCACTGGATCAATATGTTAGTCCCAAAAATAGTATAAAAAGTTGCCAAAAGTGTATGAAAGCTGAATAATATTGGCATGGAACAATCAAAAATTATAGATACGATGGAGACGTATCAGCATCCCCAAGCTTAATTCCTGCTCGTCCTCGAGTAGGTATATGATAAAAACATAATTTTTGATGTGGAATGCTACCTAGCATAATCTTGATCATGTATCTAATCATGGCATGAATATTAAGACACGAGTGATTCAAAGAAATAGTCTATCATTTGACATAAAAACAATAATACTTCAAGCCTACTAATAAAGCAATCATGTATTTTCAAAATAACAAGGCCAAAGAAAGTTATCCCTACAAAATCATATAGTCTGGCTATGCTCAATCTTCACCACACAAAATATTCAAATCATGCACAACGCCGATGACAAGCCGAGAAATTGGTTCATACTTTTTAACGCGCTTCAGCTTTAAACCCTCACGCAATACATGAGCGCAAGCCATGGACATAGCACTATAGGTGGAATAGAATAATATGATGGGGGTTATGTGGAGAAGACAAAAAAAAAGAAAGTCTCACATCGACGGAGCTAATCAACGGGCTATGGAGATGCCCATCAATTGATGTCAATGTGAGGATTAGGGACTGCCATGCAACAGATGCACTAGAGCTATAAGTATATGAAAGCTCAGACTGAAACTAAGTCGGTGTGCATCCAACTTGCTTGCTCATGAAGACCTAGGGCATTTGAGGAAGCCCATCATTGGAATATACAAGCCAAGTTCTATAATTAAAATTCCCACTAGTACATGAAAGTGATAACTCAAGAGACTCTCTATATGAAGAACATGGTGCTACTTTGAAGCACAAGTGTGGTAAAAGGATAGTAACATTGCCCTTTTTTGCGGGCTTCTTTGGCCCCATTTTTATTTAGGCTTCTTTGGCCTCTCTTTGGGGGAGCTCTAATAATGATGATCATCACACTTTTATTTACTTACAACTCAATATTACAACTCGATACTAGAACAAAGATATGACTCTATATGAATGCCTCCGTGATGTAATGGATGTGCAACGATCTAAGCGTAGCAATGACATCAAAAACGGACAAGCCATGAAAACATCATGCTGGCTATCTTACGATCATGCAAAGCAATATGACAATAAATGCTCAAGTCATGCATATGATGATGATGGAAGTTGCATGGCAATATATCTCGGAATGGCTATGGAAATGCCATGATATGTAGGTATGGTGGCTGTTTTGAGGAAGATATAATGAGGCTTATGTGTGATAGAGCGTATCGTATCACGGGGTTTGGATGCACCAATGAAGTTTGCACCAACTCTCAAGGTGAGAAAGGGCAATGCACGGTACCGAAGAGGCTAGCAATGATGGAAACGTGAGAGTGTGTATAATCCATGGACTCACATTAGTCATAAAGAACTCATATACTTATTGCAAAAGTTTATTAGCCCTCAAAGCAAAGTACTACTACGCATGCCCCTAGGGGGATAGATTTTATTTTTGCATTATGTCTACTGTAATATAACTTTTTCATGGCTTAATCCACTGATATAAATCGATAGTTTCATCAAAACAAGCAAACTATGCATCAAAAACAGAATCTGTCTAAAACAGAACAGTCTGTAATAATATGAACAGTCACCATACTTCTGGTACTTGAACAATTATAAAAAAATTGGTAAAAATAAAAAATTTGTATAGAAATACAGTGCAAAAAGTTTCAGAACCATTTGACGTTCCAGTAAAAAATGTAAAATCGCGCACTATAGCCAAAGTTTCTGTCCTGCACCGCTCAAACCAACAAGTATTGTAAACATCCTAAAGGCAAACCTTGGCACATTATTTTTATAATACAATGGAATTGTACAAGGGGATAATTATTTTTGTTGAAAAGTTTCTGTAATCAAGATTCACAAAGTTTCCGTGAGCATGAACAAAGTTCAAGGCTAGCTCCCACTTCAACAATGCTTGTCTCTTTCACTTTCACTTTCCTTTTTGAAAAGTTTCGGGTTCCCCTCTTTATTTTTTTTGTTTTTAAACTTTATAAAAGCACTGAACAGAAATAAATGACTCTCTAAAACTTCCGGGTTGTCTCCCTGGCAGCGCTTTCTTTAAAGCCATTGAGCTAGGCATATAGTGCTCAAGTAATGGATACACCCGGATCCCAAGGTATATCAAAGCCAATTTTAATTAGCAATGATTTGGCATTTAGTAGTGAGAACAAAGTAACATATATCAAGCAATGACGAAGTATAACTCTCTTCCTATGCATCGGCATGTCATAAAAGAACAATTCATGCACACATAGTAAAGGCCAATGCATAGTATAAACAGTTTCTTGCAATTTTATCATGTTGGAAACATAGAGAGGTGGAGATATAGTTCCTCTCTCATAATAATTGCAAGTAGGATCAGCAAGCACATGCATATTATATCTATCAAAATCATCATGTGCAACAGTAAAATGCAACCCATCAATATAATCCTTAATAAGCACAAACTTCTCCGATATAGTGTAGTTGGGAGAATTCAAAAAGATAATAGGACTATCATGCGTGGGTGCAATAGCAACAATTTCATGTTTAACATAAGGAACTATAGCAAGTTCATATCCATAAGCATAATTCATATTGGCATCATGGCCACAAGCATAGCAAGCATCATCAAAAAGGGATATTTCAAGAGAATCAGCGGGATCATAATAGTCATCATAGCAATCATCCTTCGGTAAGCATGAAGGGAAATTACACAATGTATGAGTTGAAGAGTTACTCTCATTAGAAGGTGCGCACGGGTGATCAATCCGCTCTTCCTCCTTTTGTTCTTCGCTCTCCTCCTCATCTTTTTCATCCAATGAGCTCACAGTTTCATCAATTTCTTCTTCCATAGATTCCTGCAAAATATTAGTCTCTTCTTGTACAGCGGAGACTTTCTCAATAAAATTATCAATATTGGAATCGAATTCATAATTTTCATAGCAATATTTAAGTATAGCAAAAATTTTGGGTCTATAAACTGAATCATCAAAATCTTCGAACTCTTTAAACATAGATTCAGTTTCATAAGCACCCATAAAAGCAATGAATTCTTCTATTTGTTCCACATCATAGTAATCATATATACCATTAGCATAAGAAGCTAAGGTTTTGTTATCATTAAATTTGCATGAAAAGGGAAGGTGTGGAGACTTCATACTAGAGCAACAAGTATAATCATATCTCAAGCATAGTTGCCTAGCATACCACTTCAACATATGAATTTGATCCCATAATAGTTTCCCTTTTTGAGTCAAGCGATAATCCCTAAAGTATTCACGTTTATCCAATGTGTCTCCCATTACATAATTGAATGGGGTTTTCTCAGGATTTTTAAAGTAGTACATAATATCTTTCACATAACCAGCATCGAGGTTTTAGGAGGTTCCCCATCTCCATGAGAAGCAAGTACACCTAGTTTTTTTGGTATTACGTGTTCCATATCCATAACTAAAGATAAAGAACAACTAAGAACAGAAAATAAAAATTACTTAGTGATAAAGCAAACAAGCACACATGAGAATATTCACCCCACGCTATGACTCCCCGGCAACGGCGCCAGAAAAAGGTCTTGATAACCCACAAGTATAGGGGATCAATTGTAGCCTTTTTCGATAAGTAAGAGTGTCGAACCCAACGAGGAGCTAAAGGTAGAAAAAATATTCCCTCAAGTTCTATCGACCACCGATACAAATCTACGCACGCTTGACTTTCGCTTTCCCTAAAACAAGTATGAAACTAGAAGTACTTTGTAAGTGTTTTTGGATAGGTTTGCAAGAATATAAAGAGCATGTAAATAAAAACTAGGGGCTGTTTAGATAAAGACACAATAAAGTAAATATAGCGAGTGTGAAAAAGTGGTGGTAGGAGTTGCGAAATTGTCCCTAAGCAATTGACTACTTTACTAGACCGATAACAAGTTTTATGTGGGAGAGGCCACTGCTAGCATGCCATCCCTGACTTGGAATTCTATGCATTTATGATTGGAACTATTAGCAAGCATCCGCAACTACTAACCTTCATTAAGGTAAAACCCAACCATAGCATTAAGATATATTGGTCCCCCTTCAATCCCGTATGCATCAATTTCTATGCTAGGTTGAAGCTTACATCACTCTTGCCCTCCAATACATAGTCCTATCAACATACCACTAACCCTATGGTGTGATCCACGTGCGCGCTCATATGATGGGCACCAAAGGACAGCAACATAACCACAAGAAAATTAAATCAATCATAGCAATTCATCAACCACCGATAGGACAACGAAAATCTACTCAGACATCATAGGATGGCAACACATCATTGGATAATAATATGAAGCATAAAGCACCATGTTCAAGTAGAGGGTACAGCGGGTTGCGGGAGAGTGGACCAATGTAGATAGAGAGGGGAAGGTGATGGATATGTTGCTGAAGATGGCGGAGGTGTTGGTCAAGATCGCGGTGATAATGATGGTGGCCACGGCAGCATTCTGGCGCCACCTGAAGAGAGGGGGAGAGGGTCCACCTTCTTCTTCTTCTTCTTCTTCCTTGACCTCCTCCCTAGATGGGAGAAGGGTTTCCCCTCTGGTCCTTGGCCTCCATGGCATGGGAGGGGCGAGAGCCCCTCCGAGATTGGATCTGTCTCTCTGTCTCTCTCTGTTTCTGCGCTCTGGATTCTGCCCTTTCACCGTTTCTTTTATAACCGGAGATCCGTAACTCCGATTGGGCTGAATTTTGGACAAGATCTCTATCCGGAAATTAGCTTTGTTGCGGCAAAAGAAGGGCTCCAACCTCCTTACGGGGTGGCCATGAGGGTCCAGGGCGCGCCCTCCTGCCTCGTGGCCCCCTCGGGCATTGTATCGCGTTGATTCTTCTTCCCAAAAATCATAAATATTCCAGAAAAATTCTCCGTTAGTTTTTATCCCGATTGGACTCCGTTTGATATGGGTTTTCTGCGAAAAAACATGCAACAGACAGGAACTGGCACTGGGCACTGGATCAATATGTTAGTCCCAAAAATAGTATAAAAAGTTGCCAAAAGTGTATGAAAGTTGAATAATATTGGCATGGAACAATCAAAAATTATAGATACGACGGAGACGTATCAGATGGCAGGCACGCCATCATCACCAACTCAGGTTTTTATAGGAGTAGAGAAGAATAGAGTTGGTGATGATGGTGTGCCTGCCGTCCTGCAATATAGGCCGTCCGGTTTATATGTGACGGATAGGAAGAAAACTATGGCAATTTTGCAAAAGATACCTACACCCCTGTCCACATTTGCAAATAAGGCCTTCCCTTGTTCATCCTTTTCTCTCACAAGATAAACTACTCATACAAATGCATCTTGATGTTTTGTGCAATGCACGAGGATGTTTCCTTGGGGTTCTCTCCAGCGCGGCGTGGCCATAGTTGCAAGTTGACGCCCCTTGAGATGACGACGTTGAGGGGCACTCGGATTTTGTCCGATGAGCAGGTAAGATGAGTTTGATCATGTAGTAAATGCATTCTAAAGACTACTCCCGTGTCCATTTCCTAATTCTCTCCTACCCATTGTTTTATAAGTTAGGCTCGGTGCGAGTGGAAATTGGCTTGCATAAGTACGGGAGGGTACCAACATCAATTTGCACAACATTTACAACGGTGACACCGTTCCCGTAGAACCTTTGTCCAACATTGGGATCAGCCATGCAACGGGCCACCGCCTGAATTGGTACGATGGAACCACGATGAGATTGAAGAAGATAGCACGAACCTTGCACATGGCGGTCAAAGGTGGACCATGCAGTCTGCGGCCGATTTATTGCCGTACGAGTACGAAGACGTTGTGCTCCTTTCTAACCGCATCTTCGCAGTGACAAACCAGGGGACTTGTTTCGTATGGGACACATCCTACGGTATACTCCCTCTCTCCTAGTTTATTTGTTTTGAATTCTCTCATTTTATAAGTTTCAAATTCAAATTAAGAGCTCCCCATCACATGTTGAGATTACAATGTCCATTAAATCGTTGTGTGCATGTATAGTAAAGAAACAAATCTCAAGTTTGGCACGAGTTCGTGCAGCGGTAGTACCACAAGGCCTGGCGTAGGAGTTACATTTCCCTCTCGGGGCCCTCGGGACTGAGCTTCAGTGCCTTACTACACCTGCCTTTGAGTCAATAAATGTGGACCTGATAGGTGGCTGGTCCACATGTAATGCTCTCGAAGGCAGAGGGGCAGTGGGTCCGAGAGGGGTGAGCCGCAGGTTGGGGTACGTGTGGTGTCATGGGTTCGAGCGGTGTTGTGGGAATCGTGTGTGGTTGTGGTAGAAACTTGATGCTCGCCGCATTTTAGGTGGCCCACATGTCATGCACACAAAGGCAGAGGGGCGGTGCGGCCGAAAGGGGTGAGGCGCGCGTCGGGGGATGTGGCGTCGTGGGTTGGAGCGGCGTCCTGAGAATCGCGAGTGGCAGTGGATGAAACGTGATGGTCGTCGTAGTTGAACTTCCATGGACAAGTTGTCATGTCTACGGACACATGCATTGCATACAGATCACTGGAAGGAGTATTAGAGAAAGCTAGGCGGATAAATAGTTCCTTATAGTCAAGCAGACCCACACTACTACTTCTTCCAAAGACATGCACACCATCAAAATAGTCCATCTATATCAATATACACAGAGATGGGATATTTTTTTTACAAGAGAGGAAATAGTTCATCCATCCATAAAGCCCTGCTGCTGGTGCAGCTTCTTCTTCTTCTTCTTCTTCTTCTTCTTCTTCTTCTTCTTGTTCTCATTTTCTGTGGGAGACGGCTTCGCAACAAGCTCTTTGGACCTTGCAGCTATCTCGAAACTCACACGGGCATCGAGGGCAGCATATTTTATCCGCTCGTACGTCAAGGGATAATTCGCCCATCTAGACGACCTTAATGCTAGCATCTCATTACCCTTCTGAAGATTTGTTCCTAGCACAAAATTTGCTACGTCGAATAGGGATGGTGTCGATTTATCACAATCTTCTACAGGCATTTTTATTTTGGTTTGTACGTCAGCGATGCTTTTCAAATCAAGGTTGTACGGCTCCAACTTCTGTTTGTCCCCTGCGATGGCTACCCCACGGAAGTATATGTCCTCCCGAGACAAGAACTCGTGAAGCTCACCTGGTATGGAGGGCGCGTGTATGATGTGGTACACCAAAACATCATCTTCGAGGCACAACTGAAGGACGGCGGCGCGTTGGATCTTCCCAGTGGCACGCTCTGTGTACTCTGCGTCGAGACCGATGACCTTCATCTCCACCTTTTGGAGGGAGTTGGATACATTGTTGATCCACTCCGAACAACCCTCGGGTGGTCGGTGACTGTGGCAACTACACTCAACGAGCCTTCGACGAGGACATGTTGGACACTAAAAACCTGCATCTCGATCTCTTTCGCCATTTGGAACCACTGGACCGGAAGGCTATGGTTCGGAGAATTAGGATTAGATGGCTAGTCTAACTAAAGAAGATGATTATTTAAAGGTGTCGGCATTCTAGGAACGGGGGTCCCCAGACTTGCCTGCCTGCGGCCCACGGCCTGGCTGAGCTAGCAGGCCCGTATGGCCCATCTTCATCGACAAGGCATCCAAGACCCTCGCGAGGGGCCAAGCCTCGCGAGGCAGATGACGCAAGACCTCAGGAGCAGCCTCGCCAGGCAGGCTCACAAGGGGCGGAGAGATCAAGGCAAGGCAAACCTCATGAGGTCATCGTGACGTGAGCCATGACGATCGAGACCAGGCGGGCGCCAGCGCGCACAGCGTCCTTGTTTCCTCTTTGGTGCCAAGGGGGCAAGCGCAGGCGCGGAGTACCGACGCATCAATCAAAGGTTTTCATACCGGTGCAACGAGACCAAGACCAGCTGGACAGCGAGACAGAGGTCACCACGGAGCCCAAGACGGCGTCACCACCAGAGCCTTTCGCAGGCGAAGACTACTTTTGTCAGGATAAGCTGTACTAGCTGTCCCCTTTCAAATTGGCCATTGTTGGCTCCCTTCCCGCTCAATATTTGGGGAGAGGACCAGGGCCTATATAAGTAGATCTAGCCACCACCGTAGGGGATAACTCATTCAGAGGCATCTCACCCACAATAGTTGGTCAAGCAAAAGAATACCCCAACCACAGGAGGTTGTTCTTCCCCTTGTACTGTTCATCATCAGCCCAAGAGGCAATCCACCACCACCACACTGGAATAGGGTATTACACCACAACGGTGGCCCGAACCAGTATAAATCTTGTGTCCTTGTCTTGTGAGTTCGTCGGGTTCGTCCGCGAGATCTTAGAGAGCTAGGGCGTGGATCGGTAGGGAGGAGATCTTCGCGCGCACCCCAGTGTTCGGACCTCGAGGGTTTTGCCGGAACCTGTAATCTGACATTTGGCGCGCCAGGTAGGGGTGCGCTGGAGCCTCTTCCCTGCCAATCGACCCGCCGATGCTCCGCGGCCCCGATGTGCGGTGACCCAAGGGCCGACTCCGACCGCTGGGCAGCCTGGCCAGCCCGGGCGGCGCCACCTGCCCATGAAGACCTCAACCCCGCGCTCCAGGCGGCACGAGCGCCACCTAATGCTGCGGGGCATGGACGGCGCGGCCAGGCGTGGTCCACCCTCACTCCACGACAAGCGCGAGCCGCTGCAAGGGCCAAAAGCCATGCTGCAGCAACGGCGCCACACACCTGGCGGGAGAAGGCGAACATGCGGGCCGCGCTCACGGTGGCACGGGAGTTGCTGCGGTGCCGGCTTATGGAGAGCGGCCGCGACGCACTGCTGGAACGTGTCGCTGAGCTGCTGGATGCCGCGGCGTCAGGAGCGCCGCCTTTCTGCTATTTGCTCCCTTCCCGGGCTGCTACTGGACCTCATGACGGGCCTCGCCGCAACCACGCGCCCTCGGGTGCGCCTAGGGGCTTCATCAACACGAGGACGGCCGGCGGCGCCGGGGCCCCTTTGCCCCCACGCTGCCTCCGATGAGCATGGGCACGAGCGTTGCCCCCCATGGCCCCAGCGAGGCGTCGCGCTATCATCCTCAGGACGTCGCGCTGCACGGGGCAACGTGGAGTGTGGGGCACTACGGCGAGGTGTTTGGGGTGACAGCCTCGAAAGCCTATGTGCCCCGCATGATGGACCAGGAGTACACGCCGGAGGACGACCCTGACTCGTTTCTCGGGCCAGGTTGGGAGGAGGAGGCATTAGGAGCTGAAGCCTTCCAGGAGCCCTGGAGAGCCCCGCCAACCGCGCTGTCGACAACAGATACAGGGTACCACTAATCCCTCAGAAGCAGGCTTACGCTAACCATGGGTCGCAAGAGAATCAAGTCACCACAACGGCTGGCGGCCCCAGCTCGGCGAGCTCCCTCCCGCCAGGAGGATCGCGCTGGGGGCAGCAGGAGAGAAGCCGGGAACCATATCCATCGATGCGTCGCACGGAGAAAGGTCCCCCCCGGAGGTAGGCCCTCTGCTGGGGAGGTGCTGAAAAGCCTACCCCCGGCAGAGGACCCGTGGTCGCCAAGGGCGCCGCTGGCGTCCCCTTTCCCCCCTTTGTGTCATCCTGGTTGCCGGTCAGCTCAAAGGTGGTCGAGGGCGGCGCAAGGTGGGACCCTCGCCTGGCGATATGAAGCAAGGACGGTACCTGTGAAGAAGGCCCAATGCCTATGAAGATCGCCGCTCGTGACACTCTCACGTAATAATGAGTGGGGCTGTACACGCCCCAGAGGCTCCGGAGAGCCGCCCTCGGGCCTCGGGGGCTCCCTCCCACGCCTAGTGGCAGCACTTAGCTCCGCGCTGGTGAGAAGACTTGAAGACAAGAAGACTAGACTAGGTTCCGGACGCGGCCATTTGCTTTGAATCTCTTTTCTGTAACCTTGCCTTCTGGATTTGGATTTAAGTTGAAGTTGAGTTTTTATCGATGCGCGCGGGGGGTGCCTTTTCTCGTTCAAGCGATATCTTGCATCCGGTTTTGGCCTTGCTCTGAAGCTCGTGCTCGCTGCCCCCCCTCGTAGGCCCCTCGCGAGCGGGGCTGGGTGCGGCACACGCACCGAACGCGCTGGTTGGCGCTAGATCCTCGCGAGGCCCGCTCAGTCGGATCTGCAGGCCTTTCGGGAGCTCCGCGGCAACTCTCAATCTTGCAATTCGATTCGGGGCCCGCCCCAGCCAAGGTAAGCCGCAGCAGCAAAACTTGCCCCCAGGCTCGTGGATCCATGAAGGCGCACACTTGGCTTGGCATAATAGAGTAAAATTGTGATTTGTTTACATGAGGGGCTCCCCCTCTCAAAATGCTCTCACAAATCTTTAACGGCGATGCCCAGGTTTTTGCATACAGGATAAAATAGCAGGGGAACATGAGATCAGCCAGATATGTCGCTCGCCGCATCGCCTTTGGACGCGTCACTCGCATCTTCGCCGTCTTCGCCGGCATCGTCGCCACATTCGGCGACGCCTCCGTCGCCGTCGTTGACCACGTCACCTTCGTCTGCCGCGACTACCACTGCTTCGTCTTCGGAAATGAAGGCCCTGACCAGAGCATCCACGTTGTCCTCCACCCACCGCGCCTGGTCACCACGAATGGCCTGCGGTACAGGGGCAATGGCGGCGTCAAAGTCAGGGAAGGAGTTCTGAAGATGGCTGAAGACACGGGAGAACGTGCACCCGAGCAGGCCCCAGCTTCTCTCTTCCACAAGCTGGCGAGCCCTATCAGACCGGGCTTCCAGGCGCGTCACCACATTGGTGAAGAAGTTCAGGTGACTAGCGAAGTCACTCGAGTGGGGGTGCGGTGCATTCTCGTCGCAGATGTAGCCCAGGGCGGTATTAGCCCTGTTCCGGAGGTCCTGAAGCATGGGGGCATGCTCGCGCTCCAGCGTCCGCCATGGAAGCACTTCCTCCCTGTTTTGCCGCGCGACGGCCTCGGCGTCATCAACCCATTTCTGAAGAGAAAGCAGCTCTGCGTGGGCGGAGGCCAAGTCCGCCTGCGCCGTGACCAGGGCGGCAGACGTGGCCTCCTCACGCCTCTCTACCTCATCTAACCTGGGCCTAAGAGCGGCGGTTCTGCCCACTGCCTCAGTTCCCACAAGCTTCAGCTTCAGGTCATGCCAACCTTCAAGATCCGCGCGAACCTCGGCCACCCGGCGGTCGACTTCCTCCTAGACCTTGGCCTCGCGAGCCCCGACGGCATCTTCCGCTTGGGCAACTTGACGCTCCCTCGTCTCCAGTTGCTCAAGCTCGAGGCTACGCTCCACGGATTCCAGAGCTAACGCCTCCTCGTGCTTTCGGACCTCCTCTTCCTCGGCAGGTGTCCCCCTCAACGACACAAGGGCGTCTTTGAGTGCCTCCACTTGCCGCTCAAGGGACGCACTCCAGGCGTGGAGCTCCCACGCGCGCTTCTCCGCAGCCTCATGACGGCGGTCAGCCTCACGAGCCTCCTCCAAGGCTCGGGAGCAAGCCTCACGGGAAACCTTGAGGGACGCCTCGGCCTTCGCATTATCAAGATCATGCTGGCAGCGGCCAAGGTTGATGGCCACCCTCAGCTTACGTCGTTCCTCCACCAACCGAAGACCCTCAGCCTCAAGGCGCGAGTCGACACCCGCGAGTTCTTCACCAAGTCGGCTCGTCGCGCCCATCGCCTCCTGGAAGAGATCATGACGAACGACACTCCGCCCACGCTCGGACCCCAACGCACGGCCCACCTCGTCCTCCACCACGGGGGCTGCAGGCGGGACGTGAAGCGGCGCACCCCCTCTCAGCAAGGGCTGGGGGCTGGTGCCGCTCCAGGTGCCAGCCCGACCTCACGAGGGGCCCCGGCCAGTCAGGGCCCGCTGCTTGAGGAAGAGCTGAAGACCGAAACCAGCTGATGTCCATGACCAGAGGAGGAGTCCGGTGGATGCCCGCCAAGCTCCAAGCCAGGCCGTGGAGGAAGGTCGATGGAGCGGCAGATTCAAAGCGCAATGAAGGCGAGCACACCCCCTCGGCCAGCTCGGCTCCAGGCGCGGCATGCAGGCTCGGGATGCTCAAGGCCGACGGGGGTGCCAAAGAAGGCGGGGGTTGCTCCTCGGGGGACTCAACGGCCCCGGCAAAGGGGATCCTGAAGAGCCAACGTCAGAGAGGAAAGCAGCAATCAAGAAATCACGAGGTGCAGTACTTACTCGTCGACGGTGATGTACTTTCGTCGCTTCAACGACCCGAAGATACAGCTGCCGCTCGGAGATCCTTTCCTCTTGGAGAGCTCCTCGAAGTCCATGCAAAGCCGACCGAAGCGCTGAACATGGCGGCCAGTACGGGGTGCAGCCGGAGAAGTGCTCGAGAGAACAGCTTCAGGGGTGCCTGGCTGCGGAGAACAGTCGGGCACTGTCTCACCGCGACTTCCCGAGGCCTCCGGAGTTTCGGCCTCGGGAGCCGCGTGCTACCTCGTCTCAGCGACCGACGTCCCAGAATCACGGGATCCTGAGGACGACGCCCTAGGAGCCCCAGGCGGCGTCCGCACATCAGCACTCGTGTCGCGAGCCTCTAGCGGCGCTCGTCCCGCTGCACCCACATTCGGGACGAGCTCAGCGCCGGCGATGAAGAGGGGAACCACGCTGACAGGGTTCTCACGGGACCCCACCAGGTCGTCCGGATGCAGCCCCCACTCGTCAAAGGGAGGCATGCTCCCTACAAAGTCAGCCTTGTTCTTGCAGCGGTACAATAGACAGTTCTTCCCAGGCAAGTCGTCCATCGAAGGGACACCTGTCGGGACCTCGAGCACCGTTTGCCGCGTCCCAAGGGGGAGCCCGGACTCCTAAAACCTCATATGGTCCTGGCTGCTGAGCAAGTTCCACATCGGGCGAGAATGGCGCTGAAGCGGAGCGACCCGGCGCTTGATGAACTCCTTCACCACCATCGGCGCGGTCACGCTGCGGTCCTTCAGCCTCCTCAGCTTGAGCCAGAAGGGGACAAGACGGGGGCTCGCGAGCCTCTTGTGGCCCGAGCCGGAGTGGGAAACGGCAGGCGCTGACGGGGCGTGGAGCAGAAGGTTGAGCACACCGGCGTCGACAAATACCCACCGTGTCCGAAACTCTCTCGTAGATGGAGGAAGCTCGAAGTCGATCCCCGCGCCCACCGTCGCGGCCACGGCCTGGAAGCTCATGCACCCCGAGCTTTGGCGGGGATCAGTCAGATGCAATGAGAAGAAATGGCGGAGAAGGGCCACAGAAGGAGCGATGCCCACCATGGCTTCACACACAAAGGCGAAGACGGCGAGGAGAGTCATGAATTCGGGGTCGAGATGCAGCATATGGATCTGGTAATGTTCAAGCACCGCATTGAAGAAGGCGGAGAAAGGGGGAATCAGGCCTGCCCAAAGGGCATCAATGAAGATTGGGACCTCGGTGGCCGCCCGAGCAATGCGAGCGCGAGACGCAGGCCAAGCCACCGTCTTCCCCCACTCGTTGAAACTAGTGGCAAGCTTGGGACGCACCTTGTCCATCGCTTCGTCGTTGAGCACCAAGGATCGGCCGACTGCAGGCTCGGCGGCTGGAGGCGAACTTGGCGAAGATAGAGGCTTCTTCCCCTTGCCTGCTTGTTTCGGCGCCATGGCGATGAAGCGGTAGTGCAGGTCAGATTGGAGAGGAGGAGCAGAGTCTCGAGGAAGCAGAGGGACTGGGGAAGCAAGGCGTGGGCGATGGGAGAATAACTGTGTAGGTTGCGGGGGCTGCATAGCCAGGCGGATTCCAAGGCAGCGTGGGGAAGCGGAGACGCCCACGTCCAATCAACCGCCACGCGTCAACCGAGGCCGCAGGCTTTTGGGGCCCGCGGTGCGCTTGACCTTTGGCTTCGCCTCGAAGCCAAGCCCGAGCGCGCCTTGGGCCTGGGGGCTACTGTCGGTGTTCTGGGAACGGGGGTCCCCAGACTTGCCTGCCTGCGGCCCACGGTGTGGTTGAGCTAGCAGGCCCGTACGTCCCATCTTCATCGACAAGGCATCCAAGACCCTCGCGAGGTAGACGACGCAAGACCTTCTCAGGAGCGGCCTCGCCAGGCAAGCTCACGAGGGGCGGAGAGATCAAGGCATGGCAAACCTCGCGAGGTCCTCGTGACGTGAGCCATGATGATCGAGACCAGGCGAGCGCCAGCGCGCAGCGTCCTTGTTTCCTCTTTGGTGCCAAGGGGGCAAGCGCAGGCGCGGAGTACCAAGGCAGCAAGCAAAGGTTTCCATATCGGTGCAACGAGACCAAGACCAACAGGACGGTGAGACAGAGGTCACCATGGAGCCCAAGACCGCGTCACCACCAGAGCTTTCGCAGGTGAAGACCGCTTTTGTCAGGATAAGCTGTACTAGCTGTCCCCTTTCAAATTGGCCATTGTCGGCTCCCTTCCCGCTCAATATTTGGGGAGAGGACCAGGACCTATATAAGTAGAGCTAGCCACCACCGTAGCGGATAACTCATTCAGAGGCATCTCACCCACACAAGTTGGTCAAGCACAAGAACACCTCAACCTCAGGAGGCTATTCTTCCCCTTGTACTGTTCATCATCAGCCCAAGAGGCAATTCACCACCACCACACTCGAGTAGGGTATTACACCACAATGGTGGCCCGAACCAATATAAATCTTGTGTCTTTGTCTTGTGAGTTCAACGGGTTTGTCCGCGAGATCTTAGAGAGCTAGGGCGTGGATCGGTAGGGAGGAGATCTTCGCGCGCACCCCAGTGTTCGAACCTCGAGGGTTTTGCCGGAACCCGTAATCCGACAAAAGGGGCTTCGGAATTACTCCAGGAGGATGTGAAGAGGTTTAAACAATCTGAATGTGGTGTGGTTTGGATGCAAATGAATATGAAGGAGTGGTGAAGAGGAAAATCGGTTCCTGATGGAGAAGTAAATGGGAGAAGTGGCCTGCACGCAATTGATTAGACGGCTAGGTAGACTAAATGAAAAGGCTATGCGGGTAGACTAAGGAGTGGTACCTGTCCGTGTACGTCCCCATCCTTCTAGCGCTACATGTGCCACTGGCTAGTTGAGGTCACTCTTTCGAATCACCGTGGCGAGATTTTTTATGCGTCCGTTTTATTTCTGCACCCCTCCTAACAGGTGGGACCTATGCAAACGGATTAAAAAATGTGTCATAGCTGGTTTGGATGGATATTGGCGCGTGCGTGGGAGACACAACATTTTCTAGTTAAGGAATAAGTATGTGGTTATCCTCAAAAAAGAAAAAGCCTTCTTCGCGCTTCCGCATGCACGGGAATTTGGTTCTGCTTGCAATATGGATGATACATGGAGGATGAAGTGAGCCAAGAGGCATGCTAGCATGGGGGTACTACTCATGTTCCTACTACTCCTACTATAGTACACTTGATGGTCAAAATATTATGCATCCGGTCCTCACAGTGAAGTGACAAGCCCCTGCACCCGAGGTGACACCAGTCCAGGCAGCGTGTCCGGGTTACCAAAGTCAGCCTCACCTTGTGCACTATGCAGTCACTGTCACCGCCATTGTATAGAATGCCTCGCCTCGTCTCCCTCTCCCCTAGTGCCACTCCATCTCCATCTCTGTCTCGCCAGAGATCCTGAGGTCACTCTTCATCATCTCATTGTTCCCCCATGTACCCTCGCCTCGCTCGCCTCCCCCAGTACCACTATTCCCTCGCTAGCCACTCCACCACCGAGAGCCTTCTCCCCCGTAAATCAAGCCCCACAAAACCCCACCTTCCAAACTCCACCATGGCCGAATGCGGACCGCGCAACATACATATGAGCCGCGATTGGAGCAATCTCCCCAGTGACATCCTCGACCTTTGTTGTTCGTGTATGGATATGTTGAGCGCCCTGCAGCTGGCTGCATGCTCGAGGCACATGCACACGACCATCATCGAAGCGAGGCCTAAGATTTTCAAGACACCCTGCTTGCTGCTATCTGGTCTTGCAAGATTTGCTCACCATGATACGGAGGCATACATGAGGCCCATCGACTTCAATCCGACCTCCATTACCCGAAACTTGTTTGCAGGTATGTAGTGGGTCGCCATACATCATTTCTCTCGACTTCGATCCAATCACCATCGCCCGAAACTTCTTGGCAGGCATGTACTAGGTCGGCATGAGCTCCCACTGGATGGCTGTCGTCAGACAAGACCAGAAAAAGTTGGTGCTCATGAACTTCTACACCTCCCATGAGATTATCCTTCCTATGTTGGATTATATAGGGTTTTACCGTCGCGGTCCAAGTCATCTAGATTACGAAGTCAGTTGGACGCACCTTGTTTTGCAGAAGATTGTAATCTGCCAAGTGCCCACACGAGATGTGAATTACGCAGACTTCAAGCTAATTGCCTTGTTCGACCGCGGACTCGCCTATCTTTCCGCTGGTGCCTTCTTTAGCTGGAGATAGCTCACCTTGCAGTGGATCGACAAAGCAGATGGCACCACGTATTGCTGGGACGGCGATGTAAGTTGTTTCCGTCTGATGTTAATGATGACGCCATGACACTGTTTGAACTTTTTGTGGTGATTGGCAATTCCTGTTTGAGCAGAATTTGAGTAGAACTATGGCAATGTATTAGAGACACCATAAATCAGCTATATTTGGGATGAGTTAATTCATGCGATTGTGACCACGTCATTACAGCCAATTTCTACCCCTGAATAATCAAATGGTTAGGAAGATATGGATATTCTCCGTATTTTATAGTAATCTATATACTACTAAATATAAGTGTGTATCAATGGCCATGTTAGTTTCCTCATTTTCATGATGTAGAAACATGCATCACACAGTTGGTTTCATCTAACCATACATTAGGGATGTAAATGTGCATATGGAGAACTCTATATTTGGAAGTAGTGAAATCCTGTAATGCTTACCATATGTACACTACAAAAAACTACACTTCCGTGCTGATACGTGTTTGTCACAGTAGGTCATGTTTTCTGTCATGCATGTACATCCATGATGACTTTATGATAGAATCAAGATAGTCATACATGTGCTGTCGTAGAAGTGTTCCATGACATTACCAAAATTATCATCACGGAAGTGTCCACTTCCATGACGATAAATGGCGCGTCATGAAAGTGCTTTCATCAAGGGTGACCGACACATGCATCCGCCGTAACGGGTCGCCGTTAAGCTACCGGGTCCGGTTTTGGATCCGATAACCCGTTAACAGCCTGGACCAATGAGGATTTTCCGCGTGTAAAATTCTCATTGGCCGGAGGAAACACATGTCGGCTCACCTTGGGACAGATGTCATCCACTCATTGGATAGGAGGCGCCTATGATAGGTCGACACATGGCACAGCCCAATAGTGGCCCATTCCGGTGAAAAAGGCCGGCCTAGTAAAAATTAGCAGCCGACCCATATAAGGCCTACTTGTGTCAGGTCCATTTAAGCCCACGGCCCATACGAGATGTGCCAATTCGGCCCGTCAACGACCTGTTAAAGATTTGACACCATTGCATCCCATCGTCAGTTCGAGCACATTAATGACCCGCTATATATTTGGGCTCAATATCGGCCCGATGTGATTTCGGCCTGTTAACGGCCCATTCAAGGGATGGGCCAATTTTCTGGATGTACATCTTTCGGCCTTTTAGCGACCCATTGAAGTGTTCGGCCAATTTCCGGCCCGGTGTGTCTTTCAGCTTGTTGACAGCCCATAAATGAGTTGGGCCATTTGTAGTCGGACCTGAGTTTTGGCCTTTTAGTGACCCATTTAAGTGTTGGGCCAATACCCGGCCCGGTGTGTCTTTCAGCCTCTTGACGGCCCATAAATGAGTTGGGCCATTTGTAGTCGGACCTGAGTTTTGGCCTTTTAACGGACCATCCTCTTCATGGTCCAATACCAGCCCGGTTTCTCTTTCGGCCTGCTCAAGGCCCATAACACAGTTGGGCCATTTACAAGATGCGACCTGAGTTTGACCTCTTAGCGGCCCATGCTCTTCATGGTCCAATCTGAGCCATTGTCTCTTCGGCTGCTAAAGGCCCACAGATCTGATTGGGCCATATGTAGCCCGACCTTAGTAACGGCTCGTTAACGGCCCGTGAAATCAAATGGGCCCACATTTGCCCGTTTGATGTCGGCTGTTAACGACCCGGGAGGTAAGAGGGCCGACCATTAACTTTCGGCCTGGTAACGGCCCTTTAACTTAATGGGCCCACTAAAGTTCGTACTTGTCTTTAGGCCCAATTAGATAATTTGAGCCCATTACGACGAGCAATTATGCACAGGACCAAAACCGATCAAGCAAAGGTACGACATACAGGGAAAAACGTTGCACATCCAGATATATTACAGAAATTACATCCATGGGCAATCAAAGATTGATGCCGGTGCAAATAAATGAATAGAACCTAATGATCTACAACGTCACAATCTGCAACCTCGGTAGCGAATGACGCCCATAAGCATGTGGGCAAGTTCTTGCTGCTTTGCTACACTGTCTCTGGAAACATTGATCAGTTGTTGTTGCGCACGAATGTGCAGTTCTAATTCCTCCACCATTTCCATCATTGCTTCAGCCATTAATTGGTTCACAAACATACATTTTTTTCGTTGCATTCGAGATAGAGGAAACTGAACAGATTCAGATGGCGATTTTGGTAGGCTTGTATTATTGATAGTGGAGAGTGTCTTGACCACTGCATCATAACATAAATTAGGAGGGGAACCGAATAGATTAATCATGAGTTATTGCCATATTACCTGGCCTAGATTTATTGGAAACAAACAATAAGGTTGCCTTGCTGTTTTCAGAGTTGGTCTTCTTATCTTCAGCAGCCTGCACCAAATTAACACAGTAGCATTGCTATCATTGGCCAGGTCAGATAATAGGAATGCAACATTCACACAAGGAACGTTTGGGCAACCAGACCACACCAGCCTACACTAAATTAACACAATATGGCACATCTATCATCAGCCGGGTAAGGTAATACGAAAGCAACATTGACACAATGAATGAACGGGCAACCAGAGCAGCACTACAATTCAATAATGTGCATGATATGAGATAGTACACTCATGCAGCTCAGTATGCAAAACTACCAAGCAGTTTTCCTTACAAAAATCAACATTGTCGCCTTTAACATTTTGCTACAACTGAATTTAGATCAGATAAAGGTTGGGTTCACACCGATTAACAAAATACATCTTGATGTAAAAATATAGTGATATACAAGCAGTACTTACATCAAAGATTCGAGCACGGAGAATTCCGCAAGATACTTTCCTCGAATCTGATCCCAAAGTCTGTAAAATCTTCTACCGTTTAAGCTTATTTTCTAAAAAGAGATGGGTAAGAAACATGTAGAAAATATGATCGTAATGCTATAAAATTTCATGATGCGAGGATACGCACATGCTTCTTAGAATGGAGTTGACATATTTTTCTTTGGACTGCGATTGGACTAGTTCTTTGGCCACCGGAATCGCTTATTATTAGTGGGAGTTGGGTTTCTCTGTCTTTGGAGCGATATCTATGAAAACTGGAGTTGGTTTATTATCTCCTGGCGTTTGGATCTTTTACAAAGACCTGGTTTGTAACCCTTCAGATTCTAACATAGCCGTCTTCCCCTTGCATGCCTTATATAGAAGAATGGTGCTTCAATTATAAAACATGCTACAATAGAGATGGAATAGGTACTGAAGAATAGAAAGGCATGACATATTCACATGTATTCCCTCCGTCCGTAAATAAATAGATGGGTCTAGGCGTATTTCAGTTCTAGATACATCCAGTTTTATCCATCCCTGCGACATGTAATCCGGACTTAGGGAGTATGATGTAAGAGCTAGGGATACGACAGGACAACAGTGTAAAAAACACTACTTGAATGTAAAACTATATGCTAGCGGAATACATTACAGAAAAACACTAAGGCAACATATGCATGTATGATTGGGAAACTAAGATGGCATTGCAAGAGACCACTAGAACAGCACTTCAATGTAAAAAAATGAACATGGTATGGTAGACAGATGAAGTACATACCGATGAATAACAATGCATAAGATATTGAGAAGCATGATGTCCAAACTAAGCAGATGGCATTGCGATAGAGTAGAATGATAGTACTTGAATTTGAAAACATGTTATCATTAATGCAATAGGTACTGAAAAAAAGGAAAGCATGCCATATTTACATGCATGATCGTGAGTAAGCACAAGGCATTGCAATAGAGTAGATGCACTCCAGGACATTATATGCATGCTATACCCATATCAAGGGCCAAGTTAGAGCAAGGACCTTGTGGGGTGAATAGGATTCATCATATTTCTACAAGTCTTGTGAAGAACTGCCTTTACATGTTCCATCATATTGGGTATCATTAACGTCAAGTTTGTTGGCCATCACATTGCTCCATGAGGTTCTTGTGGATAAATCAGTGTGTGCAATTATATCTGACATACATGGAAGACAACTAGTAGTTAGATTTATGTAATGAGTGCCTGTATGAGACGACATAAATAGTAGGACTGGGGTTAACTAGCAACAACATGTCTCAAAAACTAAAGGGAGAACACAGATGAAAGCTACAGAATATGTATCGTTTGTACTCGAGATTAACTAGATGGCACACAAAACTATTAAAGAACAACATAGGTTATACTAGAAGTGGTATAATACTATAATCAACAGCCTGTGGGATAGCATTGGCTGATGGATGATAACTATGGAACAACGTTACCTAAAGAACAAGTCTCTTAGCTGAACTATGGAACATCGTTAACTCCTGAACAAGACCCGTAAGAGATCAGCATGAATATACAGTGAAATGTGATAATCTATTTTCCATGCTTAGATGAATAACAAAGCCATAAATGTTGCACATAAGTAAGATGAGGGTACTACAACCTATCTGGCCGCCGTCCATAGGAGTGCTCATGTGCTGACTTGTCGATGGCCCTGCAGTTGTTGTGGATGTCCATGTCGGGCACGCGCATTCGATGCAGGGAACTGTTGAGTGGGGACTATAGCTCCCTTCTGGTGTATGCTTCCCTTGTTGGAGCAGCTGCGGTGAGTCGGAAGACGGTGTGGCTGAAGATGCAGAAAACACATAATGTTAAGAACGACACATCTCTCTGATATGAAGAAATACCCTAAGAGATCAATAGCAACGTACGAGAGTGGTCACACGTCTGTTGACTGAAGACTAAATTGGGGTCACACAATTTTATTTTATTTTCGTACTATCTGAATGGCTGATGGCCATCTTGTGCCTCCCGGCTGACAATGTTCAGAATCTTCCCCGAAGAGCCAGCGACCACCGGCAGAGCAGCCTGCCTCTGCTATCCGTGGCCCTGACAAAAACCCCGCTCCCCGCCCCACCGCACTGCCGTGGTTGCGCCGCCTGATAACCCACAAGTATAGGGGATCGCAACAGTTTTCGATAAGTAAGAATGTCGAACCCAACGAGGAGCTAAAGGTAGAACAAATATTCCCTCAAGTTCTATCGACCACCGATACAACTCTACGCATGCTTAACATTTACTTTACCTAGAGCAAGTATGAAACTAGAAGTACCTTGTAGGTGTTTTTGGATAGGTTCGCAAGAAAGTAAAGAGCGAGTAAAAAAAAAGCTAGGGGCTGTTTAGATGAAGACACAACTAAATTAGTTTTAGTAGAGAGATTGTTTTCACGAGAAATTTATTTGTCCCTAGGCAATCGATAACTAGACCGGTAATCATTATTGCAATTTTATTTGAGGGAGAGGCATAAGCTAACATACTTTCTCTACTTGGATCATATGCACTTATGATTGGAACTCTAGCAAGCATCCGCAACTACTAAAGATCATTAAGGTAAAACCCAACCATAGAATTAAAGTATCAAGTCCCCTTTATCCCATACGCAAATAACCTACTTACTCGGGTCTGTGCTTCTGTCACTCACGCCACCCACCATAAGCAAATCATGAACAAATTGCAAACCCTACAGCTGACTCCCTCACGCTTGCGCGACACGGAGAGCACCATAGGACAGCACCAATAATAAAACATACAAATCAAACCAATCTTGATCATCAAATAACCCATAGGACAAAACGGATCTACTCAAACATCATAGGATAGCCATACATCATTGGGAAATAATATATAGCGTTGAGCACCATGTTTAAGTAGAGATTACATCGGGTAAGAGAGAGGTTACACCGTTGCATAGAGGGGGGAAGAGTTGGTGATGATGGCGGTGAAGGTGTTGGTGAAGATTGTTGTGATGATGATGGCCACGACGGCGTTTGGCGCCCTTTGGAAGAGAAGGGAGAGGGGCCCTTCGTCTTCTTCTTCCTTGACCTCCTCCCTAGATGGGAGAAGGGTTTCCCCTCTGGTCCTTGGCCTCCATGGCATGGGAGGCGAGAGCCCCTCCGAGATTGGATCTATCTCTCTGTTTCTCTCTGTTTTGTGTTACATTACTGCTGCCTTTTCACCGTTTCTTTTATATCCGGAGACCCGTAACCCCGATTGGCTTGAAACCTTCGCCGTGTTTTTTTTCTCCAAAAATTAGCTTTCTTGCGGCCGAAGAAGGGCATCAACCGCCTTGCGGGTGGCCCACGAGGGTCAGGGGCGCGCCCCCTGCCTTGTGGCCACCTCGGGCACCGTTTCACGTTGGTCTTTCTCCCAGATTTTCCAAATATTCCAAAAATAAGCTCCGTCTCTTTTTATCCCGTTTGGACTCCATTTGATATGGATATTCTGCAAACAAAAAACATGCAATAGGCGAGGCGGCATGGGCACTGGACCAATATGTTAGTCCCAAAAATAGTATAAAAAGTTGCCAAAAAGTATATGAAAGTTTAATATAATTGGCATGGAACAATCAAAAATTATAGATACGACGGAGACGTATCACCGCCCCCGGGCCAATCCACAAAGACTCGCCGTCATCAAGATTCGGCGGCGGCAGTACCTTCAACCCACACAACTCTAAGATAGCTATCTAAGCGCTGCTTCCGTGACGAACTTGCGCCCCCGCACCCTTACGTTAGACACCAACCAACCGGCAGCCTAGGAGCTCCGCCGGCTCGAGGGGTGCTGCTTCACATTGGGAATCGATTGGCCCAGAATAAAAATTCAAACAATTGACGCCTAAATAAAGTGATTTGAGATGAGGGTGTGACCTATCTGGCGGGCCGATGAAGTAGGCAACCCCAGCTGCCGAGTCGGTGTGGCCAGCGCGGTTGCGATGGTTACCGGCGGTAGGGAAGCAGAGATGTCGTGATGGTCGAGGCTACGGGGAAGCAGTGCCGGGGCTCTGGACGGGTCCAAAGTTGGAGCCGCTCCGGCATCGTGAACAACGACGGGGTGAATCGAATCCGATACAGTTCACGCAGCCATCGTCGAGGTAGCTCTGGCAGCATGGAGTAAGAGGCACACGGCCCAGTGCACGATGAAAAATGGACAACGTCTCCGGGATTAGAGAGGAGGGCGGCTGTGAATTTTGTGCGGTGGGGGCGCCATGGAGGAGTGGCTGAGGTTTCGTGGCTCCGGAGAAGGGAGCTTCCGGGGAGAAGGTGATTCGGCGCCCGCGAGGTATGAATGGGGAATTGGGAGGGGGAACCATGTCTTACGGACACATTTGTCTGAAATGTGGGGGGAGTTACAGTTCTACCCCTGCCTTTAGGCTTCTCGGCTTGGGTCTGTGTATTGAGGGTCGGGGATAGTAGAGTAACTTTGCTTCTCCCAAATAGTGGACGCGAGCGATTTCAAGGCGGAGGCGTGTTTTGAAATATAGTTGGCGCGAGCGATTTCAAGTAGGAAGGCGTGTTTTGAAATATAGTGGTATGAGCGATTTGAGGCGAGAGAGCATGTTTTGAAATAGTGGGTGCAAACTATTTTGGGCGAGGAGAGGGTGTTTTGCCGACCATGGTTTATGAATTATTCAGCACATGTCATTTCGGCCGAGGAGAAGGCGCGCTTGGATGAAGTTATGAACCTACCCTCGATGTACAACGGGCCAATTGATGCGTGTCCCACATAGGTTGGTAATTTTGCGTCTCCCATTTATTTGCTCGGGCGAATTCCACCGAGCAGAGGGTGTTTAACGGTTCGCTCAAATTTGGGGAGAACGAGCATCCACGTCTACCTTACCAAGTCGATTCGAATCAAATTTTGAAATATTAGTTTGCCACTTCTTTTTTAGATGGAGAGATGATGCTCGGGAGTAATGTGTTTTTACATGCTCGTTGCTAGTGATTTACTGTATGACAAATAGTTGACCCACTCAAAAACAGGAATCAAACCCAAAATGAAATATCTCGATTCAATGAAATAGCTCGTTCACCAGGTCAAAATAGTGAACTAAATCCAAAATTGAACACCTCAATCGAGTAGCATGTTGTACAGTATTATAGTACTCCATTAACATGTTGAAAGTCAAATTAATGAACTTGTTTGATATACGCATATCTCTGTTCATGTGTGGATTGCAGAGAACATGTTCTCCAATTTAAATATTTGAATGCAAGTATATATTGAAACATGGTTTATATCAGTCTTTTATGCATAAAATGCGACCTCCCCCTCTCCCGGACTCATGCTCTCTCTCTCTCTCTCTCGCTCTCTCTCTCTCTCTCTCGCTCTCTCTCTCTCTCTCTCGGCAGCCTTGTATGCGTCTTGCCGAAACAATCTTCAGGATTACATCCTTGCGCATCCAACACACAAACCTTGTTGGTCCCTCTCCTCTCTCTCCATCTCTCTCTCTCTCTTTGTATGTGTGTGGGGGGGTCTTTCTAGTTCGCATGCATATATACTCCATCTATAGGTCTCTCTACTTTTACTATGTATGATTCTCTAGTCCAAGCTAAATATCTTGGGTACACTCATCGTACGCGCATAAATTCCTTGGCTTGTTGCCCGTAACTCTCTCACGCACCACTCTGTCATCTCGGAGCTCTTCCCTCTCTCTCTCTCTCTCTCTCTCAAACTCTCCATCTACCTGGGTCACACATACACATGCATATCTCACTCGCACTCGATAGACCCATCTAAAACTCTATCTCTCTCCCTTGTTCTCTCTCCATCTCACACGCACACACACACACACAATCTCATGCCAAGACAAGTATGATGGTCTCTCACTCAAAATGTAGGCACACACAGTCCCCCCCCCTATATGTATATGACTAGCTAATCTTAGTCTCCATCACAAACATGTGCATGGTCTATCTCGATTTCTCTCGGGGCATCTTTCTATCGCGCACGCACCTCCCTCGATCTCCCACCCATATAGTCCCCTCACGATCTCGAGGGGATCTCTCTATCACAAACACACCCTCTCTCCCTCCCCATGTGTCCATGTTCTCCATGTGTCCCTCTCAATCTTTGTTCCTTGTTGGCCAGACCTCTATTGGACATGTGCTATAGGGGTGTCTCTCTCTGTTGCAAACAATCACGCACTAGCTATCTTCGTGTATCTCCTCACCTCGCTTTTCTATCTCGGAGATGCATGCGTGATATGTTTGCATAAGAAACGAAAAAACACACTCTCTCTCTAATTTATCGTTTGTTGTCCCTTTCTCTTTCACTCACATACTCTTTTTGCACACTCACTCATTCTCCTTCACACTCACTTGATCTCTCTCGACTTAGGCACTCTCTTCGGTCCATAGCGTATAGATTTATTGAAAAGTCAAACATCACAAAGTTTGACCATGTACGTGGAGAAAAGCATTTACATCTAGAACGGCAAACATATATCATTAGATTCATCATGAGATGTAGTTTCGTATGATGTATCTTTGGTATTGTAGATATAAATAACATTTGCATAAACCTGATCAAAGTTTCCAAAGTTCGACTTCTAAAAAATTTACATGCACTACATTATCGAGCGGATGGAATATCTCTTTCCCCCTCTCAGCTATCTGACCATCACTCAGCCTTATCGGGGTTCCTCTATCTCTCTCAAACTTTATATCTCCCTGGTTCACACATACACATGTCTTCGCCAAGGCTACATATAGACCCATCCAACACTCTCCGCCCTTGTTCTCTCTCTATGTGACACGCACCCCCTAAGTACCATAATCCCTCACTCCATCATAGGTGCACACACTCCCCTAAGTATGATTATCTCTCACTAGCCATCGTGAACACGTATTGTCTCCTTCCATCCATACGTCTATCTCGATATCTCTCGGGGTATCTTCTATCGTGCACACACCTTGTCACTCGATCTCCCATCCATGTAGACCCATCACGATCTCCAGTGGATCTCTCTATGGCAAACATACACTCTCTCCTCCCCATGTCTACATTTTCTCTGTACGTCTCTCTCGACCTCTCTCCCTTGTTTGTCAGACCCTGTTGGCCATGTGCTAGGGGTCTTTCTCTCTAAGTTGCAAACAACCACACACTATCTCCTCACCTTGCTTCCGTTGTCGAAGATGCATGTGTGATATGTTTGCATAAGACACACACGCCTTTTCTCTATTTTTATCATGTGTTGTCCATGTCTCTTTCACACACGCACACACACTTTTTTCACTCACTCTTTCTATTTCACTCTCTCTCTCTCTCTCTCTCTAGTTATGGAATCTCTCACGTCCATAAGCATATGGATGTTTTGAAAAGTCAAACCTCAGAAAAGTTTGACCAGGTATATGTGGAGAAAAACATTTACTTCTATCATTTATCTTTGGTATTGTAGATATAAGTAATTTCTTTATAAACTTGGTCAAAGTTTCAAAAGTTTGACTTTAAAAAAAATGTTGGCCCTACATTATCAAACGGAGGGAGTAGCTCATTCTCTCTCTCTGCTATCTCTCACGGGCCTCCCCTCTCACTCGAACTCTATATACCGACGGATTATACGCTCACTGTGTCAGCGTGTAGCTCAGTATATTGTTTAGTTGACCGGTGAACCAGTCCACATGTTGCCTTGTCAGCTCGTGTTCTCAATCTTCGTGTGTTGGCCCATGTGGCCATGGGTGAAAGTAAGTAAACTAGAGGCCCATCTGACACGCGGTGAAGTAAACAAAGTTGAAACCTGATACGTCTACAACGTATCTATAATTTTTTATTGTTCCATGCTATTATATTATCTGTTTTGGATGTTTATGGGCTTTATTTTACACTTTTATATTATATTTGGGACTAACCTATTAACCCAGAGCCCAGTTCCTGTTTTTTTTCATGTTTTAGTGTTTCGAAGAAAAGGATATCAAACGGAGTCCAAACGGAATGAAACCTTCGGGAGAGTTATTTTTGGAACGAAGGCAATCCAGGAGACTTGGAGTGTATGTCAGGGAAGCAACGAGGTGGCCACAAGGCAGGGAGGCGCGCCTGCCCCCTGGGTGCGCCCCCACCCTCGTGGGCCCCTCGTGGCTCCCCAGACCGACTTCTTTCGCCTATATACATATCCATATACGCTAAAACCATCGAGGAGCAGAATAGATCGGGAGTTCCGCCGCCGCAAGCCTCTATAGCCACCAAAAACCAATCGGGACCACCTGTTACGGCACCACCTGCCGGAGGGATCCCTCACCGGTGACCATCTTCATCATCCCGATGATCTCCATGACGAGGAGGGAGTAGTTCACCCTCGGGGCTGAGGGTATGTACCAGTAGCTATGTGTTTGATCTCTCTCTCTCTCTCTCTCTCGTGTTTTTGAGATGGTACGATCTTGATGTATCGCAAGCTTTGCTATTATAGTTGGATCTTATGATGTTTCTCCCCATCTACTCTCTTGTAGTGGATTGAGTTTTCCCTTTGAAGTTATCTTATCGGATTGAGTCTTTAAGGATTTGAGAACACTTGATGTATGTCTTGCCGTGCTTATCTGTGATGACAATGGGATACCACGTGATCCACTTGATGTATGTTTTGGTGATCAACTTGCGAGTTCCGCCGATGAACCTATGCATAGGGGTTGGCACACTTTTTCGTCTTGACTCTCTGGTAGGAACTTTGGGGCACTCTTTGAAGTACTTTGTGTTGGTTTGAATACATGAATCTGAGATTGTGTGATGCATATCGTATAATCATACCCACGGATACTTGAGGTGACATTGGAGTATCTAGGTGACATTAGGGTTTTGGTTGATTTGTGTCTTAAGGTGTTATTCTAGTACGAACTCTATGATAGATCGGACGGAAAGAATAGCTTCATGCTATTTTACTACGGACTCTTGAATAGATCGATCAGAAAGGATAACTTTGAGGTGGTTTTGTACCCTACAATAATCTCTTCATTTGTTCTACGCTATTAGTGACTTTGGAGTGACTCTTTGTTGCATGTTGAGGGATAGTTATATGATCCAGTTATGTTATTATTGTTGAGAGAACTTGCACTAGTGAAAGTATGAACCCTAGGCCTTGTTTCAACGCATTGCAATACCGCTTTCGCTCACTTTTATCAATAGTTACCTTGCTGTTTTTATATTTTCATATTACAAAAACCTTTATCTACCATCCCTATTGCACTTGTATCACCATCTCTTCGCCGAACTAGTGCACCTATACAATTTACCATTGTATTGGGTGTGTTGGGGACACAAGAGACTCTTTGTTATTTGGTTCCAGGGTTTCTTGAGAGAGACCATCTTTAACCTACGTCTCCTACGGATTGATAAACCTTAGGTCATCCACTTGAGGGAAATTTGCTACTGTCCTACAAACCTCTGCACTTGGAGGCCCAACAACGTCTACAAGAAGAAGGTTGTGTAGTAGACATCAAGCTATTTTCTGGCGCCGTTCTTAGGAGGTGAGTGCTTGAAGGTATATCTTTAGATCTTGCAATTGAATCTTTTAGTTTCTTGTTTTATCACTAGTTTAGTCTATAAAAGAAAACTACAAAAAATGGAATTGAGTTTGCCTCATACGCTTCATCTTTTTAATATCTTTCGTGAGTATGATGGAAAGGAAAATTGTGCCAAAGTGTTAGAAGAAGAATGCATTAAAATGTTTGGCACTAAATCTTTGGATGATGAGCATGATTGCAATGTTGTTGGTATGAACTCTTTGAATAGCCATAGTACTGATGATGATTGCACTATTCATGATGAAAATGTTTCCTATAAGCATGTCGATTTCTGTGGAGTGCATAGAGTTTGCAAATACATACCAAAAAGGGAAGATAGATTTTGTAAGAGGCATAAGTACTTAGAAACTAAATGGTTGCTAGAAAGGCTAGATGTTTGTGCTGAAAATTTAAATTTTCTTAGCCGTACTTGTGAACTTTGCAATGAACGTGGTCATTTAACTATCCGATGCAAATTGTTTCATGATCTAATCGTTTCCTAAAATTGTGATGACTTGATTTCCCTTGCACATCATAATGAACTTAGTTTGCTTATGGGTTATGAAGAAATGAAATGTATAACTAACTATCTTCCAGTATTTGCCTATTATAAACTTCTTGATTTTGATCTAGAGGAAATTTATATGTATTGTGCAGTGAATTGCATTGAAAATCCTTATATTGCCAATTACATAAAGAAAAGAAAGCAAATAGAAGATGAAGAGAAAACTAATGAAAGGGATGAGACTTCCCAATATCCTCCTATTATTTCTTATGATGAATCAGGTAACGAGGAGGAGCTTTCTATTCAACCAATCTCATCAATAAGGAGCTCAAAAAAGAGGGATAAACCCGCACATGATGTGAAGAAGAAAAATAAAAAACGTAGAAGCAAAGGTAAAAAGGTATCCCTCCCAAATGATGTTGCTCCTACTACTCATTGTGATGATGATAATTGCTATACTATTGGTGATATCCATACTATTAATAATGAGAGTGATTATGCTTATGATATGAAAAGTCCCAAGCTTGGGGATGCTATGTTTGATGAAGATGATTTTTTTGAGAATATATTTGCTGCAATTAATGTTTGTCCCAAGCTTGGGGATGCTATGTTTAATGAAGATGATATTTTTAGTCTCCCAAGTTTTTATATGCAAATTTATAATGATGATAGCCTGCCTCCTACTTATGATGATTATATTGATGAAAGTGGGTTTGGAAGAGTGTCAACTTTAGGAAGTAATGATCCCACTATTTTGGAGGATGTTGAATCTTATAATATTTATGAAAGTGGATTTGGAGAGGTCATGACTTTATTTAGTGATGAATCCACTATTTCGGAAGAGGTTTCAATTGATTATGATGAGAACAAAGTTGTTACTTATGATGATTATTGTGATGAAACTTATACTATAAAAAGTAGTGATGATTATATTTATAAAACTTGTCATGACTATGATTACCCTTTTTCTGAACATTACTCTTATAATGTGGAAACAATTTATAGTATTCAAGTCTCTTATGATACTCCCACTATTCCGGATGAGAAGAATTTTGCTTATGTTGAGAGTAGTAAAATTTCTATGCAAGTAGATCATGAAAAGAATGCTTTAGGTTTTGGTTATATTGTTGAATTCATTCATGATGCTACTGAAAATTATTATGAGGGAGGAATATATGCTTGTAGGAGTTGCAATAATATCAAGTTTCCTCTCTATGTGCTTAAAGTTTTAAAGTTATGCTTGTTTTGCCTTCCTATGCTAGTTGATTATTGTTCCCATAAGTTGTTTGCTCACAAAAACCCTATGCATAGGAAGTGGGTTAGGCTTAAATGTTCTAGTCATATTCTTCATGATGCTTTCTTTATGTTTCAATTCTTATCTTTTATGTGAGCATCATTGAAATCATCATGCCTAGCTAGGGGCGTTAAACGATAGCGCTTGTTGGGAGGTAACCCAATTTTATTTTAGTTTCTTGCTTTTTGGTTCTGTTTAGTAACAAATAATTCATCTAGCCTCTGGTTATATGTGGTTTTGTGTTTTAATTAGTGTTTGTGCCAAGTAAGACCTATAGGATCTTCTTGGATGATAGTTATTTGATCTTGCTGAAAATTCCAGAAACTTTCTGTTCACGAAAACAATTGTTAAAAATCACCAGAACGTGATAAAATACTGATTCTAATTGCATCAGATAAATAAACAAATTATCTAGGTTTTCCTATTTTGGCAGATTTTTCTGAGTTCCATAAGTTTGCGTTTGATGCAGATTACTACAGACTGTTCTGTTTTTGACAGATTCTGTTTTCTATGTGTTGTTTGCTTATTTTGATGAATCTATGAGTAGTATCAGAGGATATGAACCATAGAGAAGTTGGAATACAGTAGATTTAACACCAATACAAATAAAGAATGAGTTCATTACAGTACCTTGAAGTGGTGTTTTGTTTTCTTTCGCTAACGGAGCTCACGAGATTTTCTGTTAAGTTTTGTGTTGTGAAGTTTTCAAGTTTTGGGTAAAGATTCGATGTACTATGGAATAAGGAGTGGCAAAAGCCTAAGCTTGAGGATTCCCAAGGCACCCCAAGGTAATATTCAAGCACAACCAAGAGCCTAAGCTTGGGGATGACCCGGATGGCATCTCCTCTTTCGTCTTCGTTCATCGGTAACTTTACTTGGAGCTATATTTTTATTCACCACATGATATGTGTTTTTCTTGAGCGTCATTTTATTTTCTTTAGCCTTGCTTGCTGTTTGAACAAAATACCAAGATCTGAAATTCCTAAATGTTAGAGAGTCTTCACATAGTTGCATAATTATTCGGCTACTCATTGATCTTCACTTATATCTTTCGGAGTAGTTTGTCGGTTGCTCTAGTGCTTCACTTACATCCTTTTAGAGCACAACGGTGGTTTTATTTTGAAGAAATAGCTGAACTCTCGTGCTTCACTTATATTATTTTGAGAGTCTTTAGAACAACATGGTAATTTTCTTTGGTTATGAATTTAGTCCTAATATGATGGGCATCCAAGATGGGTATAATAAAAACTATCATATAAAGTGCATTGAATACTATGAGAAGTTTGATTCTTTATGATTGTTTTGAGATATGAAGATGGTGATATTAGAGTCATGATGGTGGAGTAGTTGTGAATTTGAGAGATACTTGTGTTAAAGTTTGTGATTCCCGTAGCATGCACGTATGGTGAACCGTTATGTGATGAGGTCGGAGCATGATTTATTTATTGATTGTGTTCCTTATGAGTGGCGGTCGGGGAATGACGATGGTCTTTTCCTACCAATCTATCCCCCTAGGAGCATGTGCGTAATACTTTGTTTTGATAACTAATAGATTTTTGCAACAAGTATATGAGTTCTTTATGACTAATGTTGAGTCCATAGATTATATGCACTCTCACCCTTCCACCATTGCTAGCCTCTCTAATACCGCGCATCTTTCGCCGGTATCATACACCCAACATATACCTTCCTCAAAACACCCATCATACCTACCTATCATGGCATTTCCATATCCATTCCGAGATATATTGCCATGCAACTTTCCACCGTTCCTTTTATTATGACACGCTCCATCATTGTCATATTGCTTTGCATGATCATGTAGTTGACATTGTATTTGTGGCAAAGCCACCGTTCATATTCTTTCATACATGTCACTCCTGAGTCATTGCACATCCCGGTATACCGCCAGAGGCATTCATATAGAGTCATATCTTGTTCTAAGTATTGAGTTGTAATTCTTGAGTTGTAAGTTAATAAAAGTGTGATGATCATCATTATTAGAGCATGGTCCCAGTGAGGAAAGGATGATGGAGACTATGATTCTCCCACAAGTCGGGATGAGACTCCGGACTAAAAAAAGAGGCCATAAAAAAAGAGAAAAGGCCCAAACAAAAATAAAAAATAAAAAAATGAGAGAAAAAGAGAGAAGGGACAATGCTACTATCCTTTTACCACACTTGTGCTTCAAAGTAGCACCCTGATCTTCATGATAGAGAGTCTCCTATGTTGTCACTTTCATATACTAGTGGGAATTTTTCATTATAGAACTTGGCTTGTATATTCCAATGCTGGGCTTCCTCAAAGTGCCCTAGGTCTTCGTGAGCAAGCGAGTTTGATGCACACCGTTGCATGGCAATCCCTACTCACTCACATTGATATCTATTGATGGGAATCTCCATAGCCCATTGATACACCTAGTTGATGTGAGACTATCTTCTCCTTTTTGTCTTCTCCACGACCACCATTCTATTCCACCTATAGTGCTATGTCCATGGCTCACACTCATGTATTGCGTGAAGATTGAAAAAGTTTGGGAACATCAAAAGTATGAAACAATTGCTTGGCTTGTCATCGGATTGTACATGATTTATATATTTCGTGTGATGAAGATAGAGCATAGCCAGACTATATGATTTTATAGGGATAGCTTTCTTTGGCCATGTTATTTTGAGAAGACATTATTATTTTGTTAGTATGCTTGAAGTATTATTATTTTTATGTCACTATTAAACTTTTGTCTTGAATCTTATGGATCTGAATATTCTTGCCACAATAAAGAAGATTACATGGATAAATATGTTAGGTAGCATTCCACATCAAAAATTCTGTTTTTATCATTTACCTACTCGAAGACGAGCATGAATTAAGCTTGGGGATGCTGATATGTCTCCAACGTATCTATAATTTTTGATTGTTCCATGCTATTATATTATCTGTTTTGGATGTTTATGGGCTTTATTTTACACTTTTATATTATTTTTGGGACTAACCTATTAACCTAGAGCCCAGTGCCAGTTCCTATTTTTCCCCCTTGTTTCAGTGTTTCAAAGAAAAGGAATATCAAACGGAGTCCAAACGGAATGAAACCTTCGGGAGAGTTATTTTTTGAACGGAAGCAATCCAGGAGACTTGGAGTGTACGTCAGGGAAGCAACGAGGTGGCCACGAGGCAGGGAGGCGCTCCTGCCCCCTGGGCACGCCCCCCACCCTCGTGGCTCCCCTGACCGACTTCTTTTGCCTATATATATCCATGTACCCTAAAACCATCGGGGAGTAGAATAGATCGGGAGTGTCACCGCCGCAAGCCTCTGTAGCCACCAAAAACCAATCGGGACCCTGTTCCGGCACCGTGCCGGAGGGGGGGATCCCTCACCAGTGGCCATCTTCATCATCCCGGCGATCTCCATGACAAGGAGGGAGTAGTTCACCCTCGGGGCTGAGGGTATGTACCAGTAGCTATGTGTTTGATCTCTCTCTCGTGTTCTTGAGATGGTACGATCTTGATGTATCGCGAACTTTTCTATTATAGTTGGATCTTATGATGTTTCTCCCCCTCTAGTCTCTTGTAATGGATTGAGTTTTCCCTTTGAAGATATCTTATCGGATTGAGTCTTTAAGGATTTGAGAACACTTGATGTATGTCTTGTCGTTCTTATCTGTGGTGACAATGCGATATCTCCTGATCCACTTGATGTATGTTTTGGTGATCAACTTGCGGGTTCCTCCCATGAACCTATGCATAGGGGTTGGCACACATTTTCGTCTTGACTCTCCGGTAGGAACTCTGGGGCACTCTTTGAAGTACTTTGTGTTGGTTTGAATAGATGAATCTGAGATTGTGTGATGCATATCGTATAATCATACCCACGGATACTTGAGGTGACATTGGAGTATCTAGGTGACGTTGGAGTATCTAGGTGACATTATGGTTTTGGTTGATTTGTGTCTTAAGGTGTTATTATAGTACGAACTCTATGATAGATCAAACGGAAAGAATAACTTCATGCTATTTTACTACGGACTCTTGAATAGATCGATCAGAAAGGATAACTTTGAGGTGGTTTCGTACCCTACAATAATCTCTTAGTTTGTTCTCCGCTATTAGTGACTTTGGAGTGACTCTTTGTTGCATGTTGAGGGATAGTTATATGATCCAGTTATGTTATTATTGTTGAGAGAACTTGCACTAGTGAAAGTATGAACCCTAGGCCTTGTTTCAACGCATTGCAATACCGTTTTCGCTCACTTTTATCAATAGTTACCTTGCTGTTTTTATATTTTCAGATTACAAAAACCTTTATCTACCATCCATATTACACTTGTATCACCATCTCTTCGCCGAACTAGTGCACCTATACAATTTACCATTGTATTGGGTGTGTTGGGGACACAAGAGACTCTTTGTTATTTGGTTGCAGGGTTGCTTGAGAGAGACCATCTTCAACCTACGCCTCCCAAGGATTGATAAACCTTAGGTCATCCACTTGAGGGAAATTTGCTACTATCCTACAAACCTCTGCACCCGGAGGCCCAACAACGTCTACAAGAAGAAGGTTGTGTAGTAGACACCAAAACCACTCGGAGTAGCACCCCGCACGCTAGTAAATTGAGGGCGCATTGAGGACACACTTCTTCCACGTGAAGGATGCACTCACGCACAATTCACCACTGCGCGGCGGCATGCACAGAAGGGCGCACTCGCGCACACCCAACAGGCCAGCACACAACACACACCAGCACAAGTGTACACCGGCGTCGCCGCCGGTTGAGATGGACGGCGAGGCAGCCAACAAGCGGAGGCGGCTCCAGCCAAAACTGCAGCCAGCGAGCCTGGACTTCATCAACAGCCTCCCCGATGACATGCTGCTCGTCATCATCGGCCTCCTCCCCACCAAATCTGTCATGCGGACCAGCGTGCTCTCCCGGTGGTGGCGCCCCCTCTGGCGCCGCGTCCCCCTCAACCTCACCGTCAATGGCTGCCTCTGTGACAGGGATTGCAAACGCATGGCCGTAGTCTCCAAGATCCTTTCATCGCACCCTGGGCCAGCCAGACGCCTTAACATCCGCATGTTCAGTACCAACTGCAAGGTCCAAGCCAAGTTCGATGAGTGGTTCTTATCCCCCGCCTTAGATCAGATCGAGGAGCTCGGTTTTGAAGTTCGATGATGTCGCTCTCTGCCGCCGTCCGCGCTCTACCTCACGCCAACGTTGCACCGCGCCAGCTTCAGCTCCTGCTATCTTCCCCAGATTAATGCCGCGCCCGCCCTTCTTCTCCCTCAACTCAAGCAGACCGACCTCTTCGACGTTGGCATCTCCAAGCAGGCTATGGAGCACCTGCTCCGCGGCTGTACTTCGCTCGAGTACTTTCGTCTTGAGCAGATCCACGGGTTCATTAGCCTCCACATCGCCTCGACAAATCTCCGATGGATTTATGTGTCTTGTTGGCCCCGCAACAAGACATCAATTGGGAAGAGGTCACTCCAGCTGTTCCATGTTATGGTCATTGAGAATGCACTTTCCTTGAGAGATTGCTTGTATCTGATCTAGAAGGTCCAACAAAAATCAGGGTCATTGACGAGTCGAAATTGACAGCGTTGGTGTACTCGTCTGCCAAATTCTTTGAACTATTTACTGGATCCGTAATCGTTCAGGTAGAACACTCATCTTCTTCTCCGTCTTCTTGAAATTCACATTTTTAAATTTCTTCTTGATGTATTTACGACCATCTTCAAAAAAATTATTCCCACAAGCTTGACCCAGTCTATGCGCACAGTGAAGATCTTGGCAATAAAATCTATTGGCCCCAATCTGGATCAAGTTGTTGGATTCCTTACATGCTTTCCGTGCACGGAGAAGCTACTCATCGAGGTGAAACTTCTTTCTTATTAGTAAACGATAATCAAAACGTAGCTCAATTTGTTCGTAGTTTTCCCAAATTACGATAACAAGTGTAGTGTTCAAAACTTCATCTACGCACTGCACTGAAAGAAATGTTTTTAGTATTTTTTTCTCACGTGATCACCTGCATCATTTTTTTGTTGTACTAACATAGTAGCCTAGGCTAGTTATAGTGGAAAGTAACTTAGACTAGTAACTCTATGGTTACCCTAAGAGCAAGTACTACCTCCGTCCTAGTTTACTCTTCCTATTTTGTAGTATCAAAATTTTACCATAGATTTAACTGATAAAATGTTAATGCATGTCACTAAAATTTATATCGTTGAATTCATATTTGAACATAATTTCAAATGGTATAATTTTTAGTGACATGCATTGGCATTTTCTTAGGTAAATCCATGGTCAAAATTTTACACTAAATACGAGGTAGTACAAAAGTGGGCTATAACGGCCCTCCACTATGTAGGCCAAAACACGTGCCAAATTCACTTGTGATGCATTTGGCATCGATGCCCCTCCATTGTCACCTGGTGCCCCAATCTGGATCACCTACTTTGCTCCCGTGCCAAATTAACTCATGGAATGAAAAAACACTTGCGTGGGAGAGAGAGAGAGAGAGAGGACTGAGGCAATAAAAAAACACTTGTTTGGGAGAGTGAGAGGCTCGTTTAGTTGGTTTGGTTGATTTGTTTCTACATGTGGGTCTGTGTGCACAGCAGTGCCAACTCTCTCACATCACGAGAGCGGTGCCAAAAACTTTTGATTTGACATCGATGCATATTATGTGGCATACTTTTGAGAAATATGGCATCGGCCACATAGTGGAAGGCAACAAATGCCCTAGCTCTTCATGCGCTCCTAGGTAAATGAGAGGAGAGAGAGAGAGAGAGAGAGAGAGAGAGAGAGAGAGAGAGAGAGAGAGAGAGAGAGAGAATATCACTAGCCAGCCAACCCTATCAAATGAGCGAATGATATTGGTACCTCTTGATGATGCGAAAATCTTATACAGCTAGCTGCTCTAGTACTTCTCTTCTTTTGCAGATAAAAAAAGACCCGGAAGTGAAAAATGTGCTGCACTATAACAATCTCATCGAATGCCTTGATCCCCATCTTACAGAAATTGATTTGATCGACTACCGAGGCAGCACATCTGAGATTAAATTGGTCAGGTTCTTTGTTCTGGAGGCAAGTGTGCTCAAGGTAATGAGGTTTGGCGTTCTCTGGTGCAACAATGAATAGCGTGCTGATCACCGCAAGCGTCTAAGCCTAAATGAGAAAGTCTCCGCAGAATAGGAATTTGTTTTTGAAACATCAAGTGGCCAGAGACTCGAAAATTTATTTGCCCATTAGTGAAGGGCGGTGGATTTTAGTTTGTACAATAATGTTGCATCCACCTAAAGTAATGAAAGTTCTTATGTAAACTTCCTAGATTCCCTCTTCGTAGGTGCAGCATTACTCCTAACATTTGTAATATCAGTTTGAAACTTGTAATATTGTCGTGTCCTATTCATGCGTTTTCAAAATCCTACGAATCAAAGAGGTCCTGAGTTGGTGATGATGTTGTGCCTGCCATCTTTCACCAATAGCCGTCGGATCTAGATCTGACGCATACAAACCAAACTTCTCTAGTTTTGCAAAAAGATGCCCGCACTTGTTCTCTATTTACAAAAAACTCCTTGTCTCTCACAATCAGCTTTATCTCCTCCCCACCACATCTAGAAGGCCATGGAAAAATCTGGCATGATGGCCGCTGCCGGCGCCGTCCACCCCCAATCTTGGTGTTCCGTGCAATGCACGGGCATCTACGCACGGGAAATTATGTCGAACACGGCTAGTTGTAAGCGAGCTAGCTCTGACCATGATGATAGTATTTGCAGACGGTGAGGCTGACTATGGTATGCGAACCACGGCGCCTATACTTTCGAGTCATCTCGTGGCGAGGTCTTGTCACTTCACTGTGAGGAGCAGCACGTAATAATTTGACCAACGGGTAGTACAGTGCTACTACATTGGTAGTACTACTACTAGTACTAGCACCACCATCTGGATTTAGTATTTGACCACGTCCATCTAGATTTAATTAACCCTGCTAGTTAATTGTGTCAACGGCGATGTCGACGCCCTTTGGTCGGGTTTGACTGGACCGGTCAGTTGACCTGGCGTCCTTTGTGACGTAGTCTTGACGTTAATAAGTCATTTTCTGGATTTAATTTAATTCTGAAAATTCCAGAAAGTGTCCAAAACTTCTAAAAATCATAGAAATTCAACCATAACTCAAAATGAAATAAATTATATATGAAAAATGATCAGAAAAATCCAATCTATCCATTTGTACCATTTTCATGCATGTTAGAACAACTTTTGTTCACTGTTTAGGTCAAATCAATTAAATGGCATTTGAATAATCACATATGGAGTTTGAATTTGAATCTTGTATTCAAACCAACTTCATTTAATCTGTTGCTAGTTGCATTAGCTCAAATCACAGCATATTGCCATGTCATGATCATGCATCATATTGTGCATTGCATTGATTGTGTTCTTCCTTGTTTGCCGGTGTTTGTCCCCTCTCGATAGACGTGGCTCCGGCGATGAGATCGATGACACCGATGAAGAACTATACTATCTTCGAAGTGCGGGCAAGCAAAACCCCTTGTTCATTCCGATACAATCCCACTCTCTCGCTCCTGCTCTCTTTTACTGCATTAGGACAACAATGTTTCAACTGTTACATGTTGTGGTAGTTGAACCCCTTTCCTCTGCATGACCTGTCATTGCCACAGTAAATAGATGAAACCCACTAGCATTAGTAGGAGTTGTTTGAGCCCTGATGTGTCTACTCATTCATGCTTGTTCGTCATTCCTACTATTGCTTAGAGTTGTGTCAGGTCTGATTCATTGGGGATGAATTGGAGGTATGTGAACATGTCCTACCGTGTGAGAGCTAAGTGTGTGAACACGATTTGGTAAAGGTAGCGGTGAGAGGCCATGTAGGAGTACATGGTGGGTTATCTCATTGCAGCCGTCCTCAGGAACTGAGTTACGTGTTTGTGATCCATGAGCAGTTACTACCACACATTGGGTTCCGTAACTCGACCCCTCTCTACTTATTAATCAACATGATAACTGTCCAGGAGTTGCAACTAGTTTACGGTGTTTGTAGGTAGTGTTAGTAGTCTACCAAGTGGCACCTGCAATTGGGCTTGGGCAGACTAAACCTGATGGCATGGTGTACCAAGTGGCACCGGATCTTTGGGCTTGGGAAACACTGCCGCATCGTTTGAGCCGTGGCGACACCCGGCCGGATCTCCTTGCGGATGGAACCCGAATAGGCGATAAACACAGACGAGAGACTTGTGTGGTTAGTCAGGTCGTGGCCGATTCCCTCGCTAGGCTTCCGCTTGAAGGTTGCCGAGATACACGACGTGTACATGGTGGTAAGTGGCGAGAGCGTGTGTGAAGAAGTACACCCTGCAGGGTTAACATCATCTATTCGAATAGCCGTGTCCATGATAAAGGACTTACGGGTTGCCTATAACAGTTCATAGACAAGTGAAAGTGGATACTCTAAAATCGCCAAGATAAGCGTGAGTGCTATGGATGCCGTTCTCGTGAGGAGGCGGGAGGCGGATCCATAGTGGTGTATTGATATGGTGAATATGTGGACTGCGTGCGCCACACGAAAAGAGTTACTTGCGATGCGTAGTTCGGGATAGCCACCGAGTCAAAGCTTCTTCTTGTAGTCAAACTCCACCACCCCTTTGTTGATACCGATGCATATGTAGCTAGTTACGATGTAAGTCTTCTTTGGGTAAATTTGTACTCACGTTTGCTTAATTTATGTTTTTGCAGAGAGACTTGTGTCTCGCTAGTAGTTCCGTGTGGACTTCGACGTTTAGCTTGATACCTCAGCTACGATCTTGTGCCCTCGGCAAGATCTGGTAGATAGTCAGGCTTCTCAGCCTTTTTTTTCATTTGTAGATGTCTGTACTCGGAGATTTTAAGCTTCCGCATGTGCTTGTTGCTTGTATGCTCTGTATATTGGGGTCATGAGACCCATGTTTGTAACATCTCGCTCCTCGGAGCCTAATGAATAAATACTCTGAGTCGTAGAGTCTTGTTGTGATGCCATGTTGTATTTGCACATATCGAGCATATTGTGTGTATGATTGAAATGCTTGGTATGTCTGGGATCCGACAACCTAGTTGTTTATCCTTGGTAGCCTCTCTTATTGGGAAATGTAGTCTTGTGCTTCAATGAGCCATAGTAGTCCGCTTCTGGCCGGTTCACCGGAGTCCTTCTAGCCCAAAGACTACTGCTCAGGAACACTGACCGACCGGCATGTGATTCACTTGTTCTCGTGTTCCGTCTTGAAATGTCACACGGTGACATTCGAGTCCTGCCTAGCTCACAGCCCGGGTTCCCGGAGTCCTGTTAGCCCGTGTTACAGCCCGGATTCGCTGCCGACCGACATGCTCGATGTTGATTCATGTATGCATGTCCCCGTAAGTTAGTGCAACTTTGGGTTCCACGACTAGTCATGTCGGCCGGGTTCTCTGTCATATGGATGCTAGCGACACTATCATATCGTGAGCCAAAAGGCGCCAAGCGGTCCCGGGCCATGGTAAGGCGACACCCGTGGGAATACCGTGCGTGAGGCCACAAAGTGATATGAGGTGTTACATGCTAGATCGGTGTGACTTAGAATCGGGGTCCTGACAGTGTTGGTATCAGAGCCTGACTGCCTGTAGGATTACCAAGCCAAACTGGTCGAAGTCAAGTTAGAAATGCTTTAGTTATATAAGGGAATTGATTATGGAAGGGAACGTAAGGCTCTTTTTATTCCTTTACCTTATGCCTTCTGATCTGAGTCAACCTCTTCTCTTCTACGGGGGTTAAGAAACTAGGCTTTCTCTTCTTTCTATCAGGATCACGTATTACTAATCTGTAGACCTATAGGATTGATGGTTCTAAGCTTCAGTTCAGTTCCTGCTACTTCCCTGTATTCCTAGCTGGCTTCAGAATCTTGATATTATGATGTTAAGTGGTTATGCCACCTTTTGTAGGATGTCTCAAATCTTTTCGAGCATTTACAACCGTTATGTTGTCCGAGTCTTCCCAGGTTTCTAAAATAGTCCGATGCATTTGCAAATCCCTTCTTACCATTCCGAAGTTCCTTTGTGCCAGATCAACCACACAAACTAGTGTGTTGAGGTACTGCCTCAACATTTATGTTGGAGCTATTATTATGACCCTAGGTGTCTAGAGTATCACCTAGTAATCCAGCCATGCTTTGTGTTCCCAGTGTGATGATTCTGGCCATTATTCTCGAAAGCATCCCGTGATGTCACTTAGTAGTAGGTACTCTATTACTGGGTTTTTGAACCCGAGATTTACTTCACTTACTTCATGTTGATAGTGTTTGCTAGTCCCTTTAGGATATTAGTAACCTTTGCAATAGTCCTCGAGGTCCGTGGTATATCCTTATTCCAATACCATGAACTATTTATGGAAGAAGTTCCTCATTGAACCGAAAGATCACAACCAGAGTGCTCTTGATGAGTTCTCGATTCTATGTTGATACTCTGCCAGTTCAACCTTTCTGCATGGGTTATCAGTAAGAAATATGTTGAACTCGTTCGACAAGCTAGTCCATGCATCCACAACTCAGAAAATCATATGTTCTTTTGGGTTGTCCCTCTTTAGTTGTCTTCTGACTTCGTCTATCAATTGATAGTCAAGAGTATGTGTGCATTCGTTCATCGATGCCATTACTCTTGTGGTCTGTCAAGCCATTCTAATCAGAATGACTAGGAGAAACAAACTCCAGTACCTCATCCATATCCAGGATTGGGTCAAAGTAGTTGTACCTCGCAGATCAAAATGCCAACCCATCTTTTGTTCTGTCCTACCATGAAGTATTACCCACCTCATGTCAGGAATGTCATGAGGATTACACCTTCTCTTATGGATTCTTGACGTAGTGATACTTCTCGCCATCATTATTCATTCCTCGGTTCCGTGTTGCCGCAACCGAAATGCCGACACGTGAACTATGATGTGTGAAATCAATACTCCTAGCAACCTTGTTGCCTGGTAGTTAAAGGGCAATAATCTCATTCTTAGCATGCTGGTTATTGAATCATCATCCTAAGATTGATCGTGCTACCTAGTCCATATTTTTGGTGGACACTTCGATCAATGAGTTAGGATTGTGCCAATCCCTCGCTTATTTGATCATATCGTCTTGCCCTAAAAAGCAGGATTATTTCCAAGCTTAATAACATGTGGGTGGTTCGTGATTTTCTGAATATCCTCTCGGAAGTATCACCAGGTTGTCCCCTGACCGTTATGTTCAGCTCGTGATCAAGATGGTTTCTTGCAAACCACTCTTTCTCCAAGAGTCTATGTTGGATACCCCTAGGCTAGTTGGTTAAGATGGACAACAACTTGGAGAGTTGGAAGATAAAAGCTTGTCCGACTTAGTTCATTTTAAGGGATATCTTGTATGTGTGTTGAAGAAAGATGATATGTTCATTGATTGGTCCCTGTGATCAGTTGTTGGACCTATTGTCTTATCAAAACTTTGATTTGAGCGTGGGCTATCGTCAAATCAAATCAGAACCAACGATATTCGTAATGTTGTCTTACTCGTGGTTGATTCCTCGAGCATACATCATTATATTCTTTGGGTCTGACCAATGCTATCACCGTGTTCACTTAATTATGGAATTCCACTTATATGGAAACCTGGATGAATTGTTGTTGAGCCCATCGACAACATCCATGTCCTCTCCATGATTTGTGTTGAACATCCAGCTAGTATTGGAAACTTTATAAGCATTATCTTCATGTCCCGTTCATGAAGCATATGCTTGGATGAAAGAAGTGACTTCCTCTAATTCATGTGCATTTGATGCAAGTTGCCGCTGTGAATTGGAGAAAGCATGTTTTTACCTCCTCTGGAATCATCCCAAGTCAGTTATGCACGTGCGAAGTATTATGTGGTCTGTTAGACTGATCATCTTCACTCCATATGAGTTCCGTAGCACACTAAGCCACTGATTGACTTGTTCAAGGAAAAAGAGTTGTTGTGCTATCCTAGGCCATGCACAAGATTCCGGTATCCTCAATGATGATTCCCTACCAGAAGTCGGTAGTGTTTTGTTGTAAGACTACTGTGTGGTCATGCTTGCCTGGGACGGCATGTTCACGTGTGTTTAGCAGAATCAGCTCATGTTTTGGAGCTTGCTACCGTAGTTCATATCCAGAGAATCTCGCAACGTCGTCTCGTCGATTTGTGTTGCAAACCTTATTTTTTTTTTCTCTAGACTAGATGAGTCTGGAATGTCCTGACCCCAACGAGATCTGAATCTCAGGCAGATATGATGGTTGGAACAATTCCCAAGAACTATTATATTGGTCTCTCTGTAACCCGGTAAAGTGGATGTTGTGGCCAACACACCCTGCCGGAAGATCTATTGTTATAGTATCTTGATTGAGAAAGTTGGCCACCTCCCCATAAGGATTTCGTAGGATTTACTTCCATAGTTATTCCTTATGGATTCTTGAGCTCCCAAAGTCCAACCTATACTTGATGGCCACGTTAATGCTTTAAGTACGATTGTGGTATGTAGAACATCAAGGAGAACATTAGAAGCGGGGTGCTAAATGTCTCTCGGTAGATCATCCAGATTTTGTTTCCTTGGCCTTGCTAAGGTGAACTCTGAGAAGGTGTTATCTTCCTTTGCATCTGCATCATCCATCACTAGTCATCATGGTAGTATGTTGTGTTGCCAGGATCCTTGATACGGATGTTGGTAAAACCTTGATGCATATGGAAATGCTCAAGTTTCTGAGAGCACGCACAAGTGCTAGGTGTTATCATTGGCACTAACTGGGATTGCTCTCAGCTTCCTCGGTTATACTATAACTTTTCAAACAGTGGACTCACTCTCTACTGTTGAGCTTCTCCCCAGTTACTAAAATCATCCCCTGTGTTGTTTTCAGAAAGGTAATCCACATCATCCATTCTAGTCCGGGTATGCCATATTTTTATCCCCCGCCAAATGATTGATTGTGATTTGCCTTGGGCTGGTATAGAGTTTCAATAATCTTTGTATCAAATTAATTATTTTTGCCACTTCAAGGATAAATCTATGAGGCACCTCTCCCAAGGTGCCCCGTTATGGGATCATGGCAATTTCTCCTCGCTAGTTAAAAACCCTTGTCAAATTGTTTCCTCCGTCCTTCCCGATGCATGTTTCCCTCTCAGCTCCAAAGATGTTTCCATGTCTCCCTCCGAGAGTTGATCCTGAGTTGATTCGATCTCCGAGAAGATCGACCCTTCTAGATTTTTTCCTTTCCTCTCGTTTTCATGTGGGTTGGAGTTCTCAGAGCAACACATCGAGACAAAGATGGTGATTGATTCAACGTTCTTATGAAGTGCCACCTGGATCGTGAAGATTATGTTAGTTTGCGTTCCCCTTCATCCTACCCTACGCTTGAATCTCGGGACGAGATTCTTGCTTAGTGGGGGCGAGTTGTCACATCCCTAGCTTCTGGTGCTGCCTAGTGTTTGCATCTTGCTTGCATCATGTTTAACTTTCATGGAAACTTGAAATGGGGATGTTCAAATCCTAGCATCAAAAGGAATTCAAATAGGTTCAACCAAAATATTTTTCAATGATTTCAAAATGCCCTTTAAAATTGTTCATCATTTCTGTATCAAGGTGGAAGCATCTACCAAAAATGGTTCACATTTTTGCAGGACATATTTGGACTTTGAATTAATCCAAACATATTTGAATTGGGGCTATTTAAATTCTATATAGATTTTAGATGCTCCAAAAATGTTGGAAATTGTTAAGGGTCACTGTAATAATTCAGAAAGCACCCATAGTTATTTCCAGGATTTTATGAAATGGTTTAGCATTATTACTAAACCAAAAGCAGAGAAACAAAATAGAAAAGCAGAAACAAGCTGAGAGAAAGAGAGAAGTGCTTACATGCAGCCCACGAGCCGGCCCGGCTCGTGTCTTTGGCCCAACCTTCATGACCCAGCCCACCGCCGCCACCGTCTTCAACCTCCTGCCGCATGGCGGGAGGCGTGTTCGGCAGCAGCAGCGTCTGCGTCGGCTACCTCATGCTTGCTGCTTGCTCCTGGACGTCGCTAGGTGCGCCACGTGGACCCCAGAGCCTTCACGTTTGCTCCCCCCTCTGTTCGTCCTCTCCCTCGCCCTCTCGCCCGACCCGAGCGCCTCCGTCGCCGCTGCTGCCGTCCCCAGCGCCACTGCCTCCCCCCCCCCCCCCCCGCTGTGGCTATCGGCTCCGCCACATCGCCCTGGAGCTCCAAGCCAACGGAGGCAAGCCTGGAAGCCCTGGAACGTCGCCAGCATCGTGTCTTCACCGTCGGGCACCGGAGATCGTCGCCGCCGATTCGTCGTCCTCAGGGCCTCCCCGAGCTCGCTGACCCCCTATCCGACCCCGCTGTGAGCTCCTCTTCCTCTCCCCTAGCTCCCGTGCTCATTTGGTCTCCGTAGCCGCCGTTTACACCGCACCCGAAAGCTCCCCGCCGCCGGCCATGGCGCCGTCGTGGCTAGAGCCACAGTGGCTCGAAGCCAAGCTCACCGTTGTGCTCAGCGCACCACCAGGAGCTCGTATCCACCACCAGCTCCTCCTCCCGTGCACCGCAGCACCGATCCCGCGAACACCCGAACGCCGGCCGCCGCATTCGTGCTCGCCGGCGTCATCTCCGGCCACCCCCGCACCCACCGCCTGCACCACTCGACGCGCGAGTCCACCAGCAGCACGTAGCACGCCTCTGCCGCCGTTTTGGTCGCCGGAGCGTGAAACCAGTGCTGCTCCGCCGCGTCTGGCCTCGCCGGCGTCATGTCGCCGGCAAGTTTGACCTGTTCGACCTGGGGTTTGACCTCCATGGGGTCAACACACATGGGCCCCGCCCCTGACTAGATTAGTTTAGGACTAATTACCCCTGCTGACACTAACAGTGGGCCTAGTGGCTGTTAATTCGATTAGTTAGATTTAATTAACCCTGTTAGTTAATTGTGTCGGTGACGTGTCGACCCCACTGGTCAGGTTTGACCTAGACCGGGTCAGTTGACCTGCTGACGTCACTGTGACGTAGTGTTGACGCAATAATTCATTTTGTGGATTTAATTTAATTCTGAAAATTCCAGAAATTGTCCAAAACTTCTAAAAATCATAGAAATTCAACCATAACTACAAATGAAATAAATTATATATGAAAAATGATCAGAAAAATCCAATCTATCCATTTGTACCATTTTCATGCATGTTAGAACAACTTTTGTTCATTGTTTAGGTCAAATCAATTAAATGGCATTTGAATAATCACATATGGAGTTTGAATTTGAATCTTGTATTCAAACCAACTTCATTTAATCTGTTGCTAGTTGCATTAGCTCAAATCACAGCATATTGCCATGTCATGATCATGCATCATATTGTGAATTGCATTGATTGTGTTCTTCCTTCTTTGCCGGTGTTTGTCCCCTCTCGATAGACGTGGTTCTGACGATGAGATCGATGACACCGGTGAAGAGCTATACTATCTTCAGAAGTGCCAGGCAAGCAAAACCTCCTTGTTCATTCCGATACAATCCCACTCTCTCGCTCCTGCTCTCTTTTACTGCATTAGGACAACAACATTTCAACTGTTACATGTTGCGGTAGTTGAACCCCTTTCCTCTGCATGACCTGTCATTGAGACAGTAAATAGATGAAACCCACTAGCATGAGTAGGAGTTGTTTGAGCCCTGATGTGTCTACTCATTCATGCTTGTTCGTCATGCCTGCTATTGCTTAGAGTTGTGTCAGGTCTGATTCATCGGGGATGAATTGGAGGTGTGTGAACATGTCCTCTTGTGTGAGAGCTAAGTGTGTGAACACGATTTGGTAAAGGTAGCGGTGAGAGGCCATGTAGGAGTACATGGCGGGTTGTCTCATTGCAGCCGTCCTCGGGAACTGAGTTACGTGTTTGTGATCCATGAGCAGTTACTACCACACATTGGGTTCGTAACTCGACCCCTCTCGACTTATTAATCAACATGATCTCTGTCCGGGAGTTGCAACTAGTTTACGGTGTTTGTAGGTAGTGTTAGTAGTCTACCAAGTGGCACCCGATGCAGGTGGGCTTGGGACGAGACTAGGCCTGATGTACGGTGTACCAAGTGGCACCCGGATGGTGGGCTTGGGAACCACCTTGCATCGTTTGGGGCCGTGGCGACACCCGGCGGATCTCCTTGCGGATGGAACCTGAATAGGCGATAAACACAGACGAGAGACTTGTGTGGTTAGTCGGTCGGGGCCGACTCCCTCGCCAGGCTTCCGCTTGAAGGTTGCCGAGATACACGACATGTACATGGTGGTAAGTGGCGAGAGCGTGTGTGAAGAAGTACACCCCTGCAGGGTTAACATCATCTATTTGAATAGCCGTGTCCGCGGTAAAGGACTTCTGGGTTGCCTATAACAGTTCATAGACAAGTGAAAGTGGATACTCTAAAATGCGCAAGATAAGCGTGAGTGCTATGGATGGCGTTCTCGTAGGGAGACAGGAGCGGATCCATAGTGGTGTATTGATATGGTGAATATGTGGACTCGTGTGCCACGAAAAGAGTTACTTGTAGTCGTAGTTCGGGATAGCCACCGAGTCAAAGCTGGCTTACTACACCAAACTCCACCACCCCCTTTGTTGATACCGATGCATATGTAGCTAGTTCTGATGTAAGTCTTGCTGGGTAAATTTGTACTCACGTTTGCTTAATTTATGTTTTTGCAGAGAGACTTGTGTCTCGCTAGTAGTTCCGTGTGGACTTCGACGTTTAGCTTGATACCTCAGCTACGATCTTGTGCCCTCGGCAAGATCTGGTAGATAGTCAGGCTTCTCAGCCTTTTTTTCATTTGTAGATGTTTGTACTCAGACATGTTAAGCTTCCACATGTGCTTGTTGCTTGCATGCTGTGTATATTGGGGTCATGAGACCCATGTCTGTAATATCTCGCTCCTCGGAGCCTAATGAATAAATACTCTGAGTCGTAGAGTCTTGTTGTGATGCCATGTTATATTTGAACATATCGAGCATATTGTGTATATGATTGAAATGCTTGGTATGTGTGGGATCCGACAACCTAGTTGTTTATCCTTGCTAGCCTCTCTTATGGGGAAATGTAGTCTTGTGATTCCATGAGCCATAGTAGTCCGCTACATGTACCGTTCACCCGAGTCCCTGCTAGCCCAAAGACTATCGCTCCAAACACCTGACCGTCGGCATGTGATTCACTTCGTTCTGTGTCATCCCTTCGGGAAATGTCACGTTGTGACATCCGGAGTCCTACCTAGCTGCTACAAGACGGGTTCCCGGAGTCCTTTAGCCCAGTGCTACAGCCCGGATTCGCAGCTGGCGGCCGACATGCTCGATGTTGATTCATGTATGCATGTCCCCGCAAGTTAGTGCCACTTTGGGTTCATGACTAGTCATGTCGGCCCGGTTCTCTGTCATATGGATGCTAGCGACACTATCATATCGTGAGCCAAAAGGCGCAAACAGTCCCGGGCCATGGTAAGGCGACACCCGTGGGAATACCGTGTGTGAGGCCGCAAAGTGATATGAGGTGTTACAGGCTAGATCGGTGTGACTTAGAATCGGGGTCCTGACACTCAATACAATGTTCTCCCCCTCTCTCGTGGAGATCTATTCGATGTAATCTTCTTTTTGCGGTGTGTTTGTTGAGATCGATGAAGTGTGGGTTTATGATCAAGATTATCTATGAACAATATTTGAATCTTCTCTGAATTCTTTTATGTATGATTGGTTATCTTTGCAAGTCTCTTGAATTATCAGTTTGGTTTGGCCTACTAGATTGGTTTTTCTTGCAATGGGAGAAGTGCTTAGCTTTGGGTTCAATCTTGCGGTGTCCTTTCCTAGTGACAATGGCGGCAGCAAGGCACATATTGTATTGTTTCCATCAAGGATAACAAGATGTTTTTTTATCATATTGCATGAATTTATCCCTCTACATCATGTCATCTTGCTTAAGGCGTTACTCTGTTTTCTTGAACTTAATACTCTAGATGCATGCTGGATAGTGGTCGATGAGTGGAGTAATAGTAGTAGATGCAGGCAGGAGTCGGTCTACTTGTCTCCGATGTGATGCCTATATACATGATCATATCTAGATATTCTCATAACTATGCTCAATTCTGTCAATTGCTCAACAATAATTTGTTCACCCACCGTATAATACTTATGCTCTTGAGAGAAGCCACTAGTGATATCTATGGCCCCAGGGTCTATCTCCATCATATTAATCTTCCATCACTTTATTATTGCTTTGCTTTTTTACTTTGCCTTTTATTTTACTTTGCATCTTTATACCAAAAATACCAAAAATATTATCTATCATCTCTATCAGATCTCACTCTCGTAAGTGACCGTGAAGGGATTGACAACCCCTATTTGCGTTGGTTGCGAGGAGTTATTTGCTTTGTGTAGGTACGGGGGACTCGCGCGTAGCCTCCTACTAGATTGATACCTTGGTTCTCAAAAACTGAGGGAAATACTTACGCTACTTTGTTGCATCATCCTTTCCTCTTTGGGGAAATCCAACGCAGTGCTCAAGAGGTAGCAAGAAGAATTTCTGGCGCCGTTGCCGGGGAGTCTACACAAAAGTCAACATACCAAGTACCCATCACAATCCCTTATCTCTCGCATTACATTATTTTCCATTTGCCTCTCATTTTCCTCTCCCCTACTTCACCCTTGCCGTTTTATTCGCCCTCTCTTTTCCGTTTGCCTTTTTCTCTCTTGCTTTTTGTTTGCTCGTGTGTTGGATTGCTTGTTTGTCACGATGGCTCAAGATAATACCAAATTGTGTGACGTTACCAACACCAACAATAATGATTTCCTTAGCACTCCGATTGCTCCTCTTACCAACACCGAATCTTGTGAAATCAAGATCGCTTTGTTGAATCTTGTTATGAAAGATCAATTAAATCGGCCTTCCTAGTGAAGATGCTGCTACTCATCTAAATAGCTTCATGGATTTGTGTGATACGCAAAAGAAGAAAGATGTTGATAATGATATTGTTAAATTGAATCTATTTCCTTTTTCGCTTAGAGATCGTGCTAAAGCTTGGTTTTCGTCTTTGCCTAAAAATAGTATCGATTATTGGAACAAGTGCAAAGATGCTTTTATCTCTAAGTATTTTCCTCCCACTAAGATCATCTCTCTTAGAAACGATATTATGAATTTTAAGCAACTTGATCCTGAACATGTTGCACAAGCTTGGGAGAGAATGAAATTAATGATACGTAATTGCCCTACTCATGGTTTGAACTTGTGGATGATTATACAAAAATTTATGCGGATTGAATTTTGCTTGTAGAAATCTTTTAGATTCGGCCATGGGAGGCACTTTTATGGAAATCACTTTAGGAGATGCTACTAAACTCCTAGATAATATTATGGTTAATTATTCTCAATGGCACACTTTGAAAGATCTACTAATAAAAAGTGCATGCGATAGAAGAAATTAATGTTTTGAGTGGAAAGATGGATGAACTTATGAAATTATTTGCTACTAAGAGTGTTTCTTCTGATCCTAATGATATGCCTTTGTCTACTTTGATTGAGTATAATAATGAATCTATGGATGTGAATTTTGTTGGTAGGAATATTTTGGTAACAACGCGTATAGAGGGAACTTTAATCCTAGGCGTTATCCTAGTAATCCTTCTAATAATTATGGAAATTCCTACAACAACTCTTATGGAAATTTTAATAAGATGCCCTATGAATTTGAGACTAGTGTTAAAGAATTTATGAATTCACAAAAGAATTTTAATGCTTTGCTTGAAGAGAAATTACTTAAAGTTGATGAATTGGCTAGGAACGTTGATATAATTTCTCTTCATGTTGATTCTTTAAAGCTTAGATCTATTACTCCTAAGCATGATATCAATGAGTCTCTCAAAGCCATGAGAATTTCCATTGATGAGTGCAAGGAAAGAACCGCTAGGATCCGTGCTACGAAAGATGCCTTTATTAAAGCGTGTTCTTCCAATTCCTACGAAAATCAAGATGAAGATCTAAAAGTTACTGATGTGTCCCGTATTAAATCTTTGTTTTGTAATATGAATCTTGATAATGATGGTTCTGAATATGATCCACCTTTACCTAGAAGGCGTTCCAAGAATTCGGAGTATTTAGATCTTGATGATGAAATTGACAAAAGTGGGATTGATGGAAGCAAAACCCTAGATGTTGCTAAACCCACTATTTTGGATTTCAAGGAATTTAATTATGAAAGTTGCTCTTTAATTGATTTTATTTCCTTGTTGCAATATGTGCTAAATTCTCCTCATGCTTATAGTCAAAATAAAGCCTTTACCAAACATATCGTTGATGCCTTGATGCAATATTATGAAGAAAAACTTGAGTTGGAAGTTTCTATCCCTAGAAAACTTTATGATGAGCGGGAACCAACTATTAAAATTAAGATTAAGGATCATGAATTTTATGCTTTATGTGATTTGGGTGCTAGTGTTTCCACTATTCCCAAAACATTGTGCGATTTGCTAGATTTCCGTGATTTTGATGATTACTCTCTAAACTTGCACCTTGCGGATTCCACTATTAAGAAAGGTATGGGAAGAATTAATGATGTTCTTATTGTTGCAAATAGGAATTATGTGCCCGTAGATTTTATCGTTCTTGATATAGATTGCAATCCTTCTTGTCCTATTATTCTTGGTAGACCTTTCCTTAGAACGATTGGTGCAATATTGATATGAAGGAAGGGAATATTAGATTCCAGTTTCCATTAAGGAAAGGCATGGAACACTTCCCTAGGAAGAAAATAAAATTACCATATGAATCTATCATGAGAGCCACTTATGGATTGCCTACCAAAGATGGCAATACCTAGATCTATCCTTGCTTTTATGCCTAGCTAGGGGCGTTAAACGATAGCGCTTGTTGGGAGGCAACCCAATTTTTTTTAGTTTTTTTTATTTTGCTTCTGTTTAGGAATAAATCTTTGATCTAGCCTCTGGTTAGATGTGTTTTTATATTTTAATTAGTGTTTGTTCCAAGTTAAACCTATAGGATCTTCTTGGATGATGGTTATTTGATCTTGCTGTAATTTCCAGAAACTTTCTGTTCACGAAAACAATTGTTAAAAATCACCAAAACGTGATAAAATAGTGATCCAAATTGCTGCTGATAAATAAAAAAATTGCATAGGCCGTCCTATTTTGGCTGAAATTTTTGAGTTCCAGAAGTTTGCTTTAGTTACAGATTACTACAGACTGTTCTGTTTTTGACAGACTCTGTTTTTCGTGTGTTGTTTGCTTATTTTGATGAATCTATGGCTAGTAAAATAGTTTATAAACCATAGAGAAGTTGTAATACATTAGGTTTAACACCAATATAAATAAAGAATTAGTTCATTACAGTACCTTGAAGTGGTCTTTTGTTTTCTTTATTAACGGAGCTCACGAGATTTACATTGAGTTTTGTGTTGTGAAGTTTTCAAGTTTTGGGTGAAATCTTTTGATGGATTATGGAACAAGGAGTGGCAAGAGCCTAAGCTTGGGGATGCCCATGTCACCCCCAAGATAATCTAAGGACACCAAAAAGTCAAAGCTTGGGGATGCCCCGGAAGGCATCCCCTCTTTCTTCTACTTCCATCGGTAACTTTACTTGGAACTATATTTTTATTCACCACATGATATGTGTTTTGCTTGGATCATCTTGTATGATTTGAGTCTTTGATTTTTAGTTTACCACAATCATCCTTGCTGTACACACCTTTTGAGAGAGCCATACATGAATTGGAATTTGATAGAATACTCTGTGTGCTTCACTTATATCTTTTGAGCCATATAGTTTTGCTCTAGTGCTTCACTTGTACCTTTTAGAGCACGGTGGTGGATTTGTTTTATAGAAAATATTGATATCTCATGCTTCACTTAGATTATTTTGAGAGTCTCAAATAGCATGGTAATTTTCTTAATAATAATAATATGCTAGGTATTTAAAATAGTACAAACTTTCTTATGAGTGTGTTGGATACTAAGAAAAGTTTGATGCTTGATGATTGTTTTGAGATATGGAGGTAATAATATCAAAGTCGTGCTAGTTGAGTTGTTGTGAATTTGAGAAATGCTTGTGTTGAAGTTTGCAAGTCCCATAGCATGCACGTATGGTAAATATTATGTAACAAATTTGAAACATGAGGTGTTCTTTGATTGTCCTCCTTATGAGTGGCGGTCGGGGACGAGCGGTGGTCTTTTCCTACCAATCTATCCCCCTAGGAGCATGCGCGTAGTGCTTGGTTTTTGATGGCTTGTAGATTTTTGCAATAAGTATGTGAGTCCTTTATGACTAATGTTGAGTCCATGGATTATATGCACTATCACCCTTCCATCATTACTAGCCTCTTCGGTACCGTGCATTGCCCTTTCTCACATTGAGAGTTGGTGCAAACTTCGCCTGTGCATCCAAACCCCGTGATATGATACGCTCTTTCACACATAAATCTCCTTATATCTTCCTCAAAACAGCCACCATACCTACCTATTATGGCATTTCCATAGCCATTCCAAGATATATTGCCATGCAACTTTCCACCATACCGTTTGTCATGAACATTCATCATTGTCATGTTGCTTAGCATGATCATGTAGTTGACATAGTATTTGTGGCAAAGCCACCGTTCATAATTCTTTCATACATGTCACTCTTGATTCATTGCATATCCCGGTACACCGCTTGAGGCATTCATATAGAGTCATACTTTGTTCTAGTATCGAGTTGTAATCATTGAGTTGTAAATAAATAGAAGTGTGATGATCATCATTTTCTAGAGTATTGTCCCATGTGAGGTTATCAAAATAAAAGAGGCCAAAGAAGCTCAAATAAAAAAAGAGGCCAAAGAAGCCCACCAAAAAAATGAAAAAAAGATAGAAAAAGAGAGAAGGGACAATGCTACTATCCATTGCCACACTTGTGCTTCAAAGTAGCACCATAATCTTCATGATAGAGAGTCTCTTGTTTTGTCACTTTCATATACTAGTGGGAATTTTTCATTATAGAACTTGGCTTGTATATTCCAACAATGGGCCTCCTCAAGTGCCCTAGGTCTTCGTGAGCAAGCAAGTTGGATGCACACCAACTTAGTTTCTTTTGTTGAGCTTTCATACATTTATAGCTCTAGTGCATCCGTTGCATGGAAATCCCTACTCCTTGCATTAACATCAATCGATGGGCATCTCCATAGCCTATTGATTAGCCTCGTTGATGCAAGATCTTCTCTTTTTTTGTCTTCTCCACATAAACCCTATCATCATATTCTATTCCACCCATAGTGCTATGTCCATGGCTCACGCTCATATGTTGCGTGAAAGTTTATAAGTTTGAGATTACTAAAGTATGAAACAATTGCTTGGCTTGTCGTCGGGGTTGTGCATGATGAGAGCATTCTTTTGTGACGAAAATGGAGCATGACTAAACTATATGATTTTGTAGGGATGAACTTTCTTTGGCCATGTTATTTTGAGAGGACATAATTGCTTAGTTAGTATGCTTGAAGTACTATTATTTTTATGTCAATATGAACTTTTATCTTGAATCTTTCGGATCTGAATATTCATACCACAATTAAGAAGAATTACATTGAAATTATGCCAAGTAGCACTCCGCATCAAAAATTCTTTCTTTTATCATTTACCTACTCGAGGACGAGAAGTAATTAAGCTATGGGATTCCTGATACGTCTCCAACGTATCTATAATTTTTGATTGCTCCATGCTATATTATCTACTGTTTTGGACCATATTGGGCTTTATTTTCCACTTTTATATTATTTTTGGGACTAACCTATTAACCGGAGGCCCAGCCCAGAATTGCTGTCTTTTTGCCTATTTCAGAGTTTTGAAGAAACGGAATATCAAACGGAGTCCAAACGGAATGAAACCTCCGGGAACGTGATTTTCTCGCCGAATATGACCCAGGAGACTTGGACCCTACGCCAAGGAAGCTTCAAGGTGGGCACGAGGTAGGGGGGCGCGCCCACCCCCCTAGGGCGCCCCCCACCCTCGTGGGGCCCACGGAGCTCCACCGACATACTTCTTCCTCCTATATATACCTACATACCCCCAAACAATCAGATACGGAGCCAAAAACCTAATTCCACCGTCGCAACCTTCTATACCCACGAGATCCCATCTTGGGCCAGTTCCGGAGCTCCGCCGGAAGGGGAATCCACCACAAAGGGCTTCTACATCATCACCATAGCTCCTCCGATGAAGTGTGAGTAGTTTACCTCAGACCTTCGGGTCCATAGTTAGTAGCTAGATGGCTTCTTCTCTCTTTTTGGATCTCAATACAATGTTCTCCCTCTCTCGTGGAGATCTATTCGATGTAATCTTCTTTTTGCGGTGTGTTTGTTGAGACCGATGAATTTTGGGTTTATGATCAAGATTATCTATGAACAGTATTTGAATCTTCTCTGAATTCTTTTATTTATGATTGGTTATCTTTGCAAGTCTCTTCGAATTATCAGTTTGGTTTGGCCTACTAGATTGGTTTTTCTTGCAATGGGAGAAGTGCTTAGCTTTGGGTTCAATCTTGCAGTGTCCTTTCCCAGTGACAGTAGGGGTAGCAAGGCACGTATTGTATTGTTGCCATCGAGGATAACAAGATGGGGTTTTTATCATATTGCATGAATTTTATCCCTCTACATCATGTCATCTTGCTTAAGGCGTTACTCTGTTTTCTTGAACTTAATACTCTAGATGCATGCTGGATAGCGGTCGATGAGTGGGGTAATAGTAGTAGAAGCAGGCAGGAGTCAGTCTACTTGTCTCGGACGTGATGCCTATATACATGATCATATCTAGATATTCTCATAACTATGCTCAATTAAGTCAATTGCTCAACAGTAATTTGTTCACCCATCGTAAAATACTTATGCTCTTGAGAGAAGCCACTAGTGAAATCTATGGCCCCCGAGTCTATCTCCATTATATTAATCTTCATTCACTATATTAATACTTTGCTTTTTTACTTTGCCTTTTATTTTACTTTTCATCTTTATACCAAAAATACCAAAAATACCAAAAATATTATCTATCATCTCTATCAGATCTCACTCTCGTAAGTGACCATGAAGGGATTGACAACCCCTATTCGCGTTGGTTGCGAGGAGTTATTTGCTTTGTGTAGGTACGAGGGACTCATGGCGTAGCCTCCTACTGGATTGATACCTCGGTTCTCAAAAACTGAGGGAAATACTTACGCTACTTTGCTGCATCATCCTTTCCTCTTCGGGGAAATCCAACGCAGTGCTCAAGAGGTAGCATATAGCCAGCAGCTGGCTATACTATTAACCATGCTCTTAGGTTGTTCACCATGACCAAGACGAAGGGGAAAGAGGGAGAAATTAATGTCTTTTTGCTAATTAATAGGATTACATGCAATGAACTAACCACTACATGTCATGTTTGGTAGTCTCAAGTCATTGAAAGCATGCACGGCCCACATCTCTCATTGGTTGATATGTCACAAAATAAGAAACTAGGAGGGAGTTAATGTACCATGCCTAAGTGTTTTGGGACGGAGGGGGACGCAGCTTCATTGACTTACTACACCTGCGTTTGGGTGAATGACACGTGGGCCCAACAGGTGGCTGGCCCACCTGTCATACAGCCAAAGGCATGTGCAGTAGAGGGCTGAGGAGTATATGGCCAACATACACGTGAATGCAACGCAGTCTGCACTTCTCGTATAAAGGCTCCCCGCCTGTCCAATCTACGAAATCCTACGCACCTACGCACCCTAACCAAGGGCAAGAGTGATCACTCCAATCGCAATATCAGTTGACTAGAAGCTAGACCCATGGAGGCGATGAGCGTGAGCATCAGCCGGCTGTGCCAGATGGTCCACGATGTCGGCTTGCGGCTCGGCACCGAGGAATGTCTCCAGGTCGTGCTTGAGGCCGCCAGGGCGAGATGCCGCTTGGACGACAACTTCGTCTCCTTGTTCAACAAGGTCCTCGTCCGCTTCCTCGACAAGTTCACCATCGTCAAGAAGCTCGCGGACGACCTTGACGTACACCTCCAGCCCACGCGCCTAGGCTCTGTGATGCCCGCCACCCTCAACGGCCTCTATGGTGACAACCTCTTCGATGCACTAGTGGTCCTGCGACTGCCCGCCGTCGTGCCAGAGAATGTCCACCTCGAGGTCGCGCTCGCCGCGCAGCGCCTGGCGCAGAAAGACACCGTCGACATAATCACCCACGTCTACGCGCAAATCGTCAACAAGGACTACTACGTGCCAGAGGAGGACGATAGGTTGCTGGCCTTCTTGACCCGTAGGGCAAGCTTGGACGACATTGTTCAGAAGCATGTTGAGCTCGCCGCCAACGCCGCTGCTCCTCACACGTCGGTTGGTGACCCAGCGCACTAGGGCGTGAGGATGTCATTGATGGATCCATATGTATCTTTATCTTTTCGTCAAATCCATGTAGTAGTATATGGTACTACTAGTAATTATCTTACGTTTCACATCAACTTCATAATTTTCGTACGTACTCCATGCATGTACCGCGCCAGAACCAAACTTCTCATTACTCTAGGGAAAATCGTTATTTCTATCTATCGGTCGCGCCATGGAGAAGAACCAAGTTTTACAAGTTACAAGTTCAAAAGGAAAAGCCTGCCGTGTTCGCGTCGCACCCTCACATGGTTGGTCCGGCACACCGCTCAAGGGGGAATGCGTGTTGTGTTGCATTTTCACTTACAAGTGGGGCCGCAATTGAGCAAACCGACTATCGGCAAACCCCCACCCCGCCCACCGCGCGATGGCTGAGAAAACAGGAGGGAGAAGAGATGGTTGTAGCACGGACTCCAAGAAAATTGGTGTCGGATGGGACTCGTGTGTGTGGCGTGTGGCGTACTGCTAGACGTGAATGCTAGTTATGGCCCATGCCACCCGAGCCTATATCGAGGTGCTGGTTACGTAGAACAAATTTCCTGGAGATCGTGCTTATCCCTCCTCTCTCTCTCTTCTCAGCCAGCCAGCAGACGCGCGGAGCCCATTGTCCGTTTGCTCACATGCGGTCCCACATGTCAGTGAAAACACAAGAGGACCCACTGAACTTGCACATCTTTCACCTCGACGTGCTGGTGATGAAAAACAAATCCAATAAAGATCTTCGGTGGCTGCTTTTGGAGTTACTCAAGAGTAGTAAGATTCTATTTACAGTTTAACCCAAGATGCACATCACGTGGCTTCAACTACCACTCCATTTTCTTGCATGACACGACCTGGATGCTGGATGTCCCATGTGTCGGCAAAAGGAGGAAGAACTCGACCAAATCTTCTCCACATTTAGACCGGAGGAGTAGGAAACACGGCAAGCCCTGTGCCTACGTCATACTACGTACAAGCCCACCTCACGCAGTCACGCTATCACCATATTTCTCGGCCTCCCTGCGACACCTAGCTCTAGTTGATCTAACTAGAACTAACTATTGGTTGGCTCTATGAGATGTGGCAACTTCATACTACTACGGATGTTGGCTATACTACTACGACACTAACACTCCAAGAAGTGAATCAAAAACCATTTATAAATTGAGTTTATGACATGCATATGCAAATGTACCATTCATTACATACAACAAGTCATCAACACACAACGACATCGAGGATACATGTCGGATTATAGACTAGTTCCAACAAAACATTCTAGTAAATACTAAAGTTTTCATCACACAACTAATAACAAGCAATGAAATGAACTTCAACTCAACCACTCCTCGACGTTGGAAACGCTTGCTTTGAACCAGAAATGTTTGTCTCGGAAGGGCCAGCTACTATCAATCTCGAGACCAACGCAGGACTGATCATCCAGGCTGAAGCGGCCTATTTCATGACCCATATTGTGATAGCCACGGTAGGGAAGCATAGAGTTGCTTATCATAAATGGTAGTAACGTTGTGTCAATAGCAGTTGGATCGCCTTTCACCATGATTGGATAGTTTTGTCCAAAGAAGAGCGAGTTTCCTCCAAGAGTATCAATACTAAACCAGGGAGAAGGTGTTGGCTCTAGCACAGTAGTATCCATCCCGAATACCCTGCAATGGATGTTGGAATAGGTCCGGAGAGTGCGACCATGGGAGGCAACACCTGCTTCCTTAGTAACATCAACGGTGCCCTGTATACAGACAAGAAGAGGTGATCCATCGGAATATGTTGCCAGGCGCCACTGAGTATATGGGTCCTCATGCTCGTGACCATCATCATCGCCATCTCCCCCTTGGTTATAAATTTTTTCAAGTATAGGTGGTGAAATGTTCACAGGACATTGGAAACACAAGAAGGTTAATTGGTAAAGGAAAACTAGCTAAGCCGCATGCATGTGGATGAAACAATTATAATTATGGTGGAAGACAAACGTACCGAAAGCATAAGGATTCCATGCAAAAACAGTGCCACGAGTGGTGGCAGCAAACACAAGACCCTCGTATTGAATTGCATCACAGTACACATCCGTGTATAGAAACTGATTTTTGAGCAATATCCATCCAGTCGAACTATGAAGGAAGGCAACAAGCTTGTGGAAGATAGCAACAACTCCATAGTCCATTAAATCGCAAGAGCGGTCGGGAACTTGAAAAATTGCTATCTTCCATAGACGATAGTCACCATGATCATAGTTGAATGTATATAGAAAACCGGTGTGCTCAACCTCTGGGCAGTCTGAGATTTTTGGAAGTGGAACCCGGTGACGAGTCTACACATTCACAAGTTCCCACTCGCAGTTGTACCCAATATAAACAACCCAATCTCAATTTGCGCCTGCCCAAGCCTTACCCTCAAGCGATGGCATCTTAACATCACACGTATCATTATCAAGAGGCACCAACTTGCACAAGGCGAGGCCTCCATCGTCCGCGCGCCAGTCAGCAGGGTCACGGTGAAGAAGATAGGGGAGATCAAACCGCTCCTGGACCCTTGGGTTCTTTGTAATGATGTTATTAGTTGAGTCGAGAATGGTCTTGAACGAACCTGCCATGCTAGCCGAGGTGATGACATTGCACCGATCAATGAGTTCCTCCTCCGCGTCATCATTCAGATCAGGGCAAGAATAACGGGGTCGTTTTCGGCCTGTTCCCTCCATGGAGAAGACGATCGAACAATGGCAGAAGGAAGGGTGAAGACAAATGGAGGAGGGAGGAAGAGCGTGCGACAACAGTTCCAAATCTAGAGGGAAAGGCGAAGAGTCGGTGGACGGTTGCCACGGTACATGAAGATGCACCCCAGCCTACATAGATGTCCATTCGAAAATTCTACAAAAGGACTCGCCGTTGTCTCACTGACATGTGGGAACGGGACCACATGTCAATGAAACATGGTGTGTAATTTCTCGTGCAAAATGCGATCTGGCCGCGTTGGCCCGAGGTGTCGTTCAGTTTTGAAGCACAACTAACTGGTACTGTATGCAGAGAAAATATAAACTACTCTACCACTACTCCACCTCTAGTACTAGTAGTATAAAAAAGATATATAGGCTGGAGCTTCAGCGCTTTCTTTCTAATGGCTACCCACTTGCTTCTCACACTATCACACCCTCTCCAGATCTAAAAGACGGCCTCTCTCTCCCTCCTCACCAGTGGTCACAGATCCGCCGGGGAAGAAAAGGACGTCCAGCGTTGATGCACTCGTCGGCGGCGAGGGAGGTCACGCACTGACGACAAGGCCGTCCTCTCAGAACTAGCGCCCGCGCGAGATGGCCTCCTTCCCCAAGCTCGTTGCCGTAGTGTGTGCGGAGGACGACGACCACCAGCGAACCCACTTCCCGCGGACCCTCAGGTATGCTACCTCTTTTCGAACCATACCCTTGTTCTATTGCCCCATCTGCCACGTCGCTGCATGTGGATCTTTTTCCACTCCACCATCTTCCCAATTTGTTATCCTCTGCTCTGCTGGTTATGCAGACGAAAACCTTAACTTGCACTATTAAAGGAAACCCTACTTCATGCAGACTAATCCATGTCTGGGTTGAATAGGAAAGGAAGGGAGACTGTACTGTCCAAGAGACTAGGCATCAAACTGCATCTAGGGTGAAAAGGGGAAAATCAGTAGCTAAAGAGAACAAAAATGGGACGTAATCCACATATGCTGCCTGGATATTTGTTGCTCTGGGCAACCATACCTCCCTCACCACTCTATGCGTCTGTGGAGGTACATTGTCTTTGGTGCACCCACTGTCCGAATGGGCCTCCCATGCTCTTATTGCCACTTTTTTGCTGCCAGCGATCAAGTCAAGCAATGCTACTGCTAAAGTGATGCCACATTTAACTAATGTTGCACTCAGTCTAATGCCACCGACAAATTTAAGCAATGCCATTTAGTGTCACTAGATTATTTCAGGGTTAGCTGTTGATTGTGGATGTATTAAAGATTTTTCAGCTAAGGCATTATAATGTTGTTGCATAGCCAGTATACCAACGATGAATCTTGTTACTACCTTTAGATTTTTGTATTGTTAATGCTTATAGATTACATACCTCACTTTCATGAGATAAGTGAATTTTTTTGTACAGTGTCAATAGGAAAGGTCAAGAGTGGGCACCTCCTCCTCCGACTGTTCTCTTGATTCGTTTGATCAAGTTTTTATGTTTGATCAATTATCAAGATTGGGATAGAAATTTTTAGGTCCCCTCGAGTTCGAAATGATATTTACCTTGAAGGTACATGGTTTGCAATTTTTTATACTGTCATTATTTAATAATGCTAGTTACCTTCAGGCTTTTGTATTTGGTTTAATGCTCTTGCACAGCTAGTATACCAATGCTAAAACTTGTTACTTTAAATTTTGTATTGTTAATTCTTATAGAAATCTTCCAGTGCTAGAGCTTATGGAAATATGTTCAGTAAAACCATTGTACTATACCCTGTAATAAAATAACTACTCTACTATTGCACTAGCCACTGGATTAGTGTATATTTGTACTATTCGAATGGTGTTGCATTAGGGTATGGACATATATAAAGTGTGGCAAGCTTTCCCAGATATGTTCTCAAGAAAACTACTACCTGATTTTCTAAATACTAGACGTTTGGGTACTTTAAATTGAACTGCGAAAACATCTTATATTAAGGAACTGAGGGTGTAGAGTTCACTCAAATTATCCCGGTAAAGCTAGTCACACCATTGTTAAGATTAATGTTCATTATGTTATCCGAGGAGGTCTGTATGTTTGTCTCTAATGCCTGTCGACTACATACCTGACATCATGATGTAATGTTAAGTCATTTCCTTTTGTACAGTGTCACTAAATTGTCAAGGCGGTGATGGCATTTTATTTTAGTTGAACTGCACAAAATATGCTTAAAAGAAGAGGAAAGTTCGGGAATGGCTCAATTTTTCAGAAAAAACTATGTATGCCTTCCTGACATCAGCTGTTGTTGCCTTATTTATTGCTTCAAGCAGGTGGTTAGAAACAGTATTGCTACCTTTTCCCATTAAGAAAATAGAGTGCTTATATTTGTGAGTCTATGCTTCAACTAGTGCCACTATTATAGTAATCACACTTTCAATATCTATGCAAACAGGGATGCTCGATTTTAGTGGAACTGCACAAAAAGTCCAAATGGTTCAACATTAGGAGCATGTTTTCTTCCAAACCTTTATATCCAATTGGTGGCACTCTGAGATGTTAATTACGAAGGTACATGGTTTGCTACTATCTTGCTACTCTTTTTGTACTATCATTAGATAATAATACTAGTGGTCTGCATGTGAATTTATTGGCAGGGTGGACCTACATTGGAGGTGCAGGACAAGATTCAGTGATTGGATGCTCAATTTCGGTTGTATCGATTTCACCTCTTCCATCACTACGAACATGGATATCCTTGGTCTGATGAAGAATAGGCACTATATTTCTGCTCTGAACCAGCAAATCAATTCAGTATGAAATTATCCAGGGCAAAACATGACTGTATCAAATTGTCCAGTGCAGAACATGACAGATGCTAAGTGGAAGAGACGTGTTTAAACCGAAAATACAAGGTGGGGTATATGTTTACTAGCTACTTGATATTTGTGCAGACAGAGATGCCTGCCCGTTGCTATTTGGCAAACAAACAAAGTGACCGCAATTTTGGTTGAACTGCACAAGAGAATATTATAGTCACTTCATGCAGTGCCATTTGAAAATAGACACAGAAAGATTGGATAGTCACTTCATGGACTGTAGAAAAATAGTATTGTACTATTTATTGGCCAACACTAGGTGCTTCATTGCTTTGGTCTGATTATACAATGGGCATCATTTTGCCTAAGTTAAAGTTTGTATTCTGAAAATAGTCTCGCTGTGTGATCGAGAGAAGACCAAATCAGATTGCACTGGATGTTCCTCCATCATGTGTGGCTCATTCTCATGGTTCCAGATGTTGGTGAAACTACTTACATTTGCAAGAGGAATTGTAGACTTCACAAACAAATTTTTCTTTCACTCTGTACTGAATGTTGGCCAAGAGAAGCATCCATGTTAGTAGGAAGAACATATGTTTTTTCTAGATCTTTTCTTTTGGAGCTACATATTTGTATATGATCTATGAATCATTGAGAGCATTAACATGTTGATCTTATGTATGTGAATCGTACTAGTTGGTTTTGAATTTGGGCTACTAATGTGAACATATTACAATGCCAGGCATGTGAGTCTCATGTGAACATTTCAAACGGATCGGCTCTTACTGCTGTGTACAGCATGATCCTTATTTCTGCGTTCTCAGTGTTTACAAGTTACTAACAGTTCTTTATTTCTGTTTGCTCAGTGTTTACAAGTTACTGATCGATCACTAGCTAGCCTACTAATGCACTCCTGGCAGTTTTAGTTGCGACGCAAGATCCGAAGTGGCAGTTTTTTTGGATAAAAATACCTCTGAAGAAACTGACAAGCTGCTCTAAAACAAATGCCATGCAAATCTGAAGAAACTGCCAGCAAAAACGTTCACAAATGCCTTATATCCCAGTGAACGTTCATCAGCTAATGCGATCGCACACATACACCATTCGACCTACTCGATCCTACACGTACACTATCCGACCTACTCGATCCTACACGGATAAATAGCGGATCACGCACGTACTACCTCCTTTCCGGTTTGCAGGGCTCAATTCAAAAAATGACCTACTCGATCCTACATGAATAAATAGCGGATCATGCACGTACTACCTCCTTTCCAGTTTGCAGGGCTTAATTCAAAAATCTCACCAACCAAGGTAGATGATGAGTGGTGGAATGATTTGTGACAAGGAGGGGGTACCTCATCTGGATGATTCGAGTGCACTCATTTGACCGTCATGCCGGCATGCGACCCGGCGCAGACGGGGCGCACCCAGCACGGGGACGGGGCGGCACGCGATCATAATTTCAATCTTTCTAGTTTTCCACGGCAAGCTGGCGCGCTAAGCCATGCCGGCTTATGCATTGAATTCTGATGACCGTAATGACCATCGCGTTTACCGCTACACGCTGGTTCGCCTACCTTCCGCCTATAATTACTGTTTCCCGGACTTTTCCAGTGGCACCATCACCCAACTCGCCCTATCCTCATAAGCCCCCACCGGCCCGACGTCGCTCGCCACTTATCCTTGCTCTCGCCACGTCCGCCATGCCCCCGCCCGTTCGTGATAGGCGATGCCGGAGGCGGTCACAGCCGGAACTAGTGTTCGGTTTTTCACCGGATGGCGGACAAAGGGAGGAGGCATTCTATTAGTCTTTAGATGGCAATGCAGAGTATGAGGAGTTGTTGGAGCGCGACCTCCTGGCAGAGGAGCAGCGTATCGCCAATTTGCGCCGCCAGCGGGACATGGAGCAGCAGGGCACCGACGCTCTGAGTCGCGAGCAGAGCACCCGCAACTGGGCCGACTACGTAGAGGCCGGCACCCGGCAAATAGCCCTGGAGGCTGTCGGGCACACACGCGTTCACGATGCCGAATTTTACTACAAGCTCGTCAAGTGGGTTTCCCGCTTAGAAGCCGAAGCTTCGATAGACCACCCCGGCATGGAAAGGGCTAACGCGCGCGAGCAACGCGCCCTATCACACCTCTCGCAAGTCCGAGGCGAGGCGGACGACGCCGGTGCCGGCGTTTAGCGTGTACCGCAGATGGCGGCCGGCATTGTCTAGTTAGCTAAGAGTAAGTTAGTACTTGTACACTACTAGAGTATTAGTGGTAGTAGATAGTTAACTTGGCTATGATGGTTGTCAACGTGGAAGTTCTGTACTCTATATCTGGATCAGACCTGTTACTTTGCTCTGAATGTTGAACTTTCCATTTGAACATATGGAATGGGCTGTTATTTTTTTAAATGGGTTGTATTTGTCCGCCACGGGTTTAGAGGCTGACTTGTGGGCCTACCAGGTTGACTCATACACAATCAGGAGATGATTGTACGTGGAGAGGATGACAGCAATCCACCAAGGTCATGGCAGTACGCAAGCAAGTGCCTCCTTATTTCAAGCCAATAAAAAAATGGCTCCTCCTAATGGATTTCTTACATCTGGGTCCCATGCCATTGTCAACGTAGGCAATAAATGAGACAATTGCACAACGAGCGGCTGACACCAGGGACCCAGCAGCTCGCCCAATTATTTTTGTTTTAGGTTAATTTGATAAATGCCACTCCAAATCTGGTGATTACGAGAAATGCCACTACAATTTCCAAACTTTGAAAAATGCCATTTCATGCCATTTCCACTGGCATTTTTCGAAGTCTTGAGTGGCGTTTTTTAAAGTTTGCAAAAATTGCAGTGGCGTTTTTCAAAGTTTGCAAAAATTGCAGTGGCATTTTTCAAAGTTTGGAAATTGCAGTGGCATTTTCATGAATTGCCATAATTGGAGTGGCATTTATCTAATTTGTTTTTGAGACGGAAGCAGGGTGTCAACTGGGCTATGCGGGGCAATCTGGCCTGTCTAGACAACCTTTTCTTTTATGTTTACAACAGACCAGCCCAGTAGTTATTTTTCTTTCTGAAAATGGCTAGCCTAGGTTTTTTGTGATTTGTCAAGTAAGTCACTTTGTCAGGCCTGTTGGACTGCAAATCTTTCAAGACGAGGAGAGCTTCATTCGGCTGGCCAAGAAAATGGCCTATCAGCAATGAGAAATGGGTTGTACATTTTTAAAACACATCAAACTTGCAATTAGTTTCAATTTTTTTTTCATTTCAAGATTTTAAATTGTGTTGATTTTTATGCGTGGACAATTTGTTGGATTTTATATTGATATACATTTATTTTTAAAATCAGTTTGAATGTGACTCGAAATTTCGGGATTAAAAACAGTTCGGACCGCTTTTGAAATATGCAAAATTTCGTATAATTTTTTAACCGTGGCCACAATATGGGCTGTAATGCTAACGGCTCCAAAAAAACCTTAAGAATTAGCAAATGGGCTGTAAATTATTAGAAATAATGGTAGATGGGTTGTATGCTGTTTTCCACAGATTTGAGGGTTTCCTAAAAGAAAGGTTGACGCACAAGCAGTGACTGTTGGATGTCCATCCAACGGCTGTCGTGCTTCTTCAATCTCTGCTCTTCCTGCTCCAGCTTCTCAAACAAGCGCCGGCGGGACTGCCTGCTTCCTCCTCCCGCGGCGGGCTATGCTGCCGCACAGGCCTCACCACCCCACCGTACTTCCATCGCTGGCCTAGCCATCCCTCTAATCACCCACACCTGCTGGTATTCTCCGGCGACGGCAGACGAACCAGTAAACCCTCGTACTCCCCTCCGCGTGGGAAACAACTGCCGAGTCTTCCCTGGCTCCGTGTCGTTCCCTTTCTAGGCCTCGCCGTCGTCCACCGCCCTGGTGCTCTAGGCATAGCGTGGTCAACATGGTCAACGACTGTCATGCATCTGAAGTGGACTGTACGTGGAGAGGCTGACAGCTGGGTCCACGGCCGCACACAAGGAAGTGCCTCCTTATTATGCACAAAAAAAATGAATACTCCCCCTGCTAGCTGGGACCCAACATAATGGGAGGCTGACTTGTGGGCCTACTAAGTTGATGGGGACGGAGGGCTTTGTCAACTTAGTCAATATGAACGATTCTAGCTCCAGTGACCGTACGATGTCCATCCAACGGCCGTAGTGCTTCTTCAACCTCTGGTCTTCTTGCTCCAGCCGCCCAAAGCAGCGCTGGTCATGCCGCCTGCTCCTGCCTCCCGTGGCCGGCTGTGCTACCGCGGAGGCCTCACCGCCCCCTACTACTCCCACCGCTGGCCAGTCCCTGCGGCGACGTCAGCCTCTTACCGCAGCGGAACCAGTGAACCCTAGTACTCCTCTCCGCGTGGGCATCCATTGCCGCGTCTTCCCCGGCTCTGCGTCATCCCCTTCCTAGGCCTCGCCGTAGTCCACCACCCTGGTGCTCTCGGCGCGGCGTGGTCAACGTGGTCAAGGAACGACTTCCATCGGAAGAGTACTGTATGTGGAGAGGCTGGTAGCTGGGTCCACGGCCGCAGCAAGGAAGTGCCTCCTTATTACGCGGAAAATAATGATTCCTCCACTTGACAGCAGGGACCCACCGGACGGGCCACCATATTTCGTGAAAAAAATGTTTCCCCCTGACTGCTGGGACCCACCAGCTATATCTTCGAACACAAGGAAGTGCGTCCATATTACGGGCAAAAACAATGATTCGCCCCCTGACTGCTGGGACCCACCAGCTACATCTTCGCACGAAAGGAAGTGCCTGACAGTCGGGACCCACCTAGTCGAAGCGTATGTAGTGTTGTCATTCTGGTCGCGAACGTGTACATACATATGATCGGTCTGTCTGCAGGCTGCAGCGATGAACCGTGGTCGTGTAAGGAAGGGCACGTGTTGTAGTAGGGGCGCGCACGTGTGTCGTAGTAGATGCGCGCACGTAGCATGTACACGTACGTATAGCGGCCAGGGTGCAAGAAAGTAAATACGGCCACATACGTACATACGGGCGGGGTCTCGAATGCCTACTCGCGCATACGTACGACCAGGGCTTGTGTACATGGCTGGGTCGGAACGGAGAAACTGCATCGTCGTCGTGTTCATGGGGAGGCAACGGAATGCATCGTGTTCATCGGGAGGCAATGGAACACGTGCTCTTCATCGGGAGGAAACCGGCTTGGACGGAACAGCCGATGGAAACGAGGCCTGGCGTACTGCAGAACGGAGGAAACGGACTTGTGTTCGACCGGCTACGGTCCAAACGGGATCCTGTTCATCGGGAGGGGTCTGGCATACCGCAAAACGGAGGAAACGGACCTCCTACGGTCGAAACGGGGTCCTGTTGATTGGGAGGGGTGTGGCGTACCGCAAAACGGAGGAAACGGACTTGTGTTGGAGCACTATGGTCGAAACGAGGGTCCTGTTCATCGGGAGGGGTGTGGCGTACCGCAAAACGGGACTCCACGGGATATTGTTCATCTCCCTCGTTGACCTCTGAGGGAGTCCCAGACTAAGGGGTCCTCGGGCGTCCGGCTTATTACCAATGGGCCGGATTGGTGGGTTGTGAAGACATGAAGGCCGAAGACTGTACCCGTGTCTGGATTGGACTCTCCTTGGCGTGGAAGGCAAGCTTGGTGACCAACTATGAAGATTCCTTCTTATGTAACCGACTCTATGTAACCCTAGATCCCCCCGGTGTCTATGTAAACCGGAGGGTGTAGTCCGGAAAGGACATACTCATTACCGTAGTCATACAGGCTAGGCTTCTAGGGTTTAGCCATTACGATCTCGTGGTAGATCAACTCTTGTAATACTCATATTCATCAAGATCAATCAAGCAGGATGTAGGGTATTTCCTCCGTGGAGAGGGCCCGAACCTGGGTAAGCATCGTGTCCCCCGTCTCCTGTAACCATCGACCTTAGACGCATAGTTCGGGACCCCCTACCCGAGATTCGCCGGTTTTGACACCAACATGCTTTCATTGAGAGTTCCACTGTGTCATCGATGAAAGGTTCGATGGCCCCCTCGATCGTCTATAGTGACGCTGTCCAAGGAGAAACCTTCCTCCCTGGACATATTTTCGTATTCGGCGGCTTCGTACTGCGGTCCAACTCGCTTGGCCATCTGGAGCAGATCGATAGCTACGCCCCTGGCCACCAGGTCAGATTTGTAAGCTTGAACTACGTCGCTGATATCCATGGAGACCTGATCTTCAACGGTTTTGAGACCACGGCGATCGCTCCCCCTCGCTCCGATGAAGATGACTTAAATCTGTCATCGGACCATATTCAGGAGATGGTTCCTGTAACTGCTACGGCCTTAGATCTGGTGCAAATTGCGCCATCCGAAACCGCAGAATCCGCGGCGTTCGGGCCGCACACGGACGCAGCACCTAGCAATGTCTGCGTCAACGGAATTCCGGACTCGTCTCTGGTTATAAGTTCTGAACCACACACGCCCGCGGGCGCAGAACTGGACCGGTTATCGATCTTCGAGTTCAGCGCCGCAGATATCTTCCAACACTCGCCCTTGGGCGATGTTCTAAATTCATTAAAAAGCCTGCCCTTGGTAGGGGACTCACAGCCGAACTATGTCCGGTTCGAGCTAGAGGCTGACAATGGAGAATTTCGCTTCCCACCCGCCACCCACTTCATAGCCACTTTCGAAGACTTAACCGACATGCTTGATTATGGCTCCGAAGACATCGACGGTATAGACAATGATGCCGACAAGGAGCAAGGCCAAGACCCGCCATTCACGGGACGTGGGACAGCCACCTCTTCGTACGACGTGTACATGGTTGATACACCTAAAAAAGCTAGCGATGATGACAAAGAAGATCCAGTTGAGAAAAAACCTCCTGAGACACAGTCTAAGTACCGGCGCCCTAAACGCCGCTCTAGGTCACGTCGCAGCAATGTTGGCACCGGAGAAAATAGTACTCCGGACGACGCTGAAAACAACGAAGACCCTGAGGGAGCAAGATCCGAACAGGAGGAACAAGAAAACGGGCAAGCCAGCCTAGATGAACAGGCCCTGCCCAGCGATAATTCGGAGGACGACAACTACCTTCCGCTCTCCGAAGATGAGGTAAGCCTCGGCGACGAAGACTTCATCGTACCCGAAGAACCCCTCGAGCAGGAGCGCTTCAAGCGCAGGCTAATAGCTACTGCAAGGAGCCTGTAAAAGAAGCAGCAGCAGCTTCAAGCTGACCAAAACCTACTCAATGATAGATGGACCGAAGTCCTGGCCGCCGAAGAATACAGCCTTAGCGGCCCAGCCAAAAGCTACCCGAAGCATAGATTGCTACCTCAATTCGACGACGAGGCATTGGAGCCCGTACCATCATCACACAATGCGGCAGGTCGTCGACAACTCTGTCCGGATAAAGAGGCAACTCAAGCCGGACACCAGACCGCCCCACCTCGCCGTAAAGGCAAGAATAACACAGCTCATGGTTGTACACACGACCTTCGATGGGACTTGGACAGTAGAGCAGGACACGCAAGATCAATCTACGAATCGCGATGGCATGCCTCAACACGAGACGATAGCTACCTATTCGGACGTGAAAAACCTAGCCACGCCTGAGCCAAAAACCGCAAATGGACTCCTTCGGAGTTACGTTGCAATGTGGCCCTACATAGAGGCGCCGCACACCCTCTTTGCTTCACTGATGAAGTAATGGATCATGAATTCCCCGAAGGATTCAAACCCGTCAATATTGAATCATACGACGGAACAACCGATCCCGCGGTATGGATAGAAGATTTTATCCTCCACATCCATAGACGACCTCCATGACATTAAATACCTCCCACTAAAGCTAAAAGGACTAGCTCAGCACTGGTTAAACAGCCTGCCTGAAAATTCCATAGGCAACTGGAAAGACTTGGAAGAAGCCTTCCTTGACAACTTCCAGGGAACATATGTCCGGCCACCGGATGCCGATGACTTGCGTCACATTGTCCAGCAGCCCGGACAGTCAACCAGGAAGCTCTAGACTTGGTTCTTAGTAAAAAAGAACCAAACCGTCGACTGTCCGGACGCAGAAGCCCTCGCAGCCTTCAGACACAGCGTCCGAGACGAATGGCTTGCACGCCACCTCGGTCAAGAAGGACCTAAATCCATGACAGCCCTTACTGCTCTAATGACCCGCTTTTGCGTGGGAGAATACAGTTGGCTCGCTCATAGAAGCAACAGCGCCAGCGACCTGGGCAATTCCAAAATCTGAGACGGCAACGGCAAGCCACGACGAAGCAAACACAACAGTCCCAATGATAATGGAAGATCACACGACACAGCGGTGAATGCCGGATTCAGCAGTCCCAAGCCCAGTCAACGGAAGAAGCCATTCAAGGCGAACCGAGATGAACCTAGACAGGATATTGGACCGAGCCTGCCAGATTCATGGCTACCCGATAAACCAGCTAATCATACTAACAGAAACTGCTCGGTCTTTAAGCAGGCCGGCAAGCTCAACGCCGAACACAAGGGGAGGAGGCCGCCAGGTGACAGGGATGACAGAGAGGTTCACCAACGAAATACCGGGGGTCAGACGCAATTTCCACCCGAGGATCGACTACTACCAGAGCGAAAATAGCAGTCCGGCTTCCGCCGCCCACCTCGTGCACCTGCAAAATTTGCACCGCGCATACATCACTACACACTCAAGATACCATGGGCATTGGTGCAAGCACACTATGGACAAGCCTGCAAGCATTCCCGTAACACTTTTATCTATTTTCTTTTTATTTCTTTCTTCACTATCTCTTAAAAACAGGTGACGAACAGGGCAAACATCTAAAACTGACTCTATCGGAGTTCGGATCCGTACACTCACCTAAGGGGCTACTTCCATCAAGGATTCCCCTCGCCGAGGACAGGCGGTGCAGACATGCGATAGGAGGTCCAAAATAACTTTTTGTAGAATGCACTCTTTATTCCGAGCCTGTACTATGCCTCTTCCCGTGCCTCCGACCCCGAGCATGTCAAATAGCCGGGGTTGTGGTCTTTATATATATAAAGTAATCATTGGCATATCGCTCGTGTCCCAAAGAAATGATATTCAATAAATCATTCATATTGTATCGCCAACGAATATGGCTCCTATGGTTGTTTCACGATATACCTTGGCATAACCTGCCGGGGCTCGGTATGGGAACATGAGTTGCCAAAGAAAAGTCCGAATAGCTCTATAGCGTGCATTTCAAGGCCGCAAGTTTGGCCTTATATGCATCAGCTCCGAATCATTGTCTTGGGTCAATAGTTGGGTTGCTCGGCTCCTATGCTTGCTACCCTACGTTCCGCTCCATCGGCTAGGGTAGTAAAGGGAGAACTATTGTGATTGTGCTTCCTGTTCATCTGGTCAAGTACCTCAGTAGAGAAAGCCGAAAACTGACTGTCATGATGCGGCGAGAGCTGGTCAACCACTTGACGACTTATTGGAATCTTTAGCGATTCTCTGTTTTACATGATGGATCTTTTTCAGATCAAATATGTAAGGCACCATATTATAATACGCCGCATACATACCAGGGGCTATGTCGTAGCCCCACCATAAAACTCCTATGGCTAAGTGAAAGTGTTAACGCCCTATGGTCCGATTGCCTGGTTCGCCGCATTATCACCTCCTTCATGGACCAAGACGTTGGATAAAGAGTGATTAAATGCTTTACCGAACACCCATGTACTTCCTACGAGGGGGTTGAAGCCGACAACTGGAAAACTTTCAGATTATATTAAAACGATCGCACGGGAGGAATACAAGCTTTTGAGCAAACCATAAAAATAGATTAACTATAAAATTGTCTTTTACAATTCTCATACACCTCACTCGAACATTATGTCTTTCGAGCACTGGCCCTCTATCAAGCGGGCGGCCTCTAGGACGTCTTTGAAATAATGCTCCGGTTCAGGACGGTCCTTGCCCTTGGGTGGACTGTTCACCGCAACATCGACGGCCTTCATCTCCCCCCCAGAAAGTCTTGACTCGGGCAAAAGCCATCCGTGCACCCTCAATGCACGTCGACCGCTTCACAGCGTCGATACGCGGCACCGTGTCAACAAGCCTTTGCACCAAACTGAAGTAGCTATTCAGAACAGGCTCGGTTGGCCACAACCAGATTATGACGTTCTTCATGGCAGCCCTGGATATCCTATGAAGCTCGGCCCGTTGGGACATCTGTTCATTCAGCAACAGAGCGCGCTTTGATGCGCCAAACTGTGACCAGAAAAACTTCTCCATTGCGTACCCCTCTCGTGCTTGATAATAATGCGCCGCATCGGAAGAACTCTTCGGCAAGTCTAAAAACTCGTCCGAAGAACTCCACACTCGGTCAAGCTGAGCATAGTTTGGATCGCCGAACTTAGTCTGTAGCAGAAAGGGTTTACCAGCCACAATCTCCCCAGCTTGCCGGATCTCCTCACGGGCTGCTCAGGATTCCGACCGCGCCTCTCTCGCCTCTTGTAAGGCCTTGTCCAGTTCAGCCTTTTTGGCTTCATTCTCCTTATCCAGAAATTCACAGCGGCCAATAGCATTTTTCAGTTCGAGCGCCATCGTGGATATCTTCTCCTCGTCTTGGCGCCGTGCAGCTTGTTCGGCTTTTAACTCAGCCGATGCCTTTTCGGTAGCCGCATGGCTACACCGGGCCTGCTCCTTGGCCCGGGCCAGCTCCGCTCGAAGAACTTCAACGGCGGCAGCACCATCTGCAGCCATGCATATTCCAGCATATAAATCTTAGCATCATGCTTATACCACAAAAATGTATGGGGATTGCCCCGAATACATACCTTGCGACCCGTAAAAACGCATATTCGCAAGGTCATGCCCTGCTACATCAAGCTTCCACTGCAGCTCGGCAATATCCATAGTCTGGGAAGTAGCCAAGGGGGAAGCAGCCTGTGTTCAAGTTCATCAGATTAGTCCTTGAGTAATTCTTTTTGATCCTCCATTCGGTTCCCAGTGGAAGCCGATCCGAACCTCAGGGGCTACTACCTATACACAGGTGCATATTTGCAAATAAAACATAGCTGAAAACATTATATCACAAACCTCGAAGCCTTTCAGTAGGCTCATGAAGGATTCATTCAATCCGCTCTTCGCGGACAAAATCTTCTCAACCATTGTACCCATCAAGGTATGCTGTTCCCCCGAGACAGATGCTTTCCGCAACATGTCTTGCAATATATCCGGAGCCTCCGGGTCTCCGGAAGATGCTCTAGGAGCACAACCATACTTTGATGGAATCCGCTCACCCATCTCCAGAATCACCATCGGCTGCGAGCCAGACAGTCTGGGGCCTTTATTATCAGCCCCAGAATCCCGAACGGTCGGAGATCCATCTTCGGGTACTGCCTCTTTTATCCCTTGCATAGCTTGTTGATCAAGAAAAACCCTCTGCGATGACACTTCAGAGTCGTCCGCCTTATTAGGCGAGGAGGTTGGGGGAGGCGTCTCGCTCTCCATCATCTCTGGGAGGAGACCTCCCGAAGAAGAGGATTTCCCAGAAAAACTCTGTGCCGACCTGTAAAAATGCACAGGCACTTTACGTATATCTTCAGTAACGGCAAAGGAGCGGGACGATATCAAAGTACCCCGGATTCACTTACGGCTTGGTCGAGGGCTTGTCCCCATGTTGGAGCTATTCAACGGCGTCGCTTTCCAAACCCAAGCCGCTCAACAGTGGCATCTTGCCCCTCTTGGGAGACCGCCCCTCCCAACCTTCGGAGGCGACCCTTTTCCTCCTCCTCAGGGAAGGGATACTGGGTCCTCTTTTGCCTCTATCTTTAGGCGAGGAAAGGTTGATTTCTCTGGACTCAGTATCCGACTTACCTCCGGAACGAAGGTCATCTCGGGTCTTCTCACTCTCCTCTTTACCCTCCCTTGCCGGCGCCTGGTATGGTGCCGAGGCTAGCATCCTTGTTAACATAGGATTAGCTGAGTCTTCGGGAAGGGGAGCCGGACACCTAATCCGTTCCACTTTCTTTATCCAGCCCTAAAAAAGGATGATTCAGTCAGTGTTTTACCACTGGGTGTCTGATTATGAGGTGTTCAGCGAACAGGTACTCACCCGGGGTGTCCGGATGGTTACAGTCTAGGCCGATATCTTCGGTGGTGTCCAACCATTGCTTTTGTTTCTAGAAAAATAATCTCCACATTCCTTCATGCATAGTGCCGAAGAAGTGCTGAAGAGTCAGCGGCCCTTCTGGATTGAACTCCCACATGCAGAGAGGCCGTCGCTGGCACGGCAGGGTCCGGCGGACTAGCATTACTTGAACAACGCAGACGATATTGATGTCCCTCTCAATGAGGCTTTGGATGCGACTTTGCAAAGTCCGCACCTCGTACGTTGATCCCCAGTCCAACCCCTTATTAATCCACGATGCAGGCTAAATTGGGGGGCTGGATCAAAATGCGGGCGCAGCTGCCCACTTGGAGCCCCGGGGCTCGGTGATATAGAACCACCCCTGCTGCCATAAATCGGAAGATTTGGCAAAGGATCCTTTCAGCCAAACAGCGCTAGCAAGCTTGCTCACTATGGCACCACCGCACTCTGCCTGCTCCCCCTCTATCACTTGCGGCTTCACATCGAAGGTCTTGAGCCACAAGCCGAAGTGCGGAGGAGTTCGGAGGAAGGCTTCGAACGTGACGATAAACGTCGAGATAAGAAGAATAGAGTTCGGGCCAGATCGTGAAAATTGAGCCCATAATAGAACATGAGCCCTCGGACGAAGGGATTAAGTGCAAACTCTAACTCGTGGAGGAAGTGGGACATGAACATGACCCTCTCGCCGGATCTGGGGGTGGGAATAACCTACCCCTCGGCAGGAAGCCGATGAAGGATTTCTGCGGTCAGGTACCTCGCCGACCGAAGCTTTGCAATATCTCCCTCCGTGACGAAAGAATCCACCCACCGGCCTTGATGGCTGGATCCACACATGATTGGAGCTTGTGGCGATTGAAACCCGGTTGTTGGAGCTCGGGGTAGCAAGGGTTGAGGAAGAAGCAAGCATGAAAGAAAAAGATGGGTCTGTACCCCTATATAAAGGCCACGAATATCGAACGTCTCCTCCTGGGCCTCAAAACTTTCCTATTCCCAAGGAATTGTACCCAAGCGACGGTTGGGTTTCCCACGTCCGAGTTGATAAGAATCCCTTAAAAAAGGGGAGACACGGTCTCCGCTTGGATAAGACATGCCAATAAAACCACGTCTCGAGACGTGGGACGATGGGCTAGCTAACGGTTCGAAAATAACGGCCGAGCAGGCGTGATGTCATATTACCAAAACTTTATCAGCGGATTGGACTCGTGAAATATTATATCCTCTGCAGTTGTGTATACAAGTCCGGATACAATCATTACAACTGAAGATTATCTTGGAGTTCAGAAAGGGGAACCCGCCTTGCAATGCCGAAGACAATCTGCACGCCGGACTCCTCGTCATTGATGCCAGGTTCTGGGGTACTGAGGGAGTCCTTGACTAAGGGGTCCTCGGGCGTCTGGCCTATTATCAATGGGCCGGACTGGTGGGCTGTGAAGACATGAAGGCCGAAGACTGTACCCGTGTCCGGATTGGACTCTCCTTGGCGTGGAAGGAAAGCTTGGCGACGAACTATGAAGATTCCTTCTTATGTAACCGACTCTATGTAACCCTAGACCCCCCCGGTGTCTATATAAACCGGAGGGTGTAGTACGGAAAGGACATACTCATTACCATAGTCATACAGGCTAGGCTTCTAGGGTTTAGCCATTACGATCTCGTGGTAGATCAACTCTTGTAATACTCATATTCATCAAGATCAATCAAGCAGGAAGTAGGGTATTACCTCCGTAGAGAGGGCCCGAACCTGGGTAAACATCGTGTCCCCCGTCTCCTGTAACCATCAACCTTAGACGCACAGTTCAGGACCCCCTACCCGAGATCCACCGGTTTTGACACGACAACCTCCTCCAGCCTCCACGGGCTACTGTTCATCCACCGTCGACCTCCTCCAGCCTCCACATGCGACTGTTCATCCACGGGCTCCTATTCATCCAGCCTCCACCATGCGCTCCTCCAGCGGCTACTGTTCAACCAGCCCTCTCCATGGGGTCCTGTTCAACCACCCCTCCACGAGCTACTGTTCATCCAGCCCTCCACCAGCTACTGTTCAACTAGCCCTCCACCGGCTACTGTTTAACCAGCCCTCCACGGGGTCCTGTTCATCCACCGAATCCATCGATCGGGGTCCTGTTCATCCAGCGGCAACGGCGTCTACTACCACGGGGTCCTGTTCATCCAACTCCCCACCGGAAACTGTTCATCCAAACCCCCAACAACACTCATTGTTCATCCAGAGGCAGCATCGATCGGCTTCAGTTAGCAGCAGTAGCGAAGGAATCGCTCGGGTTCAGTTAACAGCAAGGGATCGATCGATCGCTTCGGAGTTCGATGTCGTAACTGCGGTGCAATCGCTCGGGTTCAGTTAGAGCCCAACGCCTCGCTCGGGTTCAGTTAGAGCCCAACGCCTCACACACACATGCGTATGTATGAGAGAAACGTGCATCGCTCGGCCCCCGACCACCCAACGTAACCGGGAACTCCCCGATATTTTCCTTGCCCTCGCTTCTACCACGGTTTTTTCCGTCATGGACGACCCAAAGAATGTCATGCAGCTGCGTCTCCGACCCGCCCTGGAAGAAAAGCCCATTTTCTGTCATGATTTTTTGTCATAGAAGTAGGACCCTACCAAATCTATGATGATATCGGGTTTTGTCACAATTATCGTCAAGTGTCATAAGCATGACATAAAAAATTCGTTCGGCCCAAAATGTCACGGATGTGTCTTTTTTTTGTAGAGGTACATACCTATATTCGCCCTTCAGCAATCAATGGCTAGAATAATATCCCTGAGAGAATGTTGCCCAGAGAACATGGGTACATAACAATGCATGGTCTGTTAGTTTCCTTGAAGAATTTGTTTGTGAGGACAGAACATGATTACATAACATGCATGACATGGTAGTTTCCTGTGAAGAATCGATTGTGAGATAACATGAGTATAACCATGCATGGCACTTCTACATTTTCAAAGCCAGTATACATTTCCATGTATTTTCCTCCCAATTCCAATAGGGACATATCAATGTTGTTTCTTGCATTATCCTACTCATACTCTGAACAATGCTGATCTTACATTAACAATGCCTGTCCTTTTTGATAGATGCAGTGTCCCTACAGTTACTGCCCTTTGTAATCACACCACCTTTGCCAAAAGTAGGGAAGTACAACTGGTTCCTCGCTCAATCAGACGACGGCAAAAGACTGATGATCATTCAGACACATGAGCTGGAAAAGTTATATTGCAAAAAAAAACACTGTATACAAGCACCATGAAATACGTGAGTATCCGTACAGTGGTTGTTACGTCTACGAGTAGGATACCAGCTTGTTGGGGCCTTCAAGATTTTTGAGTTGGAGGCGGGTAAACAGCCTTGGTTCACACTCTCTGTTTCTCAGACTCAATTATCCGATTAACCAGGAGATCACCGTTGGCAAGGACCTTGATGGCAGAGAGGCTTTGTTTGCTATGGAAAAATGTGTCTACAAGGGGAGCCCTAGGAGTTCGGGAGCAAAGTCCCCTGATTGTCAACGATACAGCCTGTAGCCAAAAGAAGGTGAGAATGACAAAGGCATCTGGATTAACTTTGATCCTTGGATGTGTCGAGTGCGACAGGCAGTGATGTGGTTTAAGCCTTCAGGTTGATAGGTAATTGGGCTGTTGCGTCGAAAGGGTGGAGTGTTGGTGTCTCCAGATCACTGGTGGCTGAAGCGGAGCTGCAAATTATGATGGTGTTGGATCATCCATCTTTGAATGACTTGTTGTCTTTGTTGCTTGTTCTGGATGGGTAGTTCTCTCTTTTTTATGCATATTCATTGTCATTTGGTCACCCTCGTCTATGTCACTCTTACTATGTATTAGTTGCCTCTATTTAGAATGTCATTCTCGTCTGGATCACGAGAGTCTGAGTGCTGCAGATGGGTGCGTTTTGGTGGTGTAGCAAGACTTCTTATGAACTATCATGTATTGTTGTTTATGTCAGTAGTAGTCACTAGTCAGTGTTTGAATGTTGTATATATCGTTGTTTTGAACTGTTTATTGTCTCGAACTGCTGGTGGGCTAAATGAGGGCATCACCATTCCCAGTGTTCAGAGTAGTGTCTTTTTGATGATACACTTGTTTGGGCCAGTGAGGTGTCGTTGAATATGGTCCGAGTAGTAACACAATGCCAAACAGGTCAATTATGACTCTCAGGCCGTGCTCTCAAAAGATCCTCAAAAAAATAGGTCGGGCTCTCAAAAAAAGAAAGAATAGGGACTCTTAGGCCGATATGTGGGCACCACCGGTGCTTCGTGTGCTTGCGCACCGAGAGCATATTGGCGCGTGTTCGAAATTCATGCTACCTTTTCATCCCCAATGTCCCGCCCCTCCCCCGCCTCTGGAATCTCGATTCCTACTCCAATTCCCCCAAATCCCCCTCCTGTACTCCCTGTACTCAACCGCACTATCATGTCGCCAGTCAACGCGGATCTCTGAGCCGGAGATCCTGAGGTCCGTCCTGCCTTCGGGCGTTGCATGCTGTCGCTCAACAGTTGCATGGCGGTGCTTGACGACCAGTTTGCCGGCAAAGAAATGATGGTAACCATCAACGGCGACCGACCTCCCGTCTCACCGGATGACCTTGTAAAAGCTCTTGGCATTGCGCATGGCATCCAAATAAGTGACTTGCTCGTCAAAATCTGTCCGCCATCGGCTGATTTCTTTGTCAGGTTCCGGACAACTTTCGACTGCAGTTGTGTATTTGAATCTTCCCGGCGTTTGTTCTGCGATGGCGCGCTGGTGAGCTTTGATCGGTGGCACCCAGGATGGGGCTCGGTGCCCTCTGAGCTTGTGTTTTTAACAAAGCTTACCTTCCACGACATGCCTCAACGTCCTTGGAACAGCGAGTCCATGAATGAGCTTATCAACAACCTTGGAGGTGAGCTCGTAAGTATGTTTTTTCCTCCAGACAGCTGGGCTCTGACGGTTATGGCATGGATGAAGAAGCCGTCCACCATACCGAAGGTGATTGGTGTTGAGATACCGGTGCAGGAACCAGGTTGACAGCTGGGCTCTGACGGTTATGGCATGGATGAAGAAGTCGTCCACCATACCGAAGGTGATTGGTGTTGAGATACCGGTGCAGGAACCAGGTTGTACTATTCATCGCCACCAAGGCCGCCGCGGACCATGTTAGGGATGTACCTGTATCGAGTGTTCGTGCATGTCGAAGAAGTGGTCAATCTATCAATCGAAGTCCAACCGCTGCCGCTGGTGCCCGGGTTCATCGACGATGTCCATTACAGGAGTCAACGTTAGACTTTCCCCGTGTTGCTTGGAACGATGGATGGCACAGGGCCTACTCCATCGCACGGCGGAGGCTGATGGTAGCTGCAACTACGTCGGTATTTCCCCGGAGAGGGAGGGATGATGTAGCACAGCGATGGTAGGTATTTCCCTCAGTTATGAAACCAAGGTATCGAACCAGTAGGAGAACCAAGCAACACAACGTAAACGACACCTACACACAAACAACAACACCTCACAACCCGACGAGTTAAAGGGGTTGTCAATCCATTCCGGGGTACGACGCCTCAAGATAGGCAAGCGGGTCTGAGGTAAATTGTAGTATATTGATAGATCGAATTCCAAATAAAATTTATAAAGATAAAACGCAGCAAGGTATTTTTGTATTTTTTGGTTTAATAGATCCGAATAAAAATGCAAAGGAAACATAGATCGCAAGACAAATATATGAGAAAGAAGACTTGGGGGCCGTAGGTTTCACTAGTGGCTTCTCTCGAGAAAAATAGCAAATGGTGGTTAAAAAAATTACTGTTGGGAAATTGATAGAACTTCAAATAATTCTGACGGTATCCAGGCAATGATCATTAAATATGCATCACGTCCAAGATTAGTAGACCGACTCCTGCTTGCATCTACTACTATTACTCCACACATCGATCGCTATCCAACATGCATCTAGTGTATTAAGTTCATGGAAAAACGGAGTAATGCAATAAGAATGATGACATGATGTAGACAAGATCCATTTATCTATATGGCGGTAGATATAGATCTCGTCTTTTATCCTTAGTAGCAACAATACATACGTGTTGTTTCCCTTTCTGTCACTGGGATCGAGCACCGTAAGATCGAACCCTCTACCGGGCACCTCTTCCCATTGCAAGATAAATAGACCAAGTTGGCCAAACAAAACCCAAATATCCAAGAAGAAATACGAGGCTCTAAGAGATCATGCACATAAGAGATCAAAGAAACTCAAATAACTTTCATGGATATAAAAAGATATAACTGATCATAAACTTGAAGTTCATCAGATCCCAACAGACACACCACAAAAGAGTTACATCAAATGGATCTCCAAGAGACCATTGTATTGAGAATTCAGCGAGAGAGAGAGAGAGAGAGAGAGAGAGAGAGAGAGAGAGAGAGAGAGAGAAAGCCATCTAGCTACTAACTACGGACCCGAAGGTCTACAAAGAACTACTCACGCATCAACGGAGAGGCACCAATGGAAGTGGTGAACCCCTCCGTGATGGTGTCTAGATTGGATCTGGTGGTTCTATACTCTGCGGCGGCTGGATGAATATTTCATCGACTCCCCTAGGGTTCTGGTATTTTTGGGGTATTTATAGAGCAAACAGGCGGTCTGGGGGGCACCCGAGGTGGGCACAACCCACCAGGGCGCGCCAGGGCCTCCTGGCGTGCCCTGGTGGGTTGTCCCCTCCTCAGGACTCCCCCCAGGTGCAACCAGGGCCCATCTGCTTCCTTTTGGCACATAAAAAATCATCGTGAAGTTTTGTGGCATGGAAAAAACTGCAACTGGCACTTGGCACTATGTCAATAGGTTAGTACCAAAAAATGATATAAAATGATTATAAAACATCCAAGATTGATAAATAAACAGCATGGAACAATAAAAAATTATAGATACGTTGGAGACGTATCAGCATCCCCAAGCTTAACTCCTACTCGTCCTTGAGTAGGTAAGTGATAAAAACAGAATTTTTTATGTGGAGTGTTGTTCATCAAGTCATATCATATTCTTTTCTTTATAGCATGGACATTTGGACTTTTATGTGACTCAAAGCAATAGTCTAGTTTTGACATAATCATTTAGATACTCAAGCATATCAACAAGCAACCATGTCTTTCAAAATATCAATGCTAAAACAAGTTATCCCTAGTCCATCATGCTCAAACATTGATCCATTCATGAAACACACTCGAATATTAACTACACCCAATACCTAAGCACGATCATATTGCCTCCTAGTTGGTGCTTTTTATGAGAGAAGATGGAGACTCAAATTTCAAAATAAAAATTGCATAAAGTAAAAGAAAGGCCCTTCGTAGAGGGAAGTATGGATTTGTAGAGGTGACAGAGCTCAAAGCGAAAAATTAGAGATAAAAACATTTTGGGAGGTGTATCCATCCCACCAACGAAAATGACTTAGAGTTCCCAACACTTTCCATGCTAGATATGCCATAGGAGGTTCCCAAACAGAAAATAAAGTTTATTCCTTTTTCCACCATTCTTTCACTTTCCATGGCTAGCCGTATCCACGGGTGCCCTCCATACCAACACTTTCCAAGGAATTTATTATTTGACAACATAAAGTAAAATCATTTTTTTTTGCATTTCGGGACTGGTCATCCCTAAGACCTTTGCCTTACTCTCGTGCAATGACAAGTGAATAAACACTCATCTTGAGAATAACACATCTAGCATGGAAAATATTAGCCACCTGTTACCGTTCCGCAAGCGAAACAAACACACAAAAGAGAAGTTTATTTTGAAAGTTAGATATGGCACATGCAAATTTGCTTAGAACGGCAAAAGAATATTGCATATAGGTAGATATAGTGGACTCATGTCGCAAAACTGGTTTAAAGGATTTTGGATGCACAAGTAGAGATCATAGTTGGTGCAAAATGAAGGCTAGCAAAAGATTAAGCGACCAACCAAGAAACGAATAATCTCATAAGCAAGTATTAAGCATAATTAACATCGAATAATGCACCACAAGTAGGATATAATTTCATTGCATGATTATTGACTTTCGTGCATGCATAGGGAATCACAAACCTTAACACCAATATTCCTACTAGAGCACAATTACTCATCAACATAACTCACATATCGCATCATCATATCTCAAAACTATTACTAAGAATCAAGTTTATTTTGTCCAATGATCTTCATGACATTTTCTTTTTATTTTCTTTATCCTTCTTGGATATCTATCACTTTGGGACTAATTTACATGTGTTGCTTTTCATAAGCTCAAACAAATATAAGTGAAGATCATGAGCATAACAAATTTTCTTTCTCTCAATATTATTTAAGTGAAGCAAGAGAGAATTTCTTCAAAATTTTAATAACTCTCAAATAAATCAAAGTGAAGCAAGAGAGCATTTCTTCAAAAATAACAAAGCACGCCGTGCTCAAAAAGATATAAGTGAAGCACTAGAGCAAGTCCTAACTCATAAAAGATTTAAGTGAAGCATAGAGAGCAATTCTAACAAGTCATGATATAATTTTGGCTCTCTCAAATAGGTGTGTCCAGCAAGGATTGATGACTTAAAACACAAAATAAAACAAGCAAAGACACATATCATACAATACGCTCCAAGCAAAACACATATCATGTGACGAATAAAAATATAGCCTCGAGTAAAATACCGATAGTTGTTGGAAGAAAGCGGGGATGCCACTCGGGGGCGTCCCCAAGCTTAGTTGGTTGCTCATTTTTGGATAATAGCTTGGGATGCCAGGGAATTCTCAAGCTTAGGATCTTACATCCTTCCTTCATCCATCGTAAGATAACCCAAAACTTGAAAACTTCAATCACGCAAAACTCAACAAAACCTTCATGAGATCCGTTAGTGTAAGCAAAATAAACCACTACTATAAGTGTTGTATGAAACCAATTCTTATTTTGTTTTTGTATTATATCTACTGTATTCCAACTTTTCTATGGCAAAAACTCATCAAAGAAAACCATAGAGCCATCAAAATAAGCACACAACACAAAGAAAACAGAATCTGTCAAAACAGTAATGCAGAGCAATCTGGTTTGTTCGAATACTTATGGAACTCCAAAAATTATGAAAAACTAGGACAACCTGGAAAATTGGTATATTGATCTTCTTCAAAAAAAGAATTAGTTTTTTATCACGTTCTGGTGAATTTTAACAATTATTTTCGTCAGCACAAAGTTTCTGTCTTTTTCAGCAAGATCAAACAACTATCACCCAAGAAGATCCTATTGGTTCTACTTGGCACAAACACTAATTAAAACAAAAAACACAATCATAACAGTAGCATAATTGTGCTAACACTCAAGAACAGAAAGCAAAAAGCAAAAATAAATTTTATTCATTGGGTTGCCTCCCAACAAGCGCTATAGTTTTACGCCCTTAGCTAGGCATAAAGTAAGGATCTAAGTTTTGTCATCCTTCTTCTTCTTAATTTTCTTGGGGGTATTTTTATCAGGAGATTTTGTAAACACAACATAAAACATATTATCCATAGAAACTTTAGCCTTCCTTAGTTGATTTTCATCATAACCCCTTTGATTTCCCGCTACAATCCAAGAATAGTTTTGATTAGCATTATTAAAAACTTGTTGGATTATATCTAGAACGGGTACCTCGTTTTTAAGTTTCTCATCAAAGATCTTATTATCCCCAAGCAAATGCCTTAGTGCATAGTCACTATTGTAAAGAATTTCGTCTATCACGGGTTTTTCATGATTCATACCATAAAAATCAAAGATTTCCCTAGCTTCCCGGATTATGTAGTCAAACTCGTTCATAAGAACGAGAGTGGCCAACTTTTGGCTCTAGGATTCTTTATTTCGGGAAGCTCAAAAAACAATCTTTGGAAAGTAGGATGAATGCGAATAAATTTGCTTTTAAGTTTTAGAACTAGTGCTGAAATAGCATCCGCATAAGATCTGGTAGTTTTAAGTATAGGAGCATCATCCAGACTTAGATTTCCGACACAATAGAATTTTTTTTGGATACGTTCTTTTCCTATAATGTTCCCTTGCCCCAAGATAAAAGTTTTAGCATCCAGATTGCATGTACGTCCAATCTTAGGAGTCAGGCCATCATCTGTTGGTGCCATGCCGAAATCACTCATGATTGCAAGCAAAGAATAGATCCAACAAGAAAACAGCAAACGAAAAAGAGAGGCAAATAAAACGGCAAATTTTTGTGAAGTGAGGAAGAGGAAAATGAGAGGCAAATGGAAAATAATGTAAATTGCAAGGAGATGAGATTTGTGATTAGGAACCTGGTATATGTTGGAGATCCTCCCCGACAACGCCGCTAGAAATTCTCCTTGATGGTAGCTGCAACTATGTCGGTATTTTCCCAAAGAGGGAGGGATGGTGTAGCACGGCGACAGTAGGTATTTCCGTCAATTATGAAACCAAGGTATCGAACCAGTAGGAGAACCAAGCAACACAACGTAAACAACACCTGCACACAAACAACAACACCTCACAACCCGACGAGTTAAAGGGGTTGTCAATCCCTTCCGGGGTACGGCGCCTCAAGATAGGCAAGCGGACGTGAGGTAAATTGTAGTAGATTGATAGATCGAACACCAAATAAAATAATAAAGATAAAACGCGGAAAGGTATTTTTGTATCTTTTGGTTTAATAGGCACTAGTGCACGTCGGTCCTAAACAAACGGTTTTTAACCCCTTTTCGCGACGGCATCTGGAACCGTCGCGAAGTGAGTGTGGGCGATAGGGGGGTCCTTCCCACACGACCCAGAAACCATCGGGGATATGCCCTCCTGGCAGACATGTTCGGCAAAATGAGGTCGTGTGCGACCAGCGAGCACGCAAATATGGAAATACGTACACTATAGCTAAAAATACAATTATATGGTGAAATTGTTTCTAGTCGCAAGTACATCTCACACAGTCAGTCCCCGCTAAATGTTTCCGTTCGTATGTACATCCCACACAGTCGCTGCAAGGAAAACATTTGCGCAAGGTGGCGTAACGCAAACAGTTTTGAAGAGGATGTCGTGTGTGATTGTTCATTGGCCCAACACGGTTTATTCCTAGAAATTGTGTGTGTTGCCTGAGGTCATAGCCCATGGTGGTTTCTCATTAACCGTTTGCAATAGGAAAACCCATTTAGCAAGCTAATTGGCCAATTAGCAGGCTAATTGCCCTATTATTAATAATCCATTTACTAATCTAATTGACGTTCATATTAAGCACATAATATATTCCATTTCCATATTAAGGAAGCAGGATTTTATAATTGAAATACATCAGAGTACAACATGATATAGCTTCAAAGACTCAGCTACCTCATTACACAATCGCACCAGCAAAGCAAGTTTCACATGCAACATCTAGAACCTTTCGAAATTAGCATCTTAGACGGTACATAGTGAGATGCATCTCATCTGGAAAACTGCTGAAGCAGAAGGCGAATATTGAGCCTTCATTCATGTTGAAGGTCTTTGCAACTTTAGGCCATTGCCTATGGATGATTGACCATCCATCCTTTGACCTCTTCAGGAACACTTCAATATTGAACCGTGGGTGTTGTATGAAAACTTTCCTCGCCTCCGGACCACAGAGGTGGTTTGAGAGGTAATCATCAGTGAAGCCTGAAAACAAGGATGTTCATAAATATCTTCTCTATATTGGAAATGGAGCAAAGGAATACAAAAAGGCAAGGTATAATAGTTAGTACCATCTTGTAAACCTCAGTGCTTCCCATTGTTTCCCTTCAACACATATAAGGTAGTTAGTCATCAGGTTAAGTAAGGGTTCGCATGCTATCAGTAAAATATGTTGATGATAAATAAGGACATTGCAGATTCATCAGATTAATTCAAGCCACATGGAAAACCAATTTATCCAAACCAAGCATGACTAAGAACTAGGAAATATAGCACTTGTATATGTTTCTCATGTATTAAGTGCAGCCAAATTCAATTTATTCCTCACATAGTATACAATAACACAATGCAGCCACAACAATTGAACATCGCATTGCAGAATTGAACCAAGCAGTTAACTAAACACCACAACAAATGAACCAAGCCACAACAAATGAACCAAGCAGTTAAGTAAACACCAATTGAACAATATAACATACTCCTAATAGAAGATCAGACAGTTAACCAAACCAAGCATGCTTAACAACTTGGAAATATTGCACCCTAAAGAATTGAACATCACATTTGGAGAATTGAACCAAGCAGTTAATTGAACACCACATTGCACGACATATAGAACATATACACTATAGCCAAAGATTGCATGGTAAAAGTAGATAGCACAATTCACTAGAATTTGTTAAGGAAAGGCAGTAGCTAGCAAACTGAACATGGGTCCTTATAGTGAGATAATAAGACAAGCTACTCCTCATTGTCGGAGATATCGATGACGATTGGCTCCTTGGACATGGAATAGGGTGAGGCCTCCGCATCGTGGGTGCCCTCGTTGTAGTGGTGAGTTGCCTGAGCCGCTCCGGGCACCAACCTGCTGGCTCTCGAGATGAGGTAACCATGTGCACGCTGAGAAAAAACCTCATAGTCTTCGTCGAAGGCATCGACGGTGGCCTCGAGAAAACACTAGCCAACTGCGTCGCGGCGTCGGCGCGCGAGGCGTCAACGGTGGCCTCGACGGCGAGGTGCTCCTCCAAGATCTGGGGGTCGGCACGAATGGAAGCCATCGCAACCTCATCCGCGCGCGGCCGCGATTTGCTTCTCCGCTGCCAAATGCTCCTTGAGGTCCTGGCTATACTGCGTGCACCATGGCTTAGGCCGGCGCTTATTTGGCGGAGGGGTTGGTGATTTGGGTGGAAGGTGTCGCGCTCGCGCCGGCGGTCGGGCCATGTGTGATGTGGAAGGAGGAGGAGGATGGGGGTCAGGTGTGGATTATCTGCCTGGATAGGCGAGGCCGAGCAGCGTGAAGGGGGTCGCTGGCGAGGAGGCGGCGGCTCTGTAAGCAAGGAGTGAAGGTTTCAAATTGGAAAGGAAGGTGGAAAGAGGGAAAATGTGGCTTTTGGTAAGGGGGAGGGGCGGGGAGGTAGATATTTCCGCGAAAGCCAAAAATTTGGAATCGCTTCAGCCAAAAAACTGGCGCGCAAAGTGTCATCAGACACGGTCCCTTATTCAGACACTGTCCAAAGATATTTTGTGTTGAATCTCACACGGTTGATTATAATAAGCTGTGTGGGATCTACTTGATTTTTGGTCTGGATTTGAATTACATAATGGGGTCACAGAGGCCATTGACGGTGTTTGAATTGCTAGACCTTTTATCTGCAGTGATCATAAAAGAATTGGAATTATTCAGGGTTCGTTTGGACATTTTTATGCATTAAGTGAGTTTTCAATGCATTTATGTGTCTAATTCAAATTCGAACTACATGCACATGCTCCAGTGCATATAAATTCGCTTAAAAATCAAATCTTTGTCATTGGGTGCATGCCTAGGTCCCATGCAAGAAATGGGACTGAATTTCAAACACCATGGCACCATTGATTGCCAGCAAAACAGTGAGATGCTTGGTTTTTAAATTCTAGTAAATCCAAAACTCGTCTGAAATTCATGAAACTTGGCATGCTATCATGGAGCGGCATCAACATGTCGTGGTACAAATTTTGTCCCATTTGGGGCAGGTTTGGGTATATGCTTCTCACAAACCGGAGCTTCTCACAACAAGCATGATGGTTTTCAGTAGGGAATGCCCCACCTTTGGGGACGAAACGATATCCATTGCCTCTTATTGCTGTCAAGTTTCTTTCTCGTGTCAACATAGAGCAATAGGAGTGTTGTGTGAATTTTTTTGATTATTCGGGGTTCGTTTGGACATTTTTATGCATTAACTGAGTTTTCAATGCATTTATGTGCATAATTCAAATTTGAACTACATGTGCATGCTCCAATGCATACAAATTCATTGAAAAAACAAATCTATGTCCTTGGGTGCATGCTTAGGTCCCATGCAAGAAAAGGGAATGAGTTTCAAACACCAGGGCACCGTTGATTGCCGGCAAAACAGTGAGATGTCTGGTTTTTAAATTCTAGTAAATCCAAAACTCGTCTGAAATTCACGAAACTTGGCATGCAATCATGGAGCGAAATCAACATGCCGTGGTACAAATTTTATCCCATTTGGGGCAGGTTTGGGTCTGTGCTTCTCACAAACCGGAGCTTCTCACAACAAGCATGATGGTTTTCGGTAGGGAACGTCCCACCTTTGGGGACGAGACGATATCCATTGCCTCTTACTGCTTTCAAGTTTGTGTGCATTTTTGTGATTTTTCGGGGTTCGTTTGGACATTTTTATGCATTAACTGAGTTTTCAATGCATTTATGTGCATAATTCAAATTTGAACTACATGACATGCTCCAAAGGCATATAAATTCGTTGAAAAATCAAATCTTTGTCCTTGGGTGCATGCTTAGGTGCCATGCAAGAAATGGGAATGAATTTCAAACACCACGGCACCATTGATTGCCGGCAAAACAGTGAGATGCCTGGTTTTTAAATTCTAGTAAATCAAAAACTCGTCTGAAATTCATGAAACTTGGCATGCTATCATGGAGTGGCATCAACATGTCGTGGTACAAATTTTGTCCCGTTTGGGGCAGGTTTGGGTATATGCTTCTTACAAAACGGAGCTTCCCACAACAAGCATGATGATTTTCGGTAGGGAACGTCCCACCTTTGGGGATGAAACGATATCCATTGCCTCTTATTGCTTTCAAGTTTTTTTCTCGTGTCAACATAGAACAACAGGAGTGTTGTGTGAATTTTTGTGATTTTTCGGGGTTCGTTTGGACATTTTTATGCATTAACTGAGTTTTCAATGCATTTATGTGCATAATTCAAATTTGAACTACATGTGCATGCTCCAGTACATATAAATTCATTGAACAATCAAATATGTGTCCTTTGGTGCATGCTTAGGTCCCATGCAAGAAATGGGAATGAATTTCAAACACCAGGGCACCGTTGATTGCCAGCAAAACAATGAGATGCCTGGTTTTTAAATTCTAGTAAATCCAAAACCCGTCTGAAATTCATGAAACTTGGCATGCTATCATGGAAGGGCACCCGACATGCTACTGTATTTTTCATGTCCATTTTGAGAGAAGGCACACTCGAATAATGACAGCCAATAAAGACATTTTGAAAAAAATAGCTGCCACTTTAATATCTCAAACGTTTGTCTAATTCAAACCGTGTGCGTTCGGTTAACCATTCACGTGATGCCACGTGTCTTAGTTTTAATGGCTATAGGAGGTGCCATGTGGACAGCTGGTTGACTGAACGGGAGGCGTGCGACTGCAGTCCGGTGCGCAGGCTCATCGGGAAGCGTACAAGTTGTTCAACGCAGGATTTGTGCATCTCTTCAACGCAAACGGTTCAGATTACGGTATGCAAATTAAAGCCAGACTTCGGCGCTAAGCCAAGAGACACTGCGAGTTGTCAACATATGCAGCTAAAAATCAATATCAACATCTACATTTTGCAACTAAAATTTAGTAATTAAGCATATATTTCATTCATACTAGAGATTAAGCAGTCGTTCTCACCGGGAAGCGAGACAGCCTTGGACCGCCGCCTGCCACGCTCCCACTAGTCTATATTAATGGCGCCGCCGAGCGGCCGCAACCCCCATCCTCGCCACACACACAATTCCTCTCTCTCTCTCTTTGCCCACATCCTCGACGCCGCTCTGAGTCCTCAAAGCCGTCAGTGTACGAGGATGCCACCGAAGCGCCCCATCATAGGGAGTGGTGACGCCGGGGCTGCTGAAGCACCGGAGCACGGCGTGAATATGGAGACAGAGGTTCCTGTACCCGCCGACGAGGTGGAGAACGAGGCTGCCAACAAGCGAGGCGGGTCGAGAAAGAACCACAAGTGACTCCAGCAGGCCTAGACTTCATCAACAACCTCCCCGATGATATGTTGATAGTCATTATATCCCTCCTCCCAATCAGAAATCGGGCAAGGACAGCCGCCGTTTCTCGACGCTGGCGCAACCTATGGCTCTGCACCCCTATCGACCTCCTCCACGCCCACAAGCTCTGCCATGGCTATCGCCAAAGCTTGGATGCGTTCTCCCAGATCCTCGGCAGTCACCATGGCCCAATCAAAGGCCTTATCGTGGGCGAGTTCCCTTCCAATGGCAGGGAGAGAGGCAAGCTTGACGAGTGGTTCCGATCCCGCGCCATATATCATCTCGAGAAGCTAAGTTATAATAATGGGCATATGAGCTTGCTGCCAACATCCACGCTCCGCTTCGTGCCCACGCTGAGTCTCGCCAAGTTCATGAACTGCCACCCCCCCCCCTTAATGAGGCGCCCACTCTTTTTCTACCACGACTGAAGCACCTCGAGCTCGTCGCCGTACGCATCCCAAAGGATGACATGGAGCGCCTGCTCCGCGGCTGTACTGCACTCGAGTTCCTTCATCTTCAGGCGATGAATTGGTCGAGTACCTTGCACATCACCTCCAGGACTCTCCGCACTATTTATGTGTGTTGCTGGTGCTGCAACGAGAGATCACAAAAGGTGGACCACAATATGGTCATCCAGGACACACCTTCACTTGAGAGATTACTTATAGTTGATCAACAAGGTCCAACAAGAATCAGTGTCATTTTTGCGCAGAAACTGGAAGTGGTGGGCTACTCGTCTATCAAATACTACAACTTTCAGGTACAACAGTCGCCTTATATACCTCTCCTTCTTGATATCATCGTTATAACTGGTTTTGAAGATGTATGCTCGTCTGTCATCCAGCGAAGCTTCACCCAGACTCTAGGCACAGTGAAGGTCTTGGCACTAGAATCTGTCGTCCCCAACCTGGACCAAGTTTTCAGTTTCCTAAGATGCTTTCCGTGCTCAAGAAGTCAGATATCGAGGTGATGTTCCTTTCTTGTTAAATGTTAACCATAAGGGAGTTCAATTTTTGCACCTTTTCCCAAGTTCACAATGACAATGTACTACTATTTCAAGGAATTTTGGTGGTTTTTAGGACAAACACCCCCCCCCCCCGTATTGGTTGCTTCATTCATATGGTTACAATCGTCCATAAGAATTTCTCCTTTGGATTCATCTGTACTAGTTTTCTTAGGGATTTTTTCATCCAATCCAACCTCTTGTGAAGAAGGCTACATGTTTCTAGATTATAATTAAATGCCCATGTTAATCATGCCAAATCAAAGATGGCACATTGTTGCATTTTACCAATCCTGCAAACCAAATGGGTGTGTAGCAGTGTTCAAAACTACATGTAGGCACTAACATGTTCTCTTCTTTTGCAGTGCATATTCGGCCCAATGGATGATGTTTATAACGACAAATCACATCGAATTCCTGGATCTGCATCTCTCAAATATTACTTTGAACTCCTACCGAGGGACCCCACCGGAGATTATACTCTCCAGGTTCTTTCTTGCCAGAGCAAAGGTGTTGAGTGTACTGAGGTTGAACATGCATTTAATTAGGAAAGATAAATGGTATGATGATACGTCTCCAACGTATCTATAATTTTTTATTGCTCCATGCTATATTATCTTCTGTTTTGTACATTATTGGGCTTTATTATTCACTTTTATATTATTTCTGGGACTAACCTATTAACCGGAGGCCCAGCCCAGAATTGCTATTTTTTTGCCTATTTCAGAGTTTCGCAGAAAAAGAATATCAAACGGAGTCCAAACGGAATGAAACCTTCGGGAACGTGATTTTCAGAACGAACATGATCCAGGAGACTTGGACCCTAAGTCAACGAAGCTTCCAGGAAGCCACGAGGTAGGGGCGCGCCTACCCCCCCCCCCAGGCGCGCCCTCCACCCTCGTGGGCCCCACGTTGCTCCACCGACGTACTCCTTCCTCCTATATATACCTACGTACACCCAAACGATCAGATACGGAGCCAAAAACCTATTTCCACCGCCGCAACCTTCTGCACTCCATGAGATCCCATCTTGGGGCCTGTTAGGAGCTCACGAGGGGGCATCGATCATGGAGGGCTTCTACATCAACACCATAGCCTCTCCGATGAAGTGTGAGCAGTTTACCTCAGACCTTCGGGTCCATAGTTATTAGCTAGATGGCTTCTTCTCTCTTTTTGGATCTCAATACAATGCTCTCCCCTCTCTCGTGGAGATCTATTCGATGTAATCTTCTTTTGCAGTGTGTTTGTTGAGACTGATGAATTGTGGGTTTATGATCAAGTTTATCTATGAACAATATTTGAATCTTCTGAATTGTTTTATGTATGATTGGTTATCTTTGCAAGTATCTTCGAATTATCAGTTTGGTTTGGCCTACTAGATTGATCTTTCTTGCAATGGGAGAAGTGCTTAGCTTTGGGTTCAATCTTGCGGTGTCCTTTCCCAGTGACAGTAGGGAAAGCAAGGCACGTATTGTATTGTTGCCATCGAGGATAACAAGATGGGTTTTTTTATCATATTGCATGAATTTATCCCTCTACATCATGTCATCTTGCTTAAGGCGTTAATCTGTTCTTATGAACTTAATACTCTAGATGCATGCTGGATAGCGGTCGATGTGTGGAGTAATAGTAGTAGATGCAGGTGAGTCGGTCTACTTGTCTTGGACATGATGCCTATATACATGATCATACCTAGATATTCTCATAACTATGCTCAATTCTGTCAATTGCTCAACAGTAATTTGTTCACCCACCGTAAAATACTTATGCTTGTGAGAGAAGCCACTAGTGAAACCTATGGCCCCCGGGTCTATCTTCATCATATTAATCTTCCAACACTTAGTTATTTCCGTTGCTTTTTACTTTGCTTTTATTTTACTTTGCATCTTTATCATAAAATTACCAAAAATATTATCCTATCATATCTATCAGATCTCACTCTCGTAAGCGACCGTGTAGGGACTGACAATCCCTTATCGCGTTGGTTGCGAGGATTTATTTGTTTGTGTAGGTGCGAGGGACTCGCGTGTAGCCTCCTACTGGATTGATACCTTGGTTCTAAAAAACTAAGGGAAATACTTATGCTACTTTGCTGCATCACCCTTTCCTCTTCAAGGGAAAAGCAACGTAGTGCTCAAGAGGTAGCATATGATCAGCAGATCGGCTGGTACTGTTGAATGGAAGTGCCTCCAAAAATGCCAAAGTTCATATGGGAAGAACATATGGCAAATCAACTGGAAATCATTGTGTCAAACCCATACAAGACTTGTCAGCGGCTGATCCCTTTTCAGAAATGACGCAACTTGCAATGTTTGAATTTGGGCGTTGTAATCTTTGAATTTGAACCTTGAAATATTTATGGTATTTGTTATATTGAATCGTTTATGTTCTCTTGTCTCAACGCAAACAGTTCATCTGGGTGAACCGCATGTCGTACATCGCACACACCTTGATCCGGCTAACCGTTTCTTTTGTGTTGCCTAATCACAAACAGTTCATCCGTGTGAACTGTATGTTGTACATCGCACACACCTTGATCTGGCTGCCATTTATTTTGTGTTGCCTAATCACAAACAGATCATCTAAGTGAACCGTATGTTGTACATCACACACACCTTCATCTGGCTGCCTGTATCTTTTGTTCCTACTCATCAAAAACGGTTAATTGAACTGAACCGTATGCCCTCAGTCGCACACGCAACTAAAATCTGAACCGTGTTTGATGCATCCATCATCGCAAATGTTTTGCGCCTTTTTGACGGTTTTTTTACACCACCGTTTGCGATTATTGCATCGCACACAGTTTCATCGAAGGGTCTCTAATCGTAGTGTCGCGTTAGCAGCATCCTGCATTAGTGAGATCTGAATAAAAATGCGAAGGAAAAGTAGATCGCAAGACAAATATAAGAGAAAGAAGACCCGGGGGCCGTAGGTTTCACTAGTGACTTCTCTCGAGAAAAATAGCAAACGGTGGGTAAACAAATTACTGTTGGGCAATTGATAGAACTTCAAATAATTATGACGATATCCAGGCAATGATCATTACATAGGCATCACGTTCAAGATTAGTAGACCGACTCCTGCCTGCATCTACTACTATTACTCCACACATCGACCGCTATCTAGCATGCATCTAGTGTATTAAGTTCATGTAAAAACGGAGTAATGCAATAAGAACGATGACATGATGTAGACAAGATCCGTTTATCTATATGGCAGTGGATATAGATCTCGTCTTTTTATTCTTAGTAGCAACAATACATACGTGTCGTTTCCCTTTCTATCACTGGGATCGAGCACCGTAATATCGAACCCACTGCCGGGCACCTCTTCCCATTGCAAGATAAATAGATCAAGTTGGACAAACAAAACCCAAATATCGGAGAAGAAATACGTGGCTATAAGAGATCATGCATATAAGAGATCAAAGAAACTCAAATAACTTTCATGGTTATAAAAAGATATAACTGATCATAAACTCGAAGTTCATCAGATCCCAACAGACACACCACAAAAGAGTTACATCATATGGATGACCATTGTATTGAGAATTCAGCGAGAGAGAGAGAGAAAGCCATCTAGCTACTAACTACGGACCCGAAGGTCTACAAAGAACTACTCACGCATCATCGGAGAGGCACCAATGGAAGTGGTGAACCCCTCTGCGATGGTGTCTAGATTGGATCAGGTGGTTTTGGACTCTGCGGCAGCTGGATGAATATTTCATCGACTCCCCTAGGGTTCTGATATTTTTTGGGTATTTATAGAGCAAAGAGGCAGTCCGAGGGGCACCCGAGGTGGGCACAACCCACCAAGGCGCGCCAGGGCCTCCTGGCGCGCCCTGGCGGGTTGTCCCCTCCTTGGGACTCCCCCAGGTGCAACCAGGGCCCATCTGCTTCCTTTTGGCCCATAAAAAATAATCGTGAAGTTTTGTGGCATTTGGACTCCATTTGATATTGATTTCCCGCGATGTAAAAAACATGGAAAAACAGCAACTGGCACTTGGCACTATGTCAATAGGTTAGTACCAAAAATGATATAAAATAACTATAAAATGATTATAAAACATCCCAGATTGATAAATAAACAGCATGGAAGAATCAAAAATTATAGATATGTTGGAGACGTATCAGAGGCCACTGCTTCTTTGGGAGAAGAGGCAGGGCTGGCTGCCTGGATGTGCTCTAATTTGAGGTAACAACTGAATCTTGTCAGATACTTGTTAAATCCGATCTATGGGTGTGAAGCACTGATGTGCCAGTACATTTGATTGTGACATGTTCTATTTTTTACCTAAACTTTTTTGAGAAAGGGATGTACGTCAACTTAATGTTCTAGCAGAACTTATATTGTGTTGTCTGTTTGTTTTCTTTGCAGAACATTCAAAATATTTCCCCGTCATTATAAAGACGATGAACCGTTATGTATGAGTTCGTTGGTTTCAACATAGCCCTACCCGTAGCGATCCACTGCTTCCACCCTGGTTGTGCTGCCTGCGTGAAATTTTTGTATGCAAGTTCAGTGTGCTATGATGTTCTATATGATTGTGTCAACTATATAAGTTTTTACTGAGCATCAGCAATGCATATGGCTGAAAGATGTATTTACGAGCATCGACCGATGGGTCACACACACACACACACACACACACACACACACACACACGCGCGCGCGCGCGCACGCACACACGCACAAGTTGGACCCATTGAATTGTTTCTTTGTTCGTGACAACTTTTAATTAGGTTCCATTGTACTCTAACTTTTTTCTTAAGTTATTAATTGAGCTCAGTGACTTCAAAAAGTTGTACAGAAGCCTTGTTTGGGACTTTCCGGCATCGCTGAATGTGGGTTGAGTAGCCATGTAAGGTTGTATTGTACTACACAGGCCTTTTTTTTCAACATCAGCAATTCAACTAGGCTGGCAGTTGTACACAATATCCGGGTCAACCTTTTATTCTCCGCCCCGCTGGGCTGCAAATCTTTCCTAGGAGGGATGCATTAGGCTTAACAAGAAAATGGGCTTTAAGAAATAATAAATGGGATGTAATTATAAAAACTGGGCAGTAACTATAAAAAAATGCACCAAACACGTAATTAGTTTAAAATTATATTATTATTGGAATTTGAAAATTTTAATTTCATTACTTGTTGCGCGCGCAATATTTCGTTGGATTTTTACAAATTCTATTTTGGCCAGATGGTTGAAATTACTAATCGTTGTCATAGATAGAAAATGTGTTGTGCTTTTAACAAACTGTAAATTGGTTGTAGTAAATTCCATTAGAATTCAAAAATGGGCTGGGCGTTCTTACAAATTGCAGATGGGCTATATGTCCTCTGCCACACACTTGTGGGACTACTAAGTTGACGCGTCCCCTAAAACCAAAAACTAAGTTGACGCATATGCAAGGCTTTGTCAACTTATAGTCAACACATGGTTCTAGCAGTAGTGGTCGTTGGATGTCCATCCAATGGATGTCGTGCTTCTTCTTCAATCTCGGATATTCTTGCTTCAACCGCCCAAAAATGATTCCTCCCACGACATCCTGGGCTCACCATTTCGGAGGCTGACTCAGGCCTACTAAGTTGGCGCGTACCAAGGGCTTTGTCAACTTAGTCAATATAAATGATTCTAGCTGCAATGATCGTACAATGTCCATCCAACGGCCGTCGTGCTTCTTCAACCTTTGGTCTTCTTGCTCCAGCCGCCCAAACTAGCGCCGGCCGTGCCGCCTGCTCCTGCCTCCCGTGTTCGGCTATGCTGCCACCGCTGGCCATGCCATCCCTCTATACTCACCCACACCTCCTATTATTCTCCGGCGACGGCAGCCTCACACCGCAGCTGAAGCAGTCAACCCACATACTCCCCTCCGCGTGGGCATCCACTGCGCGTCTTCCCCGGCTCCACGTCGTTCACTTCCTAGGCCTTATCATCGTCCATCGTCTTGGTGCTCTCGGCATGGCTTGGTCAACATGGTCAACGAAGGACATCCATCGGAAGAGGACTTTAGGCGGTGAGGCTGACAGCTGGACCCACCAGCTACATCTTCGAACACAAGGAAGTGCCTCCTTATTACTCGCAAAATAAAAACGATTCATTCCCCTGACAGCTGGGACTGAGCAGCTATATCTTCGCACGCAAGGAAGTGCATCCTTATTCTCCCTGACTGCTGGGACCCACCCGGTCAAAGCGTAAGTAGTGTTGTCTGTCTTGTCGTGAACGTGTATGTACATCCTGGTCGATTGGTCTCTCTGCAAGTATGAACCATTGCCAAGTAAGTAGCGGCACGTGTCATTGTAGAGCACCCGACAAAGCAGTTCACACAGTCCCGTCTAAGTCCTGTACATGTACGTACAGGCACAGGGCAAAAAATACGGCCACGTACATACATACGGGCGGGATCTCGAGCGTGTACTCGCGCATATATACGGACAGCCAGGGCTTGTGTACATGGAGAGGCAACGGATGGCAGCAACGGCGTCCTGTTCATTGGGCAGTGAACCAGCTGGGTCAGAACGGAGAAATGGCGTCCTCTTCATCGGGAGGCAATCGACTGGGTCGGAATGCGTTGTGTCCATCAGGAGCCAACCGGCTCGGACGGAACAGCCGATCGAAACGAAGCCTGGCGTACCACAAAACGGAGGAAACGGCCTTGTGTTCGACCGGCCACGATCGAAACGGGGTCCTGTTCATCGGGAGAGGTCTGGCGTACCGCAAAATGGAGGATCTCCTATGGTCGAAACAGAGTCCTGTTGATCGGGAGGGGTGTGGCGTACCGCAAAACGGAGGAAACGGACTTGTGTTGGAGCGCTACGGTCAAAACTAGGGTCCTGTTCATCGGGAGGGGTGTGGCATACTGCAAAAGGGGACTCCACAGGATACTGTTCATCTCCATTGTTGACTGCCTCCATGGGCTACTGTTCATCCACCGTCGACCTCCTCCAGCCTCCACCTGCGTCTATTCATCCACGGGCTCCTCTTCATCCAGCCTTTAATGGTCCTCCATGATAACCCACAAGTATAGGGGATCGCAACCGTTTTTGAGGGTAAGTATTTAACCCAAATATATAGATTCGACACAAGGGGAGCCAAAGAATATTTGAAGGTATTAGCAGTTGAGTTGTCAATTCAACCACACCTGGAGATTAATTATCTGCAGCAAAGTGATCAGTAGCAAAGTAGTTTGATAGTAGTGGCAGCAGGAACGGTAACAGTAATAGTGATAGCAGTAATTTGTAGCAAGTGTAACAGTGATGATAGCAATAGTAACGCAGCAAGATCAATAAGGATAAATTCGTAGGCATTGGATCGGTGAATTGTTGGATGATATTCATCATGTGACAGTTATAACCTAGGGCGATACGGCACTAGCTCTAGTTCATCGATATAATGTAGGCATGTATTCCGTAAATAGTCATGCATGCTTTATTAGAAGAACTTGCATGACATCTTTTGTCCTACCCTCGCGTGGCAGCGGGGTCCATATTGGAAACTAAGGGATATTAAGGCCTCCTTTTAATAGAGAACCGGAACAAAGCATTAACACATAGTGAATACATGAACTCCTCAAACTACGATCATCACCAAGGGTGGGCCCGGTTGTTGTCACTTCGGGGTTGTTGGATCATAACCGTAGTAGGTGACTATAACTTGCAAGGTCGGGTCTTAAACATGGAAATAATGATGAATTCATAAACGGTTCAGATCTGAGTTCATGGCACCCGAGCCCAAAGTGACAAGCATTAAGCATAGCAAAGTCATAGCAACATCAATCTAAGAACATAGTGGATACTAGGGATCAAGCCCTAACAAAACTAACTCGATTACATGATGAATCTGATCCAACTCCTCACCGACCAGCGAGCCTACGAAGGAATTACTCACTCCCGGTGGAGAGCATCATGGAATTGGCGACGGAGATGGGTTGCTGATGATGAAGAACGAAGATCCCCCTCTCCGGAGCCCAAAACGGACTCCAGATCGGCCCTCCCAAGGAAGAACAGGGCTTGGCGGCGGCTTTGTCTCGTGGACCGTGATAATTCTTTCTCCTTGATTCTTTTCTGGAAATATGTGAATTTATAGTATCCGGGGGTCGCCAGCGGGGCCAGTAGGTGGTACAACCCACCTGGGCGCGCCAGGAGAGGGGGTGCACCCTGGTGGGTCGTGCCCACCCAGGGGACCCTCTCTGGTGGGTCTTGGCTCCAAAAATCCTTATTATTGATATACAAAATCCTCGCAAAGTGTCGCTCCATTCTGAGAACTTTCATTTCTGCACAAAAACAACACCATGGTAGTTCTGCTGAAAACAGCGTCAGTCCGGGGTTAGTTTCATTCAAATCATGCAAATTAGAGTCCAAAACAAGAGGAAAAGCGTGAGAAAAAGTAGATACGTTGGAGACGTATCAACTCCCCCAAGCTTAAACCTTTGCTTGTCCTCAAGCAATTCAGTTGATAAACAGAAAGTGAGAAAGAAAAACTTTTACGAACTCTTTTGCTCTTGTTTGCATAAATAAGCTTAAACAGCACCCAGGTTTTCGGCCAACATTATAACTAACCATGTCAACAATAACTCTTAAAGATTATAATGATTCATATCAATGACATAATCAGCTAGCGAGCAATAATAAAATATCTCAAACAGCAACACGTTGTCAAAACAACCATGATATAATATGACAATAATGGTATCTCGCTAGCTCTTTCTGAGATGCAAAACATAAATGCAGAGCACCTCCAAAGTTCAAGCAGTGACTAAACATTGTAATTCATGGTAGAAAAGATCCAGTCATGATGCACCCAACATTAGCTATACACAATGCATAAATCATGACAGCGGTGCTCTCCTTAGTTTCTGGCGCTTGTTTTTAGAAGGTGATGACACAACATAAAAGTAAATAGAAAGTCCCTTCGCAAAGGGAAGCAGGTATTTGCAGAGGTGCCAGAGCTCAATTTCTAAAACAGACATAAATGATATTTTGAGACATGCACCCTTCTCATTCACTTCACGACCATCAGTTATCAACATCTTCCATGCTAAGCACGCTAGTGGCGGTCCCCAAGCGGAAAGTAAATTTTTTGACTCCATTGGGAGTTTTTGTTTGATTATTCAAGAGATGAAATCTTTTTCATATTTGCAATTTGGGGCTGGGCACCCCTAATACCGCCCATTTCCTCGTGCGATGGCGAGTGAATAAACACTCGACCTGAGGATAACATGCTTAGCATGGAAGCTATCGACCACCTCCTATCGTTCCATGAACGATCCAGGCACACAAAAAGGATAATTTTTTTAGAAGTTTTTAGAGGTGGCACATGCAAATTTACTTAGGATGGCAGGGTAATACCGTATATAGGTAGGTATGGTGGACTCTGTTGATGGTATAATTTGGCTAGTTAATATATGATGAGCCAAATTGATTCAATAATTTATCAAGCTGATCGGTTGATGCATTTTTTAAGTATTGCAATAGGAATTTTCATGGACAACAAAGATGCAAGTTCTAAGAAGGATCGGATTCTAAGCTAAACTATGGGCGTGGAGTGCATGGTCTATATATCTACGCAAAGTGAGAAGTATGTTTAGTGCTAATGGCTATTATCCAGGTTGATTTGCGACGTTGCCGGAGTATTTTATTATTTTCTTTGAAGGCTCAAGGTATTTGTACGAGTATGCTTAGAACTTGGGCTACTATATTATCTGGCGATAGCGACGTGGCCAGAATATTTAATTGATAAGGCAAGGTGTGTATACGGTCAGAAGGGATCGCCATGTAGGTTAGCCTAATGTAAAACGTCAAGTACTATACATGGTAGCCCAATTAGGATGACCTAATTAGATTCTAATCGGTTTGATTTTGGAATTCAACTCGTGTACACCAAGTCCTGCCTTGTATATGTCAAAGTCCAGCGTGCCTTATATATAAGGCCATGGCCGATTGGAAACGCCCCCAACAATCAATCTATCAATACAAACTACTTTTTCACGTAATCTTTGTCGCTCTTCTCGGCCAAGCTCTAGCAACCCTAGGGTTTGGTCAATCTTTGCCGCTTTGCACTGAAAAGCGGCCGGTTCTTCTCCACGAAAGCGAGATATCTTTGTTGCTTTTCCAGGAAAGCAATCGTTCATCATGACGAAAGCACGAAAAATATCCTGGTGTTGCGCGGAGATTTCGCGTGCCAACACAATTGGCGACTCCGCCGGGGACGAGAAGAAGAAGAAGAGCTACACGATGAGTACCGAGTCCAAGAACGGGAGCAACATCGACCCGGAGAACGTCATTGCTGTCACACTCGACGATCTATCGGAAGATGTTCGGCGCGATCTTGAAGAGGAGCTTGAGAAAGAAAAGGTTGAGAGGTTGAAGCTGAAGTTGGCTAGATACGCGAAGACGAGGAACGGCGTCGTCAAAAAGGTAGTTCCGAGCCCTTCCGCTGCTCAGGTAAAAAACTCAACCGAAGAAATTGCTCATCTAATTGATGTGTCTGTAGCTAGTAAATATGGTTCTGATATGGAAAGTAAGACACGTACAATTACTCAAGCAATAGCTAATAGACTTGAAGAATTTAAGGTACAGTTTAATAAAGATCTTGAAAATTGTCTACCTGGTCATGTATGCTCATTAGTGTTGCAAGTCAATGATGAGCATTCTAGAAAAAGACCGATGCCACCAGAGAGTAGCAGATTTAACAATTTGCCAAGTAATATACATACGCCTAGTGCATCGGCTAATGCTATGCAGCCTCACGTCCCTTTAAACAATAATCTGGATGGCCGAGACTATGTTGGTAGTTCGGCTAATAATTTTGTTCCTAGTACTACTGCTCCTATTGTTTCGACTTCGGTTCCAGAAAATCACAATAGCATTAACCGAAGTTTTGGATTTAATTCTAATATGCAGCAGCCTAGTTATCGGATAGTGGCATATAGTACGCCACCATTGCCGCATGTCGGTACCGGGGTTCCATATGGGCCGGTACCTGATTCATATTTTAGTGGGTCTCCGTTGAAAACTTCGCATGCTCCAATTTCTTTGCCGGAATTTACACCACGTGCTTGTGTTCCATATGCTCCACAAGCCAGTTCTCTATAGCTCAATGATAATTTTAAAGATCAACTTGCTAATATACTTAGAGAATTTGGTTTAGAACCTAAGGGTAGAGCACGTGCATATCAAAAACCATACCCTGATTATTTTGACTCGACACCATATCCTCGTGGTTTTAAAATTCCAGATTTTGTTAAATTTACCGAGGAAGATGGTAGATCTACTTTTGAGCATGTGGGACAATTTTAGCACAATGCAGCGAGGTCGGCACATTAGATGTTTTTAGATTAAAATTGTTTCCATTATCTTTATCCGGTACTGCATTTACTTAGTTTACATCGCTTGCTCCCAATTCTATTTCAACATGGGTAAATTGGAGCAAAAATTTCATGAGTATTTTTATAGCGGTGAAACGGAACTTCGGCTTTCAGATTTAACTATGATTAGGCAGAAATATAATGAGCATGTTCATGATTATATTAGGAGGTTCAGGGATGTCAAAAACCGATGTTTCAGCTTGACCATAGCCGAAAAGGACTTAGCCGATCTTGCATTTTCGGGTTTACTCGCTCATATTAAGGAAAAACTAGAAGGGCAAGAATTTTTAGATCTTAACCAAGAATTGCAGAAGGATATTGCGCAAGAAAACAGGGCGAAGGAAATTAAACAATATAGCCGGTTTAAAGATAACAGAAATAAAGAGAAAGATAATCATGCGGTTAATGCCTTAGATTATGATAGTGATTCGGCTAGTGAGGATGATGTTAATATATGTGTAGCCGAATGGGTCAAGCGCCAAAGTCAAAACCTTTTGCATGTTCTACTTCGAAACCTACACCTGCTAGAAGAGACGAAATTAAATATACTTTTGATGTAAGCAATTGTGATAGAATTTTTGATATGTTACTACAAAATAAATTAATTAGAGTGAGTGAGGGTCATGTAATTCCACCTCCAGAAGAATTGGGTAGAAGAGCTTATTGTAAGTGGCACAATTCTTTTTCTCATGCTACTAATGATTGTAATGTATTTCGTCGACATGTGCAATCGGCCATCAATGAAGGACGATTGACGTTTACAGAAGGTTCTAAGATGAAGCTCGACAGCGACCCTTTTCCTATCAATGTGGTCGAGCTTGAGAGAAAAAATTCTTATTCGGTCGGATCAGACCGAATCCGCAAGAGAGAAAAACGTTGTTGATAACAGTGCTCCTCCAAAGATGATCAAACCAAAAAATCCAGAAATAGGAGTGTGGAAAGTCAATAGAGGGAGGAGACAATCTCCAAGGCCAAAGCCGATCGTTAGCATGTTGTTGGAAAAATATACCTCACGCAAGACCAGCAATGCATTTAATCGGCTCGGAGGTAATAAGCGTCCTAGATCTCCTTCTGGACCACGCAGTCATGAGCAATGGCAAGGAAGTGCATATGACCAACAGCTGTATTTTGCAATGGAGCCGACATATTAGGGTTGTGCACCTCCTATGTATCCACAGTTTCCTCCATGGGGTTTAAATCCTTGGGCGCCATATCCTACAGGGCCAGCAGGTTATTTTCAGTCGGGATGGATCCCGCCGATGCCTATGTTCAGACCAAGTTTACATGAGAAAAGTGAAGGAAATATGCCCTAGAGGCAATAATAAAGTTATTATTTATTTCCTTATATCATGATAAATGTTTATTATTCATGCTAGAATTGTATTAACCGGAAACATAATACATGTGTGAATACATAGACAAACATATAGTCACTAGTATGCCTCTACTTGACTAGCTCATTAATCAAAGATGGTTATGTTTCCTAACCATAGACATGTGTTGTCATTTGATTAATGGGATCACGTCATTAGGAGAATGATGTGATTGACATGACCCATTCCGTTAGCTTAGCACTTGATCGTTTAGTATATTGCTATTGCTTTCTTCATGACCTATACATGTTCCCGTAACTATGAGATTATGCAACTCCTGCTTACCGGAGGAACACTTTGGGTGCTACCAAACGTCACAACGTAACTGGGTGATTATAAAGGAGTACTACAGGTGTCTCCAAAGGTACATGTTGGGTTGGCGTATTTCGAGATTAGGTTTTGTCACTCCGATTGTCGAAGAGGTATCTCTAGGCCTTCTCGGTAATACACATCACATAAGCCTTGCAAGCATTGCAACTAATAAGTTAGTTGTGAGATGATGTATTACGGAACGAGTAAAGAGACTTGTCGATGCGAGATTGAACTAGGTATTGGATACCGACGATCGAATCTCGGGTAAGTAACATACCGATGACAAAGGGAACAACGTATGTCGTTATGCGGTTTGACCGATAAAGATCTTCGAAGAATATGTAGGAACCAATATGGGCATCCAGGTTCCGCTATTGGTTATTGACCGAGAATAGTTCTAGGTCATGTCTACATAGTTCTCGAACCCGTAGGGTCCGCACGCTTAACGTTTCGATGACAGTTCATTATGAGTTTATAAGTTTTGATGTACCGAAGTTTGTTCGAGTCCCGGATGTGATCACGGACATGACGAGGAGTCTCGAAATGGTCGAGACATAAAGATTGATGTATTGGAAGCCTATGTTTGGACTTGAATAGTTCCGTGAAATCGGATTTTACCGGAAAATCGGGGTTACGGAACCTCCCGGGGTGTTGGGCCTTAATGGGCCATAAGGGAGAAGAGGAGGGCGGCCAGAGCAGGCGCGCGCCTCCCCTAGTCCGAATAGGACAAGGAGAGGGGGCGCGCCTTCCTCTCTCTCCTCCCCCAAGTCCTAATCCAACTAGGAAGGGGAGTCCTACTCCGGTGGGAGTAGGACTCCTCCCGCCTCCTCCTAGGGCTGGCCGCACCCCCTTGCTCCTTTATATACGCAGGGGGCACCCCATGACACACAAGTTGATCTACGGATCATTCCTTAGCTGCAGGCGGTGCCCCCTCCACCATATTCCACTTCGGTCATATAGCCGCGGAGCTTAGGCGAAGCCTGTCTTGCGGTAGAGTCATATCGTCGCGGAGCTTAGGCGAAGCCCTCGCGCCGGTGGAGCATCATCATCGCCACCACGCCGTCGTCTTGACGGAACTCATCCCGACACTTTGCTGGATCGGAGTCCGGGATCGCCATCGAGCTGAACGTGTGTTGAACTCGGAGGTGCCGTATGCTCGGTACTTGGATCGGTCGGATCGTGAAGACGACGACTACATCAACCGCGTTGTTATAACGCTTCGCTACGGTCTACGAGGGTACGTGGACATACACTCTCCCTCTCGTTGCTATGCCATCACCATGATCTCGCATGTGCGTAGGAAATTTTTTGAAATTACCGCTGCTCCCCAACAAAGGGCATCCGAGCCTGGTTTTATGTGTTGATGTCATATGCACGAGTAGAACACAAGTGAGTTGTGGGCGATATAAGTCATACTGCTTACCAGCATGTCATACTTTGGTTCGGCGGTATTGTGAGATGAAGCGGCCCGGACCGACATTACGCGTACGCTTACGCGAGACTGGTTTCACCGCTTCGAGCACTCGTTGCTTAAAGGTGACCAGCGGGTGTCTGTCTCTCTCACTTTAGTTGAACCGAGTGTGACTACGCCCGGTCCTTGCGAAGGTTAAAACAGCACCAACTTGACAAACTATCGCTGTGGTTTTGATGCGTAGGTAAGAACGGTTCTTGCTCAGCCCGTAGCAGCCACGTAAAACTTGCAACAACAAAGTAGAGGACGTCTAACTTGTTTTTGCAGGGCATGTTGTGATGTGATATGGTCAAGACGTGATGCTATATTTTATTGTATGAGATGATCATGTTTTGTAACCGAGTTATCGGCAATCGGCAGGAGCCATATGGTTGTCGCTTATTGTATGAAATGCAACGCCATGTAATTGCTTTACTTTATCACTAAGCGGTAGCGATAGTCGAGAAGCAATAGTTGGCGAGACGACAACGATGCTACGATGGAGATCAAGGTGTCGCTACCGGTGACGATGGTGATCATAACGGTGCTTCGGAGATGGAGATCACAAGCACAAGATGATGATGGCCATATCATATCACTTATATTGATTGCATGTGATGTTTATCCTTTATGCATCTTATCTTGCTTTGATTGACGGTAGCATTATAAGATGATCTCTCACTAAAATTATCAAGAAGTGTTCTCCCTGAGTATGCACCGCTATGCGAAAGTTCTTCGTCTTTGAGACACCACGTGATGATCGGGTGTGATAGGCTCTACGTTCAAATACAACGGGTGCAAAACAGTTGCGCATTAGAATACTCAGGTTAAACTTGACGAGCCTAGCATATAACAGATATGGCCTCGGAGCACGGAGACCAAAAGGTCGAACGTGAATCATATAGTAGATATGATCAACATAGTGATGTTCACCATTGAAACTACTCCATCTCACGTGATGATCGGACATGGTTTAGTTGATTTGGATCACGTAATCACTTAGATAACCAGAGAGATGTCTATCTAAGTGGTAGTTCTTTAGTAATATGATTAATTGAACTTAAATTTATCATGAACTTAGTACCTGATAGTATTTTGCTTGTCTATGTTTACCGTAGATAGATGGCTCGTCTTTGTTGTTCCGTTGAATTTTAATGCGTTCCTTGAGAAAGCAAAGTTGAAAGATGATGGTAGCAATTACACGGATTGGGTCCGTAATTTGAGGATTATCCTCATTGCTGCACGTAAGAATTACGTCTTGGAAGCACCGGCTGGGTGCCGTGCCTGCTGCGAGCAACGCCGTAAGTTGTGAACGTCTGGCGAGCAAAGTCGATGACTACTCTATAGTTCAAGGTGCCATGCTTTACGGCTTAGAACCGGGTCTTCAACGACGTTTTGAACGTCATGGAGCATATGAGATGTTCCAGGAGTTGAAGTTAATATTTCAAGCAAATGCCCGGATTGAGAGATATGAAGTCTCCAATAAGTTCTATAGCTGCAAGATGGAGGAGAATAGTTACGTCGGTGAACATATACTCAAAATGTCCGGGTATAATTATCACTTGATTCAACCGGGAGTTAATCTTCCGGATGATAGTGTCATTGACAGAATTCTCCAATCACTGCCACCAAGCTACAAGAGCTTCGTGATGAACTATAATATGCAAGGGATGACCAAAACAATTCCCGAGCTCTTCGCAATGCTAAAAGCCGGAGGTAGAAATCAAGAAAGAGCATCAAGTGTTGATGGTCAACAAGACCACTAGTTTCAAGAAAAGGGCAAAGGAAAGAAGAAGGAACTTCAAAAAGAACAGCAAGAAAGTTGCTGCTCAAGAGAAGAAACCCAAGTCTGGACCTAAGCCTGAACTGAAGTGCTTCTCCGCAAAGCAGACTAGACAATCGAAGCGGAACTGCCCCAAGTATTTGGCGGATAAGAAGGATGGCAAGGTGAACAAAGGTATATGTGATATACATGTTATTGATGTGTACCTTACTAATACTCGCAGAGTACTGGTATTTGATATTGGTTCTGTTGCTAATATTTGCAACTCGAAACAGGAACTACGGATTAAGCGAAGATTGGCTAAGGACGAGGTGACGATGCGCGTGGGAAATGGTTCCAAAGTTGATGTGATCGCGGTCGGCATGCTACCTCTACATCTACCATCGGGATTAGTTGTAGACCTAAATAATTGTTATTTGGTGCCAGCGTTAAGCATGAACATTATATCTGGATCTTGTTTGATGCGAGACGGTTATTCATTTAAGACAGAGAATAATGGTTGTTCTATTTATATGAATAATATCTTTTATGGTCATGCACCCTTGAAGAGTGGTCTATTTTTATTGAATCTCAATAGTAGTAATACACATATTCATAGTTTTGAAACCAAAAGATACAGAGTTGATAATGATAATGCAACTTATTTGTGGTAATCGCCGTTTGGGTCATATCGGTGTAAAACGCATGAAGAAACTCCATCTTGATGGGCTTTTGGAATCACTTGATTATGAATCACTTGGTACTTGCGTAACCGTGCCTCATGGGCAAGATGACTAAAACGCCATTCTCGGAACTATGGAGCGAGCAACTGATTTGTTGGAAATCATACATACCGATGTTTGTGGTCCAATGAATGTTGAGGCACGCCTTGGCGGTATCGTTATTTTCTCACCTTCACAGATGATTTGAGCAGATATGGGTATATCTACTTAATGAAACACAAATCTGAAACATTTGAAAAGTTCAAAGAATTTCAGAGTGAAGTGGAAAATCATCGTAACAAGAAAATAAAGTTTCTACGATCTGATCGTGGAGGAGAATATTTGAGTTCTGAGTTTGGTTTACATTTGAAACAATGCGGAATAGTTTCACAACTCACGCCACCCGAACACCACAACGAAATGGTGTGTCCGAACGTCAGAATCGTGCTTTTCTTGATATGGTGCGATCTATGATGTCTCTTACTGATTTACCGCTATCGTTTTGGGGATATGCTTTAGAGACGGCCGCATTCACGTTAAATAGGGCACCATCAAAATCCGTTGAGACGACACCTTATGAACTGTGGTTTGGCAAGAAACCAAAGTTGTCGTTTCTTAAAGTTTGGGGTTGCGATGCTTATGTGAAGAAACTTCAACCAGATAAGCTCGAACCCAAATCGGAGAAATGTGTCTTCATAGGATACCCAAAGGAGACTGTTGGGTACACCTTCTATCACAGATCTGAAGGCAAGATTTTCGTTGCTAAATTCGGATCCTTTCTAGAAAAGGAGTTTCTCTCGAAAGAAGTGAGTGGGAGGAAAGTAGAACTTGATGAGATAATCAGATTCTGCTCCCTTATTGGAAAGTAGTTCATCACAAGAAACGGTTCCTATGACAACTACATCAATTAGTGAGGAAACTAATGATATTGATCATGAAACTTCAGATCAAGTTTCTACTGAACTTCGTAGGTCAACCAAAGTAAGATCCACACCAGAGTGGTATGGTAATCCTATTCTGGAAGTCATGTTACTTGACCATGGCGAACCTACAAACTATGAAGAAGCGATGGTGAGCCCAGATTCCGCAAAATGGCTGGAAGCCATGAAATCTGAGATGGGATCCATGTATGAGAACAAAGTATGGACTTTGGTTGACTTGCCTGATGGTCGGCAAGCTATTGAGAATAAATGGATATTTAAGAAGAAGACCGACTGGTGGTAATGTAATCGTCTATAAAGCTCGACTTGTTGTGAAAGGTTTTCGACAAGTTCGTGGGGTTGACTACGATGAGACCTTCTCAGCAGTAGAGATGCTTAAGTCTGTCTGAATCATGTTAGCAATTGCTGCATTTTATGATTATGAAATTTGGCAAATGGATGTAAAAACTGCATTCTTGAATGGATTTCTAGAAGAAGAGTTGTATATGATGCAACCAGAAGGTTTTGTTGATCCAAAGGGTGCTAACAAAGTGTGCAAGCTCCAGCGATCAATTTATGGTCTAGTGCAAGCCTCTCGGAGATTGGAATAAACGCTTTGATAGTTTGATCAAAGCATATGGTTTTATACAGACTTTTGGAGAAGCCTGTATTTACAAGAAAGTGAGTGGGAGCTCTGTAGCATTTATGATATTATATGTGGACGACATATTATTGATTGGAAATGATATAGAATTTCTGGATAGCATAAAAGGATACTAGAATAAAAGTTTTTCAATGAAAGACCTCGGTGAAGCTGCTTACATATTGGGCATCAAGATCTATAGAGATAGATCAAGACGCTTAATTGGACTTTCACAAAGCACATACCTTGATAAAGTTTTGAAAAAGTTCAAAATGGATCAGGCAAAGAAAGGTTTTTACCAGACATAAGGTGTGAAATTGAGTCGACTCAATGCCCGACCACAGCAGAAGATAGAGAGAAAATGAAAGATGTTCCCTATGCTTCAGCCATAGGCTCTATCATGTATGCAATGCTGTGTACCAGACCTGACGTATGCTTAGCAATAAGCTTGGAAGGAAGGTACCAAAGTAATCTAGGAGTGGATCACTGGACAGCGGTCAAGAACATCCTGAAATACCTGAAAAGGACTAAGGATATGTTTCTCGTATATGGAGGTGACAAAGAGCTAATCGTAAATGGTTACGTCGATGCAAGCTTTGACACTGATCCGGACGATTCTAAATTGCAAACCAGATACGTGTTTTTATTAAACGGTGGAGCTGTCAGTTGGTGCAGTTCTAAACAAAGCGTCGTGGCGGGATCTACATGTGAAGCGGAGCACATAGCTGCTTCGGAAGCAGCAAATGAAGGAGTCTGGATGAAAGAGTTCATTTCCGATCTAGGTGTCATACCTAGTGCATCGGGACCAATGAAGATCTTCTGTGACAATATCGTGCAATTGCCTTGGCAAAGGAATCCAGATTTCACAAGAGGACCAAGCATATCAAGAGACGCTTCAATTCCATTCGACCAAGTCCAAGTGGGAGACATAGAGATTTGCAAGATACATACGGATCTGAATGTTGCGCACCCGTTGACTAAGCCTCTTCCACGAGCAAAACATGATCAGCACCAAGACTCCATGGGTGTTAGAATCATTCTTGTGTAATCTAGATTATTGACTCTAGTGCAAGTGGGAGATCAAGGAAATATGCCCTAGAGGCAATAATAAAGTTATTATTTATTTCCTTATATCATGATAAATGTTTATTATTCATGCTAGAATTGTATTAACCGGAAACATAATACATGTGTGAATACATAGACAAACATATAGTCACTAGTATGCCTCTACTTGACTAGCTCATTAATCAAAGATGGTTATGTTTCCTAACCATAGACATGTGTTGTCATTTGATTAATGGGATCACGTCATTAGGAGAATGATGTGATTGACATGACCCATTCCGTTAGCTTAGCACTTGATCGCTTAGTATATTGCTATTGCTTTCTTCATGACCTATACATGTTCCTGTAACTATGAGATTATGCAACTCCGTTTACGGAGGAACACTTTGGGTGCTACCAAACGTCACAACGTAACTGGGTGATTATAAAGGAGTACTACAGGTGTCTCCAAAGGTACATGTTGGGTTGGCGTATTTCGAGATTAGGTTTTGTCACTCCGATTGTCGAAGAGGTATCTCTAGGCCTTCTCGGTAATACACATCACATAAGCCTTGCAAGCATTGCAACTAATAAGTTAGTTGTGAGATGATGTATTACGGAACGAGTAAAGAGACTTGCCGGTAACGAGATTGAAATAGGTATTGAGATACCGATGATCGAATCTCGGGCAAGTAACATACCGATGACAAAGGGAACAACGTATGTTGTTATGCGGTCTGACCGATAAAGATCTTTGTAGAATATGTAGGAGCCAATATGAGCATCCAGGTTCCGCTATTGGTTATTGACCGGAGACGTGTCTCGGTCATGTCTACATAGTTCTCGAACCCGTAGGGTCCGCACGCTTAACGTTACGATGACAGTTATATTATGAGTTTATATGTTTTGATGTACCGAAGGTTGTTCGTAGTCCCGAATGTGATCACAGACATGACGAGGAGTCTCGAAATGGTCGAGACATGAAGATTGATATATTGGAAGCCTATGTTTGGATATCGAAAGTTTTCCGGGTGAAATAAGGATTTTTCCGGAGTACCGGGAGGTTACCGGAACCCTCCGGGAACTTAATGGGCCTTAGTAGGCCTTGGTGGAAGAGAGGAGAGGAGGCCAGGGCAGGGCCGCGCGCCCCTCCCCCCCAGTCCGAATAGGACAAGGAGAGGGGGGCGGCGCCCCCCTTCCTTCCTCCCCTCCACCTCTTCCGCCTCTCTCACCTAGTCCAACATGGAAAAAGGGGGGGGGGAGTCCTACTCCCGGTAGGAGTAGGACTCCTCCTGGCGCGCCTCCTCCCTGGCCGGACGCATCTCCCCTGATGCGGAGCATCCCTCACTCATCCCCATGGACGCACCTACATCTTCCTCAACACCACGTGGACCCATGACTCGAGCTTGAGCTAAGGCTATTGAAGATAAGGTGAACTCGCTCCTCTCCGAATTCCCTCTTCCTAATCATGAGGCATGGCTACTACCTCATTCGGAAACTCTATGTGTAATCAGGTACTTGGAGATGAGCAAAGGAACAGCTACTTGCAAGAGCCAAGACGACGAGGACCCCAAGCGTGATGGAGAAGAAGAAAAGCTGCTGAAGCTACAGGCGTCGGACGACCGACCAAGTCCGGACGTCCGACGACTCCCAGGCCACGGACGACCGACGCCCTCCGGACGTCCGGCAGCTGGGCACCCGAATGGAAACTCACGGAAGACCGAAGCCACCGGACGACCGGACGACCCGTACCAGAGCCGAATCTACGGACGTCCGACGATCCACGGACGTCCGGGCCTTCCCGAAGCCCCGGACGACCGGCCCTCTCCGGACGACCGACGCACCCGATTCAGAGCCGAATCTACGGACGTTCGAGCCCTGCTAGATGTCCGGACCGTCCCGAGCCTCCGGACGTCCGACGTCTTCCGAACGTCCGGCACCTGAGTGACCGCGCCCGCGGGCTGGAGCCCTTGTACCCCTTCACTTCGCCCCCATTTGCACTAAGACTATAAATAGACCTCTTCCTCCTCCTAGTTAGGGTTAGTAAAGGATTAGCTCATGTTTGTGTGAGAGCTTTGCTCATCCACTTGGTTACTTCTCCTCGGAGCTCAGGACCTCTTCGGAGAAGATCCCCCAAGCGGATTCAAGACCCCCTTCTAGGGTGGACCCTGTCAAGACTTCCTCATGGAGAAGAACGACTACTCGTGTATCTTTCCTTTGTTGATTTTGAATCTTGTGCTACCTTATGTGTTTGGTGATCTAGCCCTTGTGTGATCGATACTTGTCGGTTTACTGTTCCTCTTGTGTGTTTTCCTTGTGTTCTTCCGCTCGTTCGTCGTGTTCTCCCCGTAGGATCCCCTCCAAACGTGAAAGATCCTCGACTAGGGCTCCGCCCTACATCATCTTGGTATCATGAGCCACGTTGATCACGTTTTTGGAGCCCCTACCCCGTGTTTTCTAGCTTGATTTTGTTGTTTTCGTCCTAAATCCAAAAATCCCCACCAAAAATAGCCCCAATTTTTTTTGTGATTTGTTTGTGAGTTGAGATTTTGTTGGATTTGGTCCATGGATTTGAGTTGCTACGTGTGGATATGGCTTTCCCCACCCTCCCCACCCTTTTCCATCCATCAATCCGCTCGATTTCGACCTCACCATCTTCTTCCTCCCTGCAATCTTGCAGTTCATCCCGCGTTGACCCCCGACCACCGGACGTCCGGCCTTTCCGGACGACCGGAACCCTAGTCCCGATTCGAATTTACGGATTTCCGAGCCCCATCGGACGTCCGATGACCGGACGACGTAAAAACCGGACGTCCGTAAAACCCTGACGAAACTGAATTTTCTAGTTTAGCCACCACCACCACTCCACCTTCCACCATATGTTCCAAACCCACATACACCACCATCCTCCCCAATACCTCCTATGACGATTTTGACACATTTTGGTCCTTGAGATTTTGAGTTGTGGTTCCCGTGTCCTATTGTGTTTCGGCTATCTAGGTACGGTTCGACATCATCATCACCGCGCTCATTTTCGCAAGGGTCTCATCATCGCCAAGAACGGTAACATCATTGACATCTTTGTCATACCTTGCAATTGCATTAATAACCACATGGCCTTACTTTTGCGTAGCTTACCCATCGAGACTAGCCATTGAGTATTGCCGGCAACTTGACTTGTGCACATTAGTGATCATAATCCATAGCATACATACCATACCATCGTGGTGCATATCTTGGGATCCATTTGTGTGTCACAAAGTTGTCATAGCATACACAATTGCTATCTTGGTTCGTAAAGTTTTGCATGAGAAAAGAGCTCAAAGGTGAAAGAGCCACCCAAGCTTTTAAGCAAAGAGGAAAGATAAGCAAAGAGCTTATGAGCAAGAACCATAGCATCATACTACATTAAGATTGTCATATTGGATCATCTTGGATCATAGCACCGAAATACCATACATATAGCATACGTGGGATAGAGATAGTTGCATTTTTGCCTAGTAGGTTGTGCACAAGTTCCACATCCTCCTTTTGTGCAATCGTGCTAGCGTCTCTCTAGTATTGTGCAACAAGAGCATTTTCGTGGATTCCACATTTTGGCTCACTTTTAGTTTGCACAATCCCACTTATCTATTTGCGTGTGTGTTTCCATGTACCATTATTTGCTTGGTCTACTTGTTGCATTTGCAAATTTGTGAACCTTTTCCAACATTATTGACACTCACTTACAATTGCATCAAATTTTGTGCCACCATCCTCACCAAGCTCCACCATAAGCTTTTATTTGTGTAGGTGTGAGAACCGACAAGGATTGGTACCAATAGTGCTATTTCATTGTCCGCATTTGAGTGAACTTGATTCATCATCAACATCGGTCAAAGGTACATTGGTATAAGTTCTTCTCCTTCTACCACTCACATTTTTGCTTGGAATGATGGATAGGCCAAGTACTTCTACCAACCCACTCTTCCTCGAGCAAGGCGATGACATGTCATCATACGTCACCAAGAGCCACCTCTTTGGTGCACAACGAGCGTTGCACCAAGAGCAACAAGCAATGAGCGACCGCACAGACAACCTCGCCACCGACTTGCGACTCTCCGAGCAACGTACAAGAGACTACTTCGATAACAAGTTCGATGCTCACAAGCAAGAGAATGATGCAAGAATGGACGAGATCCGCACCATGATGAGGAAACGGCATCATTCCACTACTTCATCCTCAAGACGGGGCCGCTCGAGTCGACACTCCGACGACACCTTCTACGACTCAAGTACACCTTCATCGAACACTCTTCGACGAGCCGCGCGTCAAGACCGTCATGCATCTCGCAACCCGCTACATGACAAGCATTCACAAGAGCAAGTCGATGAGCAAGTCCCTCGTCCTCAATCAAACCAAGCCGCTTTGGCCCAAGCTCAAGAACGACAATGACTACGGTGCCAAGAGGAAGAACGAGCGCGTCTACACCAAGAAGAACACGGCGCCGAGGCGCACCGTCTTCAACAACAACAACGAGAAGCGCAAGCTCCTTAGGCGCAACGTGCCCTTCAAGAATCAAGTCGAGTTATCGCCAACCGCAACCGCGAACGGCGCAATCAAGAGGAAGCCCTTCGAGAAGAAATCCAAGAGAGGAACTACCAACCCCACGTGCAACGTCAAGTTCCTCAAGCTCCTCCACAAGCTCTTCAAGCTCCACCTCAACCTCAAGTTCAACAAGAGCAACTTGATCATGGACTTCCTCCACGCCAAGAGCAACATGAAGATGATTGTCATCCACGTCAAGGGCGTCATCATCACCATCGCCAACAACACAATGAAGAGCAACGCCATGGAAAGCTCAAATTCACCATGCCCAAGTTTAATGGAAGTAATGACCCCGAAGAGTACCTCTCATGGGCATTGAAGGTCGACAAAATCTTTCGTTTGCTCAACTATGAGGAAGAGAAGAAGATCGCTATGGCATCACTTGAGTTCCAAGACTATGTGCTCATATGGTGGGAACAACTCCTTGAGCGGAGACAAGCAAGAGGTGAACCTCCAATCACCACTTGGGCTCAAATGAAGGATGCAATGCGAGCATGTTTTGTGCCCACCTACTACAACTGTGACCTCTTCAAGAAACTCCAACTCCTCAAGCAAGGAACAAAGAGTGTTGAAGAATACTACAAGGAAATGGAGATAGCCATGATTCGAGCCAATGTGAAGGAAGATGATGAGCAAACAATGGCACGTTTCTTGAATGGACTCAATCATCCCATCAAGAAAATCGCCGACTTCCAACCCTACTCCAACCTCATTGAGCTCGTGCATCAAGCTACAAAGGCGGAACGTCAAGTGCAAGATGACTTCAAGTACGCCAAGTACTCGTCCAAGACCTAAGGCTCCTCCAACAACCAAGCTTCAACAACTCCTCCAACATCTACATCAACCAAACCTTCTACAAACAACGACGACAAGTAAAGTTACAAGAAAACTTTGACAAGTTCAAGTCGTCCTCGTCCTACTACAAGCAACTTCAAGCCGCGTGCTTCGTCATCTACTCCGACCGATGAGACCATCGAGACAAGCTCCTTCAAGTGTTTCACTTGCGGCGGCCGAGGCCACAAGTCCTACGAATGCACCAACAAGCGCACCATGATCCTCAACGATGATGGCACATATGACTCAATGAGTGATGAGGAGATGGAAGCTCTTGAGCAAGTGGCCATGCACCGGCGAGTGAACGAGGATGACAATGATCAAGTCTTTTGTGATGAGGATTCGAGCCTCGGTCTCGTTGTCTGCAAGGTCTTGACTCTTCAACATCAACAAGAAGAAGACCAAAGATGCCACATCTTCCACACAAAGGCCGGCATCAATGGAAGGTCCGTCAAGGTCATCATCGATGGAGGTAGTTGCCACAACTTGGCAAGTGAAGAACTATGCTCCAAGCTTCAATTGGTCAAGAGGAAGCACCCGCACCCCTACAAAGTTCAATGGCTAAGTGACTCCGCCACTATCCGAATTGAGCATACGGTCCAAGTCTCCTTCAAAATTGGTGCATATGAGGACACTTTGGATTGTGATGTGGTCCCAATGACCGTTTGCCACCTCCTTCTTGGTCGACCATGGCAATTCGACCGTGGTGTCATCCACAATGGGCGTACCAACCACTATAGCTTCAAGATGAAAGGGAAGGAATATGTGCTACGACCTATGTCTCCTAGTCAAGTGATAGCCGACAAGCAAGCCAACCATCATGGAGAGAAGAGTGAGAAAGTGATCCACCAAAAAGTGAGTGAGAGCCACAAGCCCAACTTGAGCGCTGAGGGAGTCCCGGACTAGGGGGTGTCCGGATAGCAGGACTATCATCACGGCCGGACTCCAAGACTATGAAGATACAAGATTGAAGACTTCATCCCGTGTCCGGATGGGACTTTCCTTGGCGTGGAAGGCAAGCTTGGCGATACGGATATGTAGATCTCCTACCATTGTAACCGACTGTGTAACCCTAACCTATCCGGTGTCTATATAAACCGGAGGGTTTTAGTCCCAGAGGACGAACAACAATCATACCATAGGATAGCTTCTAGGGTTTAGCCTCCTTGATCTTGTGGTAGATCTACTCTTGTACTACCCATATCATCAATATTAGTCAAGCAGAGTAGGGTATTATCTCCATCGGCGGGGCCCGAACCTGGGTAAAAACATCGTGTCCCTTGTCTCCTGTTACCATCCGCCTAGACGCACGCTCGGGACCCCCTACCCGAGATCCGCCGGTTTTGACACCGACATTGGTGCTTTCATTGAGAGTTCCTCCGTATGCGTCACCAATAGGCCCGATGGCTCCTTCGATCATCAACAACGACGCGGTCCAGGTGAGATTTTTCTCCCGGACAGATCTTCAGATTCGGCGGCTTTTGCACCGCGGGCCAATTCGCAGCCATCTGGAGCAGATCGAAGCTACGCTGGCCATCAGTCGATTTGGAAGTTTGAACTACCGATATCCGCGGAGACTTGATCTTCGACGGATTCGAGCCGCAGCCAAGCATGCCGCACTGTCTTGATTGGCATGATCTAGCTTTGCAGCCGAGCAAAGGCTCGAGGCCGCACTCGCTTTCCGCTCCGACCCCTAATCCGAGTCGGATTCCCGATCAAGGGCGAGTGGTTGGACACCGCCTCGGGGCTACCATATCTCTGGCGATTGAGCGAACTCCATCCCTGTCGCTTTGCGAAGACTTGACTCTGTGGTGCGGACTCCTCTCCGACTCTGAACCCTCCGCGCCTCGCCAATCGAATCTGATTGGGCGCCGGTCATGGAGTTCACCGCGGACATCTTTTCAGCACTCGCCCTTTGGCGACATCTTGAATTCACTAAAGTCTCTCTCTTTATCCGGAGAGCCCTGGCCGGACTACGGACAGGAAGGTTGGCATGCAGACGACGAAGAAATTCAACGCCCACCCACCACCCACTTTGTAGCCACTGTCGATGATTTAACCGACATGCTAGACTTTGACTCCGAAGACATCGATGGTATGAACAACGATGCCGGAGACGACCAAGACCCAGCGCCTACAGGGCACTGGAAGGCCACCTCGTCATATGACATATACATGGTGGACATCCCAAAAGATGGGACCGGTGATGGAACAACGGAGGATGACCCCTCCAAGAAACAGCCGAAGCACCGACGTCAGCGGCGCCGCTCTAAATACCACCACAATAAAAACGGTGATTCCGGCACGGGAGATAATAACACCCCCGGACAAAGGTCCGGAAGAGAACCCCCTCCAGCAGGACTCAACGCAGGAGGAGGGAGAAGCAAGTCCGCACGACAGTATGGCAGAAAGAGAGGTCGAGGACGATAATTATGCGCCTCCCTCCGAAGATGAGGCAAGCCTCGACGACGCATTTAATTTGTCGTGCCCGAGGATCCCGCCAACAGGAGCGTTTCAAACGCAGGCTTATAGCCACGGCAAGCAGCCTCAAGAAAAGCAGCAACAGCTTAGAGTCGACCAGGATCTTCTAGCTGACAGATGGACCGAAGTCCTTGCAGCCGAAGAGTATGAACTCGAACGCCCCTCCAAAAGCTACCCCAAACGCAGGCCGTTGCCTCGATCAGAGGAGGAAGCACCCAAGTCACCAGCGCACGACATGGTAGACCGGCCACCCCGTGGCCGCGACAGAGAAGCCTCTCGGCCCTCCGCTCAAGCCACACCCCGACGCCGCTCAAAAAGTACCAAGGCACGAGAAAACGCGCCGGACTTGCGAGATATATTGGAGGATAAGGCAAAACATACAAGATCAATCTACGGATCGCGTGGGCGCCCAACGACGCAGGATGATTACCGTCGGCGCCCGGATACAAAGAAACCCGCCGGGCGAACACAGAGACAAAGCTCATATGAGCTACGCCGTGATATAGCCCAATACAGAGGCGCCGCACACCCACTATGCTTCACAGATGAAGTAATGGATCATCAAATCCCTGAGGGCTTCAAACTCGGAAACATCGAATCATACGATGGTACCACAGATCCCGCGGTCTGGATCAAGGACTATCTCCTCCATATCCACATGGCCCGCGGTGATGATCTACATGCCATCAAATACCTCCCACTCAAGCTTAAAGGACCAGCTCGGCATTGGCTCAACAATTGCCAAACAGAATCAATTGGTTGTTGGGAGGACCTAGAAGCTGCATTCCTTGATAACTTCCAGGGCACATATGTGCGACCACCAGAGGCCGATGACCTTAGCCACATAATCCAGCAGCCAGAAGAATCGGCCAGACAATTCTGGACACGGTTCCTTACAAAGAAAAATCAAATCGTTGACTGTCCGGATGCAGGAGAGGACATCCGCGATGAGTGGCTTGCCCGGCACCTAGGACAGGAAAAGCCAAAATCCATGGCAGCCCTCACAACACTCATGACCCGCTTTTGTGCAGGAGAGGACAACTGGCTAGCTCGAAGCAACAACTTGGCCAAACATCCTGATAGTTCGGATACCAAGGACAGCAATGGCAGGTCACGTCGCAACAAGAACAAGCGCCGCATTAACAGCGATAACATCAAGATACGGCCGTCAATGCCGGATTCAGAGGCTCTAAACCCGTCAGCGGAAGAAGCCATTCAAAAGAAATACCGGGGCCCGTCCAACTTGGATCGATACTCGATCGCTTGTGCGGATAATGGCACCCCGAAAAATCAGCCAATCACACCAACAGGGACTGTTGGGTGTTCAAGCAAGCAGGCAAGTTAAGTGCCGAACTCAATGACAAGGGGCTGCATAGCGATGACGAGGAAGAGCCCCGGCCGCCGAACAATAGAGGACATAAGGGTTTTTCCCACGCAAGTGCGGACGGTGAACATGATATACGCAACCCATATACCCAAAAGGGAGCGGAAGCGTGCACTAAGGGACATATACGCGATGGAGCCAGTCGCCCCGAAGTTCAACCCATGGTCTTCCTGCCCGATCACCTTCGATCGAAGGGACCACCCCACTAGCATCCGTCACGGCGGTTTCGCCGCATTGGTTCTTGACCCAATTATTGACGGATTTCACCTAACCGTAGTCTTGATGGACGGCGGCAGCAGCTTTGAACCTGCTTTATCGGGATACAAAGCGCCAAAATGGGCATAGACCCCTCAAGGATTAAACCTACAAAGACGACCTTTAAAGGCGCCATACCGGTGTAGAGGCCAGTTGTACGGGCTCGGTTACACTCGAAGTGGTCTTTGGATCCCCGGATAACTTCCGAAGCGAAGAGTTAATCTTCGACATCGTCCCATTCCGCAGAGGCTATCATGCACTGCTCGGACGAACCGCATTTGCAATGTTCAATGCGGTGCCGCACTACGCATACCTCAAGCTCAAGATGCCAGGCCCTCGAGGAGTAATCACGGTCAATGGAAACACCGAATGCTCTCTCCGAACGGAGGAGCACACGGCGGCCCTCGCGGCGGAGGTACAAAGCAGCCTCTCACAGCAACTCTCGAGTCCGGCCATTAAGCGTCCGGACACTCTCAAGCGCGCCCGAAGTAACCTACAACAAGACCGCCTGGCACGATTCAAGCACACGTCGCAATCCAGCCCCAACCCCAACCCTCGCAAAATTGCGAAGCTAGTGTTACGCGTACATAATTACGCTCTGGAGATACCATGGGCATATGGGGAGGGGCAAGACCACGGCACGCCAAGAATGCGGCTCGACCGCACCAGGGGCTCCCGATTGTGTCTTTCTTTCCCTTTTTTCCTTTTTTCTTCCTTTTTTCTTACTTTCAGGACTCCGTCTTTGAGAAGTCCTGTCCGGCACTTGAATCGCCGAACTCACGATGCAACAGCCAGGGAAGCGGAAAGCCACGTCGCATGTTCAGGTGGTCTCTATTACGAGCATTATACCTATTTTACATACCATCCCGCAGCTTACCTCGGAGGGGGACATGTTAGATAGTCCCATCCCTTGCTTATCGCACTATTTGTATCGTTCGCTTTCATTGCAGTACCTTTTGAATAAACAATACATAGCTTTTTGCTTATTATTGCTCTACTTCCTTTATCTATACATATGTTCATTTTACGACATGTTGCAACCGTACACTTTGGTACGGCCAATACACCAGGGCTAAAGTATCCCAAAATTATGGTGTGATAAGTCCGAACACTTTCACAAGTGCGGCACCCGAACTTATAGCATTATATGAATCGGCTCAATCATGTCTTGGGTCAATAGTTGGGTTTGCCTGCCCCGTGTTTTGGTACCTTACGTTCCGTTATATCGGCTAAGCTAGCACCGGAGAACCACTGCGATTGTGCCCAGCTTGAGCTGGGTTGAGCACCTCGAGGAGAAAGCTAAAACTGACCGTCATGATAGGGCGAGAGCCGGTCATTGTTCGAGAGGTTTTTTCCGGGTCCCTAAAGACTTATGCCGCTTAGAGCGAGGAACCGAATTGTCCAGCCAAGGCGTGGATAGCGCCCGAACTCGGTCTTCTCGAATACTAGGGGCTTCACTTGAAATTTAAAATTATAGAATTCTATGGCTAAGTGAGAGTGTTCAAGCATTATAAGTCTGGTTGCCTTGTTCGTTGTGTTGAGCGCCTCCCTAGATGGACCCAAGAATGGGAACAAGAGTGCTCAAGTTTATCCCGAACACCCCAAAGACTCGTGGCATGGGGTTGAAGCCAACGACTTGCCATCTCTCAAATTTCATAAACGGCCGCATGTAAGGTAATATTTTAAATTAACAAGCGTTGCTTAGCGATATGAACAAGTTTTTATCAGACAGATAACAAATGCGAGCCTATTCAAAATTACATCTTTGGAGCACTCATCCGCTATTCGTGGGCACCCTTCAGAGGCCCTCATAGTACATTTCGGGCGTCGATGCTCATGGCCCTTCGGTGGCCCGTCCGTCACAAGCTTCTCCACATCCAGCTTGCTCCAAAGGCACTTTAGCACGGGCAAGGGCCCGACGGACACCTTCAATACAAACGGAGCGCTTTGATGACTTCAATCCGTGGACAGGCATCCACCACCGCTGCACCGAGCCGGCAGTAGCTCCTCGATGGCCTCCAATGGCCACAACCGCTTATAAGGCCCTTCATGGCCTGTTCGGCGACCTTGTGGAGCTCGACCAGCTGCTTCACTGGTCGCTCGAGGGCACCGGCTGTCCGGCCTCAAAGACATCGAGACCAGAACACCTTTTAGGTCGAGCTCCCCTGCTTGGCGCGGTAGTATGCGGCAGCTTCAGACACACGACGGGGCAAATCTGTGAATGCTCCTGGAGAGCTCCGAATCCGGGTAAGTAATAGGTAATTCACTTTCACATGCTTGCTTTGCATAAAGAATGCCTTACCCGCCGCTATCTTCTTCAACGACTCAATTTCTTGGAGGGCTTTTTGGGCCTCGGCCTTAGCAGCTTTGGCACTCTCAAGAGCCGAGGCGAGCTCGGACTCTCGAGTCTTCGAGTCACACTCCAAACCCTCGTGTTTTTCCACGAGAGCTTGGAGCTCTTGCCGTACCTTGGCCAGCTGCGCCTCCCCCTTCTCTCGCTCAGTGCGTTCCGCAGCCGCTTTATTTTCGGCCACGGACACCGCTTCCTTCAGGGTCGCCACCTCGTTCGTGGCCCCTGTAGTACCCAAGTTATTCCTGTTATTTTTTGCAACCAAAACCTTTTCTATAAGGTATTTCTTTAATAAGGTATTACTTACCTTCCTTGTCCTCGAGCTGCTTCTTGGCTTGTCCGAGCTTGTTCTCGGACCGCTCGAGGTTCTGCTTCAATGCATTGACCTCCATGATCGGTCTTTGCAGTCGGCTGACATAGCCTGCATTCCCATATTGACATACTTATGTTAGACTCCTAGATATCTTTTTAGATCCTTAGTCCGGCTTTTCTTTCCGAACACCGAACTAAGCATCGAGCTACCGTCTATGCGGTAATATTTTTACATATTCTAAACTTACCTCAAAGCCTGTTAGGAGGCTGGTACAGGCTTCAGTCAGCCCGCTCTTGGCAGATCGAATCGTCGGATCACCGCACTCATAATAAAGGCGGTACTCCTCCTCGATGGAAGCGTTGTTAAGCGCCTCCAGTAAGCTATCTGGTGCCTCCGGTTGGACGGAGGACACCGGCATCTTACCCTTCTTGCGAAGGATCCGCTGGCCGGACTTCGGAACCGCTAATGGTTCCGGCATGGAGTCCGGACGAGGGTCGGGCTTAGAACCCCTGGGGGTCTTGCCCCAAGTGCTGAGTCCGGGAGGTTGCCTTGTGGCACCTCCTGCTACCTCCTCTTGACCAAGCCCCTTGGGGCCCCACCATGATGTCGTCCAGAAGGGAGGCGAGGGGGTGGTCGGAAGCACTCTCCATTTCCGACGAGCCTGTGGACCCACTTGATGAATCGGCGAACTCGCCCTTGGGCGGGCTGCACGGTTGTTCGACATTAGAGAATACTCTGCGATAATAAAAAGCCATGGGTATCCAGACACTTACGATCTCGCCAGGGGCTTGGCCCTTGTAGGCCAATCCTCCTCGTCATCGTCGACGTTGGTGGAGAAGTCCGGAGGAAGGGTTCTTCCCTTCTTGGACCCTCCGGCCTCCCCGATTAGGCGGCCTTCCTTTTCTTCTCCTCCCGGCGGGGAGGAGCTTCTTCTTCTTCCTCCTCGTCCTCGGGAGAAGATTACGCTTTAATCGACAAGACTGGCGTCGGGAGCTCCTTCGAGTTCCCATGGCCTCCTTCTTGGCCTTCTTCTCCGTCACCACATGGGGTGTGAGCCAAGGCAACCCTGGCAATCAGGCGTCACTGGTCTTCGGCAAAGGAGCCGGACAGGTTAATCTGTCCGGGCGTCTTCAACCAGTCTGTCACAAAGAATAGGGAGTTTTAGATCCCACATAGAGTCAATCTATGAAAAAAGAATCCCGTAAAGGGTAAAATAACTTACCTCGCCGGCTGGGCGCGCGAACTGTATCCGCGATCTTTGTTAGCGGATCTTTGGGCTTCAGCGCCCTTGAACAGCACCTTCCGGGCATCTTCGTGCGTAGTGTCGAAGAGCCGGCTCAAATTTAGTCTTTGTCTGTGCGGATCGAACTCCCACAAGTTAAAGGCCCGTTGTTGGCATGGGAGAATCCGGCGGATGAGCATCACCTGGATTACGTCTACAAGCCTGAGATTCTTGTCCATGTAGCGACCGGACCCAAAATCGGCCAAGTCTCTGTGTAACTGTACCATCCCAAGATCATGCTGGCACACACAGTACATTGATGAAATAATCAAAGTTCAATCACACCTGAATTTATTACACGATTCTCATATCGAGTCTTTATTACAATAGGATAAATTCGACCGAAGGCCAAGTCATGAGAAATAAACTAAATAAAGCTGCGGAAGCGTAGAAGAATAGCGAGTCCATCCGACTCCATAGGGCAATCGCCAAGCGTGGATCGTAGCCTCACTCCTGATCGGAAAACTCCTCTGCAACATAAGACGTTGCAGCCGTGTAGGTCAGCATTTTGAATATGCCGGCAAGTCAAAGAGAGAACAACAATAAAAATTACTAACACTATATGCAATTTTGAAGTGGGGCTCTAAGTTTCATTGTTTTGCGAAAAAGCCGTTTTTCCTATAACAAGGACTTGTTTGCAATTACTACAAAATGTTGGTAGTTATCGAGATGGTTCCGCCAACCAATGTCTCATTCCCAATTATTAAATAAACCCTCAATTAATTTATTAAGTTCGGTGTTGAGATATCCGAAATACTCCAAGTTCCAGAGGCTCAAATTGTCCAGAATCGGGGACACGGCTAACCGATTAGATCTTCACTCTGCAGAGGTTTGCGCACTTTACCCGCAAGAATCGTTCCTCCTTTTAAGTCTTCGCACTTCACGGTGTTTGAAGACGGACGAACGAAACAGGTCTTCCGAAGAGTTCCTCCGAGCCACCGCCGTGCCCATCCAATCCTACCGTTCTTCTACATCTCGTAGCACCGTCTGCCAGAGTCACACCTAGGGTCGACCAAGCCAGAGCCCATAATGGCTTGCGGCTGCACGTAAGCTTCCGTCAATGGGGTATCCATCCGCTACTTCGTGGCTGGGTGAAGCTTTCCGCAATATGTCATGGCTCTTCTCCATGCATCCCGGCCAACCACTGGATTCTCCAGGGTGCCCGTCAACCGTCCTCCACCAAGTAGTGAATTTTGAAGTCCATCTTGAGCTTGAAGTCATGGGGTTGTCATCATCTTGACTCTCACATCTCCCTTATGAATCACTCAACCAACCCGTCTACGAGCATAGCAAAATAAACTACTTCGTCCGGCCATGGTAACAAGGGAATTGGTTTCATCCTACCTCATGATACTACTCAAGAACATAACTTAAAATTCTCCTACTGCATGCATGGTGGGGGAGGTATAATTCTAATGCAATAAAATCATAGGTATTGTAAAAGAAAACATGATCAAATGACTTGCCTGGCTGACGGTCTTCGAAAGCTAGGGACTCGTGATAGCAGGCTTAGCACTCTAAATTCTACCGAATCAAACAATAGCACAATAAGTATGGCACAATATAACATAACAGCAAGTTGGAAGTAAAACACCCAAGCACTCAAACCAAAATCCAAAGAAAACTCGGAGAAAGCAAATCAAGGTTTTCACCACATCAAGCATCAACTAAGCAATAGTTTTACACAACTAAAACTTTTCTTAACAGAACCTAAGCATGGGTTTTGCTAACTAACAGAAGGGAAAACATCATAAAAACTAGGAGCAAAAAGAATCACATCAAAAGCTATTATAAAACTCCTATTATGCCTATAACAATCCTAGCAAGGAATAATAAAATAAAAATTTTATTTATTGTAAATAAAAGTTCATGTTCTAAAACTACAGAAACTAATCTAAAATAAACTATGACATAGGTAAAATAAAATTATTTACTAAATAAAACAATAGGAAAACAGTAGCTAGTTAAATAAATAAGAAACACATGATTTTGACTAAAACTATTTTTTTATTAAATCTAAAATACCCAAATAAATTCCTACGGTTAGGCAAGGTCAAAACAAAGTAGTGACAAAAAGAATCACTAAAATAAAATAATCCTAACTCATTTTATAGCAGAAATACTAATCTGTCTAAAACTAAAATAAAACAATTTCTAATAATTTAAAAATGACTGAACATATTTTCTACAGAAACTACAACAAATTTTCAAACTAACAAAAAAAGAATCAACTAAAAATATTAAGTAACCTAAAAGATATGGATTTTACAAAACTGAAACTATTCTGTCAAAAACTGAAACGAAAAATAAAACTAAAAGAAAAAAAATCGGCGCTTAGTGGGCCTATCTAACGCCAAAGGCGTCAAATAACTAAAACGCGCCCGGGAAAATAAACCGAGTCGGGCCGGTCTAACTAAACCACTAACTAAACCAAAATAAAAACCGTAACTAAAACCGGATCTTTAAAATAAACCATACCCCTTCGGGGATCTAATCTAAAGCGTTGATTTTAGATCGGACGGCGGAGGGGAGTCCGGTGGTTTACCGCGGTGGTCGACGGCGACGGCGGCTCGGGCGGCGATTATGCTGCTGCTCGTTGGTCGGGAAGAAGGCGGAGGCGTCCCGAGTCTTGGCGGAGCGAGGGGGAGGTCGAGGTGGAGTCGGTGGAGCTCGGGGGGATCTGTGGAGCTCGGCGGGGCGGCAATGGCGCGGCGGCGGCGTCGGGCTCCGACGAGGGATTGCGGGCGGGGTAGAGGGTTTAGGGGATCGGGGAGGGGTGGAACGGGTCGAGGGGAGGGTATTTATAAGGCGGGGGCCGACTTGGAGGAGGGGGCGGATCGGGGAAGGAGATCCCGCGATCTCCGGGATTCCCGAGGCGGCGACGCTGGCGTGGAGAGGAAGAAGAAGGGGTGGGGTCCAAGGCCGGGAGAGAGAGCGGAGTTTTGGTCGAGGCGACCGAGGAGAGGTGGTTCAAGGCGGCGCTGGGAAGGCCCGCCGGGCGCGGTGGGCTGCGCTGGTGGGTTGCCTCGGCCGGGTCAGTTCTGGCTGGCGCTGGGTTTTCTTTTTTGAATTAGGGAGAGAGAGAGAATATATTAAATATATATATTTTTATATAGGTCATATATATATATATATCAAAATGATCAGGGGAATTTATCCTACAATTTGAACATTTTTCCAGGGGCAAAACTCAAACAAAAAAAAACATTTTTTTGAAATCCCAAATAAAATCAGATTTGAATTCAAATCTTTTTGGCAAACTTTTCTTCCGACATTTTTGGAGTGTCATGTTTACTCCTCTCATACTTTTTCTCAAGTATTTGTCAGGCATTGTTTTGAAATAAATTTCAACTGCCAATTTGAATTCAAATTCCACAAACTCAAAATCCTCTGAAATACTTCAAATGTCACTCAATTCAAACAATATGCATAGATGTTTAGCTATAATTGTAAAACATTCCAAATAGGAAATTTGGGATGTTACAAACCTACCCACCTTAAGATGAATCTCGCCCTCGAGATTCGGGTTGGCTAGCAAATAGGTGCGGGTGGTCTCGGCGGAGGTCTTCTTCTCGCTCCTGTAGCTTCCTCCTCGAATGATGACTCCACAGCACCTTACAAAACTTGATGATCTTGCTGCGGGTGACTCTGTTCGCAGTCTCGAGAATTCGGACGGGTTTTCCTCATAAGTCGAGATCACCGTCGAGCTGTATGGCCTCTAGGGGCATCGTGTCTCTCAACCGAATATCGGCCATCTCGGCATGGCCTTTCTTCACCGAGAAACATGGAAGACATCGTGAACTCCGGACAATCCTTCCGCAATTCCAACTTGTAAGCAACTTCTCCACGACGTTCGAGGATTTTGTAGGGCCAATGAACCGGGTGCTAACTTTCCTTTAACACCGAACCTCTTGATTCCACGAAGTGAGGACACACGAAGATATGCCCGGTCTCCCGCTTCAGATGTTACTTCCTTGCGTTTACTATCGGCATAACTCTTCTGCCTCGACTGAGCCACCTTGAGCCTATCTCGAATCAGCTTGACTTTCTCTTCGGAATCTCTGATAAGATCGGGACCAAAAAGTTTTCGATCTCCAACACCATCCCACAGCAATGGTGTTCTGCATCTCCTTCCGTATAGAGCTTGAAGGGGCCATCTTGATCGGGTCTCGATAATCAAGTATTGTACGAGAACTCCGCGTATGGCAAATTATCATCCCAGCTAGATCCATAGTCTAGTGCACAAGCTCTCAACATGTCCTCCAGGATCTGGTTGACTCTCTCGGTCTGTCCATCTGTCTGCGGATGAAAAGCTGTACTGAACTCCAGCCTCGTACCCAAAGTTTCATGCAACTGATTCCAAAATTTTGAGGTGAATTGTGTTCCTCTATCTGACACGATACTCCTCGGAACTCCATCTGAACATACGATCCTGGTCATGTATATCTTGGCTAACTTAGCACCGGTATAGGTAGTCTTCACGGGAATGAAATGAGCTACCTTGGTCAATCGATCAACCACTACCCGGATGGAATCATAACCTGAGCGGGTCCCGGTAATCCTGTGATAAAATCCATTCCAAGTTTTTCCCATTTCCACTCGGGAATCGGCAAGGGTTGAAGTAACCCAGCTGGCTTTTGATGTTCCGCCTTTACTCATTTGGCAAACATCGCATCGCTACGTACTCAGCAATATCCTTCTTCATACCTGTCCACCAGAAACTTTCCTTCAAATGCAGATACATCTTGGTGTTACCGGGGTGAATCGAGTATGATGAATCATGAGCCTCCTGAAGAATTAGCTTCCTGAGTTCGAAATCATTGGGTACATAAATACGATCCTCGTACCATATAGCTCCGCATTCATCCTTACGAAACCCTTTAGCTTTTCCTTCATTCATCCGTTTCTTTATCTCATCAATTTCCTTGTCCGACTTCTGGGCTTCACGAATTCTTTCGGTCAAAGTGGGCTGAACTTCCAGAGCTGCAACATATCCTCTCGGAACTATCTCTAGTCGGAGATCTCTGAGGCCATCGGCTAACTCCTGGGGTAATCCTCCCGCTATAAGAGTATTCACATAACTCTTACGGCTCAAAGCATCTGCTACAACATTAGCCTTTCCTGGGTGGTAATGCAATCTCATGTCGTAGTCCTTGATTAACTCTAGCCATCTCCTCTGCCCGAGGTTCAACTCTTTCTGCGTGAAATGTACTTCAAGATCTTATGATCTGTGTAAACATCACAACTATTTCCGATAAGAAAATGTCTCCAGGTCTTGAGTGCATGCACTACGGCTGCTAACTCCAAATCATGTGTGGCGTAATTCATCTCGTGAGGTCGTAGCTGTCCGGAGGTATAAGCTACAACTTTTCCTTCCTGCATGAGTACTCCTCCGAGTCCACTGGCGAGAAGCGTCACAATATACCTGGTAATCCTTGTGTATGTCCGCAAAATCAATCTTGGCTGTAACCAAACGCGTTTCTTCAATTCACTGAAACTGGCTTCACAATCCTCGGTCCAAATGTACTTGGCGTCCTTCTTCAACAGTTCAGTCATGGGCTTGGCAATCTTGAGAAATTCTCAATAAACCTCCGATAATATCCTGCGAGTCCGAGAAAATCATGGATCTCCTTGACTGAGGTGGGTGACTGCCAATCGGTGACTGATTCAACCTTGATGGGGTCAACTGCTATTCCTTCTCCTGAAATAACATGTCCGTGGAATCCGACTTCCTTCAGCCAAAATTCACATTTGCTGAACTTGGCATACAACTGATGTTCTCGGAGTTTCTCCAGAACTAGACGCAAATGTTCCTTATGCTCTTCCTCGCTCTTGGAGAAAATCAGTATATCATCGATGAACACCACGACTAATTTGTCCAGATATTCCATAAATACCTTGTTCATCAAATTCATGAAGTATGCAGGGGCATTAGTCAATCCGAATGACATGACGGTATACTCATATAAACCATACCTGGTGGTAAATGCTGTTTTAGGTATATCCGTTTCACGGATCTTCAACTGATGATACCCTGATGGAAGATCGATCTTGGAGAATACCTTGGCTCCAACTAGCTGATCAAATAGATCATTAATCATCAGCAGAGGGTGCTTGTTCTTGATGGTCACGTCATTCAACGAACGATAATCCACAACCATTCTCAGGCTTCCATCCTTTTTCTCTACCAAAAGAACTGGGGCTCCCCAAGGTGACGAGCTTGGCCGAATATATCCCTTCTCCAATAGCTCATTAATTTGCTTTTTGATCTCTTCCAATTTGTTCGGGGGCATCCGATAGGGTCTCTTGGATATTGGGGTTGTGCCGGGCAATAACTCAATCAGAAATTCAATGTCTCTGTCTGGTGGCATACCTGGTAATTCCTCCGGAAACACATCGGGAAAATCTTGCACTACTGGCACTTCCTCCTGAACAACTCCCGTGAGGGAATTCACCTGATTGTTCATCGGGATACGTCTGGATACATACTTGATCCTCTTCTGCTCCGGAGTGGTGAGCAGAATTGACTTGCGGGCATGCCTATGTTTCCTTCAAACTTCGTCAACTAATCCATGCCTAGGATTACATCCAAGGTCCGGGTTTCCAATACTATGAGGTCTGCGGGAATTTATGGTTTCCGATGTTAAGGGTTGCATGACAGCCTAAGCCTGCCATCATTTCTCCTCTGCGAACCGGCGTGAAGAGGGCTTCTAAGGGTTCTAGTGGGCAACCCATACTTTTCCACAACTACCCTTGATATGAATGAATGCGTTGCACCGTAATCAAAGGGTACCAATCTTTGGATGTGAATTTAATAAAAACTTACCAACCACAGTTTCTGGCTGATCATAGACGTCCTCCACGTCAATGTGGTTCACCTGAGCACGAGGAAAAGGGTTGGGCTTCTTTGCTGAGCTTCCATTGCCGTTTCCATTCCTCTGCTTGGCCTCCGGGCAGTCGGTGGCATAGTGCCCTGTTTTCTGGCACTTGAAACAGGTGATGTGACTCAGATCCTTCGGAGCCGGGGCAGGACGATGCTGGTTGCCATTGCCGCTTCCATTGCACGACTTGTTGTCGTGGTTGCGGTTGTTCCCATTCCTCCATGGTTATGTCCTCCATGATTATGTCCTCCATGGGTGTGATGGGTATGCCCTCCCAGTATGGGGCATAACGGGCTTCACGAGCTCGAGTTGTACTTCCCCTGGCCATACTTCCGCTTGCGGCTATCAATCTGCTGCTGCTTGCCTTCGAGTATGGTGGCCTTGTCTACCAGCTCCTGGTAGTTGTTGAAGGTAGCCACCATTAGCTGCATTCCCAGCTCGTCATTGAGTCCCTCGAGAAACTTTTTCCTGCTTATGCATCTGTGGCCACATCATCCGGGGCATAGCGAGCTAACTTGCTGAACTCATCCATGTAATCGCCCCACAAGACGGTTCCCTTGGCGTAAGTTGCGGAACTCACGCTTCTTCAGACTCATGGCTCCAGCTGAGACATGAGCGGTGCGGAAAGCCTGCTGGAACTGATCCCATGTGATGGTGGCGATGGGATAAGTGGCGGTGTAGTTCTCCCACCAAGATGCTGCAGGTCCATCAAGTTATGTGCGGCAAAGCGCACCTTCTCTGCATCTGTGCATCCAGCAGTGGCTAACTCTCTTCCGACCTTGCGGAGCCAATCATCGGCCACAATCGGCTCAGTGCTGCTAGAGAACACTGGCGGATTCGGCCTTAAGAAGCGGGTCAAGTTGTCAACAGGGGGTGGTGGCGGTGGATTGTTGTTGTTGTTGTTATTCTGGTTCTGGATGAGCATCTGCATGAGGGCATTCTGCTGCTGGATCAGCTGGGTGAGCTCCGGCGGAAAGTTGAAACCGGAGTCACATCTCGGAGGCATCTGGTGTTTTGGAGTGGATGAGAAAATTAGAATAGAACAAGGGTCTAATGAGAAAATATCACTACCCATATGAATGCACAATCATAATCACACCAATCATTTATTCAATCATCTCAAACATGGTTCAATCTCGGATTACAAATTCTCACGACTAATCGAAAATAACGGCCGAACGGATCGATGCAAAAATAAAATAACATGGCGGTCGACTAAATGTCTTCATCAATAATCCTCGCGTCCTTCAGTGCGGCGTCCTCCGGTGGGGCGTCCTCTGATGCGGCGCCTCCTCTTGCGGCTTTCTTCGGTGGAGCTCCCTTCATAATCCTGGTCATTGCTCACGAGGGGTCCGTCATCTACACTCGGAAAAAGGTCTTCTCCCAGGTCCATCTTCTCCTCTAATGCGGCAACATCCATCTTCAGCTTGTCGATTCTCTCCATGAAATCCTTGATTTCTTCTTCATGGTCAAGGAAGTCCGCGTGTGCCTTCTCCTCCAGTTCCAGTTCACGGAACAACAGCCTCCTGTGTACCTTCACGTTACGGCGAGTCTGGATTTCCCGTTTCCTTAGGAGACTCTCCAAGTCTTGGACATATGAGAGAATGGAGTCGTCTTCTATAGTACGGATGATATCTCCATTCCTAGCTCTACGAGAAATCATGGCGAGGTCTGATGGGTCGAGCTCGGCCCTGTACTCTTCTCGGAGATGTCCAAGTGCACGATATATCGCCATGTCTCTTCCGAGAATCCAACTGAAATCGGTGAACTCAAAGTCAATGGGCTCAATGTCCTCCGAAGGTCCTCCTGGAATGTGCACCTTAATCTCAGAAGGGTATCCGTCGGGAGTGCATTGGTAGGCTTCCCGGTGATTGAGGGCGAGCAATCTTCAGCTTCTTCACGATCTGAACCATCTTCTTGCCGAGAGGCATCGTCTCATCTGGCCGCAAAACTCCGTAGCGTAACTGGGGTGAACTCGTGACCATCTAGAATGTTGAAAATCGGAGAGAAGTCGAGAAATGAACAGGGGAAATTACGGAATGATAAGGACATAAAATAAATAGTCTCTTCCTATGGCTTTTCCGATCCTAGGGGCTACGCCCCTACGGCCAACAGGTGTGCTCGATACCATCTCTCTAGCGACCCGACCCAAAATCGCCAAGTCTACGTGTAACTGCATTCATCCCAAGATCATCTTTGGCACACAAAGTACATTGATGAAATAATCAAAGTTCAATCACACCTGAATTTATTACATGATTCTCATATCGAGTCTTTATTACAATAGGATAAATTCGCCAAGGCCAACTCATGAGAAATAAACTAAATAAAGCTGCGAAGCGTAGAAGAATAGCGAGTCCATCCGACTCCATAGGGCAATCGCCAAGCGTGGATCGTAGCCTCACTCCCCTGATCGGAAAACTCCTCTGCAACATAAGACGTTGCAGCCGTGTAGGTCAGCATTTTGAATATGCCAGCAAGTCAAAGAGAGAACAACAATAAAATTACTAACACTATATGCAATTTGGCTGCGGGGCTCTAAGTTTCATTGTTTTCTTGAAAAAGCCAGTTTTTTCCTATAACAAGGACTTGTTTGCAATTACTACAAAATGTTGGTAGTTATCGAGATGGTTCCGCCAACCAATGTCTCATTCCCAATTATTAAATAAACCCCTCAATTAATTTATTAAGTTCGGTGTTGAGATATCCGAAATACTCCAAGTTCCAGAGGCTCAAATTGTCCGTAACCGGGGACACGGCTAACCGATTAGATCTTCACACTGCAGAGGTTTGCGCACTTTACCCGCAAGAATCGCTCTCCTCCTTTTAAGTCTTCGCACTTCACGGTGTTTGAAGACGGGACGAACGTAAACAGGTCTTCCGAAGAGTTCCTCTGAGCCACCGCCGTGCCCATCCAATCCTACCGTTCTTCTACATCTCGTAGCACCGTCCGCCAGAGTCACACCTAGGGTCGACCAAGCCAGAGCCCATAATGGCTTGCGGCTGCATGTAAGCTTCCGTCAATGGGGTATCCATCCGCTACTTCGTGGCTGGGTGAAGCTTTCCGCAAGATGTCATGGCGCTTCTCCATGCATCCCGCCAACCACTGGATTCTCCAGGTGCCCACAACCGCCCTCCACCAAGTAGTGAATTTTGAAGTCCATCTTGAGCTTGAAGTCATGGGGTTGTCATCATCTTGACTCTCACATCTCCCTTATGAATCACTCAACCAACCCCGTCTCACGAGCATAGCAAAATAAACTACTTCGTCCCGCCATGGTAACAAGGGGAATTGGTTTCATCCTACCTCATGATACTACTCAAGAACATAACTTAAAATTCTCCTACTGCATGCATGGTGGGGAGGTATAATTCTAATGCAATAAAATCATAGGTATTGTAAAAGAAAACATGATCAAATGACTTGCACTGGCCGACGGTCTTCGAAAGCTAGGGACTCGTGATAGCAGGCTTCAGACTCGGAAATTCTAACTAATCAAACAATATCTCAATAAGTATGGCACAATATAACATAACAGCAAGTTGGAAGTAAAACACCCAAGCACTCAAACCAAAATCCAAAGAAAACTCGGAGAAAGCAAATCAAGGTTTTCACCACATCAAGCATCAACTAAGCAATAGTTTTACACAACTAAAACTTTTCTTAACAGAACCTAAGCATGGGTTTTGCTAACTAACGTAAGGAAAACATCATACAAACTAGGAGCAAAAAGAATCACATCAAAAGCTATTATAAAACTCCTATTATGCCTATAACAATCCTAGCAAGGAATAATAAAATAAAAATTTTATTTATTGTAAATAAAAGTTCATGTTCTAAAACTACAGAAACTAATCTAAAATAAACTATGACATAGGTAAAATAAAATTATTTACTAAATAAAACAATAGGAAAACAGTAGCTAGTTAAATAAATAAGAAACACATGATTTTGACTAAAACTATTTTTTATTAAATCTAAAATACCCAAATAAATTCCTACGGTTAGGCAAGGTCAAAACAAAGTAGTGACAAAAAGAATCACTAAAATAAAATAATCCTAACTCATTTTATAGCAGAAATACTAATCTGTCTAAAACTAAAATAAAACAATTTCTAATAATTTAAACATGACTAAACATATTTTCTACAGAAACTACAACAAATTTGCAAACTAACAAAAAAAGAATCAACTAAAAATATTAAGTAACCTAAAAGATATGGATTTTACAAAACTGAAACTATTCTGACAAAAACATAAACGAAAAATAAAACTAAAAAGAAAAAGCTGGCGCTTAGTGGGCCTATCTAACGCTCAAAGGTCAAATAACTAAAACGCAGCCGGAAAATAAACCGAGTCGGGCCGGTCTAACTAAACCACTAACTAAACCAAAATAAAAACCGTAACTAAAACCGGATCTTTAAAATAAACCATATTTCTTCGGGATCTAATCTAAAGCGTCGATTTTAGATCGGACGGCGAAGGAGTCCGGTGGTTTACCATCATGTGGTCGACGGCGACGGGCTCGGGCGGCGACAATGCTGCTGTTCGGTGGTCGGGAAGACGGCGGAGGCGTCCAAGGGGTCTTGGCGGAGCGAGGGGAGGTCGAGGTGGAGTCGGTGGAGCTCGGGGATCTGTGGAGCTCGGCGGGCGGCAATGGCGCGGGCGGTGGCGTCGGGCTCCCATGCGAGGATTGCGGGCGGGTAGAGGGTTTAGGGGATCGGGAGGCGGAACGGGTCGAGGAGGGTATTTATAAGGCGGGGCCGACTTGGAGGAGGCGGATCGGGAAGGAGATCCCGCGATCTCCGGATTCCGGCGAGGCGACGGTGGCGTGGAGAGGAAGAAGAAGGGGTGGGGTCCGCGTCGATGGGAGAGAGAGGGAGATTTCGGTCGGGCGACCGAGGGAGAGGTGGTTCGGTGCGCGCTGGGCAGGCCGGCTCGGGCGCTGGGTGCGCCTCACTGCGCTGGTGGGTTGCCTCGGGCCGGGTTATTTGGCCGGGCGCCTGGGTTTTTTTTTTCTTTTCTTTTTTTGAATTAGGGAGAGAGAGAGAATAAATTAAATATATATATTTTTATATAGGTCATATATATATCAAAATGATCAGGGGAATTTATCCTACAATTTGAACATTTTTCCAGGGGCAAAACTCAAACTTAAAAAAAACATTTTTTTGAAATCCCAAATAAAATCAGATTTGAATTCAAATCTTTTTGGCAAACTTTTCTTCCGACATTTTTGGAGTGTCATGTTTACTCCTCTCATACTTTTTCTCAAGTATTTGTCAGGCATTGTTTTGAAGTAAATTTCAACTGCCAATTTGAATTCAAATTCCACAAACTCAAAATCCTCTGAAATACTTCAAATGTCACTCAATTCAAACAATATGCATGGATGCTTATCTATAATTGTAAAACATTCCAAATAGGAAATTTGGGATGTTACAGTCCACCAGGTTTCGGACGCATGTATGGAGTCCGGATAGCTCTTCCGAATTCCCCCACGTCAGGCCCGTCTCTTTCCATGACGAGAGCCGTGTGGGGAAGCCAGATCTGAATTCGGGGGCCGCCACCCATTCAGGGTCGCGTGGCTTGGTGATGTAGAACCACCCCGATTGCCACCCCTTTATTGTCTCCACAAAGGCGCCCTCGAGCCATAGGACCTTGGCCATCTTGCCAACCATGGCGCCTCCGCACTCCACTTGATGGCCGCCCACTACCTTCGACCGGACGTTGAAGATCTTCAGCCATAAGCCGAAGTGGGGCTGGATGCAGAGGAAGGCCTCGCACACGAAGATAAACGCCGAGATGTTGAGGATGAAATTCGGGGCCAGGTCGTGGAAGTCCATGCTGTAGTAGAACATGAGCCCCCGGACAAATGGGTGAAGTGGAAAACCTAGTCCGCGGAGGAAGTGGGGGAGAAACACAACCCTCTCATGGGGCACTGGGGTTGGAATGAGCTACCCAGCGTCGGGCAGCTCAGTCTTGCGATATCGCCGGACAAGTATCCGGCCTCACGGAGTCTTGTGATGTGCCCCTTCGTGACGGAGGAGGCCATCCATCTGCCTCCCGCTCCTGACATGGTTGGAGAAGGTTGAGGAGGAATGTGCGGACTTGGGCGCTGGAGCTCGAGTGCGCGGAAATGGATAAGCAAAGGAGGAAGAAGGCGTAGGTGAAAAGGTGGATGCTTATCCCCTTATATGGACGGACGAAGCTATGCGTCCCCCACCAGCCTGGTAAAACTCGCTTATCTCCCAAGCGCCGTAATCAATGGTGCGGATGGGTTACCCACGTCCGTATTGATGAGAATCCCGGAATAAGGGGGCACGATCTATGCTTTGATAAGACGTGCCAAGGAAACCGCCTCGCTAAACATGCTAAGGTGGAACGGTAAAAAACGATTCATATAAAGGCCTGGCCGTGGTGTGATGTCACGCCACGGAATACGTCAGCAGATCTGTGCAAAAATTATTCTCTCTACGGTGGTATGTGGAACTTGTTTTGCGAGCGGACACTATCCTTGTGTTCAAAACCTTCTATGAAGTATTCGGGAGGAACCCGCCTCGCAATGCCGAAGACAATCAACGCGCGGACTCATTGTCATTGAAGCCTGGTTCGTGGGCTACCGAGGAGTCCGGACTAGGGGTGTCCGGATAGCCGGACTATCATCACGGCCGGACTCCAAGACTATGAAGATACAAGATTGAAGACTTCATCCCGTGTCCGGATGGGACTTTCCTTGGCGTGGAAGGCAAGCTTGAGACGGATATGTAGATCTCCTACCATTGTAACCGACTCTGTGTAACCCTAACCTATCCGGTGTCTATATAAACCGGAGGGTTTTAGTCCGTAGGACGAACAACAATCATACCATAGGCTAGCTTCTAGGGTTTAGCCTCCTTGATCTTGTGGTAGATCTACTCTTGTACTACCCATATCATCAATATTAATCAAGCAGGAGTAGGGTATTACCTCCATCGAGAGGGCCTGAACCTGGGTAAAAACATCGTGTCCCTTGTCTCCTGTTACCATCCGCCTAGACGGACAGTTCGGGACCCCCTACCCGAGATCCGCCGGTTTTGACACCGACAAGCGCCTCTTCGCCTAGAGACAAAAACCTCATCCTATTTGCCACCAAAAGTGACATGAGAGAAGTGTGTGAGAATCCATCTAGTGTGATGCACTTTGTCCTTGTGTGCAAGGATGGAGAGCCAACAACTAACACCTCTCACGAGCTACCTTTAGTGTTTCAATCTCTTTTGCAGGAATTCCAAGAAGTTTTCCCCGATGAGGTACCTCCGGGTCTACCTCCTCTTCGAGGCATTGAGCATCGAATCGACCTCATCCTCGGAGCGCCTCTCCCAAACAAAGCTCCATACCGAGTCAATCCCGAAGAAACCAAGGAGATTCAACGACAACAACTCATCGACAACGGTCATGTACGTGAAAGCCTAAGCCCTTGTGTCGTTCCCGTTATACTTGTGCCAAGCCCGATGGAAGTTTCCGCTTGTGTTCTGATTGTAGACCTATAAATGCTATTACCGTTCGATATAGGCATCCCATTCCTCGCTTAGATTATATGCTTGATGAACTTAGTGGATCCAACTTTTTCTCAAAAATTGATCTTAAAAGTGGCTATTATCAAATTCGCATACAAGAGGGTGATGAATGGAAAACTGCTTTCAAAACCAAAGTTGGCTTGTACGAGTGGTTAGTGATGCCTATGGGTCTATCGGAGGCTCCCGGTACTTTCGTGCATCTTCTGCATCATGTGCTTCACCCTTATATTGGAGTCTTTGTTGTGGTTTACTTCGACGATATCCTTGTGTTTAGCAAAACCATGAAAGAGCATCTTAATCATGTTAGGGCTGTTTTGCAAACCCTTCGCAAGGAAAGTCTTTATGCAAACATGAAAAAATGCACATTTGGTGTTGACAAAGTGGTTTTCTTGTGTTTTGTTGTATCCTCAAAGGGTGTCCATGATGATGAATCTAAAATTGAAGCAATTAAAAATTGGCCCCAAAACACCAATTTGCAACAAGTGCGTAGCTTTCTTGGTCTTATGGGTTTTTATCGTCGCTTTGTGAAAGATTTTAGCACAATTGCCGCCTTTGCATGCTTTGAGTAAGAAGAATACTCCTTTTGTTTGGGGATCTTTGCAATCCACCGCTTTTGATGAACTCAAGTCTTTGCTTACTCATGCTTCGATTCTTGCTTTGCCCAATTTTGACAAAACTTTTGAGGTTCATTGTGATGCAAGTGGTACCGGAATTGGCGGAGTTTTGATGCAAGAAAAACGAGCAATTGCATACTTTAGTGAAAAACTCTCCGGTGCTCAACGTAACTATCCCATCTATGACAAAGAATTGTATGCTTTAGTGCGTGTGCTACATGTTTGGGAACATTACCTTAGACCGCATGAGTTTGTCATCCATATCGATCATGAAAAGCTTAAGTACTTAAAAGGTCAAACTAAGTTGAACAAGCGTCATGCCAAATGGAGTGAATTTATTGAATCTTTCCCCTATGTGATCAAGTACATTAAGGGTAAAGAAAATGTAGTTGCTGATGCGCTTTCACGCATATGCACACTTGTCACTAAACTTGAGTTGAATGTTATTGGGTTTGAGCACATCAAAGACTTGTATGCCAATGACCCATCTTTTGCTATTCCTTACGCTAAGTGTTTGACAGATACTTCTTGGGAACAATATTATATCAAGGATGCTTATCTTATGAAAGCTAACAAACTATTCATTCCCGAGTCTTCTCTTTGTTTGCTCCTTTTGCAAGAGGCTCATGGAGGCGGACTCATGGGACATTTTGGTCGAGATAAGACATTCGCCACACTCTCCAAGAACTACTTTTGGCCCAAGATGTTTCGAGACGTCTCACGCTTCACCAACCGATGCTCTACATGTCGCAAAGCTAAGTCTAAAGCTCAATATCTTACATGCCTCTTCCTATTCCTTATCAACCTTGGGAAGACATTAGCATGGATTTTGTACTTGGTTTGCCTAGAACTCAAAATGGAAAGGATTCCGTGTTTGTTGTTGTGGATAGATTTTCTAAGATGGCACATTTCATTCCTTGCAACAAGATAGACGATGAATCTCTTTTGTAGGGAAATCTTGCAACTCCATGGAGTACCAAAGACAATCGTCTCCGATCGTGACGTCAAGTTCTTGAGTTACTTTTGGAAGACCCTATGCGCCAAGCTCGGAATCAAGCTCTTGTTCTCATCCGCATACCATCCTCAAACCGATAGCCAAACAGAGGTGACGAACCGCACACTATCCACTCTACTTTGCGTCTTGATCAAGAAGAACATCAAGGAGTGGGAAGCATTTCTACCCATCGCCGAGTACGCCTACAACCATGCAAGACATTCGACAACCGGCAAGTTCCCCTTCGAGGTCGTCTACGGCTTCAACCCGTAGTCCCCATTGGACATTCTACATCTTCCTCTACAAGAGTGCACCAACATGGACGCGAGTGCACGGGAAAGCTACATCAAGAAGATGCATGAGGATACAAGACACACCATCGAGTGCCAAGTACAACGACTAGCGACCAAGCTCAACGTCAACAAGCAACCCATGGTCTTCAACATTGGTGATCTAGTGTGGCTACACCTTCGCAAGGACCGCTACCCCAACGAACGCAAGTCCAAGCTTCTCCCTCGAGCCGAGGGACCTTTCAAGGTGCTAGCACGCTACAACGACAACGCCTACAAGATCGACCTACCTCGAGACAAGTACAATGTGAGCGACATCTTCAATGTCAAGGACCTCGCGCCATACCATGGAGATGAAGCTTTTGATCCGAGGTCGGATCTCTCTCAAGGGGGGGGGGAGATGATGCGGAGCATCCCTCACTCATCCCCATGGACGCACCTACATCTTCCTCAACACCACGTGGACCCATGATTCGAGCTCGAGCTAAGGCTATTGATGATAAGGTGAACTCGCTCCTCTCCGAATTCCCTCTTCCTAATCATGAGACATGGCTACTACCTCATTCGGAAACTCTATGTGTAATCAGGTACTTGGAGATGAGCCAAGGAACAGCTACTTGCAAGAGCCAAGACGACGAGGACCCCAAGTGTGATGGAGATGAAGAAAAGCTACTGAAGCTACAGGCGTCGGACGACCGACCAAGTCCGGACGTCCGACGACTCCCGGGCCACGGACGACCGATGCCCTCCGGACGTCCGGCAGCTGGGCACCCGAATGGAAACTCACAGAAGACCGAAGCCACCGGACGACCCGTACCAGAGCCGAATCTACGGACGTTCGGGCCTTCCCGAAGCCCCGGACGACCGGCCCTCTCAGGACGACCGACGCACCCAAGTCAGAGCCGAATCTACGGACGTCCGAGCCCTGCTGGATGTCCGGACCGTCCCGAGCCTCCGGACATCCGACGTCTTCCGGACGTCCGGCACCTGAGTGATCATACCATGGCTGGAGCCCTTGTACCCCTTCACTTCGCCCCCATTTGCACTAAGACTATAAATAGACCTCCTCCTCCTCCTAGTTAGGGTTAGCAAAGGATTAGCTGATGTTTGTGTGAGAGCTTTGCTCATCCACTTGGTTACTTCTCCTCGGAGCTCAGGACCTCTTCGGAGAAGATCCCCCAAGTGGATTCAAGACCCCCTTCTAGGGTGGACCCCATCAAGACCTCCTCACGGAGAAGAACGGCTACTCGTGTATCTTTCCTTTGTTGATTTTGAATCTTGTTCTACCTTATGTGTTCGGTGATCTAGCCCTTGTGTGATCGATACTTGTCGGTTTAGTGTTCCGCTTGTGTGTTTTTCCTTGTGTTATTCTGCTCGTTCGTCGTGTTCTCCCCGTAGGATCCCCTCGAAACATGAAAGGTCCCCGACTAGGGCTCCGCCCTACATCATCCCCCTTGCTCCTTTATATACGGGGGCAGGGGGGCACCCTAGACACACAAGTTGATCAGTTGATCTCTCCCAACCATGTGTGGTGCCGCCCACCACCATAGTCCACCTCGACAATACTGTAGCGGTGCTTAGGCGAAGCCCTGCGTCGGTAGAACATCAACATCGTCACCACGCCGTCGTGCTGAAAAAACTCTCCCTCAACACTCGGCTGGATCGGAGTTCGAGGGACGTCATCGGGCTGAACGTGTGCTGAACTCGGAGGTGCCGTACGTTCGGTACTTGATCGGTTGGATCGTGAAGACGTATGACTACATCAACCGCGTTGTGCTAACGCTTCCGCTTTCGGTCTACGAGGGTACGTGGACAACACTCTCCCCTCTCGTTGCTATGCATCACCATGATCTTGCGTGTGCGTAGGAATTTTTTTGAAATTACTACGTTCCACAACAGTTGCACGTCATCCACACCAACGACAAGAAGCAGATGGCAATCTCCCTCGCGCAGTACGAGCGCCACCTCAGCCTCCAGCGCCACAAGATCGTCGGCATTGATCTCGAGTACGACAACGAGCCCGGAAGCGGCGAAACCCGCCTCCGCCAGCTCCCCATCGGCAAGAATCACCCAAAGGTGCTGCTCTTCCAAATGAGCGCCTCGAAAGGTGCACCGTCTTCGACAACTTCCTCGCCGACCCTGTACACCTTTGCGAGCTTCTCCATCGACGGTGACAAAACCAGTCGAGCGCGTCAAACTGGAGGTCGCCAACTTCGTCGACATCCAGAAGGAGTGGAGGGTGCTCGAGGCAACCAAGGCGTTGGACTCCCTCGGAGACGCCTCCGGCATGCTCATCGATGATTACTACAACAACATGAAGAAGAAGATCACCGACGACGAGCACAAGCGCTGGGCCACCCTGCCTCTGTCCATGAGGCACATCGAGTACGCGGCAAAGGACGCCTATGCAGCGTACGAGATATGGAACCGCATCACCCTCACCCAGGACGGCCTTCTCCGTGCAAAGCTGGAGAAGGAGGAGCCCCCCAAGAAGCGCGCCAGGAGCAGCTGGGGATGGGAAGAGCCTAACTGGTGAAGAAGAAGATGGTGCCGGCCAGGAGCCAACAATGCCAGCGTCGTTTTAAAATTATCATCAAATTTGCTTTATGTTGTTTGCTTATCTATCGTTAGTTTGCTTGTGTGCTGAACCTAGTTTGCTTGCCATGCACAATCGCTTGTAATGATGAACTTTAATTATGTTAGTTTGCTTTCTGTTCAACTTAGTTTGCTGGTGATGAAATTGTCATACAGAATACCTGTGATAATTTGTTTTCTGTTGTCTACTAATGTATCATTAGATTCGAGCAGTGCACAAAACGAAAAATAAGTTGCAGTGTGCAAACAGGACGCGTGCAGTGCAAATTGTGTACGAATGCAGTACAGACTATGTCGAATGAAGTTTTAACATAACTAACAAAGCAGTGCACGAACCTAAATTTGACAAAAGAATACATAAGAGCAAAAACACAAAAAGAAAAACGCAAACACATAAATAATCGATGCAGTGCAGAAATATATATGAACGTGCAGTACAGAACCATAATCAATGCATTACGCGTATGATTTACTAAGGAGTGCACTCCCATACATTGAAAAAAAGATTACATAATACCAAAAACACGGAAACAAAAAAATGAGAACTGTACATGCAGTACGGAATGCGTGCATATGCAGTATAGAACCCTGATCAATGCAGTGCTCGCCCCGACATTGAAAAAAACACCTAAAACGAAAAAAAATTGACCACCCAGGTGCTACCGGCCCTAGCCAGTCTCGTAATAGGTCTGCGCCCACAGAAGGCGAGTCGTTCTGAGTCACAGTGCATGGGGTCGGCCATACATGGGCCCACAGGTCAGAGAGCATAGGGCTGCGAGCGCCGTGTATAAGCGCCCAAACAAGTAACAAGAGGAGTTCGACAATAGGCCACCACGCTTATAAACATGTTGGCGCGCTTCATGCAAGTAGGTAGGACTAAACCTTAGACCGCACACAGCGCACCGGGAACCAGCCGTGCTCATAGGCCGACTTGGGCCCAATTGCGTCTTCACTACCCGAACACAGGGCCAACAAAAAAAAGAGGCCACTGAAAATTAAAAAAAGTCCTACATACCATACACAAACACAGGCCCAACCACGCATTCGCAGTTTGTCGTGATATGACAATGCAGTTTGCTATGTTCAAGTAAGCAGTTCTGTTGCTTCTTAAATGCATCTTGTACACTGAATCAGAACGAATCCACCACCTAACACCAAACACACCATTTATTACTTCCATTGCTCAATTGGTTGCATAAAAACTTATCCATTTGTGCTACAGACTCACACAACTCCTCCCTCTGTTCCTCATTTTCTTCAAACCGTAGATCTAGGGTTCATCCCATCCACACCTCTTCTCTGGAATTCCACTGAACCCGCCATGGACTGTAAGTGCGGGTGCTTGGCAAGGATGGCGCCGGTAGCGGACACATGCGTGTACGCAGAACGTCTAGAGCTCACCAACACCGAGTGGCGCAGCATGCTCGGCTCGATGATACCCAATGAGGGGTTTCGTGCGCCATTTCTTCATCGCCTCACAACCGCAGATCTCCAGGAAAGTTGGATATGTTTTCCCCCTCACAATTTTGGACATAATCTAGCTTGCAAATACACATCTGAATATATAGTTCAATCAATTTGTTCAGTAGTGTCAACAAAAATACAAAACAGAATTTGTATTGTTGTTCAGATTGGTTAGCTATTAAGACTAGATGCTTCCATCTATCTTTCTTCAGTACCACACCAGGTATCGACACTAGTTAGATCAGAATCCCAACACATGAACAAAAAAAGGGTCAGTAGATAAGCGTTGCAGTTATCTTAACAACCTGGAGAAGTACACTATTACTGACATTGCAGTGCAAGCATGTTGCAGTATAATATATATCCCAGTAAAACTAGGAGTCAATTGCGTATATAAGTTTGTTCATACATTGCAACTACTTTAGAAAATAGCAGTCATATATATGTAACTATTTAAGTCAACATAAACAGATCATACTAAGTATAAAACAAAAACATTTGTTGTTTACTTATAAAATTCTTTTTTCACCCATTCCAATATGCAGAAACTGTCATCCACAATAAAATTTCATGCTCCGAGATCAGGGAAGGTTACTTTGGAGACAGAACACAAGAATGGGTATGCAGACATGCAAGCTGACTACCACATCAACTCTGAAGACTGCATCAACATAACTACTGGTTGGAAAGATTTTGTCTCCCAGAATGGCTTTGAGGCCGGAGAAGTGGTCATGGTGTTTTTCTACAAAGAAGAAGACTCCATCAAGTTTACAATATTTGCACTCTAGGTTGTCTAATATGAAGCAATATTTTCTACAAAGAAAATGCAGTGCACTACAACGTATGCCACGACTACAGAAAATAAAATTAAAGCAGTAAAACTACAGACATGTGATAGACTAACATAGGTGTCAATTTCACTCGCAATTCAATAACTCGCCTAAAATTTTTACAGCCACTAAACTATAGAAAAATACCCCCGAAAAATTTACACGGAAGACACGGCAACAGGACGAACAGCATCAGCTTTCATTTCAAGAATGCGATTCAAAAAATGACAATTACTGTCGCTCCCGAAATACAATGAATTCAAACCTATAGCAACAGTAATTACAATATTCAAACACGCATGGACGAGAAAAATAAAAATAAAATCGACAAGAATAGAGGAGCGGACGAAGCTCACCCGCCGCAACAATCAAAATAACAAACAATTGAAAACTAACTCCCAAGGACAGAGAAGTTGTTGTGTTTGCTGATCATTTAGCCCGGGGCTTCAGTCCACCCGATTCAAAGTTTTATCGAGATGTCTTGGCTAGCTTCTAGCTGCGTCCACAAGATATTGGCCCCAACTCCATAACCAATATCTGTCATTTTCAAGTGCTCTATGAGGTGTTCTTTCAAGAGGAGCCCACAGTTGAATTGTTCAGAGATTGCTTCCATCTAAACCACCGCACTGAATTTTCTGATGGTCCCAACACTGAGTTGGGTGGTGTGGCGATTCGGAAACGGAAAGAGGTCACTTACCCTCACGCCAAACTGCACAACCATCCCAAAGAGTGGAATTCAACATGGTTTTACTGCAAAGATACCTCCCGTGAGGGAGAAAATCCCTTACCGGGTTACCGTCCTGAGCGGCTAAGCAACACGCATCCCCTCCCTCACAGACTGATTGCTAAAGAGAGAAGCAAATATGCTCCTCAACTATCCAAGCTCCGGGCCTTCATGGCCAACGGGTTGACAGGAATTGATCTTGCTCGCTTTGGATATCTTGGAGTATACTGCCCCTAAGCTCAAGGCTCGGTTTGATGTGTAAATACACATAAGATGTGGAAGACCCTCTACGGCATATTGAGATCCAGCTGACAGACAATGAAGTTACTGAGGCTGTTAAGAGGATGTTGAACGAACCGGAAGCTGCTTGCGCCCAAACCGGCCTGGCTCCCTTCTCTGTCGTTAATAAACCGCCAGCCGTAAGACTCATATCTTGTGCCTTTATAAGATCTGACTATGTTCAAGTACTCTTTGTTGATGTTAACATCTTTGAAACAGGGTGATGATCCATTTTGGAGCAGGAAGACTCCACAAGAGAAACCGTGGCAATAACCCGGCCCAAGACCAAAGTTGTGAAGAAACCAGCCTATAGAAAGAAAACCACTGCCTCCTCCGATCCACCAGCAGACGATGATGTGGGTAATCCGGACCTTGTGGTAGAACTTGACTCACTTGGTCTATTTTTTACACACCTTATTGATAATGATTATTGCCAGGATGATGCTGAAGTTAGTCATGCTGATGTTGTAGAGGTAATCGCTCTTTCTTGCGACTCAAACCCTTTACCTTCAGTAAAAATCCGTCGGGCAAACCGGAAAGTTAAATTTTCTCATCCTCTTGCTTACTTGGATCGAAACTTTCTTATGAAGACACAACAGCATGAAGCTCATCGCGCAACCCGACACAATGACGGTGGTCACCTCCACCGTTTACGAACAATGTCCGTTCGGAAATGCCGTTCAGAGGTCTCTAACTATTTCGTCAATGCTTATCCTAAAGCGGGTTGCTTTCGTCAACCTCTTAATCCATCTGACTCTGATTATCAGGTTACTTCTCATTCTTCCTCTAGCGAGTCGACAGGCACCCAACTCCTACCGCTCAAGACAGTGCTTGGGTGAGCCATATTCCTAATAATGTTGTTTGGTATACCACTTTCAATGTTCATTGACTGATCCATCTTTTTCCTTTCAGAGCGAAGCCTAGGCCAAGCAAGAAAGCTCGCCTGGATAAAGCGGCAGAAGACGATGCTCCTGAACCGACCCAAATACCAAATCCTGAGGAGCACATCCAGGATGATATACTGACTGACCCACCATTGCAAGGTCATGATGTTACTGTTGAAGAGGCGTATGTTGATACCACCGGTCCTTCAAATCAACCCACAAGTCCTGCTCAAACTGACAAGACAGCGAGTCCACCAAAGCAGATGGATAAACCGGCGACCCCAGTGCGAACCAGCGAAGCCAAGGATGACGATGTTGTGATTATCGGCTTTGGCCATTCCGAGCCAGTAATCCGCCGCCTTGTCCAAGCACACCGCCAAGGATGAATTTATCTGCGTTTGGTAAAGGCAAGTGAAATGCTGATTTGGCAACTTATGCCGCTTTGAATCCATTAAGATCTTCATTCCGGTTATCTGAATCAAGTTATATACCAGCCGTGATTATGAAGCCGGTCCGTGAACATGATGAAGGACAAATATGAGGTAAACTCCATAACTTCCTGCTGTCTTGTACATTTCAATCACAACTCTAATAGCCCCCAAGTGACGGTTTAAAATGTGAACTTAAACCGGGACTTCCCAATATAATCCTGAGCAAGGCTATACTTTTGGGAGAGTAGCCCCCAAGGGCCGGTTCAACTTAATGTAGTTAAACCGGGACTTTTATAAGAAATCCAGTATCCCTCAAGGACAGAGAAAATAAGCATTAGCCCCCAAGTGCCAAACTGAATACTTGTATTGAGCTTGGGACTTTGATATATATAAATTATAGGATGAACAACAAATATGCATTAGCCCCCAAGTACCAAAGGCATAACTTGTTATGAGGTTGGTACTTCAAGTCTGCATCTTAATGATTTTCTGTATGTAGGCTGATGTGAACAAGAAAGAAAGCCAAATTGCTGATCTCCAAGAAAACCTGAAATCCCAGCAAGCTGAAACCTCCAAGGCAAAAAATGAATTATCCAGCGCTTTAACAAGGAGCGGGCGGATTGGGCCACTGAAAAGGCCGCTTTAACTCAACGGGCAGAAAATGCTGAAGCTGCCCTTAAACCGGTGGTGGATGAACTGTCCAGTGTAAAGCGGCAAGTGCATGCCCTGACCGCCCCTGTCTTTGGTAAGCCTTTTTTGATTTCTGACATAATGAAGCTTTCTCATGTAATTGCCGGTTTATTAATACTTTGAATGATATAGGGACATGCATTGGCCACTTGGGATCAGATGTGCGGAAGAAATTGAAAGCCTCTTACACATTGATAGAGCAACTCTATCTTTGCGCAGCGGATCATTAGCACCGCTTCTCATAACAACCCGGCACCGACCTTGATCCAGGACACCCTTAAAAGGTTGTCAATGCTTCCTGCCCGGTTTGAAGAATTAAAGAAATCTGCTGCTAGAACCGGTGCCATAAATGCCTTAATCCGGGCCAAAGCGTGGGTGCCGGACTTCGATCCTGTTGAAGCGGCCCAAGGCTTCCCAAGCTTGAAAGAAGACGGGACGGAATTCAGCGAAGAAGATCTTCGAGCTATAAACCGGGAAGTGCGCCCTTTGGCTTGTCAGCTGGTTGAAGAGGCAAATCTGTCTCACTATCAGGTCCAATATGATGGAGAAAATAAACGAGTGTCTGCACCGATTCCTAAAGCGGAGAACCTTATACCGCCAAACCGTAAGCATACTTATGCTCCTGATATTGAACCGTCGTTGCTGATCAATGACGAAGCCGTATTTCAAGCATTAATGGAATCGATCGACGATCGTTGATTTCAAATTACCGGGTAGAGAATCGAAGTTGAAGCGGTGCGGGATGACCCACAACCATCGTGCCAAGTCGGCGATCAAGCATAAACCGGAGGCCGGTTTACATTATCGCCCCTTATGTTATGCCAAAAACAATTATATTATCTAGGCACTGTGTTGCCTTGTAATAGACTAGCTGCCACACTTTGTGTTGATATGCCTTCGTGCATATTTATTGCAACTTATGTTTTTGTTGAATCATCAACCTTAAACCGTTGTTCCGCAAAGAAAAGCTTAAAACGCCATTGTGGTTGTACCACTAGGCGGGTCATCATATCCATGTATATGGAACTAAAGATAATACTTTAGATTAAACATATGATAAAATATGGGAATATATGATACCTGCCATTATAGGGCATGAAGTTGGCTGTGCCAATCTTGAAGCGGAGTTGTGAGAAACCCGCTTTGCTGAAGGAGAAAACAGCTCCTATGTATATAGGGTCGGTTTACCAGGTAAACCGTTCCGGGTTAAGATGAACACCGGTGTTACTCCATAATAGGATGTTTATCAAAAATCAAACCGGGAAAAAGTGTCTCCGGATAAAAACAAACCGTGTCCCGTCAACTGACAGTCGAATCGGTTTAACAATTGTTGGTTTAAGAACACAACAAGAGAAATATGCAAAAAAGACAAAAAAATTGCAAGCAAAGGCAAAGACAAAATCTTTTGCGGAAAGAGGCTGTTTTGAGCCGATCAAGTGGCATCACCATGGTCGGACACGACCAAGCCCCCAATAGGCGTAGCTATGGTTCATGTCAGCCAGGTCCCCAAAAGATGTAGTGGCATTACGCCGATCAAGAGGCGTAGCGATGGTTCGGGTTCGACCAAGCCCCCAAGTGATTTTGTGGCCTTAGGCCGACCAAGAGGCGTGACTGGTTCAGACGTGACCAAGTCCCCAAGTGATCTCGTGGCTTTCTCCTGTCAAAAGGTGTTTCATTGGTTCGGACACGACCAAGCCCCCAAGTGACATAATATAAAGCTTTGTTAAGAAGCTAACTCAAGGGGTGAACCGGAGACCGCTTTAAGATAAAAACTCCGTGTAACCATTCATGATGTAAAAAATAACAGAGACCCCGCTTTAGCTAAGGCTCCGGTTTATTGTATTGATCATAATAGATACATTGTCATAATATGTACATAAGTAAAGCCTATGGCTCAAGTATAGTAGGGCCGAAGATGAGCTATGTTCCACTGCCTGTTGGTCTCCTCCTCCGATGTACGTGAGTCTTTATGCTCTCGAATATCAATCAGATAGTACGACCCGTTGTGCAGATTCTTGCTGACCACGAAAGGTCCTTCCCAAGGTGGGGATAGCTTGTGCATATCAGTCTGGTCTTGAATGAGCCAGAGCACCAAATCTCCTTATTGAAAGGTTCTGGTTCTAACTCGGCGACTGTGATAGCGACGAAGATCCTGCTGGTAAATCACCGAACGGGCAGCGGCAATGTCACGCTCCTCATCCAACAGGTCCAAAGCGTCTTGCCGAGCTACCTCGTTGTCCGCTTCAACATAAGCTTATACAAGAGGTGAATCATGACGGATATCACTGGGGAGAACCGCCTCCGCTCCGTAGACCATGAAGAACGGTGTGTATCCTGTCGATCTGTGGGGTGTAGTATTGATGCTCCATAACACAGATGGTAACTCCTCAACCCAACAACCCTGCATCCGCTGCAAAGGAACCATAAGCCGGGGTTTGATGCCTCGTAAGATCTCCTGGTTAGCTCTCTCTGCTTGGCCATTGGACTGTGGATGAGCCACTGATGAAATGTCAAGCGGATGTGCTCACGCTCACGTAACTCCTTCATAGCACCCTTAGATGATTGGTACCATTATCGTGAATGATACTGTGTGGAAAGCCGAACCGGAAAATCACCTTCTTAATGAATTAAACCGCCATGGCTGCATCACACTTGCTGACGGGCTCCGCCTCTACCCACTTTGTAAATTTGTCAACCGCCACCAAAAGGTGGGTCTTATTGTCCTTGGACCGTTTGAAAGGTCCGACCATATCCAAATTTCAAGTCGCAAACGGCCAAGTAATTGGAATCATCCTCAATTCTTGAGCCGGCACATGAGCGCGTCTCGAGAACTTCTGACAGCCATCACATCGCCTAACCAGGTCCTCCGCATCAGCATGAGCAGTCAACCAATAGAAACCATGACGAAACGCCTTAGCCACCAGAGATTTTGAACCGGCGTGGTGACCACAGTCTCCTTCATGGATTTCGCGCAAGATCTCACAACCTTCCTCTGGCGATACACAACGTTGAAACGCCTCCGATACATCGCAATGATGCAACTCGCCATTGACAATAGTCATGGACTTGGATCGCCGGATTATCCGTCTGCCAGCGCCTCATCCTTCCGTAACTCGCCCGGTTCATGTACGCAAGATAAGGAACCGCCCAATCCAGAATGACATGCGAGCCGCCACCAATTGAGCCTCCGGATCGTGAATAGCCAAATCCTCTTCGCCAGAGCTTGACCGACGGGTTATGCAGACATCTAAGAAGACATTAGGGCAGGACCGGTTTACGCCGAGAGCCCAGCGGCTTAAAGCGTCCGCCGCTTCGTTCTTCCGTCATTCACATGATCCACCTGATATCCCTTAAAGTGTCCTGCAATGATATCCACCTCACGACGGTATGCTGCCATGAGTGGGTCCTTAGAATCCCAAGTACCAGACACTTGTTGAGCCACCAGGTCCGAGTCACCGAAGCACTTAACTCGGTTGAGATTCATCTCCTTAGCCATCCGGAGACCATGGAGTAAAGCTTCGTACTCAGCTGCATTGTTAGTACAAGGGAACATTAAGCGGACGTAACAAAACTTGTCACCTCGTGGGGAAGTTAACACGACTCCAGCCCCCGAGCCCTCCAATTGCTTGGACCCATCAAAATGAATAGTCCAATAGGTGTGATCCGACTTTTCTTCAGGTGCTTGTAGCTCCGTCCAATCATTGATGAAATCTACAAGTGCTTGAGACTTGACCGCCCTCCGAGGCACATATTTGAGTCCATGTGGCCCAAGCTCTATAGCCCACTTGGCGATCAGGCCAGTTGCCTCCCTGTTCTGAATTATATCTCCCAAAGGAGCAGAGCTGACCACTGTGATGGGATGTCCCTGGAAGTATTGCTTAAGCTTCCGGCTTGCCATGAAAACTCCATACACCAGCTTCTGCCAATGCGGGTATCTTTGCTTGGACTCAATAAGCACCTCATTGATATAGTAAACCGGCGCCAACCGGATACTCCTTACCTGCCTCCTTGCGCTCTACCACAATAGCTACGCCATCGCACGAGCATTAGCTGCCACATATAGTAGCAACGGTTCTTTGTCAATCGGAGCAGCAAGAACAAAGCGGATTGGCTAGCTGCCGCTTAAGTCCTCCAAGGCTTTATCACGGCCGGACTCCGCATAAAGGGATCCGCTTTTTCAAAGATCTCGATACAAAGGTATTGCCTTCTCACCGAGGCAATCGATAAACCGCTCAACGCGCAATCCGCCTACCAAGCGCTGGACATCATTGATACATTTCGGTTTAGCCAGAGAGGTGATAGCTGTGATCTTCTCCGGATTAGCCTCAATTCCCATTGGACACCGTAAAACCCAATAACTTGCATGCTTTTACACCAAAAACACACTTGGCCGGATTGAGCATCATCTTGTATGTCCGTAGGTTATCAAAGGTTTCCTTCAAATCATCAACCAGAGTCTCCTTCTCCCTTGACTTAACCACAATATCATCCACATAGGCATTCACATTACGGCTGATCTGCTTATGAAGGCAGTTTTGTACACACCGCTGATAAGTTGCACAGGCACTCTTGAGCCCAAAGGGCATAGATACATAGCGTATAGGCTCCAAAAGGAGTTATGAACGCCGCCTTCTCCTGGTCCTTAATCGCCATCTTGATCTGATGATAACCAGAATATGCATCCAGAAAACTCAAACGCTCACAACCCGCCGTAGCATCAATAATCTGATCAATGTGGGGGAGGGAAAAAGGATCCACTGGACAAGCCTTGTTAAGATCTGTGTAATCCACACACATACGCTAGGTGCCGTTCTTCTTAAGGACCAACACCGGATTAGCCAGCCATTCAGGATGGAGCACTTCAACAATAAAGCTAGCCGCTAAGAGCGTGGCCACTTCCTCTCCAATAGCTTTGCGCCTCTCTTAGTTGAACCGGCGGAGAAACCGCTTTCACCGTTTGTACTTAGGATCAACATTAAGAGTGTGCTCAGCGAGTTCCCTCGGTACACCTGGCATGTCAGAAGGCTTCCATGCAAAAATGTCCCGGTTCTCACGGATGAACTCGATGAGCACGCTTTCCTATTTCGGATCCAAGTTGGTACTGATACTAAACTGCTTGGATGAATCGCCAGGTACGAAGTCAACAAGCTTGGTCTCGGCTGCCGATTTGAACTTTAGAGCCGGATCATGCTCTGTGGTTGGCTTTTTCAACGGAGTCATGTCAGCCGGATCAACATTATCCTTGTAGTACTTCAAATCTTTCGTGGCACAAGCCGACTCTGCATAGGCCTCATCACCTTCTTCACACTCCAAGGCAATCTTACGACTTCCATGAACGGTTATAGTCCCCTTGTGACCCGGCATCTTGCGCTGCAGATAAATATAACAGGGCCGTGCCATAAACTTAGCATAAGCCGGTCGCCCAAACAAAGCGTGGTACGGGCTCCGGATCTTGACCACCTCAAAAACCAATGTTTCTGACCTGGAATCATGATCATCTCCAAAAGCCACCTCCAGAGCTATCTTACCAACGGGATATGCCGACTTACCAGGTACCATACCATGGAACACCGTATTGGACGGTTTAAGATTCTTGTCTGTTAGCCCCATACGACAGAAGGTCTCATAGTACAAGATATTAATGTTGCTTCCTCCATCCATGAGTACTTTGGTGAACTTATAACCTCCCACCTGAGGTGCCACCACCAACGCTAGCTGACCCGGATTGTCAACCCGGGGCGGGTGATCCTCTCTGCTCCATATGATTGGCTATTCGGACCAGCGTAAATAACGAGGCACGGCCGGTTCGACAGAATTCACTGCTCGCTTATGAAGCTTCTGGTCTCGCTTGTCTAAGCTAGTGGTGAATACATGATATTGCCCGCTATTCAACTGCTTTGGATTGCTCTGATAGCCTGACTGCCGCTGTTGTAACCAATTTCGCTATTCTCGATTGTTTTGATTGTTATGTCCACCGATCTCCATTGAATCCTCGAACCGCATTTCCTCCATCGTGACCCGCCCATGGAATCCGGATCCCGAGCCACCACCGATCCGTGATCATACCGAAAGCATTAGAATTTTTGAACTCCTGCATAATATAGCAATCCTTTCGGAGGTGGGTGGCTGGCGCCTCCTTCGTCCCGTGCTTTGGACAGGGCTGGTTTAATAGATAAGTCAGACGGTCCGGATTGGGGTTTGGAGCTCCACCGTGATTTGGTGGTTTACCCTTCCGTGGCTGGCCCCTGTCTTGTGCGCTAGTATTAGCCACAAAGTCCATGCTGCCATCCGCCTTACGCTTGCCTCTGTTACCATGACCTGCCGTGTTGTATTGCTGCCCCTTGGAGTTGCTGTTCTTCTTTCCTTCCTCGCCTTGTCATCATCGACTCGGGATCCTTGGTACCATCGTAATCAGCATACTTCACTAACGCAGCCATGAGGGTCCCCATATCGTTACAATGGCGCTTCATTCGTCCCAATTTCAACTTCAGAGGTTTAAACCGCAGCTTGCTTTCCAAAGATATAACCGCGGAGTCAGCGTTGATACGGTCTGATGAGTGCAAAATTTCTGAGACTCGGCGTACCCAGCGGGTTGTTGAATCTCCTTCCTCCTGGACACAGGCCGCTAAATCTACTATCGACATGGGCTGCTTACATGTATCCTTGAAATTCTGGATAAACCGGGCTCGCAACTGGGCCCCTGAACTGATAGAATTGGCTGGTAAGCTCTTTAACGAAATACGGGCTGTCCCTTCAAGCATCATGGTGAAATACTTTGCACATGACGCTTCATCTACGTCAAGCATCTCCATGGCCATCTCATAACTCTCTACCCATGCTTCCGGAGACAAATCGGCCGTGTAATTTGGCACCTTGCGCGGCCCTTGAAATCCTTGGGCAGGCGCACATTGCGTAAAGCGGGGATAAGGCAAGGCACTCCCAAAGAACTGGAAGTAACTCCTGGCTCGATCGAGGTGGTTGGACGAACCGGCGTAAGCTGACGAGCCTCATGTTGCGCTAACTCAAAGATCCTTCAAGCGCCGGCCCGGTCCACCACTTCACGAGCATCGCCGCCGGGTTATGGCCACGGGCGCTTCACGGTTCCGTGCATTACCGGATACGGCGGTTCATCCATCCGCTTCTTTGTAACTCCGGCTTGGGCGGGGTGGAGTGAATTCGGTCACGGCTATATGAATATGCTTCCTGCTGAACGAAGGCTGTTCAAGAAGCTCCTTAACCCGGCTGCGTCTCCACCGCTTATGAGAATCACCTTCAAACGGGATGGCCTCCAGCCGTGAAGCGGCAGCGATAAGATTGTCCATTGGATTGGAATAGTGACGTAGAGGTGTCTGGACAGGCTGAGGTACGACGTTATTCTGTCGAGGCGGCTCCATCAAGCGAGGCTGAACCGGCGCACCCGTCCCAGGTGCCTCCGCCCGATTTAGCCACGGCGGGTTACTAGTCCATGCTCCTGGGGTATTAAAGAGGTTTCTGGCATCGAAAACCGTCGACAGGCGAGACCGATGCTTCCTTTTCAAGACTTCACGTGACGCTGCTCGTCCAAGATAAGCCTATAGGCTGCGCATCCAAAGCGCCCCGCTCATGCCATCCCGTTGTTCTCACCACCGTGTCGGCCTTAGCTCGAGTGATCTGTTCCTCACTTTTGCAATCTCCGCTAGGGCGCCCTGATCCACGGGTTAACCTCTGCCATAAGCACAGCCAACGCATCAAACAGATCAGATAAAACTTGAGCCGGTGGGCGCACGGAGCCTCCTGCCCCGGCCGCCGCCGCCGCTGCTGATCCGGAGAACATTTCTGGAAGAGTGGACCGCCGCCTGTGTACCGGCCAAGAATATCCCAACCCGGTTGGGCAGATCAGAGGGGTCCGGAATACTGTCGCCATCGGAACAGCCCCCAATCCGGCCATCCTGTAGCTGATACAATGATTCGGTTTCTCCGGTCGAGGACTCGTTGCCGGAATAAATGACGGTCTCGCTACCAGATGCTGATCCATCTTCATATTCTCCTCCGTGGATCACTCCCACGAAGGCACGCCTCACGGCCGGTTTAACCTGGGTAGATCTCGCACGCTGAGCCATTTCGACGAGGTCGGTGCAGATGTCCGGCTCGGGTCTTGCTCACCGATCTTGCCAATGAAGACGTGTATGCCCCAAAGGGGACACGGTACCAGACTCAATAGAGCCGCCTCGGGCCCCAGCCTGAATCATCAATGTAGAGCTTGCCATGGCGACTCTTGGTCATCCGCCCACAAAGATAACCCTTGAGTCCTTCGAAGTTGCCCTCCAAAAACTTGAAACCATCGCACGATAGCCCCACGGTGGGCGCCAACTGTCGTGGTTTTGTCACGACAGATGTCCTCATGAAAGGACTTAGTCGTGGAGCCATCGCTACGGGTTAGCTTGAAGGGGTTAAAGCGGACACAAGGACGCAAGAGAGTTTATACTAGTTCGGCCCCTTCGATGAAGGTAAAAGCCTACGTCTAGTTGTGATGGAATTGATGGGGGTTTCGATGACTAGGGAGCAAACAAGCTTCGCCTAATTCTCGAGTTGCTTTTCCGTCCTCCTGAATCGCCGCCGGGTCGTCCCCTTATATACACTAGTAATCGACCCGTGCTTCGGCACGGGCTAGTGAACTATCAATTTGTAAAATTATAAGTTTTCTGTTTTGCTTCACATACGCTGGCAATATAGTAATTAAATTAAGGAAGCTACAATCACAAATAAAAAATACAACAACCAAGCGAAAGCTATCTCTTAATTTTGAACAATATTTTAGTTGTGAGAGCAGTAGTGTGTTGAAAGATTCCAATTTTCTAATATGATAGTCATTGTCTTAATTTGCAAAACTTCAAATCAAACTGTAGCATAGAGATAAAGATCAATATGTTATTCATTATAATCAAGGCGATACGAATGTATCTAGAATTAGGTTATGTTGAAAACAAACACACATTAACGGTTTTATCTAAAGAATCATTGTCATGCACCCACCCGATATATCTGAAAGTTAGTAGTACAATAAATTGAAGGAATACTATTCATGGAGCAGTACTTATATAAACCTAAACAATATATGACAGAAAAGAGGTATTGGGTTAATTTCATAATATCATTTCTGCAAGAAAACAACAATTAATTATGGGAATATTTATGATGAATGACTTCGCTACACAAAATGCAACAAAGTGCACTATTGCTTGAAAAAAAATGAAATATACATGCTATGTTAATTTCCACTTGTGTCACCCTCTGGATCGACATGAGGACCAAACTCCGTTGGATTGCCGTAATCCATGTTCCATATTTGAAGTGGGTTGACGTGCTTGTAGATAATCAAAATTGAAAAGAATTGCCCTTGAGGTCTTTCATAAAAAAGAACCGATTTGACATTTTCCACATTTTTGCATAAGGTTAAAACGCAATGCTTTTCCCTGCAAACAAATGAAATGCATAGTTTGTGATCATTTTAGTACCAACAATTGTTGGCTTTTATATATTGAAAAAAGTACTCATGCAATAATCATGCGGAAGAAAATACCTGGTATTTAAGGAATCTTTTACTAAAACTTGATGAATTATATATTTATCTAAGACAGAGTCTTGTTACGTATAATTAAGACAATTATTTGGAAAATAGGTGTTTTATTTTGCTCACACAATAATATATTAGAATCTTTCCGCTTCTCCTCGTAGTACTATCTTGAGGCTCCATTACAGAGTACAAATTAATGTAAAACCGCATAAAGTGTGGGAAGTAAACATAGCATGACATACATGATTTTAGAAAAGCACCAATGAGCATTTGAAGTAGTACCGCTTCATCACGGATCACAAAATAGCCACGTGTTTATTACGGCTCTTTGTTCAAGCTATTTCCTGCAGATTAAGACGATTTATAAAAAATTGTTTGCTTGAGATTAAAGATGAGTAATTTCATCAAATATTGTTGTTCCCAAAAGACAAATCACTAATGCAGTTTAAAAAATGAAGCGGCAAAGCATGAAGGCCGCAACTTAAGCGAGATGATCAAACACCGTAACCATAGAACTACCATGATGCGAACAACTAAAACGACAATGAACCCGTCATGATGTGTGGACAACAGCCGACATCTTTGTCGCTCATGCTCCGATGGCTCGACCCCACAAGCTGTTGCCATCTTGAGTATCCACATGAACACCAGCTACATGGATTGATCTAATCGCCACCTTGGACATTGGGAAATGTTGCATGTTGAACTCCACAGACACTATTAGCACTCTCAAGCACTTCATTGATCTGCGGTTCTCACAAATTCCAAAGATGACCTAGTGGAGGGACAAATGATGCTTAGAAACAGAGTGTAGCAGTTTATACGGTAATTAAATATTAGTCTACTGCATCTGTACTTATTAGTTCTTGTTACAAAAAAAGACATGCGGTCTCCTATAGGAGTTGGCATAATTTGTTCACTCTGGATGCAGCAAAAATATGCCAGTACCTTATAATAGAGCAATTCAACTGTGTAAGTGAGTAATAACAAATAATGCATTAATGCGGCTTTATAGTCTGAATGCGGTTTTTGACCTACACAATCTACATGAAAGATAATTTGTGTTCGCTATTCACGTATATAGATTGACTGAGAGATGCTCAACATTCTAACTTTTCATGCTGCATGGACTTTAAATATGGATATTATTTCTATTATATCTAGCAGAGTAGTATAGAGCAAAAAGGATAAGCATGATCCTGCACTAATAATGATTGTAGCCAACGCTTAATATTTGGGGTAGCACATAACCAATATCCTTAGCCTTGTTTTATATAGCTAGCATTGAGGCTGACCTCAAATCTAGAACGAATAGCCATGTTGAAATCAAACAATCAGCGACATTTTTTTCCTTGAGAATGCAGATATGCACTTTGGGAGAAACTAACTGCAATCAACAATAATGAAATATATGTAAGTCGACTACTATATTGGCTAACATGAATGGTGTCTGATTCAAGATTGCCTTTCATTACCAAAGTTAAAAGTAGGGTTCTCTAAGAACATGTTATTTAGGAGCATTGTGATAGTATATCATTTTGTATGCGTGTAGAAGCGCAACACAACTGTAAGTGCAAGCGTACACATACCATGATTTTATTACCCGATTGAACAATAAACAAATAATTATTGTGAGGGAAACCCCTCCTATACAAATGATACTTCAGAAATTTCAAAAAATTATATCACCTAGGGTGCATCCTCTCATAGTAGGAAATAAGGAGTTGCAAAGTAATTACATGATGATTTGAACAGGGATAGAGAAGGCGATGCTTGTTTCTTCTTATAATGGTTATGACGAATAAAAACTAACCTGAATTAAGTGAGCACCTGATCAGCATAAAAAACTCCTTAAAAAGTTGAAATATCAAAAACTTTAATTAGCGACTCTTCCAAAACAGCAAAAACCCTATGTTCCTGAACACCAAATAAAAATCTATAATTCCAGAAGCATAATATATCAACATTGGGTCTAAGGCTTTGATCTGTAGTCCTTCCCCCCTTTTCTCAGGTACAAATGACACCAAAACCCATTCCATTCAATAAGTACATCAAGAGAATTGATTAAACATATAAACCAAATGATCAAAAGCTTCAATGAGTGTTAGAATATACTAATAATTAATTCAGGAGGTAAAATTGCAGCGTTTTTAGATATATGTACATAATTTGGAGAGTTTTACAACTCACATGGTTCAAGTAGCTGAAATGTCGCTCTGAAACTCTTGAAGACCTGAAGAAATGGGAAAAGCTATAGCATTCAGGATGTGGAACATGCACTGCTACATAATGTTTGTGGGTTTTACCTGAAAATAAAAGAAGAACTAAAGAATTCCAATGGGACGAAGTTGTTTCCTGATAAATAAAGGACAAAGAAGTGGATTACATCGCCGCATAATGTTGGCTGAATTCGATACTGCAGTTAGTTATCCAAAAAAATTCCTAGCTTAACAACAGGTCTTACACAAAGCTAATGTATATTTTTTTTGCTGATCAAGTGCACATACATGAAAAACTTTATGGTGCCATTCCGTTTACATTAGGCTTGTCTAGTCCTCTAACATCTGCATTGCAAAATATTTGACATTGTCTTGTAAGTTTTACTAAATGACCTTATTTCATTGTATTAATCCATTTTAAAAACTATCAGCAACCATTAGCCAAAGATATATTTGTTTTACATATCATGCACATCAATGCATATACCTGACCTCTACACTGGCACATGTCCACTTCTTCTCTTACGATGTCCTCGCACATCAATGTACAAATCGACTTCAAGCAGCTCCAAAAGAACAAAATTATGTCCTAATCGCCACACATAAAAAGTACTTATGACAACAAGTAAGGATGATGAGCAATATGCAATGGGTGTTGGAAATGCATCGACAGAAAATTAGATATTGCAATAATATTATAACATGTTCACACCATACATGTTCTGACCCATTTGCAATATCTATTGGTAACTTGTGCATCAGACTATAGAAATCTATGCTATACATGCAGTTAGCAAGATTCAAACATGAAAGTAGAGACAACACAAAGGAATCAATGAAAAGCGAGAAAACATAGAACATTGTAACTCTGAATTTGCAACGATCTTCATATTTGATCTACCTGAGCCCTACGATGGTGGCAAAATCAATATGGTGGCTGCTACCTGCGTGGCTTTTGAATTTCAAAGCGAATCTGTTGACTCGAGCCAATCTGTGATGGACATGGCTGCTAGGTCATGGTTGAGGAGATCGATACGGCATAATTAGTTGATAGAGAACGATTGCACTTTGGGCAGAGACGTCACTGCAATTGTGTGGGAGGAGGGAGTGCCATCTGATGGAAAGAGGAGCACTTCGGCATGGGGAAATCATCATGAAGCTCCGCGCAGGCTTTTGGAAGACGGGAAGAGGAGGGGCTAGGAGAGGGAAGAGGAGGGTCTGCAGGATGGGAAGAAGATGCAGCGACCCGCGAGGGGAAAGAGATGATGCGTTATATTAAACATCGTCTACGCTTGGGACTCTCAACACGTCAACATATATGATCCAGTGGATAAATTTCATGTTTTCCTTTTTAGAGAAAATTTACCGTTTTCCTTTTTTAGAGAAAATTTAGTGTTTTCTAAGAGTTATAACATGGAGCCTCTGTTAGTGCCTCCACATCGTATACACTTAGGACTCTCACCATGTTTTTTAAGGATTCTCACCACATTCACATATTTGATCTGTACCATATATTTAAGATCTAATGGATAAATTTACTGTTTTCTAAGAGTTAATGTGGAGCCTCCGTTAGTGCCTCCAATTAGTAAATATAGGATGGGTGACGCCCGTCGGTTTGCAGAGTCCCGAGACCGGCTCATAGACGTGTCCGGTTTGGTCTCTAGTATTTCTAACTTACCATACAAGTTACATACTAATGCCGGTTCACGGCTACAAGCCTTAAACTGGTTCCAGGCCTTGGGCCCTTATAGAATATCCTCACGGGCTTCAAGCATACTTGACTACTGATGAAGTTAAACCAGCCTCTCCTGGCCGGTTTACGCCCAGTTGTAATATCCCCAACAGATGGGATGCGACATCTTCACTAGGAAGGCCAGAAAATTTATCTTTCATAACAAGATTCAGCAAAGCGGCATTAATTTCAAAAGATTCCGCATTAGTAGTGGGAGCAATTGGAGTACTAATAAAATCATTGTTATTGGTGTTGGAAAAGTCACACAATTCGGTATTCTCTTGAGCCATCGTGACAAAGCAAGCAATCCAACACATGAGCACACAAAAAGCAAGCGAAGAAGACAAACGGAATAGAGGCGACGAAAAGGCAAATATTTTCGAAAATCGTTTTAGAAGTGGGGGAGACGAAAACGAGAGGTGAATGGCGAATAATGTAATGCAAGAGATGAGAGTTTATGATGGGTACTTGGTATGTCTTGACTTGGCGTAGATCTCCCCGGCAACGGCGCCAGAAATTCTTCCTGTTGCTTCTTGAGATTGCGTTAGTTTTTCCCTTGAAGAGGAAAGGGTGATGCAGCAAAGTAGAGTAAGTATTTTCCTTGGTTTGAGGACCAAGGTATCAATCAAGTAGGAGACAATGCACAAGTCACCTAATACCTGCACAAACAATCAAACAACTTGCACTCAACATAATAAAGGGGTTGTCAATCCCTTCACAGTTACTCACAAAAGTGAGATCTAATACAGATAGATAAATGGTAAAGTAAATATTTTTGGTATTTTTTTATAGAATGGAAAGTAAAAGATTGCAAAGGAAGTAAATCGGAAACTAAAATTGTATATCGGAAACTTATATGATGGAAAATAGACCCGGGGGCCATAAGTTTCACTAGAGGCTTCTCTCAAGATAGAAAATATTACGGTGGGTAAAAATATTACTGCCGAGCAATTGATAGAAAAGCGCAAAGTTATGACGATATCTAAGGCAATGATCATGAATATAGGCATCACTTCTGTGTGAAGTAGACTGAAACGATTCTGCATCTACTACTATTACTCCACACACCGACTACTATCCAGCATGCATCTAGAGTATTAAGTTCATAAAGAACGGAGTAACGCATTAAGCAAGATGACATGATGTAGAGGAATTAACTCAAGCAATATGATGAAAACTCCATCTTTTTATTCTCAATGGCAACAATACAATACGTGTCTTGATGCCCTACTGTCACTGGGAAAGGACACCGCAAGATTGAACCCAAAGCTAAGCACTTCTCCCATTGCAAGAAAAACCAATCTAGTTGGCTAAACCAAATTGATAGTTTGAAGAGACTTGCAAAGATATCAAATCATGCATATAAGAATTCAGAGGAGATTCAAATTATATTCATAGATAAGTTGATCGTAAATCCACAATTCATCGGATCTCGGCAAACACACCGCAAAAAAGTATTACATCGAATAGATCTCCAAGAACATGGAGGAGAACATGATATTGAGAATCAAAGAGAGAGAAGAAGCCATCTAGCTACTAGCTATGGACACGCAGGTCTGTGGTAAACTACTCTCGCTTCATCGGAAGGGCAATGGTGTTGATGTAGAAGCCCTCCGTGATCGAATCCCGCTCCAGCAGGATGCCGGAAAAGGCCACTAGATGGGATCTCACAGGTACAGAAGGTTGCAGTGGTGGAAAAGTGTTTCCGTGGCTCTCTCTGTTGGTTTTGGGATATATGAGAATATATAGGCGAAGAAACTAGGTCGGTGGAGTCACGTGGGGCCCACAAGGGTGGGGGGCGCGCCCTCCGTTCTTGTGGCCGCCTCATGGCTTCTCTGACTTGCACTCCAAGTCCTATGGATGTCTTCTGGTCCAAGAAAATGCATCGCGAAAGTTTTATTCCGTTTGGTATTCCTTTTCTACGAAACTCGAAAACAAGGAAAAAACAGGAACTGGCACTGGGCTCTAGGTTAATAGGTTAGTCCCAGAAATAATATAAAATAACATATTAATGCATATAAAACATCCAAACAGATAATATAATAGCATGGAACAATAAAAAATTATAGATAAGTTGGAGACGTATCATCGGCGAGGTATCGCTGCACCCTGATGTCGTCGACGGCGTCGAGCTTCCACTGCTGGAGGCGGAGTTCCACACCGACTCCGATGACGACTTGGGCGATGACCCCGGCGACGACTCCGGCGACCACTACGGCGATGACTCCGACGACGGCGAAAAACCGGTTAGTCATCTATATCCATTTATGTGTCAAATAGATCTTAGGGTATCTCTGGTTACTCCTACCTCCCCCTTGTTGGAATAGAAATCCTTTGGTTATGTTCTCCCATTCCATCAAATCTGAGTAAGTTTTGTGAGATCTGGGTAGTGTATTGATTGTTTGAATGGTACAAGTGATAAGTGATTCGTTGTTTCATCTGTGCAAATGATTTCTGCTAGTAATCCTATTAGGGTTAGTGTTCGTGCTAATTATTCCTATCCAGGACTTGACAATTGATTTTGAATGACCTATAGAGATGTGTCTGCCATTATTTTCTTCAAGATTGGTATGTACATAGACGACTGTGCTTAAAAATCGAACCATAATCTCTGGATATGTATAAAAAATAGCCATAAATTCCTAATCCTACTTCATGGCATGTAAACATTTGATTTGATGCCAAATTTGTTTTACTATTTGTATAGGTGTTGTCTGACGAGGCGGACAGCAGGGATGAAGATGGCCAGAGGAGGTACAAGAGGAAAATTCCGAGGGAGCTTTATGCGGGAATGCATAACAGGCGTATTAGGACCTGGGACGGCGGCTATCGATGCCCATTTTGCAACCACAAGCTTCATGACGCGTATGAAATTGTTCTGGCACATGCTAGAGGATGGGCCATTGGCTCCTTCAAGCAGAAGTATTCTCGCAGGGTGGCGCACGACGCGTACGCCGAGTACCTGGATAAGCTTCAGGATCGTGCCGGCAGATGAGATGAGATGTGGGATCGAACTATGTACGCTTGAGTATGCTTACTTCTGGTTGAACTATGTACTTCTGGTTGAACTATGCTTGTGTACGCTTATTATCTATGTCTGAGTATGTTTAATCTATGTTTACTTAGTCTAAATTTCGGATATGGATGCAATCCGTTCGGTTGATGGAATCTACCTCCATCCTAGTTTTTTGGTCCCCTTTGTAATTTGTGTTAAATTTTGACCAAAATTTAACTCACAAAATGTTAGTGCAGGTTAGCAAAAAAATATATCGTCGGATGCGTATTTGAACATACTGTTCAATGACATAATTTTTGGAGACATGCATAAACATTTGTTAGTTAAATAGTTGGTCAAAATTTGGTACAAATTACCAAGGGGACCAATAAACCAGGACGGAAGTAGTACGTCAATCACACACGGTTCCCAAAATTGGAACTGTGTGCAATGAATTTCATTTTGCCTGTTGCGCCAATCACACACGGTTGGCTCTAGCAAATCGTTCCCTCCGAAATTCATTGTGGGACAGAAAACCCTCACCACCAAATTCAAAAAAAACCCTCACCATCCCCACGCCACAAATACCCTCACCCCGCCGGCCACCCCCTCCGGTCCCCGTTCACACTTGCACAAGCTCCTCTACGTCTATGCATGGCATCGCCTATCGCGGCAGCAACCACTTAGCTTGATGCCTGCCGCCGCCGCCAAGCTACGGCTAACCCCACCACATTTTGCCACTTCCGCTTGCCGCCGCCTATCGCCATCGACTTTCTCGATGCTGCTCGCGGTCGACCCAACTCCGCCCGGTTGGGGAATCCGCCGTACTAAGGGTTTTTTCTCATGGACAACAAGGTGACTAATTTAATGAGATATTATCTGATCTCTTATCCCAGTTCATCTGCCTCCTTTAATCACCCATCCAAAATCGCCGTTTTTAATCGAGCTGATTTGAGGGTTTTCTTTCATTCATAGAGTGTACAGTGCGCGGGCACATCAGGACTTTGCGACCTCCGCCAGACATCCATGGAGTTCCATCTCACCGTCCAAATGACTTGAGGATGCGCGCGGTATGTTCAATATCACCCTAAATCGGTTGGCATGGCCTACTTTCCTAAACATATGCTAACTATTGCTACATTTGGATAAAAGGTGCCACATGCACCATATACGTCAAAGGGGGTTTTTCTCCTCTTCTTTCTATACTAGGCAAATCATGTTTACCCTATCTGTTTAATTATATATTTTTGTCCTTCAATTTCAACTGTTGTATAGTTCTTTTAATTTGGGCCCATATTTGCATGTTACCATATGTCGCGAGATATCCGCGGCCACCTATGGGACCGGGTGGCCCCTTGCTGGTTCAGCAGGGGGACATCGTGTTGCACAAAGAGCAGATCAGCGCACGACAGAAAGCACACAAGCAATTTACCCAGGTTCGGGCCACCGCGAGGCGTAAGACCCTACTCCTGCTTCGGTGGATTGATGATGGAATGAATGTGGTGGTGCATAGTACACTTGCCCGGCAAGGGCTGCCTCGGGGCAGCAGCGACTATGCGCGTGTGGTGGCTTGGGCTTGTCAAGTTTCTAACCCTCTAACCCCTCCTACGAGTGCCATGGGCCTCCTTTTATAGATTAAGGGGTCACCATAGTGGCAAAGTGGTCATTATCCACTGATATGATAGCACACAGTGCTATCATACCTAACTCTGCAGGCTGATAGGGTGCATTAAATGCACCACTTAGTGTCACATCACTGGCTGTCCAGCAAGGCCTGCCGGGCTATCTCGCCAACTCCGCATCTATTATCTTGACACATCGCAGGACGGGTGCCATCTGTGAGTTTCTTCTATAGGAGATGGCTGCCATGTGGTAAATGGCTGCCACTTAATCATCTTGCGGCTTGACACCGCACTGATTGACGGCGTGGGTCATGTTTGAGTGGTTGGCGGGGTGGTTCAGCCCCCGTGAGCCCCGGCAGGCTCTGCCGGGGAGTCTTGGCTACTTGCTTCGGGTGGTGGCCTTGCCCCTTGTCGGGCTCGCCTGCCCAGCAAGGGAGGCCCTTCTCTTGCCGATATCCCTTTCATTTGGCTCGATCTCGGTCTCTCTGAGCTGCATGTTGGTTCTTCAAATCTCTTGGTTCTTCGGTGTCTGTCTTGAGCTGGTACTTCAATCTTGACATTGTGCCTGTGCACAGTTGGGCAACATACCCAGGGTCTATTGCACCGACAGAAGCCCCCGGGCCTGCCCCGAACATGCTGCTGGGCATCGTCGGGGTAGGGCCTAACAAGTGCACATGCAGAATTGCTTGAAGGGGGTTGGCCCCTTGAGGTTTTTCGTTGCTGCTTCATCAGTCTTGATTTTGGGGGCGGTTTCCGATTTCCCCGCGCGTGGTGTAAAGCCAATAGTGGTGGGGCCGTGGCCGTGATGGCCCGTGAATGACTTTAACGCACGGGGTAGAAACCACCAAATTACTCTTCCCACATCGCGCTCTTATCCTCAGCCATGTATGTTGCATGCATCGCGCGGGGTAGGTAACGGAGGCGCGTGGCGTGGGAGAGCATCTTGAAGTTGGTCCGTCCATCTTGAATTGGTGGAGGAGGGCGGTAGTCTCCCGTTGATGGGGCAGCTGCCCTTCCCCGCCCGACCTATAAAAGGAGGGGCAGAGGAGGGCGAAGTCATTCGTCCCTGCACTCTTCCTCCTCTTCCTTTGATCTCTATTTCCGCTGCTGATGTCGAAGAGGAGAGCCCGGGGTCAGCCCTCGGGCTTCTGTTTGGGGCAATTGTTGTCCCACGTTGGTGCTGACACCCGCGGAGTGAGCCTAGTCCTTGGTATGGTGAATTTTTGGGTCTCTTCGAGGCTCGGCCGGGAGGCAGGGCTGGAGATTATTGGTAATCCCAGCATCGCCCCTCCTGGAGGTTTTGGGGCCATTGTCGATGAGGAGTGCGCCTTCTTCCCCGCCAAGGTGGGATGCGGCATGCTTCCAGCCCCCTGGCCATCTTGGCCATTCACCGTTTTCTAGAGGGGGGTGCCGGACTAGAGTCTTGGCCTCCCTCTAGGACGGTGTTGGTGAAGACGAAGCCAGGGGAGAAGGAGAATACAGGAGGCAGGCCGGGCCCAAGAGGAGCACGATCGCATCGACGCTGCTCGCCTCAGATCTTGGCGACTGTCCGTCTGGCCATCCCCGCTCTCCTCCTCTTTACCTGGCACTGTCATCACTGTTTATTCGGTTGCCGGGGAAAGGCTCGTTCCCCTGGTGCTTCTGCCTCCACCGAGGGGTCTTCTGGCTGGGCGCCGGCGTCTTCCTCTGCCGGTGCCTGTGCTGGAGCCCTCCTTCCAGTCCTGGAGGCGGTGACCAGGGATCCGTTAGGCGCTCCGCACGTCTTCCTCCTTTGCAGCCTCGCCACTCCTGATCCTGTCAGACTGTGTTCGCCAATTCTTGACAAGGATCGCGGTGGCGTTGTGCCGGCACGCCGCCCGTCCTCTTCTCTTCCCAATGCAATACCTAGGATAAGCGGAACAGGGAGAGGAGTTTACGGAGCACTTATCTTTTTTCAATCTTAAATCTGTAGGCAATCGCCAAATTTTAATTCGAAAAATGTAACCCCTCGAGTCCATGTTTGTGTTCCGTAATGCTTGTACTTGTATCAGCATATAAATGAAAAATATGAACCTTGCCGAGAACACGTGCATGTATACGTCCATGCAGAGGTGGAGTGCCTCTTTAATAAAAATAAATGAGTTACCCCGGCAGGATATCTTGCCGGCACCCTCTTTTGTCTGCTGGAGAGTTCTATCTGCCGGGGAACAGACAGAGGGTCCAGCCCCCCGCCAGCTCCCATTTACCAAAGGCTACTGCGACCATCCTGACTGAAGCAACGTTCAAGTCATGGATGGGAGCACCTAAGTCTCAAATAAGAGAGGCAAGGTTTCCTTATGCAAAGTTATAGCTTTACAGAACACTAATGGACAATAGGTAAACTTATCTGTTTGGCTTGCTAGGGATTGTCATGCCGTGCAATCTCCTCGTTCCTTGTCGAAGTCAAGTTCACGGAAGGAACCTGCAACTCTATGTAGATGAGAATGAATGCAGGATGCAATCCTATCTATATGCATATACAAATGCTCATGAAATGCTTATGTAATGATCTGAGTGTGCTTGTGCATGCATGCAATCTTAGTTTGGGCCCCCCTACAACGCTTCTTTATTTTCTCTTGCACGAGGTCATCGGCCCGGCTTGTACAAGGGGTTACATGCAACTTCGGCAAGGCCATGCAATGGGTGGCTGCCGGGCAGGGCCCGACAGCCTCTGCGCCTTACGGGTAGAACTTATGGAGATGCTCAATGTTCCTTGAGTTTTGCAACTGAGTGCCTTCTCTGGTCTCCAGACGGACTGCGCCAGGTCTGGTGACTCGTACTACCCATTAAGGGCCTTCCCACTTCGGTGATAACTTGTGTGTACTCTTGGCGGACTGAACGCGCCTAAGGACAAGGTCACCTTCCTCAAAACACCAGGTGTGAACCCTGCGGCTATGGTAGCGACGCAGGGCTTGCTGGTAGCGTGCAGCACACGTAGCAGCCCGGAGACTGTTCTCCTCGAGTAGCATAGCGTCGTCACGCTAGTGTGGATCCTGCGCTACTTCATCGTAGGCAAGCACCCGAGGGGACCCGTAAATGAGTTCCGTGGAGATAACTGCTTCTGCCCCGTAGACCAGGGAGAAGGGAGTCTGCCTGGTAGCTCAGTTAGGTGTCATTCTAAGGGACCAGCGAACTACCGGCAGCTCCTCAATCCACCGCCTACTGTGCTTCTACAGCGTATCGAAAGTCCTTGTCTTGAGTCCACGAAGCACTTCAGCGTTCGCCCTCTCTGCTTGTCCATTGCTCCGGGGGTGTGCCAAAGAGGTGAATGACATCTTGCATCCGAGGGCATGAACGTATTGCATGAAGGTGTGGCTCGTGAACTAGGTGTCGTTGTCAGTGATGATCCTTGCCGGAACTCCAAAACGACACATCAATTCTTTTAAGAACATCATAGCTGACTGAGCAGTCACCTTCCTGACGGCAGTCACTTCCGGCCACTTTGTAAACTTGTCGATGGCAACGAACAATAATTCAAAGTCCCCGATTGCTCAGGGGAAGGGGCCGAGGATATTGAGCCCCTAGACCAAAAATGGCCATGATAAAGGGATTGTCTAATAGGCTTGGGCAGGCAGGTGTGTTCTCTTGGAATGGAACTGGCAGGCTTCACATGTCGTGACGAGCTCAACTGCATCTTGGAGGGTTGTGGGCCAATAGAATCCTTGCCGGAATGCTTTCCCAACTAATGCCCTTGATCCAATGTGTGAGTCGCACATTCCTCTATGAATCTCAGCCAGCAGTTCCTTTCCATCTTCCCAGCAGACACACTTCAATTTAACACCGTTGGGCCTCCTTTTGTATAGAGTGTCGTCAACAAACTGATACATACTGGCCCTCCGGGCTACTTTCTCAGCTTCACCTTGGTCGCCCGGAAGTTCTCCGGTTTAGAGGAAGCGGACGATGTGCCTTGCCCAAGTTCGAGCCTGGGGCTCGGCAACGAGGACTAGCGGCACCTCCTTGGCTGCGGGAGCACCAGCCTTGTTCGCGGGGTCCATAGGCCCGGCTGGAGGGGGCGGTCCGGCATGCTATGAGGAGTTGTTTCTGGCAAGGTCTCTGCCGGAAGAGGATGGCTCTACTGCAGTCCAACTTTCTCCTTTTCCGGGCCTTTGTGGCTGGTGATACGGTGGGTTGAGAGAGATGGAGAACAAAAGTTCCTGGTTCCACATGAAATTTCTACGCAACACACTTTGACAGGTGATCAGCTATGCTGTTTTCCACACGGGGTACGTGCTCTGTTTGCAAACCATCAAAGTGCTCCTCTAATCTCCTCACGTCCTCGACGTATGCTTCCATCAATGGGCTTTGATAATCCTTGTTGACTTATCTCACCACAAGCTGTGAATCTCCTCGAATGATCAACTCTTTGATTCCCAATTATGCTGCAATTCTGAGCCTGGCAAGGAGCCCTTCATACTCAGTTGTATTGGGTGTGGCTTCTTCCCGGGCAAAGTGCATTTGGACGATGTACTACAAGTGCTCCCCAGAGGGGGCAACAAGAAGCACGCCAGCCCCTACATCTTGTAGGGAAAAAGCACCATCAATAATACATAATCCATTCTTGGGGTGATTCCTTGCCAGGGAGAGCTATTTATGTCACTTCTTCATCAGGGGTTGGCATCCATTCTGCAATTAACTCTGCCAGTGCCCCGCTCTGAATAGTTGAAGTGCTCTCAAACTTCAAACCAAAGCTGGATAACTCCAAAGACCACTCCACTATTCTGCCAGTAGCCTCAGGGTTTCGGAGTACCCTTTGCAACGGGAAACGAGTGACAGCCGTGATCTCATGGGATTGGAAGTAGTGGCATAGTTTCCTTGAGGCCATGATGAGGCCAAAGATCAACTTTTGCACACCAGAGTACCTCGATCTAGCCCCTTGCAATAAGGAGCTGACGAAGTACACTGGGCACTGCACCACTTTCTTCCTTGCCGCGTCCTTGAGGTTGAACTCGTTGCCACGCTCACTGCTGTCCTGGTCCTTTTCTGTTTCTGCTGTGGTCTGGCTGCTCTCTGCTTCATCCACTTCTTGTTGTGCTACGAAGGGTGCACCGACCACTTGGTTGGTTGCTGCCGAGTAAAGCAGTAACGGCTCTTGAGGTTTGGGTGCAACCAAGGTAGGTACAGGCGATAGGTAGGCCTTTAACTCCTGCAAAGATGCATCTGCTTCCGGGGACCACTTCATAGGACCTGCCTTCTTTAAATTTTTGAAAAACGGCCGGGCACGCTCGACAGACTTGGAAATGAATCTGCTTAGCACGGCAACGCATCCTGTCAAGCGCATCACATCCTTAATTGTCCTTGGCGCTTGGATCTGCTCAATGGCCTTGATCTTGTCGGGGTTGGCTTCAATCCCCCGATGGGACACGAAGAATCCAAGTAGCTTGCATGAGGGAACACCAAACACACACTTCTCCGGGTTAAGCTTCAAGTTGATCTTGCACAAATTAGCAAATGTCTCCTCCAAATCCTGGATAAGGGTGGCCTTATCCTTAGTTTTGACAACAATGTCATCCATATAAGCTTCTAGGTTTCTGTGTAACTGTGGCTCAAAACCAATCTGGACTACTCTTGAAAAGGTGGACCCGACACTCTTTAATTCGAAAGGCATGCGGACAAAGCAGTACGTATCACATGGGGTGATGAATGATGTCTTCTCCTCATCCTCTTTGGACATGAATATCTGGTGATATCCGGAGTATGCATCCAAAAGGGAGAGCAGATCGCATCCGGAAGTGGAATCCACGATCTGGTCGATGTGCGGCAAGGGAAATGGGTCCTTCGGGCAAGCCTTGTTGAGATCTGTGAAATCAATGCAAAGCCTCCATTTCCCATTCGCCTTCCCGACTACCACTGGATTTGCCAACCACGTAGGGTGTAACACTCCTCTGACTAAACTAGCCGCTTCCAGCTTCTTAATTTCCTCGGCAATGAACTGCTACTGCTCCAATGCCTGCTTCCAAACTTTCTCCTTGACGGGTCGGGCATGTGTGCAGACAACAAGGTGGTCCTCGATTACCTTCCTAGGAACACCGGGGATATCAGATGGTTGTCATGCAAACTCATCGATATTCGCCCGTAGGAAGGCAACGAGCGCGCTTTCCTATTTGTCATCAAGGGTGGCGCTTATAGTGAAAGTACCATCAATGCCAGCCAGCCCTGCCGGGACCTTCTTCACTTGGGGGTGCAGCAACCTTGGTTCTCTTGTTGTTGGAACACTCCGGCACGTCGTCAACGGGTGTCGTGCACTTAGACGGGGCACACTTCCCGGACTCCTTGCTGGAGGTCCTACAATCTCTCTTCTTTCCTTTGCTTTCCTTGGTGGGAGCTGCTGCTACCACAGCCTCTGCCGCTACAGCATCCCGGTACATCTTGTCCACACAGATAATTGCATCCTTCTCATCTGATGGGATAGTGATGACTCCCAGCGGCCCAGGCATCTTCAAAGTGTTATAAGCATAGTGGGATGTTGTCATAAACATGGCCAGGGCCGGGCGCCCCAGAATCCCATTGTACGTCAGGGGGAGATCGATCACATCAAACACAATCTTCTCAGTCTGATAGTTCAGTTCTCCCCCAAACGTTACCGGCAGCGTAATCTTTCCCTTGGGACGGCTTGATGTGGAACATCCTACGATCATCCCCATGTACACTACGACTACTCCCCATGCCCCAAGAGGACATATGATGAGACCTCGAACATATGCCATTGGACACAAGGTGAACCCGCTCCTCTCTGAACCTTCACTTTGTACATGTCAGACATGGCTTCTACCTAAAGCATATGTGTTGTGCATGACCAGGAACCAAGAGGGAAACCATGGACAAGACGGCGAGTACACCAAGCACGAGGAGCAAGATAAGGAGCTTATCGGAAGCTTTAGATACCGGACGACCGGACAACACCGGATGTCTGACGCCTGGACACTCAGCCAGCCAGAAGGGCCAGCCGACGGAAGCTACAGCAGCCGGACGACCGGCAAGTACCGCACGTCCGACACACCCTAGGCCCCGGACGACCGAGCGCCACCAGACAACCGGTGCCACGGCGACAGAACGATATTTACGGAAGTCCGAAGACCACCGGACGGCCGGACCGTCCCAAGCCTCCGGACGTCCGACACCCACCGGACGTCCGATGCCTATCTGCGCACAGAGATCGGGCCCGAGGCCCATCTACCCCTTCGCTCCTCACTTACCCCTTCGTGGCTCTAGACTATATATACTCCTCCACCTCCTCCATTTGAGGGTTAGCATTGTGATAGCTCATATGTGAGATAGAGCTTCGCTCATCCATACGGATCTACTCCTCGAGAGAGACCGCAGCCCTCTTCGGAGAAGATCCACGTTGGATTCAAGACCTCCTCACAGAGAAGACCCCCATCCAGACCTCCTCACGGAGAAGAACCGATTACCACTTGTATTGTCCTTTGTTGATCGTGGATCTTGTATCTCTCTTTGTGTTATGAGGATCTAGCACATGTGTGATTGTTCTTGTTGGTTTGAGTGATTCTCTTGTGTTTTCCCTCGTGTTTCCCCTCGTGTTCTTCGTGTTCCTCGTTGGGATCCGCTACTTTCCTGAAAGATCGGCCTACACCGGTTAACCCCGTATCATATAATATCATGAGTCACGTTGATCATGATTTGGGAGCCTCACCTCTTTGTTTTCTAGCTTGATTTTGTTGTGTTCTTCCCCAATTTCGAAAATCCCCACAAAAAATAGCCCCAATTTTTTTGTGATTTGTTGGTATGATGAAGTTTTGTTGATTTTGATCCATGGATTTGCTTGGTTTCAAGTGGATCTAGCATTTCCCCAAGTTTCCCCACTTTTCATCCATGAAATCTCGTCAATTTTGACCCCAAAATCCCCAAATTCCGTCCAAAATCGCGTCCCGGAGCTCAAATCTCGCGTTGACCCCGACCCACCGGAGGACCGCTACTTTACCGGACGTCCGGAGCCCCAGGAACGACCGGACGTCCGCAACCTTTCAGACGACTGGTACCACCCAACAGAACGAAATTAACGGATTTCCGAGCCCGACCGGATGTCCGATGACCGGACATCCGTCCATTTCCGGACGTCCGATACCTGTAGTTTCACACTTCGGCTGATTTTTGTTTCATCCATAACTAATTCATTCGAACTCCGATTTTGTCGTTCTTTAGCTCGTTTTGAAGCTATTGACATCCCCCATCCCAAAAATATAGCACCAACATCATTTCACTCCATCAAAGTTTTGCAATTTTGGCATCTTTGTCTACGGCCTTCACCACATCATCTGCATAACCACCACCGACTTCCGCAACCTAACCCATATTGATCCCCATATCATTAGTGGTTGCTTGAGTAGTGATTCAAGTCTCATAAGGTGTTTTGGCTACTTAGGAACGGTTGCTTCTTCATCAACCACCACCACCACTTTCGCATAGGCTTGCCCACCATACATTTCCCCCGCCCCAACTTAACCCAATTTTGTTTGAGTTCTGAGTTGTGTCTCCTAAGGTGCTTCGGCTATTTAGGGACGGTGACCTTCAACTCCAACTAACATAACCCAATAACCCTCCACTTTTGTATTGCCTACTCGCATAACCCATCATTGCATTTCCGCAATCCCTTTGAGCTTCCGCAAAACCACCACTCGCGGTTTTTCCATTTCCTAAGGTGTTTCGGCTACTTAGGGACGAGTCTCCATCATCTTGGTATCTACATCAAGAACACCGCCACTCATCATCGCAACGGACGGTAACCTCCATATCTGTATCATCTTGGTATCGTGGTATCCCTCCATTGTATATTCCCTTGCCATTGCATTGATAACCCCTAACCTACTTTGCATCACTTGCCTATCGAGACTAGCCATTTGAGTACTGCCAGGAATGTTACTTGTGCACATTAGAGATCATTGGTCTACACCTTTCATTACATGCATACCGTATCATCTTGGTATCATATCATCCATTGTGTCACAAGATTGTTCCCACATATACACATTTGCTATCTTGGTTTGTGCATTTCGCAAAGTGGCCATCCAAAAAAAAGAAAAAGATTTTAAGCAAAAGAGAAAGAGCAAAGAAGCTGGTAAGCAAGAGCCATAGCATCATGCCACATTGCATATAAGATTGTCATAGCCGATCATTGTCGGCGTTCTGGGAACGGGGGTCCCCAGACTTGCCTGCCTGCGGCCTGCGGCGTGGCTCGAAGGAGGCCCAGCACGGCCCATCTTCATCAACGCAAGCTCAAGACCCTCGCGAGGGGCCAAGCCTCATGAGGCGGACGACAAGGAGCTTCCTCAGCACTGCCTCGTCATGCTGGCTCATGAGGAGGTTGAGAGTTCAAGGCAGGGTACCTCGCGAGGTGCCCATGACGCAAGCCATGACGACCAAGGGCGCCAGTCGGGCGCCAGCCCGCGCAGTGTCCTCATTTCCTCTTTGGTGCAAAGGGAGCAACCACAGGCGAGAGCATCAAGAAAAGGCATCCGTTTCGGTGCAACAAGACCAAGACCAGCCCAACGGCTGGAAGGGAGTCATCGTGGAGCCCAAGCAGGCGTCATCACCAGAGCCTTTGGCAGGCGAGGACCACCTTTAGTCAGGATAAGTGTACCCGTTGTTCCCCTTCAAAATGGCCAATTGTTGGCGCCCTTCCCGCTCAATTTTTGGGAAGAGGCCCAGGGCCTTCGCCTATAAATAGGACTAGCCACCCACAGGGTAGAGGTAGCTGGACCGAGATCGGAATCCTCATCAAGAAACCCGAGAGCTAGAGCAACCGAACACCACCTAGCAGTTCATCGCACGCCAAGAACAGACCCTCACGAGGCTGTTCTTCCTTGTATTGTTCCTCATTAGCCCAAGAGGCAATCCACCACACCACACACTGGAGTAGGGTATTACACCACAACGGTGGCCCGAACCAGTATAAATCTCGCGTCTCTTGTGCTGTTCCGTTTAGTAGTTTAGGTCCCAGCGATTCGGCGAGGTGCGAGACGGTGGAAGGTTGGATCTCCGCCAAGCACCCAAAGTGTTCGAACCTCAAGGGTCCGCCGGAACCCGAATCCGACATTTGGCGCGCCCGGTAGGGGTGCGCTGAATCCTACCTTCGCCACCTCGTGTTCCGTCGCATCGTCATCACCATGTACGGCGACTAAGCTGGCAACCAGATCCTTGGGCGGCGTGGCCCGCCACAGCAGCCGCTTCGCCTCGGCGACCACATGCCCAGTGCAGCTCATGATCCGCAGGCGCTGGCCGCGGGCGGGCGCGACAGTTCGACGGCTCTCACGCCGTGGCAGGCGCGGTCGGCAGCGAGGGCCTCCAATCACGCCGCGACCACGTCACCGTACACCCGCCGGGAGCAGGCGACCTCGAGGGCCGCGCTCACAGTGGCCGAGAGCTGCTGCGGCAGGCTCTTTGGAGAGTGGCCGTGACGTGTCAGCCGGAGCGAGTGGCAAAGCTCCTGGCTGGCCACGCCTCGAGGCTCACCCCTTCTGCACCCAGCTTCCATCTCAGCCCAGGCGGCCAGCTGGGGCTCCACGCTGCGTTCGCAGGCTCCAAAGCTACTCCAACACCGGCGAAGCTGTCAGCACCGGGCCGGCGGCGGGGTTGCCCCCGCCCCCGGTCCGTGGAGAAGAAGGACTCGACGTAACCCATGGCCCAGGTGGACCGCCGCGCCACCACCCCACGGTGGGCGCATCAAGCAGAGCCGCATGGCACGCTGAGCACTACGGCGTGGCCTTCGGGACGACGGCGCCAGAAGATTACGTGCCCCACATGATGGACCAAGGGCACCCGCATGAGAGAGAACAAGGCTCGCTCCTCAGCCCGAGCTAGGGGGATGAGGCGCCAGAAGCTGAGCTCTTCCAGGAGCCTCGGGATTGTCCCACTAGTCGCGCCGGGGGCGACGATTATCGGGTACCGCTACTTCCTCAGGAGCAAGCATACGCTAATCATGGATCGCAGGAGGTGCAGGTCGCCGCGGTGAGCAGCTGCCCCGCTCCCGCAGTCTCCTACCCCTCGGGAGGAGGGCGCAGGGAGCTATAGGAGAGGGGCCGAGATCCAACATCACCACCGCGGCGTTCGGAGCAAGGCGTTCTCATGAGCTAGGCCCTCTGCTGGGGAGGTGCCTCAGGGCCTGCCCCTGGCGGAGGACCCGTGGTCGTCGGGGGAACCGCTGGCGACCGCTCTACCCCATCAGCGGCGTCCTGGTTTCCGGTCGTCGTTGATGGCACTAGAGTGTGGCGCAAGGCGGGGCCCTCGTCTGGCGATGTGAAGCTCATTCTCTTTGGAAAAGGCCCAGTGCCTGTGAAGAAGGCGAATGCCTGTGAAGCTCATCTTTTCCGAGAAAGGCCCGGAGCCTGTGAAGAAGGCGAATGCCTGTGAAGCTCATTCATTTTGGAAAAGGCCCGGTGCCTGTGAAGAAGGCGAATGCCTGTGAAACTCATTCTCTTTGGAAAAGGCCCAGTGCCTGTGAAGCTCATCTTTTCCGAGAAAGGCCCGGAGCCTGTGAAGAAGGCGAACGCCTGTGAAGCTCGCCGCCCGTGACACTCTCACGTAATAATGAGTGGGGCTGTACACGCCCCGGAGTCTCAGGGGTGCCGGCCTCAGGCCCTGGAGCTCCCTCCCACGCCCAAAGGGCAGCACTTAGCTTCGTCTTTGGTGAGAAGACGCCCAAGACTAGACTAGGTGCCGGACGCGGCTTTTCTTCCGCTTTCGCCTTTCCCTTTGGTTGTCGCTTTCCCCCGCTGGATTTAAGTTGGATTCGAATTTGAGATTTGCGTGTGTTCGGGGAAGGGGTGCTTAGTTTCGTTCGAGCAAATCTCTCGCGTTTCGGTTACCACTCTACCTCGGCTGCCTCCCCTCGCGAGCCCCTCGCGAGCCGGGCCAGGCCTAGCTTGCGCGCAGCCCAGCCTGCCGCCGTCGCGTCCTCTTCGGAGGGTTTTTACTGCAGATCCTACAGATTCGATCAGGAGACACTCGGGTCACCGCAGCCTCCCACAGGCTATCTCAGGGCTCGTACGAAACAAAGGTAAACTGGCCAACCAGCACGTCGCTTAGCCAACCACTTGGTGTGGGCGTATGGGCGATGTAACACCTGCTAATACGATGAACACAAGTTTTACATGAGGGCTCCCTCCCAAAATGCTCTCACAGCCATCGTGCCAAAACCTGAGTTCTATTCATGCAGGGTAATGGAACAGGGACAATACATAATCAGTCGGATAAATCCCCCAATGCGTCCTCAGGAGCACCTCCCAAGCCGTTGCTGGCGTCGCTGGCCTCGCCCTCACTGTCTGCGTGGCCGTCGACGGTGTCAGGGCCGTTCACCACGCCGCCCTCATCGGCAGCCACGATCACGCCGACTTTGTCCGAAGCAAAGGCCCTGACGAGAGCATCCACATTGTCTTCCACCCGGTCGCCAGTCGCCGGACGGCACTGGGAATCGGGCGATGGCTGCGCCAAAGTCGAAGTGGGGTCCATGTTCGGAGATGGCTGAAGACACGAGAAAAGGCGCGCCAAGCAGCGCGGCTCCTCTCCTCCACCAACCTATTGGCCCTGACCGACCGCGCCTCCAACCGCGCCACCACATCGGTGAAGAACTGAAGGTTGCCGGCGTAGTTAACCACGTGCGGCTCGCCAACAGCCGCCTCGCAGATTACCCAAGGCTGTGTTGGCTCTTTCCCGGAGCGTGATGAGCATGGGGCCGTGCTCATGCTCCAGGATTCGCCGCTGACGTATCTCATCCGCATTACGGCGCGGACGGCCTCGGCCTCCTCCACCCGTTGGCGAAGAAGGAGCACCTCGGCCTGAGAGGTGGTTGACTCCCCCTGCGCCACCTCAAGGGCGGCCCGAAGAGCATCGGCCTGCCGCGTCGCCTCCTCCAGCTTGGCCCTCAAGGCAGCAGTCCTACCTTCAGCCTCGGCCCTGATCAACCCCAGCCTCTCCTCGAACTCGCGCTCGAGGTTCAAGAACGCCGTCGCCACTCGGCGTCCGACCTCCTCCAGGACGCGGGCTTCCCGTGCAGCGACCTCATCCTCCGCCCGCGTCGCCAAGCGCTCCCTCGTCTCCAAGCGCCAGACTCACGCTGCTCGGGCGGCTTCAAGCGTCAACGCCTCCTCACGCTTCGAGCTCACTGGGTCACCGGAGGCCACCTTCATCGACGCGAGGGCTGCCTCGCGCAGCTCTACTTGCTCCTCCAAAGGAGTGACACCGGGCCAGGAGTTCCCGTGCCGCTCCTCCGCCGCCTCTCGCCGCTGTTAGCTTCCGGGCCTCCTCGACGGCCCGAGAACAGGCCTCCCGAGAGGCTGCTGCTGACGCCTTGGCCTCCTCATCGCCAAGATCGCGTTGGCGCTGCAGGGCAACAGCGCCCTCCGGCTCACGCCTCTCTGCAGCGGCGCAGGCCCTCGGCCTCAAGGCGCGTCTTCATCAGCGAAGCTCTTCACCAAGAAGGCTCACCGCGTCGGCCGCCCTTCAAGAAATCCTTGGCGAAGGCGCGGCGCGCTCGGGCGCGCGCTCCGGCGGCGCTGCACGCCTTCCACACCATCAACCACCCCAAGCGGGCGCCGGGAGCCACGATCAAGACTCCTCCGGGCAGGGGCTGGGGCTGGCACCTCGCTGACGGCGGGCACGCCTGCCTGAAGCCCGGCCCGAGCCAGCCCACCCCAGACGATTAGCACAGAAGCGCCTCGCCAATCGCCGCCCACGACCAAGCAAGAAGCCCACGCAGCAGTTAGCTATGCCACGAGAAGGCTCGCGAAGAAGGGTCGCGAGGCGCGCAGGGCCTCGACGCGCCTCGGGGCGGTTCGCCCCCCTGATCGCCCTCACCACAAGGGCTCCACTGCTCGGAGGACTCAAGGACGGGGGAGGGGGCGAGGCCGAGGGGGACGGCTCCTCACCCGTCTCCGTGAGTTCGGCAGGTAGGGGCCTGCAGGGCAAGGATCAGTACAAGCAGGAGAAGGATCAGGAGATGGAGAAGGAGAAGGCTTACTCATAAGTGGCGGCACTTCCTCACGCTTCAAAGAAAGCGACAAGGGTAATCATCGCCCTGTGGCCTCCCTTCTTCCCGGAGGGCCTCAAGTCCACGCGAAGCGACCCAAGATTTGAGCGCAGGGTCACCATGACGAGGGAGGAGCATCAAGGTGACCTGCTGTGGGCATCCGCACGACACGCCATCTGGTCGCCTCACCAAGAGAAGCAGCAGGGTCTCGGGGCCTCATCCGCAGCGCGCTGGCAGCTGCCCGCCGCCTCACCACGGCGGCATGAGCCTCAGAGCTGCTCCCTCATGAGGCCGCCCGCCATGTCACCCTAGTGGGGGTCCTTCGCCTTCTGGCGGCTCGTGCCTCCTGCCCCGCCACTTGAGGAGGAGTCGCCTTGGCCGACTGGAAGGGCGATCACCGTCACCGGATTCTCGCGAGGCCCTCGAGGCCAGCAGGCGCGGCCCCATTCACAAAGACAGCATCTGGTTCACAAAGTCGCCTGCTCCGGGCAGAGGTACAAGAAGGCCCCTCCGCACCGGATGCCGCTGGGTTGGGGTCACCAACAGACCAGAGCACTGTCCTCAAGACTTCAGCGCCAGTCCTCTTTCCGAGCCTCATACGATCATCAAAGCCACTGAAAGCCCACATCCGGTGGGAGTGGCGTTGGAGAGGAGCGACACGGCATAGCAGGAACTCCTTCACCACCTTGGGCGCCACACGCCAAGCTTTCTCAGAACTCAAGCGGTGCAGACGAAGGCAAACCGGGGCCCGCGAGTGTCACTTGGCCCACCGAGTTGGGGACAGCAGGCAAAGATGGCTCCGTCAGCAGGGGGCTGGGCACCCCAACGTCCACGTACAGCCACCGCTCGCGAAACCCAGGCGAGGGTGGGGGAAGACTGAAGTCAACTCCGGAAGCCGCTGTCTTGGGCGTAGCGATGAAGCTCACGCACCCCGAGCATTGAATGGGGTCGACGAGGCGAAGAGAGAAGAAGTGATAGAGGCAAAGGTGTCCCGTCTTTCGATGAGATGTTGGTTTTCGCTTTGGAGGAAGTCGACTTTGACGATCCGACTACGAACGTGCGAGGACGTCGCGCCTTAGCAATCGCTAAACCAACTCCGAGAGGTTATTGACCACGCCGGAGCACGATCAACCTGACCACGAGGGTCTGTCTCCTGCGAGCAAACGAAGAACAAGCAAGAAATTGAGATTGCAATCTGGATATTGCAAATATAAGATGAAAGCTTTATTGATCAAGGTGGGGTTCGGGGACGTCTTTGTCTGGTCGTTGAACACAAAGCGAAATGCACGAAGTTGCAGCTATGGCGAACTTTTAATCTAAACAAAACACAAAGTCTAAACGGTGCCCTAAGGGCTGTATATATGGAGGAAGAGGAGGGGAATTTCGTGGCCCTTGGTGGAGGGGTCCGAAATCAACCCTATCTCTTGTTTCCCCACACATACGGACTCTAAAAATAGCCTATACTTGTGTATTTCGAAATTACAAGGGCCTGGCCCAATAATAAGGTGACGCAGCACCTAGAATAGCCTCGGGACGAAATTTATGAAGTACCATCTTGTATATTTCGTCCAAGGCTTCATGCACCCATTATGGTGGCTTCAAAGTCCTGAAATCATCACTTGTAACTCCGTTCTTGTTCCCCTTGCGCATGGCATCATCTCCATGCTTGTTCTTGCTCCAATGTCCATCCTTCTCCAAGCTAGGCCCTTCATTTGTAAGCAAAACAAATGTATCCAATTTAGGCAGCATCATATTCTCATGAACATTAGAATCATTACCAAGAAACGAAAGTACATGATAATTTAATTGGCGTCTTGAGCTCTAGTAATTGGTCCAAAGATATGTAGCAAGAGGGGCTGTGGGTGTAACAATGGTATTGATGTCCTCATCATCCTCCCCTTCTTGAAATGAAGTCGTCCCCGACGGAAGCTCATCTTCCTCACCCAAATAAGGCTTCAAATCTGCAATGTTAAAAGTGGGACTAACCCCAAAATCTGCAGGCAGCTCAAGTTTATATGCATTATCATTTATTTTCTCCAACACCTTAAAGGTACCATCAGCACGTGGCATGAGCTTTGATTTGCGCAAATCAGGAAATCTATCCTTACATAAATGTAACCAAACAAGATCTACTGATTGCAAACACAACATGTTTTCTACCCTTATCTCCAAAGAAGTTTATATTTAGCATTCATACGCTCTATGTTTTCCTTAGTTAACTCATGCATTTTTAAAATCAATTCAGCACGTTGTTTAGCATCAAAATTAACCTTCTCCGAAGATGGAAGAGGCAACAAATCAATAGGTGCACGAGGTAGGAAACCATACACAACTTCAAAAGGGCACATCTTAGTAGTAGAATGCAATGAACGATTATAAGCAAATTCAATATGAGGCAAGCATTCCTCCCACATTTTCTTATTATTCTTCAAAACAGCCCTAAGCATAGTAGACAATGTTCTATTGACTACTTCAGTTTGTCCATCAGTTTGGGGGTGACAAGTAGTACTAAAAAGCAGTTTACTCCCCAACTTAGCCCATAAACATCTCCAAAAGTGGCTAAGAAATTTAGTATCACGATCTGAAACAATAGTATTTGGCACACCATGCAAGCAAATAATTTCACGAAAGAACAAATCAAAGCAACATTAACAAAGATCATCGCTTTTATGACATGGTATAAAGTGTGCCATTTTCGAGAATCTATCCATGACAACAAATATGCTATCCTCCCTGTTTGTTCTAGGTAAACCTAAAACAAAGTCCATAGATATATCCTCCCAAGGAACACTAGGTACAGGCAAAGGCATATATAAACCATGAGGATTGAGTCGTGACTTAGCTTTTTGACATGTAGTGCAGCGAGCAATAAAACGCTCAACATCCCGTCTCATCTTTGGCCAAAAGAAATGTGTAGCAAGTACATCCTCCGTCTTCTTCACGCCAAAGTGTCCCATTAGTCCTCCTCCATGCGCCTCCTGCAACAACAAAAGACGAACGGAGCTAGCTGGAATGCATAGCTTGTTAGCACGAACACAAATCCATCATTGACGATTTAACTTGTTCCACGTTCTTCCTTCTTTACAATTCTGCAATACATCTTTAAAATCAGCATCATGCACATATTGATCTTTGATGGTCTCCAAACCAAATATTTTGAAGTCAAGTTGTGAAAGCATAGTATAGCGACGAGACAATGCATCAGCAATAACATTTTCATTACCCTTCTTGTGTTTAATGACATAAGGGAAAGTCTCAATGAATTCAACCCATTTAGCATGTCTACGATTCAGTTTAGCTTGACTTTTAATATGTTTCAAAGATTCACGATCGTAATGTATAACATATTCTTTGGGACATATATAATGTTGCCATGTATCTAAAGTCCTAACAAGAGCATATAATTCTTTATCATAAGTAGAATAATTCAGACTAGGCCCACTCAATTTTTCAGAAAAGTATGCAACTGGTTTGCCATCTTGTAATAACACACCTCCTAATCCAATTCCACTAGCATCACATTCAAGCTCAAAAGTCTTATTAAAATCAGGAAGTTGGAGTAAAGGAGCATGTGTCAACTTATCTTTCAATACCGTGAAGGCTTCTTCCTGTGTGGTACCCCAAACAAAAGGCACATCCTTCTTTGTAAGCTCGTTGAGAGGTGCAGCAATGGTGCTGAAATCTCTCACAAAACGCCTATAGAATCCAGCGAGGCCAAGAAAACTTCTCACTTGTGTGACCATTTTGGGCTGCGACCAACTCTCAATAGCTTCAATCTTGGCTTTGTCAACTTCAATTCCCTGTGGAGTAACAACATAGCCAAGAAAAGATACTCGATCGGTGCAAAAGGTGCACTTCCCAAGGTTACCAAACAAACGTGCATCACGTAGAGCAATAAAAACAGCACGTAAATGTTCCAAATGTTCCTCCAAAGATCTGCTATAAATCAATATGTCATCAAAGTAAACTACCACAAATCGTCCAATGTAAGCATGTAAAACTTCGTTCATTAATCTCATGAAAGTACTAGGTGCACTAGTTAACCCAAAAGGCATGACCAACCACTCATATAATCCAAACTTAGTTTTAAATGTTGTTTTCCATTCATCTCCCAATTTCATACGAATTTGATGGTATCCACTACGCAAATCAACTTTGGAGAATATTGTAGAGCCACTCAATTCATCAAGCATATCATCTAGCCTAGGAATAGGATGACGATAACGAATAGTAATATTATTAATGCCTCTACAATCAACACACATATGTGATGTACCATCCTTTTTCGGCACTAGAATAATAGGAACAGCACAAGGACTAAGGGATTCGCGTATATAACCTTTGTCAAGTAGCTCTTGTACTTGACGCATAATCTCCTTCGTCTCCTCTGGATTGGTGCGGTATGGTGCACGGTTGGGTAATGATGCACCGGGAATTAAGTCAATCTGATGCTCAATCCCTCGAATGGGAGGTAATCCCGGTGGCACGCCTTGTGGAAAGATCGCCGAACTCCTGCAAAATGTTAGTGACAGCAGGAGGCAAAGAGGAAGGCACGTCCTCGAATGAAAATAATGCCTCTTTGCACACAAAAGCATAGCAAACAGAATTGCTGAAATCTAGCTCATCAATATCACATTTAGTGGCAAGTAAACATGCACTTTTCAATTTAATTTCAGAAACAACACTAGATGGTTTACTATTAGGCTTCATTTGTTGCTCAAATTCTTTTGCCACAATCTGATTTTCACTCTTATTTTTATCCTGTTTTGCTTTATTGGCTTGATTAATATCATCTTTCAAAATGGAATCAGGAGTCATAGGAAGCAACGTAATATTTTTATCCTTATGAACAAGAGTATACTGATTGTTTCTACCATGGTGTACAGAATTTTTATCAAATTGCCATGGTCGACCAAGTAATAAGGAACATGCTTGCATAGGTACCACATCACAATCAACATAATCAGCATATGTAGAGATACTAAAATGCACACGAACAGTACGTGTTACCTTAACCTTTCCACTGTTGTTGAACCATTGGATGTAGTAAGGATGTGGATGTGGTCTTGTGGTGAGAGATAGCTTCTCCACCATCTCCATGCTAGCCAAGTTGTTGCAGCTCCCTCCATCTATGATGACGCGAATAGAACGTTCCTTCACAACTCCTTTTGTATGGAACAAATTATGCCTCTGATTTTGCTCAGCTTGTGTAACCTGCACACTCAAAACACGTTGAGCAACTAAACATTCATACCTGTCAGCATCTTCAGCAGCCATGTATTGCGTCTCATGATCGTAATCATCTGCACCGTGTTCTTCATGTGTAATAAGAGCCAAAGTCTCTACATCATAGTCACTAGCGGACTCATACCCACCATCCTCAGTAGCAATCATCACACGCTGAGATTGGCATTCTCTCGCAAAATGTCCTCTTCCCTTACAATGACGACAAATAATATCACTCGTGTGCCCTGTTGACGCCATGGAAGAAGAAGAGCTCTGTAGGCCCAGCAGTGTGCTCTTGGCAGATAGTGGTGGTTGTGCCTGCTTTCTTGTATCACGGTTGGAGGTGGCAGCCAACGGAGGTGCCGGTGTAGTAGAACGTGTGGAAGTAGATGATGCACGTGGTGTCCATGATGAAGATCGACCTGCAGAAAAGTTAGTCCGCCAATGCACCTGTCGATCCTGCACTTCACGTTCAGCTTTACAAGCAAGATGGAATAATCGAGTGATATTATTATAATCCTTGTAGTCTAGAATGGTCTGAATCTCTCTATTTAATCCACCCAGAAAATGTGCAAGTATAGCTTCATTCTCCTCAACAATACCACATCTAATCAAGCCAGTTTGTAATTCCTGATAATATTCTTCTACCGAATTTTTTCCTTGTCTTAAGCGCTGCAATTTTTGAAGTAATTCACGTTGATAATATGGTGGAACCCAACGAGTACGCATAGCAGTTTTCAAAGCAGCCCAAGTAGCTGGAACAGGATATAATCGACAATGTTCGCACCACCAAACACATGCAAAGCTAGTGAAAGCACAAACAGCAGCAGGAACACGTCTCTCCTCAGGATATTGTAAACATGTAAATCGTTGTTCAGTTTCTAACTCCCAAGTAAGATATATATATCAGGAACATATCTACCCTCAAATGGTGGAATATACAATTTCAGTTTAGGGAGATGGTCATGATCTCGTACCTGAGGGGGAGCCCGAACATTGCCATTATTTGCATGTGGACGACCTGGTGGTTGTGGTGCGGTGGTTGCACGTAGTTCGATGTTGATCAACCTCATCCTCGTAATCTCCCACATAATCATCCTCCTCCACATCGCCAGCAGGAGCCACAGAAGTATCAACAAAGCACCAAGCAGCTTGGCCAGTCAAGAGGGACACGGCTCGCTCGGCGGAGGGCTGTTTCGCGACGTGGAGGTAGTCGTTGTTGTTGTTGTTGTAGAGGTGCGTTAGGTGCAGCCGGTGATGGTGGAAGACGCGCGAGCAATTCATTAAAATTTGTTATCGAGATTTGTTTCGAACGCCTTCTCAATGCCATCTATCTTCTCCATGGCCTCATCAAATCTATTTAGCACATCTTCCACCTGTCCACTCATCATTTGCTGAAACTTATCATGTAACTCTTTGTTTGTCATGTTCTCCCGGTCGGTCTAAATCGGCTTGTGATCCTGCCATGGTTAGCAGCAATAGAAACACACAAGAATATGATTCTCTGAGACTACTAGGAAATTGTGGTGGTGGTGGTGTCACAAATACGTCAAGCAAATCTCAAAGTCTTACCAGTTCTTACCCAGCAGCAGGCGGTGATCGGCAACCGTTGTAGTCAAAAACTCTCAAAAGCTTGGATAGAGCGATTGCCAGGGAGAGTCAAACGCATCGATGTAGATGTATGTGGAGCTGGGAAGGCTTATAATATGTTATCAAAACTGATCAGAAATAATCAATTCAGAGATGCAAAGTTGAATAAACGCTCAACGACGGTACTGTGCTTGTCCTAGGCTAGACCGTGCTAGAGACGCGAGCCTAGAACACTAACAAAATCACGGCGCTGCACGTAAACAAGGGAAAAGCACACTATGGAAAAAAATCGCTCTTTTCTTGCGCTGCTTTTTTTTGCGAAAAATCACTATAATGGCGAGTGTCTCAAAACTCTTCCCAGGTCAAACTGACAGGATGGGCACAAAATTTTTTCGACCAATTTTTTTTTTCGACTGCCCGGACCCAAAAACTGGAAACGGGTCAAAAAAAACTTTCTATAACGGCGACTGTCTCAATACGCTTAGAAACACCTAAAAATAGGATAGCCAGAAAAATTTTCGACAAGTGCGTTTTTGGAAAATTTTGGGCCTAAACGGAGGGTGGTTTCCGGACTCTTTTTTTTGGAAACCAACCTCTTCTATGGACGGCAAAAGATTGCTGGAATCCGAAACCTACTCAGACAAGGAAAACACAAATCTGGAAATAGATGGATCTCGAAAGTTAACCTAATATGCAAGGAACTCGGATTGGTGGTGGATATATGGTGGTGGTATATGGCAGCGGTGGTGGTAGCGGTGGTAGTATATGGATATGGATTGGTGGTGGTATATGGACACGGATTGGTGGTGGTATATTGATGCGGATCGGAGCGGTGATGGTAGGTGGCAGGGGCGATGATGATGGTGCGGTGGCGGCGTGACAACTTATGACCAGAACTCGAAACTCTAAAAGACTAGACGCTAAGACCAGCAACTAGACACGACGATGCAACCGCAAATTCAACAAAGCAAAACCCTAAAAAGATTATTCAAAAGCTCAGATTGGTTCGGATATGATGAACTAACCCTAATTTTTTTGTGGCTTTTTCGTGGACTATAGGTATGAAGAATGCACTCGATCTAAACTACGGAAAACTGTAAAATCTCACCGAGCAACCTGGAAATCTGATACCACTTGATAGAGGCAAAGGTGTCCCGTCTTTGATGAGATGTTGGTTTTCGCTTTGGAGGACGTCGACTTTGACGATCCAACTACGAACGTGCGAGGACATCGCGCCTTAGCAATCGCTAAACCAACTCCGAGAGGTTATTGACCACGCCGAGCACGCATCAACGACCACGAGGGTCTGCTTTCCTGCGAGCAAACGAAGAACAAGCAAGAAACTGAGATTGCAATCTGGATATTGCGAATATAAGATGAAAGCTTTATTGATCAAGGTGGGGTTCTATGACGTCTTTGTCCGGGTCGTTGAACACAAACGAAATGCACGCCAAGTTGCAGCTATGGCGAACTTTTAATCTAAACAAAACCCAAAGTCTAAACGGTGCCCTAAGGGCTGTATATATGGAGGAAGAGGGAATTTCGTGGCCCTTGGTGGAGGGGTCCAAATCAACCCTATCTCTTGTTTCCCCACACATACGGACTCTAAAAATAGCCTATACTTGTGTATTTCGAAATTACAAGGGCCTGGCCCAATAATAAGGTGACGAGCACCTAGAATAGCCTCGGGACGAAATTTATGAAGTAGCATCTTGTATATTTCGTCCAAGGCTTCATGCACCCATTATGGTGGCTTCAAAGTCCTGAAATCATCACTTGTAACTCCGTTCTTGTTCCCCTTGCATGGCATCATCTCCATGCTTGTTCTTGCTCCAATGTCCATCCTTCTCCAAGCTAGGCCCTTCATTTGTAAGCAAAACAAATGTATCCAATTTAGGCAGCATCATATTCTCATGAACATTAGAATCATTACCAAGAAACGAAAGTACCTGATAATTTAATTGGCGTGCGCGAGCTCTAGTAATTGGTCCAGTATATGTAGCAGTAGGGGTTGTGGGTGTAACAATGGTATTGATGTCCTCATCAAGAAGTGGCGCAGCAAGGCAACCGAGGGAATGATGCCCGTCATTGCCTCACAAACGAATGCAAATACCGCGAGAAGGGTGATGGATTCAGGACCCAGATGCATCATATGGATCTGGTAATGGGAAAGCACGGCATTGAAGAAATCTGAGAAGGGGGGAACCAGTCCTGCCCAAAGGGCGTCGGCAATCTGGGACCTCGGTGGGAGTCCCGCTAACGGAGAAGCGAGACGCAGGCCAGGCCGTCGTCCTCCCGCACTCATTGAAGATGGTGGCGGGCCGAGCGGACCTTGCCTGTGCCCTCTCGGTTGACTATGACCGCCAATCGACGGCGGGGGCCGCCACGACAAATGAAGCGAGGCGGCGGCACGGGTTTCTTCCCTTTTCCCTTCCTCTCCGGGGCCATGACGGCAGGAAGGAGATGGGGAAGGTTCGAGATCAGTGTGGATGCAAGAGCTGGAGTTTGAGAGAAGGAAGGACAGGGAGCGCTCAAGCAGCAGAAGGGGGAACGGATGTGTACAGCAGCGTGTCCGCCTAGCAAGGCACGAAATAAGGAGGCGTGGGGGAACAGTGCCGCCCACGTCCAATCAACCGCCACGCGGCGCCCAAGGTCAAGAGCTTTTAGGGCCCATGACGCGTCGCACTTGCCCTTTCGCCTCTGCTTTCGGCCAAGTTCGGCGCCCGTGGGCCCGGCTCTTGTCGGCGTTTTGGGGAACGGGGTCCCCAGACTTGCTCGCTCAAGGCCTGCGGCGTGGCTCAAGGAGGCCCAGCATGGCCCATCTTCATCAATGCAAGCTCAAGACCCTCGCGAGGGGCCAAGCCTTGCGGGGCGGACGACGAGGAGCTTCCTCAGGCACGGCCTCGTCAGGCTGGCTCATGAGGAGGCGGAGAGTTCAAGGCACGGTACCTCGCGAGGTGCCCATGACGCAAGCCATGACGACCAAGGGCGCCAGCCCACGCAGTGTCCTCCTTTCCTCTTTGGTGCAAAGGGAGAAAGCACAGGCGAGAGCATCAAGCAAAGGCATTCGTTTCGGTGCAACAAGACCAAGACCAGCCCAACGGCTGGAAGGGAGTCATCATGGAGCCCAAGAAGGTGTCATCACCAGAGCCTTTGGCAGGCGAGGACCAACTTTAGTCAGGATAAGTTTACCCGTTGTTCCCCTTCAAAATGGCCAATTGTTGGCGCCCTTCCCGCTCAATTTTTGGGAAGAGGCCCAGGGCCTTCGCCTATAAATAGGACTAGCCACCCACAGGGTAGAGGTAGCTGGACCGAGATCAGAATCCTCATCAAGAAACCAGTAGCTAGAGCAACTGAACACCACCTAGCAGTTCATCGCACCCGCCAAGAACAGACCCTCACGAGGCTGTTCTTCCTTGTATTGTTCCTCATTAGCCCAAGAGGCAATCCACCACACCACACACTGGAGTAGGGTATTACACCACAACGGTGGCCCGAACCAGTATAAATCTCGCGTCTCTTGTGCTGTTCCGTTTAGTAGTTTAGGTCCCAGCGATTCGGCGAGGTGCGAGACGGTGGAAGGTTGGATCTCCGCGCGCACCCCAGTGTTCGAACCTCAAGGGTCGGCCGGAACCCGAAATCCGACAATCATCTTGGATCATCTTGAGAGACACAACAGGAACCATACATACATAGCATACTTGGGATAGAAGTTGGTAAATTTTGCATCTTATAGGTTGTGCACAAGTGTCGTATCCTCCTATAGAGCAATCGTGCTAGCGTCTCTCTTGAGTTGTGCAACACGAGCATTTTCCGTGGATTCCACATTTTTGTGCTCATTCCTTGATTGCACGACCCCATTTATCTATCCATTGTGTGTTTCCGTGTGCAACATATTGCTATTGGTCTACTTGTTACACTTGCGAATTTGTGAATCTATTTCAACATTATTGACTCTTGCTAACATTTTGAATCAAATTTTTCTGCCACTATCCTCACCGAGCTCCACCATAAGCCTTATTTGTGTAGGTGTGAGAAATCGACGAGATCGGTACCAATTGTGCTATTTCCTTGTTACATCACTGAGTGATCATTGATCCGTCTTCAACATTGGTCAAGGTACATTTGGTATAGTTCTCTCCTTTCTTCCACTCGTATTTGCTCGAATTTTGTGATGGATAGGAAAGGCATTTCATCTCCGGTCTTTGACAACAACGACGGCGTGAACAACTACATCACCAAATCGTCAATCTTAGATCTGCAACAACAAATGCAAGGCGCACAATCAAGATCGCGAGAGCGCATCGACAACCTCGCCATCGACATACGACACTCCGAAGCACATACAAGAGACTACTTCGACAACAAGCTTTCCGCATAAAAGGAGGAGGGAGATGCAAGAATGGAGGAGATTCTGAACTTGTTGATCAACCGTTCTTCACCTTCATCATCCTCAAGGCGGCGACGTTCAAGTAACAAGTCTTCGAAGCGCAAAAATGATGCAAGTGCAAGTCGTCCACATCCACATCTCCATGGCGACCACCATCACGTTCGTGATCCACATCGTCATGAAGGGAAATTCACCTCCAAGCATCATGTGCACGACGACGACGAACGACATCTACTACGAGCTCAAGTGCGAGAACAACACCATCATCATGAAGATGCTCCACAAGCGCAAACATACAAGTCCCAACAAGCCCTACTTCACGCCAAGTCCAAGCTTCAAGAGCAAAAGAGAAGACCGCGAGGCGAGCACCACCAAGATGGAGCTACGGCTACACCAACCACTTCGGCATCTTCGCCAAGTGTTCTCAAGGTATCTTCGCCTTTGGACGACATCTTCGCCTACTTCCCATGAGTTCTCCTACATCGACATCTTCAACAACGAGGCAACCACCTACATGCGAGGGACACACTTCCATCTTCGGAAGCCCCTCAAGGAACATGGCCAAGCATGGGAATTTCCCTTCGGTCATGGAGATGAGCTATGAGGTGCCACATCATATGGGCCTCCAACAACAAGACGGTGACAAGAAGGTCGAGCAAGGGCCATCACCTTCGACCACGGCGACAAGCATGAACCTCTTCAACAACATGAAGAAGCCGCACATATTGGACTCATACTTCGAGTAAAGCTACGAGATCGCACATGAGACCATCTCTTTGGTCGCGGAGGAGAGTGATGTTTTGCCACAACCTATGGAATTCATCTTTGGAGGCATTATGGATGAGGAGGTTGAGCATCAAACTATCCCTTCAACCAAGGCGGCTATAGGAGTTGAGCATGGAGACATTTGCACCTACATCTCTCCGACACCCACAAATGAAGAGATGCCCCAATTGCCATGTGAGGAGAGCCACCACCACATGTGTGACATGAGTGACTCCACCATATGTGACATTGAGAGCATTTCCTATGAGAGGATTAGTGTGACCACCACTAGCCCCGCACATGAGAGCATTCCACACATCCTATGTGAGTCTGAGAGCCATCTGAGTGACTCCACCAACCATGCGAGTGAGAGCATCCAAGAGGGAGTGAGTGAGACACAACACTTAGTGAGTGAGGTAGTTGAGAGGGCACGTAAGGCCACTATGATTTCTAACAACTTAACCTCTACTCCGAGTGTGTTTTCCTTGGTGCTAGGTCTCCTACATGACGACATGCCTATCCTCGACGAGTCCATACCTCCAATGGAGACAACGATGGCCATGGTGGACGATGATGTACCCCCCCACATGGTTCCATCGAGATGAAGATGACCACGACTTGGTCTTCGACACCTCACCTACAACACATGAGCAATGCTCCAAAGGTAACATAGGTGATGGTGTTTCTCTTGTCCCACTAGTGGACTATCTCATGAATGATTGCTTGCATGATGTTGATCCACCTATTCCCATGCTTCATGCTAGTGCGACTTCCTCATGTCATGACTTACCAATTTATGATGAATATGATGATGAGCATGTGGAATTGCCTAGTTGTGATGCTATACTCCATACGATATCATGTGAAAATTCTATAGGTCACGTCATGTTTGACAATCCTTTGAACTTGTCATATGCTATGAGTGAGATCTCCCACATTGCTTCATTTCAATCTCAACATAAATGACAAGATGATGGTCATTAAAATAAATCCCATTTGCACTTATGGCATAGATGACGAGATGATGGTCATTGGCTTTTGTTTTTCATGTGATGATATTGCCATGCATCCTTTACATGATTTCCGCAATTCATCTACTATGTCATGCCATGATCACATAGAACCTAATATGCTTTGATTTGGATGTTGTCAATATTCTCCGTGTGATGTTTCCATTGTTGCTCATGAGGATACCCCCATAGTTTCCTCATACATATTAGGATATTTTGATGCATTCCATACTTTGCATGATTCCCACGATTGTGTGCACTATATGCATTCCATAAACAACAATGCTCTATATATTTCCCATGATGCATTACATAATTTGAGTCTCCATTATGCTATACATAACAACAAACCTCTCATGATGGATGACATGTTTCTATATCACGCATCTCATTTATTTGAGCATTGGATATTTTGTGCTAACCAACAGAAGAACGTGCGCATCATGATGGATGATGTGTACATATACCACGCACACACAATTTTCCCTTTGTCTTTGTTTTGTGTAGGTACTCACGTATACTCGTCAACCCCTCAATCCCAAAAGTTGACCAAACAAGCTCTTGAGAACAACGATGATTTGGGATCCCGTGGATTATCATTCCCACCATTCCCTTTGCGCAAGGACTACGTGCATCTCTTTTAATTGGCTCTCACACGTCTATGGGGTATTTACCATTTGTCACCTTATGCTCATTTCCCGTGTTCACTTTGCATGTTATGCTTGCTTCTATGCCTTTGCCATGCAATTGTGACCCTTGCTTGCACTTACACATGATTCATCATTATACTACTCCTATGTGTATTTGTGTGCTTCGTGGAGATCCTTGTTGCTATTGCCATGTTTACCATGTGCTCTATACTATTGTTGATTCTTGTGTTGGGAGAGTCATGATGTTCCATTGCTATTTAACTAGGACTTCTTGCCAATACAATGATGATACCTTCCTCATATCTTGCTTTCATGCTTGTGCTATGTCATGTGAATTATTCATGCCCACTATTTGCAAACATGACATGATTGCCATGATTACCTCTAGTACGTTGCATCTTTGCACTACTAGCTTGCTTGACTTGATCACTATGATTACTTGCTTGGTTGCATCACCCATGTTCCATTCTTACTCGCTTTCTTGGGTTGATGACATATATGTTCATGCCTCTCACTTGATTTGTCTTGATCATTGTCTCTTGTCTCCATTAGTGGCATCTCTCATATCCTCTTGTATTGAGTGCCAACATGCTATGCTTATTGATCATGGAGACTTGTACATCTTACTTGTGATTCATGCTTGTTTACTTGAGCCTATTGTATTTGGTTGTTCTCACATCATATGCCTCCATACTATGAAATACTCCCTTGTCCTTTCTTATGATGAGCATGACGCATACACTTATTTGGTATCTTACCACACAAATGATAGGTTTTGCACTTCCGCTAACCTCATTTGTTTTTCCGAGTGTTTGTCATGTTGTTTCATTTTGAAGGATTCTCAAGGTGGTACCATCACGAGACGTATTGGTTATGTGAAGGCATACAAGATGAGAAAGTCCAACATCCTTGAGAAACTCCTAAAAGGTGAACTCCTTCCCTTTGAGCCATCCTCAAATACACATATTGGATGGGTCACTCTTTCATTGTTGCCTCCTTCTTGTTGTCTACATGATACATCTCGCGAACGGAGGAGCGACATTGGAGATTGGCTCTATGGACCTTCACATTGAGGAGCGCTCGGACTTATCGGATGCACCTTTGAACCTCCAATCATGCCACTACATCGAGCATTGGTACACCAACACCTCCATATTTGTTGATTGTGCTCACACATGTCATGCTCGATGGACATACACATGACAAATTTGCATCTCATGCATGGATTGACTCACATTATGATTGCCTTGTTTCATCTTGTATTCCCATGTCATCCATGATATATAATCTTGTGCATTTTCTTAGCAAATTTGTTGTGATCTTCCTTGATGGCATATTCATACATCATGATCATATTTCCTACCATCAATTGCATGATAACATAATAATATAGAACATCCATTGCCATATTCATGCTATTGATAAACCGTCTCACTATGACATCATTTTGCACTGTGGTTGCATTGATCATATTCACAACACATTTGTATGCACAATCATTGCATTTGCTCCCATGAATGCTTTGCATATCATTCTATATCATCTTGATAAGCTTCATGCGCTTTGTCACGAACAATCTTGCCGAACGGATGCATACTTACTTGATGGACACTTTGTGTGCGCTAACCATTGTATTTCCGAGTGTCGCTTGTGTTTGCTCTTTTTGCATGTCTATCACTCCGGAGACACCTTGGAGTACTTGGATTGCGCCATGTCTTCAACTTCGTCCAACTACAAGTCCGTCCACAACAACCGTTTCAATGGTGATGAGGATCATGATTTGAGGTCGGATCTTTCCCAAGGGGGGGATGATGCGGAGCATCCTACGATCATCCCCATGTACACTACGACTACTCCCCATAACCCAAGAGGACATATGACGAGACCTCGAACATACGCCATTGGACACAAGGTGAACTCGCTCCTCTCTGAACCTTCACTTTGTACATGTCAGACATGGCTTCTAACTCAAACATATGTGTTGTGTGTGACCAGGAACCAAGAAGGAAACCATGGACAAGACGGCGAGTACACCAAGCGCGAGGAGCAAGAGAAGGAGCTGCTCGGAAGCTTCAGCCACCGGACGACCGGACAACGCCTGACGTCTGATGCCTGGACACTCAGCCAGCCAGAAGGGCCAGCCGACTGAAGCTACAGTGACTTGACGACCGGCAAGTATCGGACGACTGGCACAACCCCAGGCCCCAGACGACCGAGCACCACCGGACGACTGGTGCCATGGTGAAAGAACGATATTTACGGAAGTCCGAAGACCACCGGACGTCCGGACCGTCCCGAGCATCCGGACGTCCGACACCCACCGGGCATCTGAAGCCTGTGTGCGCATAGAGATCGGGCTCGAGGCCCTTGTACCCCTTCGCCCCTCACTTACCCCTTCGTGGCTCTAGACTATATATACTCCTCCACCTCCTCCATTTGAGGGTTAACGTTGTGAGAGCTCATATGTGAGATAGAGCTTCGCTCATCCATACGGATCTACTCCTCGAGAAAGACTACGGCCCCTCTTTGGAGAAGATCCACGTTGGATTCAACACCTCCTCATGGAGAAGATCCCCATCAAGACCTCCTCACACAGAAGAATCGGTTACCACTTGTATCGTCCTTTGTTGGTCGTGGATCTTGTATCTCTCTTTGTGTTATGAGGATCTAGCACATGTAAGATTGTTCGTGTTGGTTTGAGTGATTCTGAGGGAGTCCTGGACTAGGGGGTGTCCGGATAGCCGAACTATCATCTTTGGCCTGACTCCTAAACTATGAAGATACAAGATTGAAGACTTCGTCCCGTGTCCGGATGGGACTTTCCTTGGCGTGGAAGGCAAGCTTGGCGATACGGATATGTAGATCTCCTACCATTGTAAGCGACTCTGTGTAACCCTAACCCTATCCGGTGTCTATATAAACCGGAGGGTTTTAGTCCGTGAGGACTAACAACAATCATACCATAGGCTAGCTTCTAGGATTTAGCCTCCTTGATCTCGTGGTAGATCTACTCTTGTACTACCCATATCATCAATATTAATCAAGCAGGAGTAGGGTATTACCTCCATCGAGAGGGCCCGAACCAGGTAAAAACATCGTGTCCCTTGTCTCCTGTTACCATCCGCCTAGACGCACAGTTTGGGACCCCCTACCCGAGATCCGCCGGTATTGACACCGACATTGGTGCTTTCATTGAGAGTTCCTCTGTGTCGTCACCTATAGGCCCGATGGCTCCTTCGATCATCAACAACGACGTGGTCCAGGGTGAGCCTTTTCTCCCCGGACAGATCTTCGTATTCGGCGGCTTGGCACTGCGGGCCAATTCACTTGGCCATCTGGAGCAGATCGAAAGTTACGCCCCTGGCCATCAGGTCAGATTTGGAAGCTTGAACTATACGACCGACATCCGCGGAGACTTGATCTTCGACGAATTCAAGCCACAGCCAAGTGCGCCGCACTGTCTCGATGGGCATGATCTAGCTCTGCTGCCGAACAGTGTCCTGGAGGCCGCACCAGCGTCCGCTCTGACCCTTAGCTCGGAGCCGACTCTCCCGATCGAGGACGAGTGGTTGGACACCACCTCGGGGGCTACGATCTCAATGGCGATTGAGCCGAACTCCATCCCTATCCTTTGTGAAGACTGTGACTCCAAGGTGCCGGACCCCTCTCCGGACTCCGAACCCTCCGCGCCCCCGCCAATCGAATCCGATTGGGCGCCGGTCATGGAGTTCATCGCCATGACATCTTTCAGACTCGCCCTTTGGCGGCATCCTGAATTCACTAAAGTCTCTCTCTTTATCGAGAGCCCTGGCCGACTACGGTCGTGAAGGTTGGGATGCGTACGACGAAGAAATTCAACGCCCACCCACCACCCACTTTAGAGCCACTGTCGAAAGCTTACACGACGTGCTCGATTTCGACTCTGAAGACATCGACGGTATGGACGACGATGTAGGAGACAACCATGAACCAGCACCTATAGGATGCTGGACAACCACCTCATCCCATGATGTATACATGGTGGATACACGTAAAGGAAGTGACGACGAGGAACAACGGGACGCTATGAAGGATAAATCCCTCGAAAAGCAGTCAAAACGGCAACGTAAACGCCGCACCAAGTCCCGCCTCAACAAAGACCCAGCCATAGAGCAGGGCGAACCGGTGGACGCATTTAACATGCTATCGAGCAACCGTCTAACAGGACAACTTGGATAAACAACCCGTCCTCGGCGAAGATAATAGTCCGGACGATCTCACGCCGGACAAATTGTTGGAGCAGAATAACCTCCACAAAAGGCTCGCCGCCATCACAGCGTAGCCTGAAAAAGCGTAAGCTCAAGCTCAAAACAGCGGAAGATGCACTCGGCAGATGGAGCAAAGTATTCAACATCAAGAGACAAATACGGCGACAACAACAACAAAGAGCTACCCAAAGAGAAAACTATCGCCTCGAATTTGATGAGGAGGCCATAGAGCCCCCACAATCAAAAATTAAGAAGGCCACCCGGTCGGATGGACGACCCCACGGCAAAAAGAGAGCGGCAAATGGCGCCGCACACAAGCCGGTACGCGATCTGCATAAGGATTCACATCAAAAGGATGGCCCAGTTAGGTCCATCTATGGGCCGCGAAAGCAAGCTCTTCAAATCAATGCAACACGCAAAATATCCGAACATCACGGTACACCCAAATATAGGGGTGCCGCACACCCCCGGTGTTTCACCGATGAGGTGCTGGATCACGAATTCCCAGCGGGATTCGAACCCGTAAACATAGAGGCATACGACGGAACAACAAACCTTGGAGTCTGGATTGAGGATTACATCCTCCACATACACATGGCTAGAGGAGATGATCTCCACGCCATAAAATACTTACCCCTCAAGCTCAAAGGGCCAGCCCGGCATTGGCTCAAAGGCCTCCCTGAAAATACCATTGGAAGTTGGGAAGAGCTCGAGGATGTTTTTCGGGCAAGTTTTGAAGGGACTTATGTCCGTCCTCCGGATGCGCATTTATTTAAGTCATATAACTCAACAACCCGAGAGTCAGCCCGCAAATTCTCGAACAGGTTCCTCACCAAAAGAACCAAATAGTCGATCGTCCGGACGCCAAGCCTTAGCAACTTTGAAACACAACGTCCGAGATTTAATGGCTCGCTGCGTACACCTCGGCCAAGAGAAGCCGAGAACCATGGCCACATTAACAAGCCTCATGACCCGCTTTTGCGCGTGAGAGGATAGCTGGCTAGCAAGATGCAGCACCAGCGACCCAAGTACATACGAGGTCAGGGATGGAAATGGGAAACCACGATGCAACAAGGACCAGCGCCGGATTAAGGGGAACGGTCCAAAGAGCGGCAGTCAACGCCGGATTCATAAGCTCACGGCAGAACAATAAAAAACTGCCCCTTAAGGACAATAGCGATGAGCTATCCAACTTAAACAAAATCTTGGACAAGATATGTCAAATCCACAAGATTCGGAGGCTCGCAAACCATACCCACAGAGATTGTTGGGTCTTCAAGCAGTCCGCAGACTCAACGCTGAACACAAGGGGCTCGACACACCAAGTGAGGATGATGACGAACCCCACAAGCAGAAAGCACCGGAAAACAAAAGAATTTCCCACAAGAGGTTAAAACAGTAAACTCACTTTACGTGATAAAGGGAAAACAGAGCGGGCGCCCATTAAGATGCGCGCCGCACATACTACCCTAGCGGATTACCAACACCGGTTGTCAAAACCAATCACCTTCGACCATCGTGACTACTCCGAAAGTATCCGAATGCAGGATGGACTGCCTTGATATTGGATCCTATAATCGACGGATTCCAATTTACACAAGTCCTCATGGATGGCGGCAATGACATAAACCCGATATATCGTGACACAATCCGCAGGATGGGGATAGACCCAACCAAAATTCGCCATAGCAACACCTCCTTCAAAGGGGTAATGCCAGCCTCAGATGCCCATTGTACGGGCTCGCCATCGCTAGAAGTTGTGTTCGCTCATCCGACAACTTCCGCCGCAAAAAGTTAACCTTCCACATCGCCCCATTCGAAAGTAGCTATCAAGCACTACTGGGGCGTGAAGCTTTCGCCCGCTTTAACGCAATACCGCATTATGCATCTCTTACACTTAAAATGCCCGGTCCACGCGGCATCATCTCATTAAAAGGGTGTATTAAGTGTTACTCGAGCACGGAAGAACGTGAGACTACTTTGACAGCCCCACACCAATTCGGCTCCGCTAATCAAAGCACCTGAATAGGTCATTCAAACCCCGGACATGGCTAGACGAGTCCGGCGCCTACTAGCGCATACCCCATACAAGGGGCTGCACGCGACGCATAACAAGAGACAATAAAGCTCAATTTTATTCACCTTCCAAACCGTACTCTGCTTATTTAATATAAAGGACATTTCGCACGATATTTTTTCTTTTCAACTAAGTTCTTCTCTTTACAGATGAACACCGTATACACCCGGCCCAGATACTTCAAGCAACGGAGACACATGCGCAGACATGCAAGCAGGGACCCGTCGCAAGGATTCTTTTCAGATTAAGACCATGCGTAAACCTTTTTACTGTCTCTTGTTGATACACATCCCGGTTTCTTACTATAACCGAGGAGGAGGTCTGGCGTTTTGGCATCGGGCGGCACCAGAATTTTTGCACGCACTGGACACCAGGCTTAGGGCATTATTCTGCCTGTTTTCATAAAGACCGAATACCTTAGGGAGTGTTCGGCGTCTCGACTTAGGCCTTATATGCATCAGCTCCGAATCATGTCTTTAGTCAAATGTTGGGTTTTCCCGGCTCCCATGTTTTGGTACCTTACGTTCCGTTATATCGGCTAAGGTAGCACTGGGAGAACCACTGTGATTGTGCCCCAGTTGAGCTGGGTTGAGCACCTCAGTGGAGAAAGCTAAAACTAACTGTCATGATATAGCGTGAGACTGGTCAACCACTCGATGACCCAGCGGAATGTTTAGAATTCCCCCGCATTGACGAAGGGCCGTTTTCGTCAGCACATACGCCTCAATTCGGGAGAGCGGTGTCCCTAGGGGCTATATAGTAGCCCCACCATCGAGCTCCTATGGCTAAGTGAAAGTGATAAAGCATTATAGTCCCGGGTTGCCTAGTTTGCTACGCTATCACCTCCTTCACAGTGACCAAGACGTTGGATTAAGTGTGAAAATGCGCTTTGTTGCAAACACCCCGCACTATGTGCTGGGCCAAGTCAAGACTGCCATCTTTCGTGTTATATACACATATACATCAACGGCCGACAGAGGCGCTTTTAATACCGAACGCACAAGTATAAAAAGCTCTTATATTATATTAAAACATTGTTTTCACAAATCATACATGTCATTTAAACATAATATCCTTCGAAAGCATCAAGGCTCTATTAAACGAAGCGCCTGCAGGACTTCCTCAAAATAGTGCTCGGCAGTACTGCTTCGTCTCAATCTTGGGATGCAACATTGGTGGCCTTCATCTCCGCCAAGATGTCTTGACACGGCAAGAGCCATCCGCGCCCTCTATGCACGCCGACCGCTTCATTGCGCCGATACGCTGTACCGCACCAAGGAACTGCTGCACTAAGCCAAAATAGCTCTTCTACCGGGTCCGCTCGCCACAAATGAGTCATGACATGCTTCATGGCAAGTCCGGATAATCGATTCAGCTCGCCCATTCGCCAACCGATCGGTCAACGGAAGAGGATGCTCCGGACTATGGAATTGCGACCAATATAGCTCTTCCCTTCAGGCTTTTCCGCCTCGGAAGTGCTCCATCGCGTCCGTAGCGCTCACCGCTAAGTCCAGATAAGCATCCTCCGAACTCCACAACTTGTCCAACTGAGCATACCTCGGATCCGTGAACTTCCTCCGCAGCAGAAAAGGCTTTCCAGCAGCAACATCCACAGCCTAACGCAGCTCCTCCTTTGCAGCTCTCATTGCGGAGCGGGCATCCTTGGCTTCGGCGGTGACCTTTTTCAGGTCCTCTTGCTCCACTTGACGTTCTTTTTCAAGAACCTCGCAGCGGTCGGTAGCTGTCGGGGAGGCTGATCTGACCCACGAACACCTATGGGACCGGCGGACCGAGCCCCTTTCGGTTCGGCGGGGGGCGGAGGTCGCACGAAGAGCAGATCGAGGCGAAGCACACGAGAGGTTTACCCAGCTTCGAGCTCTCCGAGAGATAACACCCCATCGCTGCATGTGTGAGTGTATTGAGTTCTTGTTTCGGGAGCGCTTGAGTGCTACAAGACACACAGCTGCTAACGAGACCGAGCGTGTCCGGCCTCGAACCTTCCGGACCCTCTCTACGCTATGCATGGGCCTCCTTTTATATGCTCAAGGGTCTCCGACAGGTGGCAACGTAGACAAGGGTAAAATGGAAAAGGAGTGGTTGGTACAGCTACTTGTACAATGTACCATACCTAACCCTCGACGGCAGGGGACAAAGGCATTAAATGCCCGCTCACGCCGCCTAATAAAGGCAAACAGGACCGTCAGGACGCCACCGCTTGCCGATGGCAATCTTGTCGGCGCCGCTTGCCACACAGCTCCGCCGCCTGACCCCTCTTGCCACGCTGCTACCGAAAGGTCCTGTATGACACGTTAGTGGATGTGCCGGAGCGCAGTACAGAGTGGCGGTTCGCTGCTGCAAGCGCCTTTGCTGCGGTTGTTGTCTTGTCGCGTCCGGAAGCTTGTCGCTCATCGGGCCTTCCCGCAAGCTCCTCTTGCCGGGCCTTGTCTCCTAGGTGCCTTGGGTGGCCTTTTCCGCAAGTTCCTCTTGCCGGGCCTTGCCTCCTAGGTGCCTTGGGTGGCCTTCCCGCAAGCTCCTCTTGCCGGGCCTTGTCTCCTTGGCTTGAATACTTTGTTCTTGAATGGCTCCAAAGGAACCACGGAGGATCTTGGCGGTCACTGGTAAACCCGCCATGAGGGCTGCAATCGCCAGGCACAAGTTCGGGATACTAGGGTACCCCTACTCTAGTACACCGACAGAGCCCTCTGCCCGGGCCACATACGATGTCGAAGCGCTGTTGGGCCAGCCCAAAAGAGGGCATCGGCACGCTGCGTGGCCCGGGTTACGCCAGAACTCGGTCCGGACCCACCACGCCCTCCACGAACGGTGCAGCGTCGAATGCGGCGTCGTGTGAGAGATCGTGGGTGGTTTCTTTATTCGAAAGACGGAACGTCCGCCCCTCCCTCCTTAAAAGCAGGGGAAACAGGGCAGTTCGCCCATCTCGCCAGCTTGTCAGCCCAATCTCGAAAAACACCTCCGCTGTTCCCCTTCTTCCCAAGGCTGAAAAGAGAGCAGCGCCCGCCCCCATCGCCACCAAAGATCACCAACGCCGCCGATCTCCTCACCACCTCCGCCATGGCTCTGAAGCCGACAAGGGAAGGTCGTGAAGTCGGCCGAGGCGCAGCTGACTTGCGGCGCTGCGGAAGGAGCGGCATCTTTCCCCTCAGCTCACCGCGAGGGAGCCGAGGGAGAACTACTACCTCTTCGGTCGACGGAGACACGAGCGCATCCGCGCATCGAAGGTACTCCCTAATCGCTGCTGAACCGGCTCCGAATGGGTACCCTTTCTTCGCTGTTCTTCTCTGCGGGCTCGCCCGCTTTTCTCTGAATTTTTCAAGCGACATCATGAACACCTACGGTTCCGCCTCCTTGACTTCACCCCCAATGCTGTTTCGACCATGGCAGTTTTCGCACATCTCTGCGAAAACTTTGTCGGAGTCCATCCAAACGTAGCCCTTTTCCGCCACTTCTTTATGCCCCGAGTTGAGAGAGGGAGCCTCTTTCCGTGGGATCGCCGGATCTCGAGGACCGCAAGAAGGAAGCTTATCTCGAGGGAGAGCTCCGCAGCAAATGGGATGAGTGGAGAGCGATCGTGCTGGATCGTCGAGGAGAACTCCGCAGCTGCCATCGCCCAGCGCCAAACCTCGTGAGTGCGCTGCAACGATTGGAGCAGCCTGCCCCGGAGGACGCTTAGGCTGAAGATTGCCGTCATCCGGATCTCTACGCTGAGGCTTGCCGGACTCATCGAGGCGCCACATGCAGATTTCTTCGCCGCCAGACGCTTCGCAGAGAGAGGAGGAGACCCGCCGGGAGTTCCGTAACGCGGCGGATATCGCGAGGCTGCGCCTGGGCCTCAACTTCAATTTCACCGCCCCGAACTGACGCGACGCTCTTGGAGCTGTTCAAGCATGATCCTGAGCATCCCGGAGCTTTCAGGTTGCCGAAGAATGTCGTCTCCGCCAGTAACAATTCTCGCTTGACCGCATCCGCAATGATGCCGCCAGCGACTCGCATGGAATCGCTCCAACCTCGCAAGAGCCTGCAGATGACGCTGCGGCGAAAGTGTTCTTTGACAACTGGTAGAAGTGCCGGTCCGCCCGATGAACATAAGAGCCTCACCCGCGACACCACCGGCGATGAGATGCAGCGACGCCACTCAGCCGAAGAGGCGGCAGAAGGCTGCCGCGGGCGAGTTCGGATTCACCGTGGAGGAGGCAGAGGCAGCAGAGGCGGCAAGCCTTGTCGAGCGAGGGGAGTTTGCGGGCGAGGAAGAGCTTATCGGGCCTGAAGCTGAGTTGAGCGAGCCCGCCGAGGGCGCCTCCTCCCCTCCTTCAGATAGCTTGCCGCGAGCGGAGCCCCCAGCTCCACCAAGAAGGCATCTCCGCAAGGCGGAGGCGTGGCGGGCGGCAGACGGGTCAACAGCCGCCCGCGCGCCAGCAGCTCCACCAGCGGCAAATCTTTGTTGCCGGGAGCACCTCACGCCGCTGCGGCAACTGGAGCGGGGCCCTCGCAGACCACCACTTCTGCTACCGCCAAGCGGCCAAGGGAACCTACTCCTCCACCTCGTCATACTGGAGGCGGGCCAGAATTTGATCTCTCCGCGCTTAGCTCCGACGAGGAAGAAGAAGAGTAAGATTCTTTGCAACATTTGTAGTTCTTCGGCTTGTTGCTTTGTCTTGTATCTAATTTGCTTCACTCTGAACCCATTCCTTTTCAGGACGCTGGCCCAGAGAGCGTCGAAGAGAGCCAAGGCCCCGGTGATTGCCATCGAGGACGAACCCATCATGACAAAGAGGAGGCGCGTCCGAGACCACCTTGCCGGACGCTGCAACTCTTCCTCAAAGCAACCCCCAACAAGAGCCCCTGCGTAAGTATATGGTTTACTTCGCTGTTAGGCGTGCATGGGTGCCCTTTCTTTGCTGATATCCGATCGCTGATTTGTGTAGGGGCGAGCAACCTTACCAGAGTGCCTCCGCCTCGACATGCCTTCGCTTCGACTACACCGCCAAGGGAGGATTCCCGGCAAGGGAGCGCTTCTCCGAAGGGAGACTTCTCCGCAAGGGACAGTTCTCCCAAGGGACAGCCCTCCGCAAGGGACGCACCAGCGATCCCCCGGTGGCGTAGACCATGACCGCAGAAGGTAATCCTCTTGCTTGAAAACTTTCCTTGTGTTCTTCTTCTTGATTTTCTTTTTGAGTATATGCTTGACTTCTCTTCATTTCCCGGTCGCCGATCCATCTCGCCACAGAGCCAATGGAGACCGAGGCCACCGGGCGAGGAGGACGCAAGGTAATATCGACGACGCCACGCCATCGAAAAAAGAAGTCAAGGCCGACGAGCCCGCCGGCGAAGAGGCCGCCAAAGCCGCCGCCGCAGGCCGGGCGAGGGGTCCGCGATCGTGACCGATGACCCCGAGGTCAGCAGGAGCGCCAGCGCCACGCCGATCGCCGATCCCTCCGCCAAGCGGCAGCATCGGCTCAAGAGCCCCAGCCCGCGCCTATTTGAAGGCCGGGCGATGGCGTCTTCATCAAGCTCCCGGGCGCCGAGCCTGTGGTGCCGGGCCAAGGAGAAACTTTTGACGAAGAGCTGCTCGCCTCGTTGGATCGGGACGCTGGTCGGCGCACCAAACAAAGCAGTAGCCGGGCGTAGTCTGAGGAGGAGCAATGCGAAGGTTGCCGCCGCTTCTACCGGCTCGACAAGCCAAGCCGAATCCCGGAAGCACTTGTCGCGAAGGCGGGAGCAGACATCGAGAAGCGCTGGAGGAGCTCCAGGTCTCAACCAGAAGCTCTCCTGCCCCGGCAGAGGAGCGGGAGCAACTTCGCCGAGGAGCGCAAAGCCTTCCTCCTCGAGAAGGCTGAAGTCGAGGAGCAACAGCTGACTTGTCAGCCGAGAAGCTATCTGCACAAGAAGGCGAGTTGGCGCAGAGGAAGGTTAGTCTTGACAGCCATGAGGAGGATCTAGCCACAGTGAGCAAACATTTGGCGGGCTCTCAAGGAAGCAAAGGATGCTGCCGCAGCGCCGAGGCCGCCAAGAAGGAGCCGGAGACGAAGGTGACGCAGCTTGGAGGCCAATCTCAAGGAGAGCGGCGAGGAGCTTGCTGCACTCAAGCATGAGCGAGAAGGACGCTTACACTCTTGGCGAGCTGCAGGCCGCCTCGCCGAGAGGAGCAAGGAGCCTCAGCCGCCAAGGACTCCAACGCAGATCATGAGTTGAAGCCACCACCTTGACTCGGCGCTGGACGGTGCTGGGGAGCAGGAGGTGGCCTTGAAGGAGAAGATCAAGGCCGACGAGGCGCTGGCTGGCGAAGGCCGCCGCCGAGAACACTTTTAGGGAGAATGTGGAGCACTGGACCGAGGGTCTCGTGGATGTTGCTGCAGCCATCGACAGGGAGCTGGCGCAACTGGGGATGGTGGACCTTGGGTATTCCTCCGATGAGCACCTCCAGCCCAGCACCAAGCTCAGCTTGTTCTTCAAAGGCGCAGGACGGCCCTCCAATGACTCCGAGAAGAAGTCCCAAAGCAGCTGGCCGAGGAGTCGCGCCAGATCTGCTGGAGCTCTTCAAAAGGTGCCGATGAAGGTGGCCTTCCGCAACCTGTGCCTCAACCTCACCAACGCCCTCAAGTCCTTGCCGCGGATGCTGATGTGGAGGCGCTCAAGACCCTTGTCGCACCCATCATGGACAGGTGAGCGGGATCAAGAGGGTTGAGGGCGACCGCCAGATTAGACCGCCCACTTTCTCTTTTTCTTGCCATTGCGTCATGTTATGAGAACCATCTATTAGAGCTGCGACAAGCTATCTTGTAATATAACTCTATCTCGGTAGCAATTGCTATGTTATTTCCTTTACTTGATTCCTTCCTTTGTATGTTTTTGCCTCACGCTTTTAGGGAACTTGTCACAGCACCTGGTCCGGAGCGCCGAAAAGTGGACGCCAAGAATTTCGTGGCGGTGCCGCCCGACAAGTAACCTTGTCGCAACTAGTCGCAGCTCGCTTAAGTTGTTGAGCGGACTCGAAACAAAGTAAGGCGCAACTAGCTACGAGTTGGTTCCTCCGCACAGGTTTTCCATACAAAGCACGGTCGTTCGAGGAAGATAACTTAAAAATTTTAAAACTGATTGCTCAAACTTTAGCAACTTAGCTTTTCTATCGCTTGCTTCCGGTAAGGCTAGACTTCCTTGAGCGACGCTTGGTCCACACCATTATCTTCTCCTTTCCCCCCGGCAAACTTGTGGGCGAGGGAACCTTCCTTTCTTTGAGAAAGAGAAAGAAGTGAAAATAAAGATATGGAGCCTTATGGCTCGTTATTGCTTACCGGGGGTGGGTGCTGCACAAAGTGTCAGATAACGCATGCAAAATAGAAGTAGAAAGCATGAAATTGACAAGATGTGCGGCACATTAGGTTTACTTATGCACGGGTCTGCGCCGGCTTTGTACAAAGGATTACATGCAACATCGGCAAGACTTGTATAAAGGTGGTTGCCGGAACGGGTTCCGCAACCGCGCCTCACGGGTAAAACTTACGAAGATGCTCAATGTTCCGTGAGTTGCTCACCGTAATGCCATCTTCGGTCTCAAGGCGGACAACGCCAGCCTAGTGACTCGTTTCACCCGGTAAGGGCCTTCCCACTTCAAGGCCAACTTGTTGGAATTCTTGGCGGACTGAACGCTACCAAGAACAAGGTCGCCTTCCTCGAGACTTCTGGCATTAACTTTGCGGCTATGGTAGCGGCGCAAAGCTTGCTGGTATCGAGCAGCTCGTACAGCAACCTGAAGACGATCCTCCTCAAGGAGCAGCCCGTCATCTTGTCGCAACTGCTCTTGCTCAAGCTCATCATAAGCGAGCACTCGAGGTGATCCGTATCCGAGTTCCGTGGGGAGAACTGCCTCTGCTCCATAGACTAGAGCGAAAGGTGTCTGGCCAGTGGCTCGATTTGGTGTCGTCCTGATCGACCAAAGAACCACCGGCAGCTCCTCAATCCAGCTTCTTTCCGCACTTGTGCAGCCTGTCGAAAGTTCTCGTCTTGAGCCCAAGACAAAGACTTCAAAGATTCGCCCTCTCCGCTTGACCGTTACTTCTGGATGAGAAATGGTTAAGCGAAGCAGACCTTGGCGCCAAGATCTTGGACGATCTTGCATGAAGGTGCGGCTCGTGAATTGAGTGCCGTTGTCGGTGATGATCCTGTTAGGGATTCCAAACGGCAAACAATCGACCAAGAACTTGATCGGCCGATCGTGGCTGTCACCTTCCTCATCGCTTCCACTTCCGCCACTTTGTGAACTTGTCGACCGCAACGCATAAGTACTCAAAGCCCCGGACAGCTCGGGAAAGGGGCCGAGGATGTCGAGCCCTGCATCAAAATGGCCAGGATAAAGGGATCATCCGGAGAGCTTGAGCTGGCTGGTGTATCTGCTTGAATGGAACTGCACGCTTCACACTTGGTTACTTGTGCGCTTGCATCCTCGGAGGGCTGTCGGCCGAAGAAACCTTGCTTTAACGCTTTTCCAAGAAGTGCTCTGGCGCCAATGTGGTGACCACATATGCCTCCATGTATCTCTCGCCAATAGCTTTTGTCCGTCTTCCCGGTGAATACACTTCAATTTCACACCGTTGAGTCTTCTTCGCATAAAGTGTGTTGTCGACAAACTGGTACATACTTGACCGCCGGGCTACTCTTTCCGCTTTCTTCTTGCTCTTCGGGAGTTCTCCGTCTCAAGGAAATGGACAATCTGCTGTGCCCATGTTGGAGCTTGCGGCTCAACAACAAGGACTAAAGGCACATCTGCTGCTGCGGGAACATCTGCTTCCACGGCGAGAACCTGCGGCTCAGCCGGAGCTTGACGTTCCTCGGCAAGGTTGCCGGAGCAAAACTTTTCGGGAGCGTCTGCTTCAACGAAACAAACCCTAGGGCTTGTCGGAGCAGACTTCTCCTCAGCACGGTTGGTGTTGATCTTGGGGACCCTCTTAGCGGCGGCTTCGGGAAGCTCTGCCGGAAAATAGTCACGAGAGATCAACTTCCTCTTCTTGCTCTGTCCGGTTGATGGCGTTACAGATGGTTGAGTCAGCTTGAGCACAAAAATCCCTAGTTCCACAGGTAACTTAAGTGCGGCGGACTTCGATGTGCCATCAAGAATGTCATTCTCGAGCTCTTGGAATATATTCCATCTCAGAGGCCGTCAAAGTGCTCTTCTAGCTTTCTCACTTCATCAACATAAGCTTCCATCAACGGACTCGATAACTCTTGTTCACTTGGCGGATGACAAGCTGTGAGTCACCCCCGACAATGAGCTTCTTGATCCCAAGGTCTCATCATGATCTCGAGACCGACAAGCAAACCTTCATACTGCAAGATTGTTTGTTGCTTGCTCCTTGGGAAAGTGCATCCGGCTACGACTTGAGGTGCTCTCCGGTGAGTGCAACAAGTAGCACGCCAAGACCGGCGCCTTGCAGCGAGAAGGCACCATCAAAGTACATCAGCCACTCTTTGCTTGCCTCCTTGACGGGATGCTCATTTCGAATTTCTTCATCCGGTGTTGGCGCCCATTCTGCTATGAACTCCGCCAATGCTCGCTTTGGATAGTTGAAGTGCTCTCAAACTTGAGGCCAAAGCTTGACAGTTCCAAAGGCCCACTCGACAATCCCGCCTGTTGCCTCTGGATTTTGCAAGATCCTCTTCAGCCGAAAACGAGTGACGATCGTGATCTCATGCGCCGAAGTAATGGCGCAGCTTTCTCGAGGCCATGAGGAGGCCGAAAAGCAATTTCTGCACACCAGAGTACCTTGACCTAGCCCCCTGCAGAAGGGAACTGACAAAGTAAACTGGGCGCTGCACCATTCTTTTCTGCATCTTCTCATGTGTCTGCGTAGATCCATCCTTGTCGGGACCAGAGCTTGCCGGTGAAGCCCTCGCCGTCAGCCGGATGCATCTGCCATGGTTGCTAGCTCATCATCCGCCTCCCTCTCCGCTACTAACGCAGCACTAACCACTTGATTGGTTGCTGCTATATATAGCAGCAACTTCTCTTGTGGCTTAGGTGCGACAAGTGTTGGAGTGGAGGACAGGTATCTCTTCAAGTCTTGCAGCGCAGCCTCCGCTTCCGAGTCCATTTTCATCGGACCTGCCTTTTTCAAAATTTTGAAAATGGCGTATGCCTTCAGCAGAACCTAGAGATAAACCTCATGAGAGCAGCTACGCAACCGCAAGTCTTCGTACATCCTTGACGCGCTTTGGTGCTTCAATCCGCTCAATGGCCTTGATCTTGCTCGGGATTGGCTTCAATTTCACCGAGACACAAAGAACCCGAGAAGCCTGCCTAAGGGACTCCAAACACACACTTCTCGTGGTTGAGCTTGAGGTTGATCTTGCGCAGATTTGCAAAGGTTTCGCTTAAATCTTGAATCGTAGTCGCCTTGTCCTTGCTTTTGACCACTATGTCATCCATGTAGGCTTCCACATTTCGTGCATTTGCGGCTCAAAAGCGCCATGGACTACTCTTGCAAATGTTGAACCAGCATTCTTTAATCCGAAAGGCATCCGTATTTAAAACAGTATGTGCCACATGGAGTGATGAATGCGGTCTTCTCCTCATCCTCTTCTCGCCATGAAGATCTGATGATATCCTCGAGTATGCATCCGTAAATGAAAGCAAATCACATCCGCCGTGGAGTCTACAATCTGGTCGATGCGCCGCAAGGGAAATGGGTCTTTGGGACAAGCTTTATTGACATCGGTAAAGTCGATACAAAGCCTCCATTTCCCGCTTGCCTTATGCATAACTACAGGATTGGCCAACCACGAGGATGGAGCACCTCTGACAAGGCCTGCTGCTTCCAATTTCTTGATTTCTTCTGCGATGAATTCTTGGCGCTCCATTGCCTGCTTCCTGACTTTCTGCTTGAAGGGCCGCGCATGAGGGCAAATGGCAAGATGGTGCTCAATTACTTTCCTGGGAACACCGGGGATGTCAGACGGTTGCCACGCAAACACGTCGACGTCACCGCTAGGAAAGCAACGAGCCGCCTTCCTATTTAGGGTCGAGAGTGGCACCGATGGTGAAGGTACCATCGGTGTCGCCCTCCTTGGCGGACACCTTCTTGGTCTCTCGTGGAGCTGCCATCGCCTTCTTACACTTGCCGGTGGAGCTCGATGGTGCGCCCTCGACGGTAGCGCAGCACCAAGAGGTGCGCTTGTCGGAGTGGGCATCGAGCTCTTGCCGGACTTGGTCTTCTTCTTCGCCCGGAGCTTCAGCGGCAAGTAGCTTGCAATCTGCTGCCGCTCTTTGCTTCCGGTAGATCTTGTCGGGCGCAGATAAGAGCATCCTTGTTGTCGCCAGGACAGAGATGACACTTATCGGCCCGCATCTTCAAAGATGTTGTATGCATAGTGAGAGGCCGCCATGAATTTGGCGAGTCTTTGGACGGCCAAGTATCCCATTGTAAGGCAATGGAAAGTCAAGAACGCCAAAAGTGACCCTCTCAGTCCTGAAGTTCAACTTCACGCCAAATGTCACCGCAACGTGATCTTTCCCTTCGGCTTGCTCCTTCCCGCATTGATTCTTGAATGTGCCGTCTCTTCGAGCTCGCCATCGTGGATCCGAGTTTCGGAGCACCGCGGAGGAGATCAAGTTCAAGCCGGCCCCGCCATCAACTAGCATCTTAGTGACCTTGAGGTTGCGGATAGTTGGTGAAACCAACATCGGCAAGCACCGACCGCAGCTATGCGATCGTGGTGGTCCTCAATATCAAAGATGATAGGCGGTTGGACCATTTCGAGGCTTGCGTGACTCGACGGATGGTTCTCGCCGCATTGACTTCCCGCATCCACCGCTTGAGCCGGGCGGTGTGAAGTATGCGCAGAAGCACCGCCAACGCACAGGACCTCTCGTGGCTTTCTCGAACTCCTGCTCATTGGTCTCGCCATCATCCATGTCTTCATCATCGCTGCCATCTTCATCCTTGTCGCGCCGCTGGGAGGTCTGTCTCCTTGCCGCTGCTTGGCCTTGCCAAGGCGTCCTCCTCGGCCGGGACGTTTCTTGCTAGCTCCTCCAAAGACCTTCCTGGGCCTTCTCCTTGTCGCGTCGTTCATATTCAGCCTTCGCTGCTCGACAAGCTGCTCGACCTTTTGCAGCTCTGGAGGTCATGGCCCTTGGTGTGGTGGATCTTGCAAGATCGCTTTGTTGGAGCCGCCCTTTGTCGGCGACCGCCACATACCGGCAGGTGCCAGCTGCAACCTCCTTGCCGGAGCTACCAGCTTTGGCTTTCTTGGCGCCACCTCCGCTTGCGGACCGCTCAACAACTAGCACATCTTTGCCTTTCTTCTTCCTGTTGTTCCGCCGGTTTTTCTCTCGCCGGCGGTCTCCTCACTATCGATCCTCCCGCTCAGATTCTCTCCGGGAGTCTCCTCCTTCCTCAAGACGCGCACACTTGTCGGCCGGGGCATATAGCTCACCGACGCCTCGATCTTGCACATAGCCATCTCCTCCCGCATCTCGCGGTTTCGCACGCTCGATGGAACGCTGATTACCATGCAGGGTGGACATCTGGGATGTTGTCTTTGTCTGTGGCTGAATCTCTGAATGTACTTGCTAGGGCTCTCCTTCCTTCCGGGCGAGCATATGAAGGTCGCTTTCTTGGCCATGGGGCTTTTGGTCACCAGAAGGCGCCGACAAACCGATGGCATAGATCTGCCCAAGAGGATATGGAGTTGTCCGCAAGTGCATGAGCCAGATCCGACATTGGGCTTGAGCACTAGCGGGAAGTAGTTGGCCAGATCTTGTCGCCTCGCCCCGCAGCTTGCACCGCGATGGTGTAGATGCCGAGGAACTCCGACGGATGCATCTTGCCGCCGCATTTCTCTCGCACGTCGCTTGAAATTCTTCTTGCCGGGCCATCGACTTGCCGCAGCTCACGAGTGAACGCAGGGCAACCTACCACAGACGGCAAGTCGCCTGGTTCTTCGGGCGCATGCATGTCGACAGAGGGCCCAGCGCTGGTCGGATTGACGCCGCTTCTCTTCGGGCGCCGATGCGCAGTTCGAGCGTCTTCTTGCCGCTCGTTCGTGAAGAACTTGGCGCTGATCGCGACGAGCTCGTGGATCCGGCGATGCGGTGGAGTCGCTGCCGAGGTGGATCCGCGAGTCGGCGATCTTGGCCTTCGGGCGGAGAGTGCATGGTGGTTGCACCCCATCGTTTCTGCCGCCACCGCTCGTGTTTAGCAGTTCTGTCGCGGCAGCGATGCACTCAGCCGCCGCGAGCGCCGCCGTTGGCAAAGCCGATGAGACTCGATGGTGGCCTCCATTCATCGACCTTGTCGATCGTTGGAGGGTAATCCAGAGCAGTTGGGCTCTCGCCAAAGCTTCGCCGGAGTGGTGGGTGGCGATGGCGAACGGCGCGAGGAGCGGATATGCTCGGACTTCTAACTATGTTAGAAGGAGCAAGATCCCGCCCAGCGACTGCCTTTCGCCGCGCCAAAGATGTTGGCGTGCATGCTGGTCTTGAGCATCCCGAGATCCACCAGCTCGATCTTGGTCCAACGAAGCGTATGGCGCCAGGAATACCATGACGCTGTCGGTCCCGCGCCTCCGAGACGGGCGCGGTGCATGTACGGACGCCGAGGTCCGCGCAGCCTTGTCCTTGGACTTGGCAGCACCGTGGGCTCCCTGCCGACGTCTATTCTTCCGCGGCGTTTCACCCCACCACCCGTTTGCTCCGGTGGTGGTGGGTTCGACGCGGACGGAACATTTGCCGCCGAAGCCTTCTTCTTCGGGGGCATGTCGATGAAGTTGATGAAGATCTAGCCCGTGTGGATGCCGGATCAGGTTCACACAAGCTCGACGCCCCCTCCCTGGCGCGCCAAAGATGTCGGGGAGGCTAATCTGACCCACGAACACCTATGGGACCGGCGGACCGAGCCCCTTTCGGTTCGGCAGGGGGCGGAGGTCGCACGAAGAGCAGATCGAGGCGAAGCACACGAGCGGTTTACCCAGCTTCGGAGCTCTCCGGAGAGATAACACTCCTACCGCTGCATGTCCGAGTGTATTGAGTTCTTGCTCGGGAGCGCTTGAGTGCTACAAGACACACAGCTGCTAACGAGACCGAGCGTGTCCGCCTCGAACCTTCCGAACCTCTCTACGCTAAGCATGGGCCTCCTTTATATGCTCAAGGGTCTCCGGCTGTGGCAACGTAGACAAGGGTAAAATGGAAAAGGAGTGGTTGGTACAGCTACTTGTACAGTTGTATCATACCTAACCCCGACGGCAGGGGACAAAGGCATTAAATGCCCGCTTCACGCCGCCTCTAATAGTGCAAACAGGGACCGTCAGGACGCCACCGCTTGCCGATGGCAATCTTGTCAGCCGCTTGCCATCAAGGCCACCGTCAAGACGGGCCTCTTGCCACGCCAAGACCGAAAGGTCCTGTATGACACGTTAGTGGATGTGCCGGAGCACAGTACAGAGTGAGTGGCGGTCTGCTGCAAGCGCCTTTGTCATGATTGTTGTCTTGTCGCGTCCGGAAGCTTGTCGCTCACCGGGCCTTCCCGGCAAGCTCCTCTTGCCGGGGCCTTGTCTCCTAGGTGCCTTGGGTGGCCTTTCCGGTAAGCTCCTCTTGCCGGGGCCTTGCCTCCTAGGTGCCTTGGGTGGCCTTCCCGGCAAGCTCCTCTTGCCGGGACCTTGTCTCCTTGGCTTGAATACTTTGTTCTTGAATGGCTCCAAAGGAACCACGGAGGATCTTGGCGGTCACCCGGTAAGCCCTGCCATGAGGGCTGCAATCGCCTGCGGCACAAGTTCGGGATACTAGGGTACCCCTACTCTAGTACAATCGACAAGAGCATTCTTCAACTTTATGGCCATATCGGCCATTTCCTCTTGTTTCGGCAAAGGAGCAGCCCGTTCGCTTTTTAGCTCTTCGCCGCCCTTAAAGCGGCTGCATTACTATTTCGCTTGCTCTTTCGCTTCGGGCGAAGTTCCGCCGCAGCTCCTCCAACAAAGCGGCAATCGCATCAAAAGCATACTAGTAGTAAGGCATGGGCGCCAAGCTCCCTTACCAGGTGTCCGCGGAGAAGTCGCATACCTTGTGACTCGTCAAACCGCTTATTGACCAAGCGATGTCCGTGATCCGCCTCGTCAAGTTGCCGCTTTAGTTCGCAAATTCATCAGTCCGATCAAGCCACTGCACGCCCGCCACCTATTTAGGAGCGGCACAATGTTATAATCGAGATTATGATCCTCGCACACCGCCAATTTTGACAACATACCGAGTCTCAGGGCTACTATCTATACCGGGCGATTCTATATGCATAACTGCCGAAGGTACATCATTTTTACAGCGTACCTCGAACCCGTCACAAGAAGCTTCGACGGCTTCCTGCAATCCGCTCTCCGCGGATGCAAGTCTGTCAATCACCGTACCGATCAGCGCACGGTGATCTTCTGAGATAGCCGCTCGCCCGAGTAGATCCTTCAGCTCCTCCGATCGCACGCCAGTTGGCGCCGGACCTTCCGGCCCCGCCGGACTTGGGGAAACCCTCCGCGACGACACCTCAGGGTCGTCCGCCTCGCATGAGGGTGCGACAGGTGGGGGCGTTTCGCTCTCCATCATCTCCGGAAGATCCCCAAAGACGAAGCTCACGAGAAGGGCTGAGATCCGAACTACAAGGTACAATTTCGTTATCTTCGTAAATAAATGCAGGATGTTCCTTATTTACAAGACCCCTTCTTTTTACTTACGGCTCATTGGAGGGCTGATCCCTTGGGGAAATAGTGCGGCTGGGTTACTTCCCACGGACTCTCTCTCGACGAAGATTTCTTTCCCTCTTTGAGGCCTTGACCTCCTGGATCTTCCGGGTCCTCTTCTCTCCTTGGAGGGTGGGACTTTGACCCCTCCTTCCTTGGAAGCCTCCTTCAGGAGGCAGTTGCTTCCCTGCTCCCCCCTTCGCCTTCTTTAAAAGGCGTGGCCTTCAACATCTTGGTCAGCATGGGATCCGGCGTGGTCTCTGGGAGGGGAGCCGAACACCTTATCAACTTTACCTTCGTTATCCACTCCTGTTCAAGAAACAGCTCCTTTTAGGGGCAAGTCTATGATAAATGAACGGACAGCCTGTCCGGATACAGGACTACTTACTTGAGTATCTGGGCGATTGCAGCTTAGTCCTCAAGGCCCTCGGCCAGGTCTGGACACTTTTCTTGTGATCCAAGAACAGTTTATACATCTCCACGGGCGTCGTACTCCACAAAATGTTGGAGAGCTCGTGGTCCCTCCGGATTGAATTCCCACGCATGTAGGGGGCGACGTTTGCAGGCGTAGGCGCCAAATCAATATAACTCTGCGCCATCGCGACCAGATTGATCTCTCTTTCTTGGAGGTCTCGAATACGGCCCTGCAACAGAGGAACATCCTTGGACGGCCCCCAGTCGAGCCCCTTGTTGACCCATGACGCCAACCGCTGTGGTGGACCTGAGCGGAAGGCGGGAATCGCCACCCATTTGGTGCCCCTGGGAGCGGTGATATAAAACCACTCCCGTTGCCACAAACCAAGCTCCTCTTGAAAAGAGCCCTCAGCCACGGAGCATCAAGCACACTTGCTTATGACCGCCCCTCCGCACTCGCTTGTTGCCCTCGATCATCTTCGCTCCACCTTGAAGGTCTTGAGCCACAATCCAAAGTGAGGGGTAATATGGAGGAAGGCTTCACATACGACAATGAATGACGAGATATGGAGGATGGACTCAGATTCAAGTCATGGAAATCCAGCCCATAATAAAACATGAGCCCTCGCACAAAGGGATCCGCTGGAAGCCTAAACCCAAGGAAGTGAGACACGAACACCACGCCTCGCCGGGCTCGAGTAGGAATGACCTGCCCTGGAGCAGGCAGCCTATGTAAATCTCGCCGTTAGATACCGCGTCTCACAATTTTAATCACATCTTCTTCGCGTGACGGAAGAAGACATCCATCGGCCGAGCTGGTCGGAACCGGACATCGTTGAAGGTCCGCCTAAATCTGAAGCTTTGGGTGTTAGAACTCGGCGCGAGGCGAACTCGATGGAGGGTGGAAAAAGAAGAGGGCCTTGGTCTCATTATAAAGAGGTTGAATACCAAGAGCCCTCCCGTGGTCGATTAGGACTCGCCGATAGAGGGCGTGCTAACGGGCACCGTTGGGTTACCCACGTCCGTATTTGATGAGAATCCCGGAATAAGAGGGCGCGATTCACGCTTTGATAAAGACGTGCCAAGGAAACCGCCTCGCTAAACGCGCTTAAGGTGGAGCAAGAAAAACGATTCATATAAAGGCCTGGACGTGGTGTGATGTCATGCCGCTGAATACGCCATCGATCTGCAAAAGTTATTCTCTACGGTAGTATGTGGAACTTGTTTTGCGAGCCGGACACTATCATGGTGTTCAAAATCTTCTATGAAGTAATCGGAGGAGGAACCCGCCTTGCAATGCCGAAGACAATATGCACCGGACTCGCTGCCATTGAAGCCTGGTTCAAAGCTACCGAGGAGTCCTGGACTAGGGGGTGTCCGGATAGTCAACTATCATCTTTGGCCGGACTCCTAGACTATGAAGATACAAGATTGAAGACTTCGTCCCGTGTCCTGGATGGGACTTTCCTTGGCGTGGAAGGCAAGCTTGGCGATACGGATATGTAGATCTCCTACCATTGTAACCGACTGTGTAACCCTAACCCTATCCGGTGTCTATATAAATCGGAGGGTTTTAGTCCCAGAGGATCTAACAACAATCATACCATAGGCTAGCTTCTAGGGTTTAGCCTCCTTGATCTCGTGGTAGATCTACTCTTGTACTACCCATATCATCAATATTAATCAAGCAGGAGTAGGGTATTACCTCCATCGAGAGGGCCCGAACCTGGGTAAAAACATCGTGTCCCTTGTCTCCTGTTACCATCCATCAAGAGGGCCCGAGCAGGAGTAGGGTATTACCCCCTACCCGAGATCCGCCGATTTTGACACCGACAGATTCCCTCGTGTTTTCCCTCGTGTTTCCCCTCATGTTGTTCGTGTTCCTCGTTGGGATCCGCTCCTTTCGTGAAAGATCGGCCTACACCGGGTTAGCCCCGTATCACGGCTCCTACCGGGATTGACTCCTTGAAACGTGCCAGTAACCTCTAGCTCTTCTTCTCCTATCTGAAGGTTGTTGATGACTGTCGGGGAAATCAGATTCAACCCGGCCCTGCCATCCACTAACATCTTTGTGACCTTGAGGTTGTGAATTGTTGGAGAGACCAACAATGGCAAACACCCTACCGCAGTGGTGCGGCCAGGGTGATCCTCCTCATCAAAGATGATGGGCGCGCGGGACCACTTGAGCGGCTTCCGGGCCTCTGGCGCTGGTTCCATAGCATTGACCTCCCGTGCCCATCACTTTAGTTGGCGATGAGAGGTGTGCAAAGATGCATCTCCATCAATGCACAGGGAGTCAGTGGCCTTCTGAAATTCCTGCTCACTGGTTTCCTCTTCATTCCCTTCATCACTCACATCATCATAGACTTCCTTCTCTTGGCCCCTGGCAGGTTTTCCTTGATTCTGAAAGGGTTTGCCTGGGCGATTTGCTTCACCGCCTCGGCCCTTACCGCCAGCAGCATTCTGACCTTTCTCCTTATCACGCGTATCATACTCTGCTCTCTGTCTCTTGACGAGCTGCTCAACCTGGTAGCACTCTTGAAGGTCGTGGCCTTTGGTCTGGTGGATCTTGCAGTACAACCCATCACCTTTCCCAACCTTTTCCGCGCCAGCGGCTTCCCGGCAGGCAGCGCATGTGGCAGCTTCCTTGACAGGGGCCTCAGCCTGGGTCTTCTTGTCGGTACTAGGTGAGCCAGAACCTTCCACAGTCATCACTGCCTTAACTCTTGGCTTCTTATTGCGCTTCTTGCCCTTTCTCTGACTGGTTGATTCATCTTCATCCTCTGAATCAACATTGATGCAATCCTCCTCTCTGGGCAACTTCTTTCCTTCCTCCATCCGAGCACAATTATCCACCAGTGTATATAGCTCCTTCACAGTCTTGGGCAACCGTACATTCATCTTAGAATGAATGTGACGGTTGCGCACATTGGATTGGAAGGCTGCTATAACAGCTGCCGGATGGATATTTGGAATATTTCTATGAACTTCACTGAATCTCTGTAAATACTTATGGAGGGTTTCTCCTTCCTTCTACTGAAGAAGTTGCAGGTCGTTGGGCTTATCGAGCTCTTGGTGACCACCGGTGAAGGCACCGATGAACTCGTGGCACAGATCAGCCCATGACGAAATGGAGTTCTCCGGCAGGTGCATCAGCCAAGACCTCACATTGGACTTGAGGGCCAAAGTGAAGTAGTTGGCGAACACCTTCTCATCTCTTCCCCCGGCAGCCTGAACAGCGATGTTGTAGACGCTCGGGAACTCTGCCGGGTTTAGTCTCCCATCGTATTCCTCAGGTATCTCTGATGTCTACTATGCAACTTTATTCTTGTAGACTCGTGTTGGGCCTCCAAGCGTAGAGTTTTGTAGGACAGTAGCAATTTCCCTCAAGTAGATGACCTAAGGTTTATCAATCCGTGGGAGGTGTAGGATGAAGATGGTCCCTTTCAAACGACCCTGCAACCAAATACAAGAAATCTCTTGTGTCCCCAACACACCCAATACAATGGCAAATTGTATAGGTGCACTAGTTCAGTGAAGATGGTGATAAAAGTGTAATATGCATGGTAGAAATATATTTTTATAATCTTAATAAACAAAAACAACAAAGTAACAAACAGTAAACGGGCACAAAAACGGTATTGCAATGCTTGAAAACAAGGCCTAGAGTTCGTACTTTCGCTAGTGCAATCTCTCAACAGTGCTAACATAGTTGGATCATATGATTATATCTCAAAGTGCAATAAAGAATCACTCAAGAGTTCCTATTAGCGGAGAACAAAAGATAGAAATTGTTTGTAGGGTACGAAACCACCTCAAAGCTATTCTTTCCGATCGATCTATCCTAGAGTTCATACTAAAATAACGCAAGCTATTCTTACCGATCGATCTAATCAAGAGTTCATACTAAAATAACACCGAAGCAAATTCATATTCATAATACTCAATCCACACAAAGAACTACAAAGAGAATCCAAAGTTTGTATCAGAGAAAAGATAATAAAAACGTGCATCAACCCCTATGCATAGATTACCCCAACGTCACCTCGGGAATCCGCAAGTTGAGTGCCATAACATACATCAAGTAAATCAATATGCTACCCCAAGTTTCACCTCAAGTACTCATACCGGAAGACATACATCATGTGTTCTCATCTCTGAATATTCAATCCGACACTTCAAAGGGTAAAGACTCAATTCATCACAACAAGAGTATAGAGGGGAGAAACATCATATGATCCCTCTATATTAACAAAGCCCATGATATAGATCACGAGAGAGAGAGAGAGAGAGAGAGAGAGAGACAGAGAGATTAAACACATAGCTACTGGTACAAACCCTCAGCCCCGAGGTTGGACTACTCCCTCCTCATCGTGGTGGCCGCCGGGATGATGAATATGGCCACCGAAGATGATTCCCCCTCCGGCAGGGTCCTGGAACGGGTCTAGATTGGTTTCTCATGGATACAGAGCCTTGCGGTGGCGGAACTTCTAATCTAGGTTAACCCCGAAGGGTTTCAGAATTTTTTTGAATTTATAGGGTAAACAGGGGGTGCGAGAGGCCATCGAGGTGGGCACAACCCACCTGGGTGCGCTAGGGGGCCTGGCGCACCCTGGTTGGTTGTGCCACCCTCGGGGCACCCCCCAGGTGCTGCTCTGGCCCAAAGTATGTCTCTTGGACCATAAAAAATCATCGTGGAGTTTCATTGCTTTTGGACTCTATTTGGTATTGATTTCCTGCAATGTAAAAAACAAGCAAAAAAACAGCAACTGGCACTGGCACTAGATCAATAGGTTAGTCCCCAAAAATGATATAAAGTTGCTATAAAATGATTGTAAAATATCCTAGAATGATGAAATAATAGCATGAATAGTTCATAAATTATAGATACATTGGAGACGACAAGATCCCTTGTTTAATTCCTACTGCCCCTCGAGTAGGTAAATGATAAAAGAAATAATTTATGAAGTGTGAATGCTAGCAAAGTGCATAAGTTTGATCAATGATAATTTCAATCACTTTTCCTAGCATCATATCAACAATTCTTTCTTATAAAACTTCTCATGTGATAGTGGCAACCAATTCACATGTTAAGGTTCAAACAATGAACTCTCTTGAAACTCAACAACCTATGTTCTTAGTCACCAAGCAATTGCAATTCAACTTATTCAACAGAGTTGAAGTAAGAGCTCCACATACTCAACCATCATATAGTCTTCTATGATTACTAACACTCACTGCATTCACATGAGCAAAACGTTTCAACCGGACACATAGAAAGATAGGGGCTTATTGTTTTTCCTCCCAACGTATTCACCTCAAGGGTGATGTCAACAATAATAACTCATGCTACCCATATTCAGCTGGACATATGTGCCTTGATCTTTCCTCACCAAATGATTCTTGCCAAAAGAGAAAAATAAAAAGGAATAGAGAGAAATTTTTTGACTCTTTGCATAAAAGTAAATGCTGAAAAGTAAAAGATAGGCCCTTCGCAGAGGGAAGCAGAGGTTGCCATGCTCTTATTTGTTTGTATGCTCAACCCCTTAGTGCAAAAGAACATCACGTTATATTGCCCCTTATGATAGCAACCTTTATTATGCAGTCCGTCGCTTTTATTGCTTTTCCATCACAAGTTTGTACAACGCTCAATTTTCTCTTACACTAAATGATCTAACACTTTAAAAGAAATTTTTATTGCCTTATTGCACCGATGGCAACTTACTTGAAGGATCTTGCTCAATCCTTAGGTAGGTATGGTGGACTCTTGAAAATAAGATTTGGGTTTAAGGGTTTTTGGATGCACAAGTAGTATCTCTACTTGGTGCGGAATTTTTGGCTAGCAAAGATGGGGGGCAAGCACCACATGTTGAAGGATCTATGACAATATAAATTCTATGTGAATATGAACAAACATAAATCATTATGTTGTCTTTTCCAACGTCAACAATTTTGGCATATAATAGTTTGATGGGGGCTCACAATCACAAAAGATTTCCATGATAGTGTATTTGCATGTGAAAGTTCTCTTCCTTATACTAATTATTCGTGAATTGCTTGTATGACCAATATTGTGATTGTCAAGCCTCAAAAGATTTCACTTTCTAAACCCAATGTGAAGCTACCACTAGGCATGATATGATTTCAACTTCACGAAATTCAATTTATTCAACAATTTACTGATAGGATATAAGTGAAGCACAAGAGCAGTTCCAAAGAAAAGAGCTTCGTTGACGGGATGTGAATGCCGCTTACTTAGCCTCCTTGGCAACTATTTAAGGACTCTATTTTATTTAAAAACTTTCAGATCTAAGTATTTTATTAAAACAGCAAGCAAAATAAAATAAAATGACATTCCAAGGATAGCACAAATCATGTGAAGAAGTAAAAACTTAGGATTAACCGATACTAACCGATAGTTGTTGATGAAGAAAGGTGGGATGCCTACCAGGGCATCCCCAAGCTTAGATGCTTGAGACTTCTTCAAATATTATGTTGGGATGCCTTGGGCATCCCCAAGCTTGAGCTTTTGTGTCTCCTTAATTCCTCTCATATCACGGTTTCCCTAAATCTTAAAAACTTCATCCACACAAAACTCAACAAGAACTCGTGAGATAAGTTAGTATAAACCAATGCAAAAACTTTATCATTCTCTACTATAGAAAATCACTAAAATTATTATTCAACGTTGCATACTAATTGCCTCTTCATATTTAATACTCCTGCCCTCAAATAGGATCATTAAACAAGCAAACATATGCAAACAATGCAAACATAACAGCAATCTGCCAAAACAAGACAAATCAGAAGAATGCAAGAGTATCAATACTTATTCAACTCAAAACATTATGAAATTCTACCACACTGTAGAAAATTTATCAGATCTTATTATGCAAATCAACATTTTATCACATTCTGACTTTTCTAGGGAATTTTTGCAACAGAGGTAATGTAGCGACCCGACCTCAAACGGTCAAGTCTCTGTGCTTAAGTGTCATCCCTGGATCGGTATGCTGACACACACAGTACTCGAGGATTTATAACAGAGGTAAATCACATGTATAAAGTAACATAAAATACTATTACCTCAATCCAAATAGTGGAAGTAACAACAAGGTTGTGGATTCCCATCAACACCAACGGCAAAGTTGAGTGTAGAAATCGTAACCCTAACGTATCACTTACTCGTCGTAAGATCCTGCAACATGAGACGTTGCAGCCACAAAGGGCCAGTAAATTGAATGTACTGGACAATTCACACCATAGGATCATGATGAATAATAGCTATCACTACATGCATATTTGGCTGGTGGAAAAGCTCTACAGTTATAAATGTTTTGCGAAAAGCCAATTTTCCCTACTGCAAAGGAATATATTTTATTTAACTACAAAGTTGGTTGATAAATATTGAGAAGGTTCCTCCAACTCAATCCCATAATAATAATCATTAAACCAATCAAGTTAATTAAATAAAGTGTTAAGATCAACATGATAATCCAAGAACCAAATACTCAAGATGTCCATAACCGGGGATACGGCTAATCATGATTAGTTTGTACACTCTGCAGAGGTTTGCGCACTATTCCACACAAGACTCGATATCCTCCATTGGATTTTCTTGCACTACAATGTGTTTAAGAAACGGATGACCGAGACACAGTCTTTCAGAAACATTAACTCTTTACTCCGGGCAGACCATACCAACCTACATCCCTCTACCTGCTGATCCACCTCTTCAAGAGCTCATGCAACTTACTCAACTATGCCAGAGCCCATAATAGCTTGTGGCTGCACACAGAAGTTTCTAGCATGAATAATCTTATGATCCCTTTGAGCCTGGGTGGCATTCCATAGGGTGATCACACGGGTCCTCCGGGATCCCCTTGGACAAGCACTAGGTTCTCCAGGTGCCCGGGCAAACCACTGGGTGCTCCAGGGTGCCCCAACCAATCCACCCAGATGTTTATTAAAGTAGCCACCTTAAGTTTCCTTAGATAATAATAACTCTCGCATCTTTCATGAGTTCTCTCAAACCATTCCACGTCTACGAGCATAGCATAGCAGTATAAGCATAACGTAGTCGTAACTCCCAAGGTTTGAATGCAGGGCAATAGGTTCCTACCTCATCAACTACTTCCCAATACCCACATGTTATCAATCCTACTCATGCAATGTTTGAGGGTAAAACTAATGCATAAAAACTGGGTATGAAAGGGATATGATCAAAGTGTAAACTTGCCTGTACTGTTGATGAAGATGATTCGCGCTCAAAACTCTTGATAATTTCTACTCATCACACTTTGGTCAATCTATCGTAGGCAAGCAATAGTAACCACACATAAGCAATCACTCAAAAGGTCGGGAAGAATGAAGAAGACAGTTCGGAAAACATCAAAGCCGAGCAAATAACTCTTGAAACAATTTCTAACAGTACCAAAACTATGTGAATTTGGCCTTATCAGAAAGTTTAGGTCAAGAGCTTCGATTTGCAAAAAGAATCAACTAAATCGGAGTTATAAAACTCAAGTTATGTTCAAAAGAAGTTTGAATATGAATCTGAACAAATTCAAAATTTCAAAAAGTTGATGTGACAGGTTCACTGGATAGGTGAAAACAAGACGAAGCTATAGGCGCTGGTTTCATCAAATTTGGATAAATGAGTGAAAATTTATGGCTATTGAAAAATCCGGGCCAAGCTGTTTTATGGAAGAAAAATAGCTACGGCTAAGGTCTAATGTATAAATACGTAGACTAATTGATAATCTAATTATTCTATCGTATTAGTCTAGAAATAATAAACTACGGAAGTATAAAAAAACAAAGAAAGATACCTTTATAAGGCACAGAAATGATGACTTCGGAGAGAGGAGACAATTCCCAAAAATCGCGCCGGAGAGGAGAAAAATATTTTTCTTTAAGGAATCTAGTCAAACCAAAATATTGATTTAACCCGAATCGGATGATTCTTGGAGGCTCTATGGGTCTATATTTATAGGTGGAAAAGAGGTTTAGGGGTCAAAGTCTAGGCAATGTGGGACTAAACATATACGTACGTAGATGAAAAGAAAACGAAACAGAGAAGGCGCGTCGCATGGGCCTAAACGCGTAAGGCGGTTCGGCCTACCGTCACAAGCTGTAGTTTTTTCCTTTTTAAACAAAATTCGCCTAAGAAAAAAATGAAAAGGCTCATTGGCCTGGCCCATATAGGAAAAAAATGGGGCGCTCGCTGGTACTATGATGTGCACCTGGGCGGCAGTTAGTGATGGGCCACATGTATAGTTTTTGTTATTTTTTTAAATAGAAACAGACGGAAAACCGAATAAATAAAAATAAAATAAACTTTTTATATAGGCATGTTATATATCCAAATTTAAAAAAAAAAGATTTTCTACAACATGAACATTTTTCTAGCGTCAAATAAAATATACAAAAATTCAAATAAAGCAAAGAGTGCTACTGCTGCAATAAAACATCATAAAAATCATTTTAAAAATACCAAAATGATTTCAAATTTATTTCTCTCCAATTTTCTACTATAGGGAATCATGTTACCCTATTTTCCATATATTTATTTTTTGGAGAAAATTAATTTGAATAAAACCCAAATACTCCGAATTGAAAATAATTTCCAAAAGGACTTTAAATTAGATCCTTTTAAACTCCCAACTCATATTTCATATGTTTTGAAGAAGTCATTTTATCTTCTCTCATGAAAATCATTGAGTTGCTTGAAGTTTCTGAATTGGAAATATTTTCAAATGATATTCAAATATTTTCAACACCCCTTTTCATTTAAATAAATGGAAGAAGTCATGTCATCTTCTCTCTAGGGTTTTGTGATGAAAAGAATTTGAATTCATGGAGATCATAAAAGAAAAATGAAAGTTTGGGAAAGTCCTTTTATTCCCTCTCATTTAACTTTCAAAAGATTTCAAATTCACTCACTTTCAGTCAATCAATCAAAAAATCAATCCAATCTATATGTTTATTATAACATTCAAAAATTTAGAATTTTGGGATGTTACAAACCTACCACCCTTAAAATGAATCTCGTCCTCGAGATTCGGAGAGTCTAGAAAGAAATAGGTTAGGATAGGGGCCTTCTCAATTTCCATCGATCGTCTCCAGGGTTTGGGGTGCTACCACCCTTGGAAGCATGGTTATTGTTCCATCAAAACTCATATACTCCATCCTTATTGTTGACAAAGGTTTGTCTTCTCGCATTCTCGGAAAATTCCTTCTCTGGGCTCTTCTGGTAGTGGCATAACCTTTACCGCAATCCTTCTGTCCTTTCCTCTTGATAAGGTTCTTCTGTGACTGGGTCTTCTGAGCTGACGGGTCTGGCGCCAATACTAAACAACTATTGATATCTCATGGTGGTCAACAATTTATGGTTTGTCCTGCAGGAAATGGGTCTGGGTTGAACCTCACCGTATAACCTACGGTTGGCAACAGTTTCCTTGTACAAGGGAAAAATACTTATACCATTCTAAGGTTCAAACAAGGTTTTGATCGTCGTCTCTCCACTATAGGCAAGTCACTCAGATTTACCATCCCATATAGCAAGGCGAATAATAAGAGTAAGTCGGTATGGTGATCAATCCATCCCGCACCCAAATCATTACCATGTATATGGTTTAGCAAATCTCGCATTCTAACACTCGGTCATCCTCACCAGCATTGTACAATTTCTCTTGTCGACGAACCAAGTTCGGATAAATCCATGGATTCTGCAAGCCAAACAAACATCTATCGTTTCTTCACAACTCTCGGGTTTGCGTTACTCCTATAAGATCGTCTATTGGTAAAATCGTAACCTCTTCCAGGGTTTTTCCTTCAGCAAGAATGTGCTTGCTTCTTGGCAGGTCCTGAGGCCTATGGGTTATGGCCCATCTCATCCCTTGTAGTCCTTGAACTTATCATCAGGCAACTGATCATTGATCCAACTTCCAACTTCCTAGTATTATTAAATCCATCCAATTGTATTGTCTTCCTTCCTTCTATTGGCACCAAACTAGGACATGATTACTCAGACTCATCATGGAATTTCCATTGATCCATATTTCCAACATCATACCTCCTTTATATCCAATAGTAATTCATCTGTTCATCCTCGTGGGATATCCCACATACCAAGATAAAAACTTATACTTATGAAGTCCATACTCCAATTCATGGAACATCATTATCCAGGGTCAAGCGTCCTTACAGGGGAATATTGGCCATCTCTGCATGGCACTTCTTCAACTGGGAAGCGTGAAACACATCATGAACTCCTGACAGTCCTTTGGGTGACTCCAACTTGTTGGCCACTTCTCCCATACGCTCAAAAACTCGGTATGGTCCTAAAAATCTCGGGGCTAACTTTCCCTTAACTCCAAATCGTTAACTCCTCGCAGAGGGGACACACGAAGACATGCTCTGTCTCCAATTTCATAGATTACCTCCTTGCATTTTTGAGTCTGCATAACTCTTCTGCCTGGACTGAGCTACCTTCAGTCTATCTCGAATCAACTTAACATTCTCTTCTGACTCCTTGATCACATTTGGTCCAAACAACTGACGGTCTTCAACTTCATCCCACATCCATGGTGTCTGGCTCCTTCTCCCATACAGAGCTTCAAAAGGGGCCATCTTCAAACTGGCTTGGTAACTGTTGTTATATGAGAACTCCGCGTAAGGTAGATTATCATCCCTACTAGATCCGTAATCTAGCGCACACGCTCTCAACATGTCCTTCAGAATCTGATTGACTCTCTCGGTCTATCCATCTGTCTGTGGATGAAAGGTCGCATCAACTCTAGCCTAGTACCCAGTCCGTGCAGCTGATTCCAAAACTTTGAGGTAAACCGTGTTCCTCTATCTCGATACGATGGTCCTCGAACTCCGTGCGCATATACGATCCTGGTCAAATATATATTGGCCAACTTCGCACTTGTATTGGTGGTTTTCACTGGGATAAAGTGAGCCACTTTGGTCAGGCGAATCAACTACTACCCAGATAGAATCATATCCCCTTCGTGTTCTAGGAAATCCGGTAACGAAATCCATGCTAAGCTTATCCCACTTCCATTAGGGTATCAGCATAGGCTGTAGTAATCCTGCTGGTTTCTGATGCTCTGCTTTTACTCTCTCTGGCTTACATCACCTACGATTACATACTCCGCAATATCCTTCTTCATACCAGTCCACCAGAAACGCTCCTTCAAATCCAAATATATCTTGGTGTTTCCAGGGTGAATCGAGTATGGTGAGTCATGAGCCTCCTGAAGTATTTACTTCCTGATCTTTGCATTATTGGGCACATATACACGGTCCTCGAACCATAAGGTGTCGTGCTCATCCTTACGAAAACCTTTGGCCTTTCCTGTGCTCATCCTCTCTTTTACCTCAGCAATCTCTTTGTCATCCTTCTGAGCTTCACGGATCCTTCCCAACAATGTAGACTGAACTTCCATTGCTGCAACAAAACCTTTGGGAACAATCTCCAACCGAAGTTCCCTGAGATCCTCGGCTAACTCCTTTGGTAATCCTCCGCTTATGAGGGTATTCGTCCTTGTTTTCTTTATGGTTTTGTCCTATTTCTCCACAAAGCCTGTATGCACAAGGTTTCTTCATATCTATACCTACTATTAAAAGGAGGTGATATTATTGGTTACGTCCCGATTCGTTTGGTCCCGCTTCAATTAATTGCACGTACGCTTTTTGGTTTCGTTATACTTGCCATCCGTTTTGGCCCAATAGAGAAAGCCCACCTGGCGGCGCACTGAGGCCCAGGTCCGTAGAGCTGGCAAAAAATAAAATTGCCGATGGAAGGGTTCGATCTCGTAACCTGTGAACCGGTCACGCACAATTTGTCCAACTGACCCAGCTAGAGATATAAAAAGACATTTTTTCTCCCGTTGCAACGCACGGGCCTTTTTGCTAGTCTTTTACATAAGGCCTCAACTTCTGGGACACAAGACGAGATCTTTGCAGAGTCAACTTAAATTCTTCCCAAGTGGTTACTCTTTGCCATCCATTGATGGTTTGGTACATCCTCCACCAAGTAGCAACACCTCTTTCAAAACACTTAAGAGCATGCTGGGCCATATCCTTTCCGGCTATAGTGTTATTCTCCATATGTTCCTCCATGTTCTGAATCCATCGGTCCATCTCCAATTGACTTATCAGTCTAGAAAATACAAGCTCATCTCCATTCATCCTCAAATGGGTCCATGGGTTTTGGGGTGGGATAAGAGAGATAGAGAGGGATACACACAATACAAACAAAAGTTTTGAAAAGACATATTTTATTTGTGGTCGTCGGAAAAAACATCAAACAAATGACAGCTCACAAACGTCGCATCTAACGTAAGTGTATAACAGGGGTTTGGTCTTCTAAAGGTCAATAAATCTTCAAAGTCATCAAACTCTTCAAGTTTTGTTCATGCCTCCAATGGCTTCTTCCAATCATGCTTGTCTTCCTCCAGTTCTTTTGCTAGATCATCTCTATTGCCGTGAAGTCTCTCATGACATCCTTTAATATTTTTGGAGTTGCGTTCCAAACTTCCGGGTTTCAACATCCTTGACATGAACCATGGCACTACGGTCCTTCCGCTCCCCATTTAATCTCCCAGATCTCGAGGTTTTGCTCCTCCAGCTTGGCTACTTTCAGCTTCTAGGTCATGAGTTCTTCACGAAATGCTTCCTTTCAAAATACGGCTTCTTGTAGCTCCATCTTAACTTCTTGATGTAACACTCCAGATCTTGGTGATACACCAGCTAAGGTTAAAACTTCATCTTGCTGATAGGTGCTCCATTAGCCTTCTACCATCAAATCCTTCCATGCATATGCATGCTTAACTCAGCACACTGACAATAGCATAAATGGGCGATAACATCATGGATAGCCGTGTTTCTGCTCTTGTCATTTCCATGAGCTATATCTCCATAGTTGACATCTCCTGCCTTAGGGTTTTCCTTGACAGAACTTTGAGTTTTTAACTCTCCATGCTCCGGTCTTTCTCCGATACACCTTGATCTCGGGTATTGACAACTTCCATAGTCTGCCAAGTTCCATAAGGGTAGCTTTACTAGGTCATACAAAATCTGGAAATTCTACAAAGCCTTCCAATTCTCCTAGTCTTCGGGGTCTTCGACAGTTGTAGTTTCCACTGTTATAATGCACGGTAAAATCTTCTTCATTCCAAAATGGTCTTAGTTGTCCGATATCTTGTACTTCTTGGAGTGGTTTCATCAGTCGAATCTTCGAACGGCCAAAAGGGAAAGGGGATATGGTCTCACTAAAAGGGAATATTTGAATAAGCTCAGAAGAGAAGAGAGCTAAAAGATGTTTTTGAAAAAGAAAGTTTTAGAGAAAATCCTTCCTATGGCTTGCTAGTTTCTAGGGGTCACGTCCTACAGTCAACATGTTCTCTGATACCATCTTGTAGCGACCCGACCTCAAACGGTCAAGTCTCTGTGCTTAAGTGTCATCCCTGGATCGGTATGCTGACACACACAGTACTCGAGGATTTATAACAGAGGTAAATCACATGTATAAAGTAACGTAAAATACTATTACCTCAATCCAAATAGCGGAAGTAACAACAAGGTTGTGGATTCCCATCAACACCAACGGCAAAGTTGAGTGTACAAATTATAACCCTAACGTATCACTTACTCGTCGTAAAATCCTGCAACATGAGACATTGCAGCCACAAAGGGTGAGTACATTGAATGTACTTGCAAATTCACACCATAGAATAATGATGAATAATAGCTATCACTACTTGCATATTTTGCTGGTGGAAAAGCTCTATGGTTATAAATGTCTTGCTAAAAGCCAATTTTTGTCTACTGCAAAGGAATATATTTTATTTAACTACAAAGTTGGTTGATAAATATTGAGAAGGTTCCTCCAACTCAATCCCAAAATAATAATCATTAACCCAATCAAGTTAATTAAATAAAGTGTTGAGATCAACATGATAATCCAAGAACCAGATACTCAAGATGTCCATAACCGGGGACACGGCTAATCATGATTAGTTTGTACACTCTGCAGAGATTTGCGCACTTTTCCCCACAAGACTCGATCTCCTCCATTGAATTTTCTCGTACTACAGGGTGTTTGAGAAACGGATGACCGAGACACAGTCTTTCAGAAACATTAACTCTTTACTCCGGGCAGACCATACCAACCTACATCCCTTTACCTGCTGATCCACCTCTTCAAGAGCTCATGCAACTTACTCAACTATGCTAGAGCCCATAATAGCTTGTGGCTGCACATGGAAGTTTCTAGCCTGAATAATCTTATGATCCCTTTGAGCCCTGGTGGCATTCCATAGGGTGATCACATCGGTCCTCCCGGATCCCCTTGGGCAAGCATCGGTTCTCCGGTGTAGCGACTGCATCCGAATGGATCCAGTCTCTGTGCTCGGTGTCATCCTCGGATCGCATGCCGACACCACACAAGATTTCAAGGATTTATAGCAGAGTAGCAATCACACACTTATTACATCGTTATCCACAAAGGAACTTAATACAATAATATGGCTTAAGGCCATCTAATAATAACAGGAAGGCTTGGAAGATAAGTGAGTCCATCAACTCCATCGGCATCACCGAGTATAGAACCACGACCTAACACCTTACTCGTCATTCTAAAAGTCTGCAACGTGAAAGTTGCAGCCCGAAACGGGTCAAGACATGGAATATCTTTGGCAATGTAACACACAGAGGGCAATGAAGGAATAAGCCTATACTACATGCATATATGGCTGGTGGAAAAGCTCTACGGTTACATTTTTGCATAAAGCTAGTTTTTCCCTACATCAAAGGAATAATTTTATTTAACTATCATGGTGGTTGTTAAACATTGAGAATGGTTGACAACATCCTCAATCCCAATTAAAAGTACTCATTAAAACCCAATAACATTTATTTGAAGTAACATGTTGAGATTCACATGATATTCAAGTACTAGATACTCAAGATGTCCATAACCGGGGACACGGCTAATCATGATTAGTTTATACACTCTGCAGAGGTTTTGCGACTTTTCCCCACAAGACTCGATCGCCTCCGCTTGGTTCTCGTGACTTCATGGTGTTTGAGAGACGGATGACCGAGACATGCCTTCGTGGTTGCTTAGCACCTTACTTGTGGGTAGACCATACACCTACTTTCCCCTACATCCGCTAGTCTACCCGTAAGAGTTCGCACAACTTAGTCAACTATGCCAGAGCCCATAATGGCTTGTGGCTGCACACGGAAGTTTCTAGTTTGAATAATCTTATGATCCCTTAGAGCCCGGGTGGCGGTCCAAGAAATACAGTAAGTCCTCGATGGAAACCAGGTGCCTCAATCCACCCAGATGTGTGTTTAGTTTGCCACCTTAGATAAACCATTAAATTAACAATCTCACATCTGTCATGGATATCACTCACCCAATCCACGTCTACTAGCAAAGCATAGCATAATAAGCAAACGTAGAAGTAACTCCCAAGGTTTCATAAGTAAACAGTAATAGGTACTACCTCAATCTACTTCCCAAACCCGCAATTTAATTAGATCCTAATCATGCAAGTGTTTGAGGGCTTGATCTAATGCAATAAAACTGGGTAGTAGAAAAGGTATGATCAAGTGTTACTTGCCTTGTCGATGACCCATGAGACCTAGAGATTCAAGTAACAAGCGGCGCACTCAAGGTGATCTAACGCAGACAAACAACAAGCATACAATAAGTACTAATCTAATGCACGGGGAAATCTCGAATAAAAGATCTAACCAGATAGTTCAACTTAAGAACCCTGGTTGCAAAAGAATCGAATCAAATAAGCATCGAAAGTCGAAACTCGAGAGAGAACGACTCGGTTTAGCAATCTGAAACTAGGTCAAAATTTTACAGTAGCAAAACTCTGTGTAAGTAGGTTAGTCGGAACGGCGTTTCAGAATCTAAACTCCAGCGCTTGAATCACCCGATTCCGATAAACGAGCAAGAAATAAAACAGGTTTGAAAATCGGATCTAAATCGAATCGAAAATTAACGGATTAAATCCAATTAAAAGAAAACGATTTAACGGACTAAATAACGGACGTTCGTTAACAGAACTAATCCAACGAACACGTTCATTGAAACGAACGGGTCGGTGAACGTTCACTAAATAAGAAAACCGAGAAAATAAAAAAAAAACCATCTAGGGTTTTGAAAAAAAAACCGAACAACGAACGAAAAACCGGATCGGGTTTTTCTAAAAAAAACCGGATCGGGGCGGCGGCGAGGGCTACCTCCGGCTAGTCGCCGGCGGGGCTCCGGGGCTCCGGCGGGGCGGCGGTGGGGTCCCAAGGTTAGGCGGGTCGGCGGGTGGCGAGGAGCGGCGACGGCGGCGGCAAGGCGGCGGTGGTGAGGGGCGGCGGCGGCTCGAGGTGAGAGAGGGGGCTCGGTATAAATAGGAGGGGGGCTCCGGTGCCTTGGGGAGGGGGCATGGCGGGTCCCACAGAAGCCGAGCCGGACTACATGGGCGGCGGGTCCCGAGCCGAGCCGGACTCAAGTGGCGGCGGCGGACTCCTCACGGGCGCGAGGGGAGGGGCGCTGGCGGGCGGCGGTTGGGCTGGGCCTTGGCTCAAAGCGGGCGCGGATTTTTGTTTTAAATAAAACTAAACGGATTAAAAAAATACCAAACGAACTCCGAATTTAATAAAATAAATTTTCCCCGACTCCTAAAAATGAGTCGAACAAAATGAACTTTAAAAACGGCAAACATGCATATTTTTTAAAAAAAAAACTCATTTTTGCCTAAGCAAAATAAATCTTCCAAAACCAATTTTTGATTTATTTATAATATCTTCATTTTTCCTAAATATTGGGAAAGTCATATTATTCCCTCTCTTAAGTTTTTTTTTATAGGAAAATTTTATGAAGATGATTAAATAAATCCAATGATCCTATTTTCAAAATTTGAGAAATCCCAAATATGAAAATAATGAAACTTCCAACTCTCTCCGAGGGTCCTTGAGTTGCGTGAAATTTTCTAGGATCGGAAAAATGCGAGAAAATATGATATGCATGATGACCTAATGTATAACATTCCAAATTGAAAATTTGGGATGTTACACCAGGTGCCCGGGCAAACCACTGGGTGCTCCAGGGTGCCCCAACCAATCCACCCAGATGTGTATTAAAGTAGCCACCTTAAGTTTCCTTAGATAATAATAACTCTCGCATCTTTCATGAATTCTCTCAAACCATTCCACGTCTACGAGCATAGCTTAGCAAAGATAAGCATAACGTAGTAGTAACTCCCAAGGTTTGAATGCAGGCAATAGGTTCCTACCTCATCAACTACTTCCCAATACCCACATGTTATCAATCCTACTCATGCAATGTTTGAGGGTGAAACTAATGCATAAAAATTGGGTATGAAAGGGATATGATCAAAGTGTGAACTTGCCTGTACTATTGATGAAGATGATTCGCACTCAAAACTCTTTATAATTTCTACTCGTCACACTTCGGTCAATCTATCGTAGGCAAGCAATAGTAACCTCACATAAGCAATCACTCAAAAGATCGGGAAGAATGAAGAAGACAGTTCGGAAAACATCAAAACCAAGCAAATAACTCTTGCAACAATTTCTAACAGTACCAAAATTATGTGAATTTGGCCTCATCAGAAAGTTTAGGTCAAAAGAAGTTTGAATATGAATCTGAACAAAATTTGAAATTCCAAAATGTTGATGTGACAGGTTCACTGGATAGGTGAAAACAAGATGAAGCTATAGGCGCTGGTTTCATGTAATTTGGATAAACGAGTGAAAAGTTATGGCCATTTGAAAAATCAGGGCCAAGCTGTTTTACGGAAGAAAAATAGCTACGGCTAAGGTCTAATGTATAAATACGTAGACTAATTGATAATCTAATTATTGTATTGTATTAGTCTAGAAATAATAAACTACCGAAGTATAAAAAAACAAAGAAAGATACCTTTATAAGGCAGAGAAAAGATGACTTCGGAGAGAGGAGACAATTCCCAAAAGTCGCGCCGCACAGGAGAAAAATATTTTTCTTTAAGGAATCTAGTCAAACCAAAATATTGATTTAATCCGAATCGGATGATTTTAGGAGGCTCTATGGGTCTATATTTATAGGTGGAAAAGTGGTTTAGGGGTCAAAGGCTAGGCAATGTGGGACTAAACATATACGTACGTAGATGAAAAGAAAACGAAACAGAGAAGGCGCGTCGCATGGGCATAAATGCGTAAGGCGGTTCGGCCGGCCGCGCAGCTGCAGTTTTTTTTAAGCAAAATTCGGCCTAAGAAAAAAATGAACAGGCTCGCTAGGCCTGGCCCATATAGGAAATGAAAAAAAATGGGGCGCCCGCTGGTACTATGATGTGCACCTGGGCGGCAGTTAGTGATGGGCCACATGTGTAGTTTTTGTTATTTTTTTAAAAATAGAAACAGACGGAAAACCGAATAAAGAAAAATAAAATGAAATTTTTATTTAAGCATATTATATATCAAAATTCAGAAAAAGATTTTCTACAACATGAACATTTTTCTAGCGTCAAATAAAATATACAAAATTTCAAATAAAGCAAAGGGTGCTGCTGCTGCAATAAAACCTCATAAAAATCATTTTAAAAATACCAAAATGATTTCAAATTTATTTCTCTCCAATTTTCTACTTTAGGGAATCATGTTACCCTATTTTCCATATATTTTATTTTTAGAGAAAATTAATTTGAATAAAACCCAAATACTCAAAATTGAAAATAATTTCCAAAAGGACTTTAAATTAGATCCTTTTAAACTTCCAACTCATATTTCATATGTTTTGAAGAAGTCATTTTATCTTCTCTCATGAAAATCATTGAGTTGCTGCAAGTTTCTGAATTGGAAATATTTTCAAATGATATTCAAATATTTTCAACACCCCTTTCCATTTCAATAAATGGAAGAATACATGTCATCTTCTCTCCAGGGTTTTGTGATGAAAAAAATTTGAATTCATGGAGATCATAAAAGCAAAATGAAAGTTTGGGAAAGTCCTTTTATTCCCTCTCATTTAACTTTCAAAAGATTTCGAATTCACTCACTTTCAGTCAATCAATCAAACAACCAATCCAATCTATTTGTTTATTTTAACATTCCAAAATTTAGAATTTTGGGATGTTACAGGTAAACTTTCTGTTTTCATACAGCAACATGTAGACTTGTAAAATAAGCATAGTAAAGGCTATCAATGCCACTTTTATTGAAATAAAAAATCGCAAAACATTATTCTAAATAAAAGCAAGAAAATCCTAACAAAATAAATTGACGCTCCAAGCAAAACACATATCATGTGACGAATGAAAACATAGCTCCAAGTGAGGTTACCGACAATGTTGAAGACGAAAGAGGGGATGCCTTCCGGGCATACCCAAGCTTAGTTGCTTGGATCTTCCTTTAATATTACCTTGGGGTGCCTTGGGCATCCCCAAGATTAGGGTATTGTCACTCCTTATTCTCCTCATATCGATATCTCACCCAAAACTTGAAAACTTCAATCACAGAAAACTTAACGGAACTTTGTGAGATAGGTTATTATGATAAAGATCAAATCATTTCACTTTTGGTACTGTCAAAGACAAGATTCATAATTGTTTTCACACAATGACTACTTTAGCATATAATTTCCATAATTTATATTGAGCAATATATGCCATAGAAACTAGGAAACAAGTAAGCTATGCATTGAAAACAGTATCTGTCAAAAATAGAACAGTCCGTAGTAATGTGTACTCAAACCATACTTATGCTACTCCAAAAATTATGACCACGTGAAACATTTGTCTATTAATCTTATGCAAAAAGAATCAACTCAAAATCGCTCTTCTGTTAAAAATGGGAATTATTTTCGTGAGCGCAAAAGTTTCTGTTTTTCAGCAAGATGAAATCAACTATCACCCAACATGATCCCAAAGGCTTTACTTGGCACTTTATTGAAACAAAAGCAATAAAACATGATAAATACAGTAGCATAATCATGTGAACACACAAAAACAGTAGGTAAAAGTGTTGGGTTGTCTCCCAGCAACTGCTTTTCTTTAACGCCTTTTAGCTAGGCATGATGGTTTCAATGATGCTCACATAAAAGATACGGATTGAAACATAACAAGAGCATCATGAAGCATATGACAAGCACATTTAAGCCTAACCCACTTCCTATGCATAGGGATTTTGTGAGCATAACTAGCATAGGAAGGCAAAACATGCATAACTTCAAGATTTTCAATACATAGAGAGGAAACTTGATATTATTGCAATCCTACAAGCATAAGTTCCTCCCTCATAAAAATTTTCAGTAGCATCATGAATAAATTTAACAATATAACTATCACATAAAGCATTCTTTTCATGATCCATAAGCATAGAAATTTTACTACTCTCCCCATAAACAAATTTATTCTCATCAATAATTGTGGGAGCAAACTCAACAAGATAACTCTCATGAGATGGGAAATTAAAATCATGATGACAAGTTTCATGGTTATCATTATTCGATATAGCATACATGTCATCACCATAATCATCATATATAGGAACTTTGTTGTCATAATAAATTGTAACCTCCTCCAAAATAGTGTATTCATTATTAAATAAAGTCATGACCTCTCCAAATCCACTTTCATCAATATAATCATCATAAATACGAGGCATGCAATCATCATAATAAATTTTCTCATCAAAACTTGGGGGACTAAAAGTATCATATTCATCAAAGATAGCATCCCCAAGCTTATGGCTTTGCATATCATTAGCATCATGGATATTCAAAGAATTCATACTAACAACATTGCAATCATGATCATCATTCAAATATTTTGTGCCAAACATTTTATTGACTTCTTCTTCTAACAATTAGCACAATTTTCCGAACCATCATTTTCAAGAAAGATATTATAAAGATGTTCAATAATATGATGCAACCTCAATTCCATTTTATGTAGTTTTCTTTTATAATCCAAACTAGTGATAAAACAAGAAACTAAAAGATTCAATTGCAAGATCTAAAGATATACCTTCAAGCACTCACCTCCCCGGCAACGGCGCCAGAAAAGGGCTTGATGTCTACTACGCAACTTTATTCTTGTAGACTCGTGTTGGGCCTCCAAGCGCAGAGTTTTGTAGGACAGTAGAAATTTTCCCTCAAGTGGATGACCTAAGGTTTATCAATCCGTCGGAGGTGTAGGATGAAGATGGACTCTCTCAAACAACCCTGCAACCAAATAAAAGAAATCTCTTGTGTCCCCAACACACCCAATACAATGGCAAATTGTATAGGTGCACTAGTTCGGCGAAGAGATGGTGATAAAAGTGTAATATGGATGGTAGAAATATATTTTTATAATCTGAATAAATAAAAATAGCAAGGTAGCAAATAGTAAACGGGCACAAAACGGTATTGCAATGCTTGAAAACAAGTCCTAGGGTTCATACTTTCGCTAGTGCAATCTCTCAACAGTGCTAACATAGTTGGATCGTATGATTATCTCTCAAAGTGCAATAAAGAATCACTCCCGAGTTCCTATTAGCGGAAAACAAAAGATAGAAATTGTTTGTAGGGTAGGAAACCACCTCAAAGCTATTCTTTCCGATCCATCTATCCTAGAGTTCGTACTAAAATAACGCAAGCTATTCTTTTCGATCGATCTAATCAAGAGTTCGTACTAAAATAACACCAAAGCAAATTCATATTCATAATACTCAATCCACACAAAGAACTACAAAGAGACCCCAAATTTTCTATCGGAGAAAAGATAATAAAAACGTGCATCAACACCTATGCATAGATTCCCCAACGTCACCTCGGGGATCTGCAAGTTGTGTGCAATATCATACATCAAGTAAATCAATATGGTACCCCAATTGTCACCTCAAGTATTCATACCACAAGACATACATCATGTGTTCTCATCTCTGAATATTCAATTCGACAAGACAAAACTTCACAGGGTAAAGACTCAATTCATCACAACAAGAGTATAGAGGGGAGAAACATCATATGATCCATCTATATTAACAAAGCCCATGATATAGATCACGAGAGAGAGAGAGAGAGAGAGAGAGAGAGGGAGATTAAACACATAGCTACTGGTACAAACCCTCAGCCCCGAGGGTGGACTACTCCCTCCTCATCGTGGTGGCCGCCGGGATGATGAAGATGGCCACCGGAGATGATTCCCCCCTCGGGTAGGGTGCTGGAACGGGTCTATATTGGTTTCTCATGGATACAGAGCCTTGCGGCGGCGGAACTTCTGATCTAGTTTAACCCCGAAGGGTTTCGGAATTTTTGTGAATTTATAGGGTAAAGAGGGGGTGCGGGAGGCCACCGAGGTGGGCACAACCCACCTAGGCGCGCCAGGGGTGCCCCCCTTGGGGCACCCCCCAGGTGCTGCTCTGGTCCAAAGGATGTCTCCTGGCCCATAAAAATCATCGTGGAGTTTCGTAGCATTTGGACTTCGTTTGGTGTTGATTTCCTGCAATGTAAAAAACAAGCAAAAAAACAGCAACTGGCACTGGGCACTGGATCAATAGGTTAGTACCAAAAAATGATATAAAGTTGTTATAAAATGATTGTAAAACATCCAAGAATCATGAAATAATAGCATGAATACTTCATAAATTATAGATACATTGGAGACGTATCAATCTCTGGCTTGAACGTGCGAACGGATGGCCAACGAACTTGCGCAGCTCTCGCGTAAAGGCAGCGCAGCCGACCTCAAAAGGTAGGCACCCGCCAACACCGAGTGCAGGCTCGTCGACATTGAGGCCATCGCACACATCAGTTTTGCGGAGGTCGTCGTGGCACCGATCCAGGACGACGCAAGCATCTTCGCGCCGCCTACCCTCCGGGGTTCGACATCGGCCTGGACGTGCTCAAGGGCCATAAGATGCCATCGAGACGTCATCGGGGTCTTGAATCTACTGCGCCGCGTTGGCTGTCGTGGTGGAGACTGCACCGTGTGAATAGCCCCCTCCGTTCAGCCAGGGGTGTGGGCGGTTGTTGTCGCTTGGGGAGGTCATGGAAGCCCAGCTCATCGTGAGCCCCCAGCTTCGGCGAAACCGAGCAGGCTATGGATGGCGGCACGCCACTCGTCCATCTGCTCAGCGGCCGGCGGAAACCTCAGTAGTAGCTGAGCTCGCGCCATAGCCTCCGTGGATGTGCTTGGCATAGCGGTTGATGATGTCGACCGCACCGTCGCCTGGCTCCTTACGGTGCCAGTGGCAGCGACGGTGGTGGTAGCACCCCACGTTGCTGCGGGATGACCTCCTGGGTAGCGGGATCGCGCGACAATGGTGCTCGAGGGCTCGCAGCTTCGTCGGGCGTAGTGGTCGGATTGGCTCATCCCGGAAGAGGCGTATGCACTGTGACCGCTCCCGTGGCAGGGGTGGCCAGAGGGCGATAGCTCACCCTGGACCGAGTGCTATGGCTGCACCCGCCGGCGGGAGGATAGGGTGCAAGCAGTGTGACCATCTCGTCCGCGCCTTGCGGAGCGTGGCCGTCGAGACGCCGCTAATGTTGTTCTCCTCCGACGTCTCTAGCCCCTGTGTCGGCCGAGGGGGGAGTGGTGATGGCGCCATCCACTCCAACCACGCCCCCAACAGCGCTTACGTCCTCGCTTGTCTCCGCATCCCCCGCAGCGTTAGAGGTTGCAGGCGGCGGAGCCTTCGAGGTGGATGGCTGGGCTGAAGGGCCGGACTTCTTCTTCTTGGGCGCCATGGTTGATGGCGTCGTCGAAGATGACGATGAAGATGACGCGCTGCGCACGCTTTCAGGTTTGCGCAAGCATTCCCTCTACCTGGCACGCCAAAGATGTCGCAGGATATCCGTGGCCACCTATGGGACCGGGTGGCCCCTTGCTGGTTCGGCAGGGGGACGTCGTGTTGCACAAAGAGCAGATCAGCGCATGGCAGCACGGCAGAAAGCACACGAGCAATTTACCCAGGTTTGGGCCGCCGCGAGGCGTAAGACCCTACTCCTGCTTTGGTGTATTGATGATGGAATGAATGTGGTGGTGCGTAGTACACTCTCCCGGCAAGGGATGCCTCCGGGCGGCAGCTACTACGCGCGTGTGGTGGCTTGGGTTGGTCAAGTTTCTAACCCTCTAACCCCTCCTACGAGTGCCATGGGCATCCTTTTATAGATTAAGAGGTCACCACAGTGGCAAAGTGGTCATTACCCAGTGACATGATAGAAAATAGTGCTATCATACCTAACTCTGTGGGCTGACAGGGTGCATTAAATACACCGCTTAGTGTCACATCACTGGCTGTCCGGCAAGGCCTGCCGGGCTATCTCGCCAGCTCCGCATCTGTTCTCTTGACACGTCACAGGACGGGTGTCATCTATGAATTTCTTCTGTAGGATATGGATGCCACGTGGCGAATGGCTGCCACTTAATCATCTTGCGGCTTGACACCGCACTGATTGACGACGTGGGTCGTGCTTGAGTGGTTGGTGGGGTGGTTCAGCCCCCGTGAGCCCCGGCAGGCTCTGCCGAGGAGTCTCGACTGCTTGCTTCGGGTGGTGGCCTTGCTCCTTGTCGTGCTCACCTGCCCAGCAAGGGAGACCCTTCTCTTGCCGATATACTGTTCCTTTGGCTCGATCTCGATCTCTCTAAGCTGTATGTTGGTTCTTCAAGTCTCTTGGTTCTTCCATGTCTGTCTTGAGCTGGTACTTCAATCTTGACCTTGTGCATGTGCACAGTTGGGCGACATACCTGGGATCTGTTGCACCGACACCATATTTTCTTTAACAATCCTACCATTTTCTATAGTGCGTCCCTTGCTATGCAACAGGTTTTGTAGTGCACAATCTTTCCCTTTACATAAATCAAGACTGCAGGGATGTCATACTGAACACAAACCATGGATTTACAATTGTTGCTACTGTAAGACTTGATGAACATGTTGACTCCTATTTTGGCACTGGCCTTTGGAAAGAAATTTCTTAGTTCTATGTACTTAAAGCTGGCACTAAAATTGCACTTCACATAAAAGAGCCTGGTCATGAGATATATGCTAACTTCCGCGATGATACCATCCGTCCAGACTTTGTTTGAAGTAAGTTTTCTTTTCAAGTATCTGCATGTTGGCTTACCCAGGAATATCAAATGAATTGTGTAGTATTTAAGCAACCAATTGATATTCCATTTTCTTACCATATTCCTACCTACTAACTTCTAGTTACCAATACACTTTTCTATTGCCCTGTTTTAACTAAATATTCCTTGTACTCCTAATTCTATCAGAAAGCGCCACTTACAAGGAGACTCCGGAGGTGGATAAAAGGGCCGCCAAAAAGCAGAGGCGGGGCGAGTAAGAACCGCAAGCGACTCCAGCAGAACTAGACTTCATCAGCAGCCTCCCCGATGATATGTTGACAGTCATCATCTCCCTCCTCCCAATCAAATATGGGGCTCGGACAACCGTCCTTCCCGACCATGGCGCCCCCTATGGAAATCCACCCCTCTCAACCTCATCGACACCCACGAGCTCTTCCATGGCTATCGCAAAAGCTTGGATGCATTCTCCAACATCCTCGGCACTCACCCATGTGCAACCAGAGGCCTTAGAATGGGCAAGTTCCGTTCCAACGGCAAGGACCGAGCCAAGCTTGAGGACTTGCTCCGATCCCCTGCCCTAGATCTGCTCGAGGAGCTCACTTTTGATGGTGGGATATGCACTCGCTGCCAACATCCGCACTCCGCCTCGCGCCCATGGTGTGCGTCGCCAAGTTCAGGAACTGCCATTCCCCCCCTTAATGACGCGCTCGCTCTTATTCTACCACGACTGAATCACCTCGAGCTCGTCACCATCTGCCTCACAAACGGTGACATGGAGCGCCTACTCTGTGGATGTACTACACTCGAGTACCTTCGTCTTCAGGCGATCAATGGGTTGAGTAGCTTCCACATCACCTCCATGACTCTCCGGACTATTTATGTGTGTTGCTGGTGCGGCAAGAAGACATCACAAGATGTGTACCACGGTATGGTCATTGAGGACACACCTTCACTTGAGAGATTACTTGTAGTTGATCAAGAAGGTCCAACAAGAATCAATGTCATTTCTGCGCTGAAATTGACAGTGGTGGGCTACTCGTCTGACAAATACTCCAAACTTGTTATTGAATCCACACCCGTTCAGGTATACAACAGCCGCCTTCTACCTCTCCTTCTATAAATTAACATTATTTCTAATTGTGAAGATGTATGTTCGTATGTCATCCAGAAAATGATTCCGACAAGGTTGACCCCGAAACTGCGCACAGTGAAGGTCTTGGCACTGGAATCTATCGGCCACAACCTGGAGCAAGTTGTCAGCTATATATCAAGGTGATGTTCCTTTCCTGTTAAATGTTAACCATATGGGAGTTCAATTTGTGACACTTCTTTCCAAGTTTACAATGACCTTTTTTCTATATTATAATCAAATGCCCATGTTAATCATGTCGGATCAAAGATGGCATCTTAGTGCATTTTACAAATCATGCAAACCAAATAGGCCTGTAGTAGTGTTCAAAACTGCATGTAGGCACTAACACATTTTGTTCTTCTACAGATAAGATTAGGCCCGGTGGTGGATAATGTGATACAATATAAAAATCACGTCGAATGCCTAGATCTGCATCTCTCAGAAATTTCTTTGAACTCCTACCGAGGGACGTTACCGGAGATTATATTCGCCAGGTTCTTTGTTATCAGAACTCCTACCAAGGGTTCTACCTAGGTTTGCCCTACATTTATTTCGCAAAAATGAATGGTTTGTTGATCAGCGTCGGCGGCTGAGGTAGAATGGAATAGGCTTCGAAAATGCTGAATTTCATTTTGGAACTTCAGATGACAGAGTGATCGGAAGTCATCGTGTCAACCCCATACATGACTTCTCAGTGGCTGACCCCTTCGCAAAAAGTATGAGGTTTCGAAACCAGACTTAGAAGTGGTAATATTAATTTGAACCTCTTTGATATCCATGTTCAGCAGATCAGCGCGAGCGTTTGCAGCTGATGAACTAAATTTCATATCTAATATCAGTTTGAACCTTGTAATCTTCAAATTTGAGCAATATAACTCTGGAATTTGAACCTTGTAATATTTGGAGCTTTTGTGGTACAATCATTGAAATGGCATCGTATGAGACTCGTATATTGGTAGCACTATTTGGACCTTAATACGCAATGGACTTAGATTTTATTAACCATTCTCAAATCTGTTTACCTTGTTGATCTCATAGCACACGATATGTATAGCTAACTCGATTGCGATCTTCGACATTATTGCACACAGTTGGTTTCTTGAACCATGTGCAAAGGGCAGAGCGCATAATTAATTATCGCACTCGAGTGTCCATCATCACCCTTTTGTGTAACTTTGACCTCATCACCCATGGGTAAACTTATGACCAAAGTCATTCCACACACTTTGATTTTACAAAGATTTTTGCCAATAAACGCCCATGATTTGTCCCTCTTCTAGCCGACGCGTGCCCAAACTAGCCGGGCGGGAAGCTTGCGCGGTAAACTATGCGGTAGCGCGGGAACAGGCTCACTGACGGTACATTTGGCGCCTCTTCAAGCATATGCGTGGTCAAACAAAATGTGTGCAGTGCGGTGTTGTCAAGCGTGCACTGGAATCCTCCGCTATGAATGCTGTGACAAGACGTGACGATTACAGGCCGGCCGACCCCCATTTATTACAGCGGCCATTTAATCCTTGTATCTCTTCAACCTTTTGATTGCGCCCCACCATTGCAAGAAGCACACCCACCATGACAAATTCTTAGAGGGTATCCTGTGCGGCTCTAATGGTGCTCCGAGCTGCTGCCGACGACAACCAACAGTTCACCATGCATGCCGTGGTGGACACCCACAGAAGGTTCACGGAGCTCTCGGTGGTGTACACCAACAATCCAGTCTGGGTGGAGCACTCCATCCACATCATGGAGTTGTTTCTTGCGGAGGAGAACTACAAGGTGGCCGGGTTCAACCTTGAGTACACCCACACTCGTGTCGGGTCTCGTCCCAAGGTCACCGTCGCCCAGATGTGCATGCGCAACCACGTCCTCGTCTACCACTAGTGTCTGGCCACGAGGCCTTGCGAGCGTTGCGCCAGGTTTGTCAACAACCCCCACTACATGTTCGCTATGGTGGAAATCACCGGCGATGTAAAGGTGCTCAAGTATTGGGGCATCGCCTGCCAGAATCTTGTCGACATCCAGGGCTAATACAAGATCTGGGGCAACAAGGAGCATGAGAAGGACTCACTGGTTCACCTTGCCGAGGCCATCATGGACCCCTACTACAGAGACATGAAGGATTCCTGCAACAAGGAAAAGTGTGCCTCACACTTGGCCTAGATGGAGAAACTCGACAAAGCTCACGTCGTGTACACAACCAAGGAGGCGTACACGAGCTACGACATGTACAGACGGATCGTTGACATGAGGAAGTGCCTCCTTCCCCAAAACGGCTACGGATTCGACCGGAAGCAGAGCAATGGCAAGCGTTGTCACAACAATAAGTAGATGATTAGATGCTCGTTTCTCCTAGCTTAGTATGCATGTAATTGCTTACTTTGGTGTGTGGAAATGTTATGTGTGTAGTCACTTGTGTAATTGTATGCTTAATTTGGTTTTGCAATGCTATCTTTTTAAGTATATAATGTTGATGCTCTGTATACAGAGAAAATCACATCGCACACGGACTAAACAATGGAACCCGTCGGTGATGATTTCATCAATCACTAACAATTATATACCAGCAATCGTTTGGTCACAACCCACACGACTTGTTAACAGGAATCCAATGGTGCAGAGACCTACTATACAAACAGTTTTTAACCCCTTTCCACGACGGCGTTTGGAACCGTCGCCAAGTGAGTGTGGGCGATAGGGGGGTCCTTCCCACCCAACCCATAAACCATCGGGGATAGGCCCTCCTGGCACACAGGCTGGGGCAAAATGAGCTCGTGTGCGACCTGGCGAGGCATCTAAACCGATCAACGTTCATATGTACATCCCACATGGTGAATCCCAGAAAAACCTTTCCGTTCGTATGTATATCACACACTGCTTTTTGTGTGGAAATGTTTGTGCAAGGTGGCCTAACGCAAACAGTTCTCTATCGGAAGCCATGTGTGATTGTCACTTGATCGAACACGCCTACTTTCTAGAAACCATGTGGGTTGTTTGAGTTCATCACCCACGGTGTTGTCTGAGTAACCGTCTGCAATATAAAACCCCAATAAGCAGGGTGATTAGCCTATTATTGATATTCCACATAGTAATCAAATTGATATTTCTTATAAAACACACCAGATATTTCATATCCGTATAACAGCAACTAGGAATTCATAATCGAATTACACCAGATAGCTTCGGCACTCAGTTACGCCATTACACAACAGCACCAAGTTTCACATGAAACATCGAAAACCTTTGGAAAGTAGCATCATACATGGTAAATAGACAGATGAATCTCATCTGGGAAACTGCAAAAGTGGAAGGCAAATATTGAGCCTTTAGTGATGTTGAATGTCCTTACAACTTTAGGCCAGTGGCTATGGATAATTGCCCGGCCAACCTTCGTCCTCTTCAGGAAGACTTCAATATTGTACCATGGGTGTTGAATGAATATCTTCCTTGCCTCTTGACATTCCTTTCAAAAGTACTAAAAACAAAGATATGCATAAGTCGCTGTTATAAATTTTGAAATGGCGCAGGGGGTAAAAACAAGGTAAAAGAGTTAGTACCATCCTATAGTTGGCTATTGTCTTCTACATTGTGCAAACAAAGATCTTGCTGTTATTCGTCGCAAGTTTCTTCATCCTAATTATCTTTCTGAGTTTCTTGACTTGAGTGATATTCATGGACATCTCATTTCCCCATATGCAAAATGGGTTGAACAGTGGGTCTAAGCCTCTGACAGCAGGACCTACATGTGCAAGACCAAATTGTAAGAAATCTAAATATTAGAATGATTCCTGCAACTACACAATAATGTGCTATTAGCGAAAGGACCATGCATGAGCAAACCTCGATGGTAAACCGCAGTGTCTCCCATTGTTTCCCTGCAACACACATAAGGAAGATCTTGATCAGGTTAACTAAGAGTTGCCATACTATCAGTAGAATATGTATTGAGTACAGCCAAATTCGATTTATTTCTCACATGCATAATAATACAAAATTGTACCCACGGTAAATGAAAACCAGATTGCAGAATTGAACCAAACAGTTAAATGGATAGCAGACAAAATGAACCAAAATAGTTAACTGAGCATGACATTGCAGAATAGAAACATGTACTAGAAGATAAGACAGTTAAATAAACAAAGAATGCTTGAGAACAGTACTACGAAATGTAGCAATTGTTGGACCAAACTGTTAACTGAACATTCCATTTTAGAGGACCAAACTGTTAACTAAACATCACATTTCGGAGGACCAAATTGTTAAGTGAACATCAGGTTGCATATTAACTTTACAGAGGACAAATCACTAGAAGGCACTAGCGGTCGCCCCGAGAAAACAACACGAACTGTATTTGAAAGTAGACAACAACATGGCGGTGTCGACGGTGGCCTCGAAGACGAGGTGCTCCTCCAAGATCTGGCGATCGGCATGCATGGCAGCCACAGCAACCTCGTGCATGCTTGTGGTTGCGATTTTCTTCTCCACTTCAAGATGCAACTGAGCTCCACGTTATACTGGGTGCAAAATGGTTGTGGACGACGCTTAATTGGAGGACGGGGATAGTGATTTCGGAGGAAGGTGTCACGCCGTCGGTCAGGGCACGTGGGACGGGGAAGGAGCACGATTGTGCGGGTAGAGTGTGGATTACCTAACCATATTTACGAGGCCGCGCAACAAGAAGAAGGCTCAGCGGCGAGGTGGCCGCGCAACAAGAAGAAGGGTCACCGGCGAGGAGGCGGCGCTGCAAGAAGAAGGGTCACCGGCAAGGAGGCGGCGCTGCAAGAAGATGGGTAGCTGGCAAGGAGGCGGTGCTGCAAGAAGAAGGGTCACCGGCGAGGAGGCTGAGCTGCCAGTAAGTAGAAGTGAAGGTTTGAACTTGGAAAGCAAGGAGGAACAGTGGAAATGTGGCTTTGGGTGAGAGGGAGGGGGCGGGGAGATAGATATTTCCGTGGTGGCAGAAAAATTTTGCTCGGTGCCGCGAGAAACTGGCGCGCAAGTGTGGTTCAAGCGCGGGCGGTGGACTGTAGACGATGAAGCTTCCTGCGTAAGCCGAACAAGATGATGCGCCAAGATATTTGATATCACATCCCACGATTCTTTCTAGTAAAGTGTATGTGGTATACCTGATTTTTTTCATTATGTTTTGAACAACAAAATGGTGTTACGGAGGGAAAGGATGGTGTTCGAATTGCTAGAACATTTATGTACAGTGAACGTGCAACTACATGAGTGCCGTGTTTAAATTTGGAATTATTCCGATTTCGTTTGGCATTTTGTTGCACTAATTGAGTTTCTAGGCATTTAATGTGCATAATTCAAATTTGAACTACAAGCACATGCTCCAGTGCACCAAAGTTTGTTGAAAACTCACATGCTCCAGTGCACCAAATTCAAATGGGAATGAAATTCAAACATCTGGGCGTCGTGGCTCGGCCGGGAACATTGAGAAACTTGGATTCAAATTCCTGGAAATTCAAAACTCGTCAGAAAATCATGAACCTTGGCATGGTGTCATTTCATGGCACCAACATGTTGTGGTAAAAAAATTCATCGCATTTGGACAAGTTCTGGTACAAGCTTCTTGCAAACCGGAGCTTCTCTCAAGCAGACTCGTGGTTCTCGAGGGGGGATGTGTCACCTTTGTGTGCGAAACAATATACGCTGCCTCCCCCTCCCCATTGATATTTTATAGAGGCAACATAGAACTATATGAGTGTCATTTTAAAATTTGGAATTATTCCGGGTTTGTTTGGACTTTTTATAATTTAATTGAATTTCTGGTCATTTAATGTGCATAATTTAAAGTTGAACTACAAGCTCATGCTCCAGTGCACCAAAGTTGGTTGAAAAATCACATGTGTGTCCTTGGGTGAATTTCTAGGTCCCATGCAAGAAATGGGAATGAAGTTCAAACATTTGGACGTCGTGGCTCGGCCGGAAAGATTGAGAAACTTGGTTTTTTAATTCATGTAAATCCAAAACACGCCTGAAAATCATGAAACTTGGCATGGTTTCATGACATGGCTCCAACATGTTGTGGTAAATTTTTTGGCCGAATTAGGACAAGCTTTGGTATAAGCTTCTCGTAAACCGGAGCTTCTCTCAAGAAGCCTCGTGGTTCCAAGAGGGAACGTGTCACCTCTGTGTGCGAAACGACATACACTGCCTTCTCCCGCCTTAATTTTTTTACACAGGCTGATTAGACCAAATAGAAGTATTGTGCTAAATTTTGGAATTATTCCGGGTTCGTTTGGCCTTTTTTATACATTAGTTGAATTTTCAGGCATTTAATGTGCATAATTAAAATTTGAACTACAAGCACATGCTCCAGTGCACCAAAGTTGCTTGAAAAATCACATGTGTGTCCTTGGGTGAATTTGTAGGTCCCATGCAAGAAACGGGAATGGAATTCAAACATATGGGCGTCATGCCTCGGCTATAAATATTGAGAAACTTGGTTTTTTAATTCCTGCAAATCCAAAACACGCCTGAAAATCATGAAACTTGGCATGGTGTCATGACATGGGACCAACATGCTGTGGTAAGTTTTTTGGCCGAATTGGGACAAGCTTTGGTATAAGCTTCTTGCAAACAGGAGCTTCTATAAAGAAGGCTCATGGTTCCGAGAGGGAATGCGTCACCTCCGTGTGCGAAACGACATACACTGCCTTCTCCCGCCTTGATTTTTTACACAGGCAGCTTAGACCAAATAGGAGTTTCGTGCTAAATTTTGGAATTATTCCGGGTTCGTTTGGCCTTTTTATACATTAGTTGATTTTCCAGTCATTTAATGCACATAATTCAAATTTGAATTACAAGCGCATGCTCGAGTGCACAAAAGTTAGTTGGAAAATCATTTATGTGTACTTGGGCGAACTTCTAGGTCCCATGGAAGAGGTGGGAATGGAATTCAAACATCTGGGCATCTTGGCTCGGCCGAAAACATCGAGAAACTTGGTTTTAAAATTCCCATAAATCCAAAACTCGGCTGAAAATCATGAAACTTGGCATGGTGTCATGACATGGGACCAACATGTTGTGGTAATTTTTCTGTCCGATTTGTGAAGGCACTCACATTAACAGTCAACAAAGTCATTTTGGAACAAGTGTTGTCACGTTACAAATAGGAAACACAAGTATTATTCAAACCGTGGGTGTTCTACATACCAATTAGGTGCCGCCACGCGTCCCCTTTTTTCATTGGCTAGGAGGTGTCGTGCGGGGTAGCTATTTGAATACATGAGGCATGCGATCACACCCCTGCGCGTGCTCATCGGGAGGAGAGCCCTTTGACCTCTATCCGCCACCCACCTCCCTCTCAATGTCTCCATTAATGGCGCCCAAGCCCATGTTTCACGGCGTGGCTATGTCTCACTCAACTGAGATTTAAGAGAGAAAAAAGAAAATCTGAAAATAATGCTTTGCACGGATCTTGATGTAAGATCCGACGGACCTATATAGCATCGACTGTGACTTATAGCAAGATTAAGGAATATAAGGACAATGACAGTGGATAATAATTGTCTTACATATTTAGGAAGATAATTAAACAAAGCCACATGCGGCAACGCCCAAAATACACAAGGGCAAAAGAAGAAGGAAGACAATGATCTGGCTCGCTGATCTCTAATTTCTTGATGCGTTGCTGCAGGCCAATGGAACTAGTCTCCGTGGCGAGCAGCGGTGAGCTCTTTCGTGTCCTTAGGACGATGCTTGAGAGCATCCACGGATTCCTCCACCAGCCTTTGGCGCTCGATGTGGAGCATGTGATTCTCGTCCATAAGTTTCTTGACGATGACGCCGGTCCTCTTCAACAAGGCAGTGGTATCCTCCTGCTCCTCCGCACTTCCGATAATCTTCGCCCTCAGCAGGTCGCACTGCTACCTCTTGAGCACTGCGTTGGTTTTCCCTTGAAGAGGAAAGGGTGATGCAATAAAGCAGCGTAAGTATTTCCCTTTAGTTTTTGAGAACCAAGGTATCAATCTAGTAGGAGGCCACGCACGAGTCCCTCGCACCTACACAAACAAATAAGACCCTCGCAACCAACGCAATAAAGGGGTTGTCAATCCCTTCACGGTCACTTACGAAAGTGAGATCTGATAGATATGATAAGATAATATTTTGGTACTTTTATGATAGAGATGCAAAGTAAAAAAAGGCAATAAAATAGCTAAGTGTTGGAAGATTAATATGATGGAAAATAGACCCCAGGGCCATAGGTTTCACTAGTGGCTTCTCTCGTGAGCATAAGTATTATGGTGGGTAAACAAATTACTGTTGAGCAATTGACAAAATTGAGCATAGTTATGAGAATATCTAGGTATGATCATGTATATAGGCATCACGTCCGTGACAAGTAGACTGACTCCTGCCTGCATCTACTACTATTACTCCACACATCAACCGCTATCTAGCATGCATCTAGAGTGTTAAGTTCAAAAGAACAGAGTAACGCTTTAAGTAAGATGACATGATGTAGAGGGATAAACTCATGCAATATGATATAAACATCATCTTGTTATCCTCGATGGCAACAATACAATACGTGCCTTGTAGCCCCCCTGCCACATCGGGTAAGGACACCGCAAGACTGAACCCAAAGCTAAGCACTTCTCCCATTGCAAGAAAGATCAATCTAGTAGGCCAAACCAAACTGATAATTCGAAGAGACTTGCAAAGATAACCAATCATACATAAAAGAATTCAGAGAAGATTCAAATTTTGTTCATAGATAAACTTGATCGTAAACCCACAATTCATCAGTCTCAACAAACACACCACAAAAGAAGATTACATTGAATAGATCTCCACGAGGATCGTGGAGAAGTTTGTATTGAGATCCAAAGAGAGAGAAGAAGCCATCTAGCTAATAACTATGGACCCGAGGGTCTAAGGTAAACTACTCACACATCATCGGAGAGGCTATGGTGTTGATGTAGAAGCCCTCCGTGATGAATGCCCCCTCGTGAGCTCCTAAAAGGCCCCAAGATGGGATCTCACGGCATGCAGAAGGTTGCGGCGGTGGAATTAGGTTTTTGGCTCCGTATCTCATAGTTTGGGGGTACGTAGGTATATATAGGAGGAAGAAGTACGTTGGTGGAGCAACATGGGCCCCACAAGGGTGGAGGGCACGCCCCGGGGGGTAGGCGCGCCCCCTACCTCGTGCCCTCCTGATTGCTTTCTTGATGTAGGGTCCAAGTCCTCTGGATCACGTTTGTTCCAAAAATCACGTTCCCGAAGGTTTCATTCCGTTTGGACTCCGTTTGATATTCTTTTTCTGCGAAACTCTGAAATAGGCAAAAAAAACAACAATTATGGGTTGGGCCTCCGGTTAATAGGTTAGTCCCAAAATAATATAAAAGTGTATAATAAAGCACATTAAACATCCAAAACAGAATATAATGTAGCATGGAACAATAAAAAATTATAGATACGTTGGGGACATATCACGCACTCGGCTCGGAGCTTCGCATTGCCCTCACTTAGTTGCCAGATGACGCCGGTAGCCTATTCAAATAAGGCTTTCATGTCGTCCTGCAACCTCGCCCTGCCGGAGATCTGATCCATCTGCCTATGGATCATCGCATTCATGCACCTGTAAGAGTCCTCGCCTGCCCATGAGACATTTTCCCGGGCCGCCGCAGCATGGGAGGACATCTCTCCTGCATTCGCAGCGCGGCGAGACAACTTTGTTGCTTCTGCGGTGCGGCCAAACCAGTCCGCTGCATCGACGGTGCAGCGGGACCTCCGTGCTGCTTCAGCAGCGCAGCGGGACCTCTGTGCTGCTACGGCCGCGCGGCGGGACATGTCGGCTGCATTCACGGCGAGGCAGGACTTCTCTTGTGCTTTTGCTTCCATGCTCGCCTCTCCCTAGTGGTAATCTCTCGACCCAGAACTCATGCTGGCCATGGCACACGCAAGGGAACGATGATGAATGACTTGTTTGTTTTTGTGGATGAGGAGTTGAGGAGGAATGTGCAATCATCTTGGAGTAGTAATATTTATAACCGAGTACTAATACGCTCCTAACTAGGAAACCGTTTAGGTTTTGATCGGTGTGAACAGGTTTGCAATTAAATATAGCGTGGTAGTAATTTGGAATGTAACGGGACGCAGGCTCAAAATTTATTGACGGTTCTATAATTTCTAAGTGCAGCACTACTCTCGGACAGCGTAACGTGGGCACGCTTTTTCGGCCGCGTACATGGCGTTTGCACCATTGGGTGCACCGCAATAGGCAATTTCAGCACACGTCTTGTTCCAACAACCATGTGCACTCGCTATTACCATCACGCATGCTTCTTTTAATTAGAATGTGTGCCCATCTAGTGCACACACGTTGATATGTCTAACTGTTTCTGTTTGTTGTGGCTAATCGCAAAAATTTCATCCGTGTGAAGTGTATGCCGTCAGTCGCAGACACTTTGATCGGACTGACCGTTTCTCTTATGTTGCCTAATCGCAAACAGTTAATCCTTCTGAAGTGTATGCCCTCAATCGCACACACCTTTATCTAGTTGTCTGTTTCTGATGTTCCGCCTCATCATGAACAGTTAATCCGAGTGAACTGTATGCCGTATATCACACACGCCTTCATATGGCTTCCCATTTCTGTTCTTCTTCCTCATCGCAAACAGTTAATTGAACTGAACTGTATGCCCTGCATCGCACACGCAACTAAAATCGGAACCGTGTTTGATAGCTCCACCATCGCAAACATTTTGCATCTTTTTTGACGGTTTTTCTTACATCGCCGTTTGCGATTAATGCATCGCACACAGTTTCGTCAATGGGTCTCTGATCGTAGTGTCGCGTTAGCAGCATCCTGCAGTAGTGATCATTTGTGTTGTGATCGGTCTTCCCACACGTTTCCGATTACAGACCTGTTTGCTGTGTATCCGCTACTGCAGGATGCTGCTAACGCGACACTATGATCACAGACCCTTCGACGAAACTGTGTGCGATGCCATAATCGCAAACGGTTGTGTAAAAAACCGTCAAAAAAGGTGCAAAACGTTTGCGATGGAGGATGCATCAAACACGGTTCAGATTTTAGTTGCGCAGCGATGCAGGCATACGGTTCAGCTCAATTAACTATTTATGGCGAGGAGGAACAAAAGAAACGGGCAGCCAGATGAAGGTGTGTGCGATGTACAGCATACGATTCACTCAGATGAAGTGTTTGTGATTAGGCAACACAAAAGAAACGGTCAGCCCGATCAAGGTGTGTGTGATGTACATCATACGGTTCACTCGGATGAACTGTTTGTGATTAGGCAAGAGAACAGAAACGGTTCAATATAACAACATGTGTGTGATATGTGGCAAACAGGTCGGTAATCAGAAATGTGTGCGAAGACCGATAATAACACAGACGATTGCTTCTAATAAGACGTATGTGATATGCTCTGTCTACACAACATCTATTGGCCATTGTGGGACGGGCGGTCATCCGGATACGCCATAAGGATGTGAAGAGGCATTCCTATCAGCAAGGACTAGCTGTTCCACCAGTAGCTCATGTAAGAAAACTATCAAATTAAGTGTGCTCAGGATGGAGCAGCCATCGGCTGGGTGACTTGACTGAAATGACCCATTCCCTCAGCTAATTTAACCTCGACGTCCTTGTTTTTTTAACACATGTTAAAGAAGGTCTACTGCATTACTTTTTGACAATGTGCGATACATGGCATACAGGTGATCCATCCGACCTATTTGTGATGGAATAGGCCGTGTGTGTTGTGGGAAAACGCTTGCTAGTATTCAACCGTTTGGGATTCATGAATTCATCACCGACGGGTTCCCTAGTGTGGTCCGTGCTCATCTGATCATCATCTACTTCTTGTGCTAGCTTGATGCTAAGTTTCCATTAATTGATGGCGTTCTATGAACACGCCACTGTTTCCCGCCATTTCCTCACATGTTTCCCACCACCCTGCTATATTGCGCATAGGGGGCGCGCGACACACGGAGGCGACAAGTGCAGCATGTAGCACATCCACCTTTTCCAAGCATGCCAACCCACCAAAGCGCCGCCTCTGTCATCAACCTTGTCGACGAGGAAAACAAGTAGGTGCCACAGCCCGTCAAGCCCGAGGCGCTCCCCGGCAACGCGATGGACGACGCCGTGATGCGCGTCATCGCCAGGGTTGAGCAGACCTTTGGCGCATGGCGCTTGAGCGCCGCAGATCAAGATAGGCATGTCAGCACCGATAGGCTGCAACTCGCCGCACAACATGATCAATGGCGCGCCGCAGAGCAAGCTAGGCGCGACCACGCTGATAGCACTGCGAGACCGTTGGAGCGCCGCAGAGCGAGATGCGCCGCGCGCCGAACAGCAAGAGCGGATCCATCGGCGCTTGCCTGCTGTCGACACGACATCGCAGCTGGGTACACGTCCCGTCAGTACCCCCATTCCTCGCCAGGAGTGGGCAGAGGCCCTCGGCGCCGCACTTGCACCAGAGGCCGGCCGTGCCGTAGTTGCACCGGATGCCCGCCGTGTCGTTCGCATGGGTGCCGCCGTTCACCTTGTCCACGGCCCGCTGGATGCCAACGCGCTGGTCCGTAGGGTCGACCACCTCCTTGGCCCAGGTGTCCACCTGGGCGCAATAGAGGAACATGGCCGTCGCATCCTCGAGCTGGTGATCTCCGATGAAATAGCCAACTTGTAGCTCGAGATCACGCTCCAGATGTACCGCGAGCGTGTCGACCGCTTGGACGAACGCCTGCATGAGTTCAGGCAGAGCCAAGAGCTACCCTAGGCAAGGGCTGCTGGTCATGGTCTCATGAACGTGTTTTGTTTTGAAAAGTCGTTTCGACGTGGATAGCTATGTATTCATAGCAATCATAGTATTGCTCTATATATTAATCTGTTTCAATGTGTGTACTCTATTTTCCATTCTTATATGTTCTGTTTCAATGTGTGTATATACGCTTTCCATTCTGTATATGTTGATGATAACAGCTAGATTCAAATTAGTATAAAAAACAGATAGAAAATGGAATTCATAATATATATATATATTAATTGTTCATTAGATCATCACAGAATATATATATACATACATAAACACTATTCTGATCACGGGATCAGAATAATATTCTGATCACAACCTGAACTGCCTGAGTAACGCGCCTGACCTTCTCTATGAACTAGGTTGAACTTCCCGCAACATTGCCCAAATAGGGCTTGCTATATATCGTTGGAAAGCTATGGACACCAATATCATAACCCAACTTAAATTTTTGGCAAAATATAAGCGGTTTAAGAGCAGTTTTAAAAACCGTTTTTTCTTTGCACAAAAAACGTGAATCGTATTTTTGATCGCATTTCTAAACCGTTTATCGGAATGAGGCATATAATATGGCGATAGAAAGCTGCCGCAAAACCGCTCATTCCACATGTTGAAAGTTTTTTCTAATTCCCTATGATTAAAGAGTAATTTGAAAAAACGTAAAATTTCGTAAACCGAACAGCTGAGTTCATTTTTTTGATGTCATTTCTAAACAGCTAATCCAATGGAGGCATATGCTATGGCGTTGGAAAGCTTATGAAAATGCGCTACTTTTTCATCTTGAAAGTTGTTTTCTAATTTTGAATGGTTTAAGAGTAATTTAGAAAATGGTCCAAGTCTTACCGAGTTCATATTTTCAAGCTAATATTTTAACCGTGCGTCCGAATGCAACAGATGATATAGCGTTGGAAAGCTTGAACAAATGCGAAACTTTTTGGTATGTATTGTTTCTCCCAATTCTTTACGGTTTTAAGGTAGTTACGAAAATGGCATTATCGGAATTGGGAAAATAATATACCGTTGAAAAGCTACGGAAAATGCGAAACTTTTTCATGTATATGGTTTTCTCTGATTCCTAGCCGTTTTCAAGTAATAAAGAAAACGGCGGGATCATTCGTTCTGCCTCTACCGCGAAACAGATTCCTCGAAAATGCACCGCGTGAAGAACCTGAACTTCTCGGTGCGTGTACCTGAACTTCACTCTGTTTTTCACGTGATTTTTTTGCTCGTAGATCTTCATCCACCGTCAGAAGCTCTCCATCCCACTCACGGGAATTGAGTGGGTGATATACCGATGGAAAGTCTGTCAGAAACACGCAACTTTCCCGTGTTGATCATTTTTCATACTCGCGACGATTTTGAAAGTTTTTCATCCGAAATTCATTCAAATAGTAGTTGAACTTCATGCTATTTTCACGCTGAACTTCGTAGGCGTATTTTTGTTTGTACACGCCATCAACTTCCCTCTGTATTTAACCCGACCTTTATCGGAATTTTGAAAACCGTTTTTTCTTCATACAAAAAACGTGGATCGTATTTTTGATCGCATTTCTAAACCGATTAGCAACTAAATACTCGTTTTAGATAGGAATCTCGCTCATAGGTGGATTTTGCACTCGGGTCGTGAAGAACTCGCGTTTTTTCGATTTTACTGCCTGGGTTGTTCGACCTGAACTTTCCCCTGTGCTAGGTTGAACTTCCCGCAATATTGCCCAAATAGGGCCTGCTATATACCATTGGAAAGCTATGGACACGAGTATCACGACCCAAGTTAAAATTTTCGCAAAATGTAAGCGGTTTAAGAGCAGTTTTGAAAACCGTTTTTTCTTCACACAAAAAACGTGAATCGTAATTTCGATCGCATTTCTAAACCGTTTATCGGAATGAGGCATATATATGGCGTTGGAAAGCTGCTGCAAAACCGCTCCTTCCACATGTTGAAAGTTTGTTCTAATTCCCTATGGTTAAAGAGTAATATGAAAAAACGTAAAATTTCGTAAACAAAACAACTGAGTTTGTTTTTTCGATGTCATTTCTAAATGGCTAATCCAGTGGAGGCATATGATATGGCGTTGGAAAGCTTATGAAAATGCGCTACTCTTTCATCTTGAAAGTTTTTTTCTAAGTTTGAATGGTTTAAGAGTAATTTAGAAAATGGTCCAAGTCCTACCGAGTTTGTATTTTCAAGCTAATTTTTTAACTGTACGTCCGAATGTAACAAATGATACGGCATTGGAAAGCATGAGGAAATGCAAAAAAATTATATATATATATATATATATATATATATTGTTTCTCTCAATTCCTTACTGTTTTAAGTCGATTTTAAAAATGGCTAAAAATGTATTTATGCCGTAATTTCTACAAACTTTATCGGAATTGGACAAATAATATACCGCTGAAAAGCTACGGAAAATTCGAAACTTTTTCATGCTGATGGTTTTGTCTGATTCCTAGACGTTTTCAAGTAATTTCGAAAACGGCGGGATCATTCGCTCGCCTTTATCGCTAAAAATGTATTTTTCAAAAATGCATCGCGTGAAGAACTTGAACTTCTCGGTGCGTGTACCTGAACTTCTCTATGTTTTTCACGTGATTTTTCTTGCTCGTAGCTCTTCATCCACTGCTCGTAGCTCTCCATCCACTCACCGGAATTGAACAAGTGATATACGGATGGAAAGCTGTTGTAAACACGCAACTTTCCCGTGTTGAACATTTTTTCATACTCGCGACGATTTTAAAAGTTTTTCATCTGAAATTCATTCAAATAGTAGTTGAACTTCCTGCTGTTTTCACGTTGAACTTCTGTGACGTATTTTTGTTTGTAATTTTGTCATCCATTTCGTCCGTGTTACACAAATGATATTCTTTTTGTACAAACCTCTCACAATATTTTTTTAACTTTCTCCGTCCAAGGACTTGAACTTACACAAATGATATTCCTGCCGTTTTGAAATAAATTAGAAAATGACGAGATCATGATTTACGCCTTCGTCATGAATGGAAATGCTCTGCGTGAAGTAGTTGAACTTCGGGCATATCTGCTTTGAACTTCACTGCTGTTTTGACGTCTTTGCTTTTTGCAATGCGTGAAGTAGTTGAACTTCTCGATGTCTGTTTGACTTCACTGTTTCACCTTATAGTATTTTTCTTATATGAAATACACACCATGTAGTACGTGAACTTCCGGTTGTTATCATTTTGAACTTCTCTCTGGTTTGAGAGGATTATTTTAAAACACAAAAAACAACATATTTTTTTGTATTATCGGACATCTAAATACACGGTGAACCTCCGTCACAAGATTTTTTTTGAAATTTTCCTCGCCGAGCACTTGAACTTCTAGCAACCATTTTTTTCGTTTATGAGTTTTTTTTAAAAGGTGCAAAGAATGACGTTGTATTTTTTATTTTTTGAACAGGTAAATCCTAGGTTTTAATAAACTCCGAACTTCTCTGTTATTCAATTTGAACTTAACCTTTTTATATTTAGAGTAAACAATTATATTCAAATTTTATACGGAAAAAATAGAACATGGAAATACAAGGTGAACCTCTCTCGCAAGAATTTTTGAACTTCTGCGGACAAAGCACTTGAACTTCTTTCAACAAACCTTTTAAGCTTTTATTTTTCTATACTTTTATTCTCACCTGAAGTGTATTCCTTGCAGTACTTGAACTTCTCGGGCCGAGCACTTGAACTTCTATCAACAAAACTTTAGTCTTTGCATTTTCGTTCTTTTTTTAATACAAAATGTACACCGTTTAGTATGTGAACTTCTGACAGTTATCAATCAGAACTTCTCTCGGTTATACAAAAATATCTAAGTTTTTTATAGATATTGAACCGCTTTACTTTTTTATTTGAACTTCATTGTGTTTTTTTAGAAATGTGAAAAATGGAGGGTTTTTTTATAAACATCCAACTTATTCGTTATTTCAAGTTGAACTTATTGGTTTTATTCTTTAGTAACTAGAAAAATCCGATTTTTCAAATCAATATCAAACTACTCCGCTTTTTCCAATTAAACTTCTTGGTTTTATTATTTAGTAACTCAAAAGCCTGAGTTTTTTATATACATTGAACTACTCTCTTTTTCAAAATTGAACTTCTTGGTTTTAATCTTTAACATTTGGGAAAATTTGAGTTTATATGAACATTAAACAACTTCATATTTTTTTTAAGTTTGGACTTCTTGGTGTCATTCATTCGCAGTGGAAAAATCCTAGTTTTGTATAAACATCATCCAACTTCTTGGTGATTTTGAATTCAACTTCTTGGTTTATTCGTTATTAATGGGAAAAATTCAAGTTTTTGTAATAAATATTGAACTGATCCATTTTTTGAAATTGAACTTCTTGGTTTATTATTTCGTAACGAGAAAAATTTGAGTTTTTTTTATAATCTTTAGGCTTCTCTGTTTTTTAAATATTTTTTCTAAAATCGAACTTCATACTTTTATTTTTTTAGAAACAGAAAGAATTTGAGTTCTTCGTATACATCGAACTACTACCTTATTTTCTAAAATTGAAACTTCTTGATTTTAATCTTAAGCAACAAGGAGAATCGAAGTTTTATAAATATCAAACTTCTCTATATTTTTGTAATTTAGACTTCTTGGATTTTTTTTCTTTTACTAACGTAAAAATCCTAGTTTTGTAATAAATATTGAACCGGTCCGTTATTTAAATTTGAACTTCTAATTTTTTTTCTATTTAGAAACGGTGAAAATCACTTTATTATAATTTTTGAACTGCACTATTTTTAAAATTTGAACTTCTTGTTTTTAAGGACCACCTTTTTTAAACATTACTAACGTGTATCTCTTATTAAAGTACAGTTCATCTCCATGTAGTTCCACTTAGCTTCTATGCTATGTCAACTGGTTATTTAGCAAACATCTGAAATTCAGCATACGACGACATTTGAACTTTCATGGCCAAAAAACTTCTCAAATGTTTTTACTTCAAAATTAGGGGAAGTGTTTTAATGTCGGACATCCACAAAGTATAATTTATCCACACCATATCATTCAATTGATGAAATAGGCAAACTCAGGGAAAGAAATACACAAGTACGTTCCAAGGAAAAGCGTCAACAGTAGTAGCACTAGGCACTAGCAATCACACAGGCTGCCTACGCGATGCACACCGAGCCGTTACATGCACGCACACCACTCGCATACACAACACACAAGGAACGCACAGCACGCCGGCACGCATGCACAACAGGCGCAAGCCCACGGCCACGCTCACCGCCACCGCACGCAGCATCACACGCGCACACCTTCAGGAAGGTGCTGCGTACTAGAGAAGGGGCGGCCTCAGGGACGATGAGGCACTGGCGAGATGGCGACCTGGGAACATGGTCGATGATCCGCGGCAGGCGCTCATACGAAGTCTTCCTTCCAGGCGTGGATCCGTCGAACTGCTGTCAGTTATTTTGTTGAACTGATACAGGAGAACTCCCACATATAATTTTTTGAAATATACTGAAGAAATGCTGCAGTTTTTTGCTGCAAGAAGTGTCGTTGTCCTTACTGACGACACATCCCCGGATGGATCGTTGGAGGACAGAACAAGAGGGAGGAGGCCAACAAATACATCAAACAAATACAAATACAGAGCTGTTCTTCCACAGCTTGCTCGACTGGATCTGCCAACCCTCTTCTACCGTTTTTCCTCCTCCGTTTTTGCACGGGGTAGCTCCGCACCTGCACCTTCTGGTTCACCTGCAAGACGACTGGCTAGCAAGAGGAACGCCAAGACGACGAGGCAAGAGGTTGGAGAAGTTATAGGCAGAAGAGGGAAGACGTCCAAGGTGAGACAACTAGGGAGGACGGTGTCGGGGGATGGGGCCGTGGACCGCTGGGCGGCGCGCCTGGGGGCTGCCGGTGCACGCCGGCGCTCGTGTGATTGGATAGAGGGGTGGGTGCAGCGCGGCGGCCGGACCCAGGAGTGGGGCAACTCCAGCACGGATGGAAGGCGGTCGGCAGCCGCCAAAGTGGAGGGCGGAGCGGGAGGTGGTTGGCCGCGGCAGGGGATCGGGCCGCCGCCATCCCCAGCGGATCCCTGGCGGGGGAGCTGGCCGCCGCGTGGTGGCGTCGGATCTGGGGAGGCACCGGTGGTCGGGGAGGAGGCGGCGTCGGCGTTGGGCGGGGCGAGGGCGGCGACACCGGTTGCGGGCGGGGTGGCGGCGGGGATGCGGGAAGGTGGGAATCATGGGGTCGGGGTGGGAGGTTGACCAGGTGTGGGTGTTTTTTACGCGGCTGTACTGGTTCGGGAGTTCGGGAACAGCCCGGTCGCTCCTATATATATATAATATCATCACATATACGTGATGATACTTAACTATTAGGTACAATGCATAAAATTGAAAATGAACAATACTAAAACTAATAATCCATCCTGGGGCCATTATTCCGGCAGCCCCTCGCCAACACCTCCCCGGTGCGCGGCGTCTTCCCAGTGCGGAGGCAGTCCTCCGACTCCTCACTTCGCGGCTTCGATGTAGCGATATACCTCTTCTTTGGTGGGCCTTGCCAGCCGATCTTGCCATTTCGTTGGAATTCAAATGCCATGGCATGCACTCCATGCATGTTCCCATCCCTTGACACCAATATGTTTGAAAATTCCTTCTAATTTACTGCACATGGAATTAACTCGCACACAAGTACACAAAAATATGATTTTTCAAACCGCTTTGGTTAGGCGTTGCATGTAAATGTAGTTTAAATTTGAATTACGGTCATTAAATGGTTAGAAAATCACTTAAATGTCTTTAGAAGGTCAAATGACCCCTGAAATTTACCAAATTTTCACATGACAGTCGCGCGTTAAACGTAGGAAAAAATTTGAAGGCCGTAAGAGGAAGATATCACCCGTTCGTCATCAAACATGCATTCTTCCCTCTCGGAACCATGAACCTTCTAGCTAGTTGCTCTGGTTTATGAGGGGTGTTTGTCCAAACATTCGTCAAACATGCCAATTTCTTTACCACATCATCTTGGTGGCATGACATTACGTCAACCAAGGTTTCATGTGTTTCTGATCTTTTTTTTAATTAACATGCCATGTCACTCCATGTCGCGAGACCAATATTTTTGAAAATTCCTGCTAATTTACTGCCCATGGAATTAACTCGCGCACAAGTACACAGATATGATTTTTCAAACCGTTTTGAATAGGTGTTGCATGTAGATGTAGTTCAAATTTGAATTACGGTCATTAAATGGTTAGAAAATAACTTAAATGTCTTTAAAAGGTCAAATGACCCCTAGAATTTTCCAAAATTTCAAATTACAGTTGTATTAGTGCACGTTAGACGTAGAAAAAATTTGAAGGCCGTAAGAGGAAGTTATCTCCCGTTCGTCATCAAACATGCATTGTTCCCTCTCGGAACCACGAACCTTCTAGCGAGTTGCTCCGGTTTGTGAGGGGTGTGTGTCCAAACTTTCATCAAACATGCCAATTTTTTAGCACATCATCTTGGTGGCATGACATTAAATCAAGCAAGGTTTCATATTTTCTGATCATTTTTTTAATTTTTTGGAATTAAAATGCCATGGCATGCACTCCATGCATGTGCCCATGCCTTGACACCAATATGTTTGAAAATTCCTTCTAATTTACTGCACATGGATTTAACTCGCTCACAAGTACACAAAAATATGATTTTTCAAACCGTTTTGGTTAGGCGTTGCATGTAGATGTAGTTAAAATTTGAATTACAGTCATTAAATGGTTTGAAAATCACTTAAATGTCTGTAGAAGGTCAAATGACCCCTGAAATTTACCAAATTTTCACATGACAGTTGCACGTTAAACGTAGGAAAAAATTTGAAGGCCGTAAGAGGAACCTATCTCCCGTTGGCCATCAAGCATGCATTCTTCCCTCTCGGAACCATGAACTATCGGTGTTCTGGGAACGGGGGTCCCCAGACTTGCCTGCCTGCGGCCCACGGCGTGGCTCTACTGGTGGGCTCGTACGACCCATCTTCACCAACAAGCATTCAAGACCCGCGCGAGGGGTCAAGCCTCGCGAGGTGGACGACACAAGACCTCCTCAGGAGCGGCCTCACCAGGTTGGCTCGCGAGGGGCAAAGAGATCAAGGCAAGGCAAACCTCGCGAGGTCCTCGTGACGTGAGCCATGACAACCGAGACCAGGCGGGCGCCAGCGCGCATAGAGTCCTTGTTTCCTCTTTGGTGCTAAGTAGGCAAGCGCAGGCGTGGAGTACCGAGGCATCAAGCAAAGGTTTCCATATCGGTGCAACGAGACCAAGACCAGCAGGACGGCAAGACGGAGGTGATACGTCTCCAACATATCTATAATTTTTGATTGCTCCATGCTATATTATCTACTGTTGAAAGGACATGCGGTGCCCCCATGTGTGGTTTTGGTAATTGATGACATTCTCTATGGACTAATGGTTGCCTTGAGTTTATTTGAAGGTTTTGTCCATAGGCTTTTCTTGGAGTACATGTGTTGGTTTCAAGGAGAGTTTTGTGTCGACCAAGGTGCTATTCAAGGAATTATCCAAAGATTGGTCATGTGAGTGTTGAGCTTATTGCAAGCATGTCTTGAAGAATAAGATTGTGTGATCATTCATGTCCACCTTGAGACATCATCCAAATGAAGAGAGTTGGAAAGATTCAACACACAAAGCGTACAAGATGTACTGAGAGGGATCAAGTGATCCCATGGTATGGTAAGCATTGTCCATTACTGTGTGTACTAACCCATGGTCTTCGTGAGAGTTCTTTGTGGGGTTAGGTTGCGGTGTGCAAGTTCAAGTAATGCATCACGAAGAGATCAAGTGCTTGAAGCTTGCCGTCCATTGTGGTGACAATGGACTTGTGAAGATGAGCGAAGAGAGGCTCACCCACGTGAGAGTATGGGGAGCAATCAACTAGTCTTCATCCCGCCAATGAAATCAAGAAAGGTGGTCCAACTTGAGGGAGTCAAGATCGTCATCATCTAGCTCAAGTGGACCATGTGCAAGGCAAAGGTTTGCCCTTGATAGGTTTTCTATTTTACCGGTCTCATGGTAGTTGTGGAAGACCGGGTTATAGGATCGTTTGCCGTACTATCAAGGGGGGCTCTCGATGAGTTGCTTGTGAAGGAAATATGCCCTAGAGGCAATAATAAAGTTATTATTTATTTCCTTATATCATGATAAATGTTTATTATTCATGCTAGAATTGTATTAACCGGAAACATAATACATGTGTGAATACATAGACAAACAGAGTGTCACTAGTATGCCTCTACTTGACTAGCTCGTTAATCAAAGATGGTTATGTTTCCTAACCATAGACATGAGTTGTCATTTGATTAACGGGATCACATCATTAGGAGAATGATCGATTGACATGACCCATTCCGTTAGCCTAGCACTTGATCGCTTAGTATGTTGCTATTGCTTTCTTCATGACTTATACATGTTCCTATAACTATGAGATTATGCAACTCCCTGCTTAATGGAGGAACACTTTGGTACTACCAAACGTCACAACGTAATCGGGTGATTATAAAGGAGTACTACAGGTGTCTCCAAAGGTACTTGTTGGGTTGGCGTATTTCGAGATTAGGTTTTGTCACTCCGATTGTCGGAGAGGTATCTCTGGGCCTTCTCGGTAATACACATCACATAAGCCTTGCAAGCATTGCAACTAATAAGTTAGTTGTGAGATGATGTATTACGGAAACCAGTAAAGAGACTTGCCGGTAACGAGATTGAACTAGGTATTGGATACCGACGATCGAATCTCGGGCAAGTAACATACCGATGACAAAAGGAACAACGTATGTTGTTATGCGGTCTCGACCGATAAAGATCTTCGTAGAATATGTAGGAACCAATATGGGCATCCAGGTCCCGCTATTGGTTATTGACCGGAGATGTGTCTCGGTCATGTCTACATTGTTCTCGAACCGTAGGGTCCGCACGCTTAAGGTTTCGATAGCGGTTATATTATGAGTTTGTGTATTTTGATGTACCAAGGTTGTTCGAGTCCCGGATATGATCACGGACATGACGAGGAGTCTCGAAATGGTCGAGACATAAAGATTGATATATTGGACGGATATATTTGGACACCGGAAAGGTTCCGGAGAAGTTTGGAGCTCCGGAGGTTACCGAACCCCCGGGAGGTATATGGGCCTTATTGGGCCCATGTAGGAAGAAGGAGAAGGAGCAGGGAAGGCGCCCCCAAGCCCAATCCGACTGGGGAGGGGGCCCCCCTTTCCTTTCTCCTTCCCCTCTTCCTATTCCTACTACTAGTACTACTTCCTAACTACTAGTACTCTTTCCTTCCCCTCCAAATAAGATAAGGAAAGAGAGGGAAACCTACTTGGAGTAGGTTTCCTCCTGGTGCGCCTCCCCTTGGGCCGGCCACCTCCTCCCTCCCTCCTTTATATACGGGAGGGGGCACCCTAGAACACACAAGTTGATCCTTGAGATCGCTCCTTAGCCGCAGCGGTGCCCCCTCCACCATATTCCACCTCGGTCATATCGTGGCGGTGCTTAGGCGAAGCCTGCGACGGTGAAACATCAAGATCGCCACCACGCCGTCAGGTCGACGGAACTCCCTCCCCGAGCTTTCTTTGGATCGAAGCCCGTGGAGCGCCATCAAGCTGAACGTGTGCCAAGAACTCGGAGGCGCCGGAGTAACGGCCAGATCGGCTGGATCGTGAGGAGAACGACGACTACTTCCTCTACGCCAGATCGCTCGCCACGGTCTCACGAGGGTACGTAGACAACACTCTCCCTCTCGTTGCTATGCCATCACCATGGTCCCGTGTGTGCGTGGGAAAATTTTGAAATTACCACGTTCCCCAACAAAGGGCATCCGAGCCAGTTTTATGCGTTGATGTCATATGCACGAGTAGAACACAAGTGAGTTGTGGGCGATACAAGTCATACTACCTACCAGCATGTCATACTTTGGTTCAGCGGTATTGTGAGATGAAGCGCCCGGACCGACATTACGCCAGACGCTTACGCGAGACCTGGTTTCACCGTTACGAGCATTCGTGCTTAAAGGTGGTGGCGGGTGTCTGCTCTCTCTCACTTTAGTTGAACTGAAAAGTGTGGCTACGCCCGGTCCTTGAGAAGGTTAAAACGGAGTCTATTTGACGAAGTATCGTTGTGGTTTTGATGCGTAGGTAAGAACGGTTCTTGCTCAGCCCGTAGCAGCCACGTAAAACTTGCAACAACAAAGTAGAGGACGCCTAACTTGTTTTTGCAGGGCATGTTGTGATGTGATATGGTCAAGACGTGATGCTATATTTTATTGTATGAGATGATCATGTTTTGTAACCGAAGTTATCGGCAATCGGCAGGAGCCATATGGTTGTCGCTTATTGTATGAAATGCAAACGCATACAGAATTGCTTTACTTTATCACTAAGCGGTAGCGATAGTCGTAGAAGCAATAGATGGCGTAAACGACAACGATGCTAACGATGGAGATCAAGGTGTCGCGCGGTGTGACGATGGTGATCATGACGATTGCTTGAGATGGAGATCACAAGCGCAAGATGATGATGGCCATATCATATCACTTATATTGATTGCATGTGATGTTTATCCTTTATGCATCTTATTTTGCTTTGATTGACGGTAGCATTTTAAGATGATCTCTCACTAAAATTATCAAGTAGTGTTCTCCCGAGTATGCACCGCTGCCAAAGTTCGTCTTGTCGAGACACCACGTGATGATCGGGTGTGATAAGCTCTCACGTCCATCTACAACGGGTGCAAGCCAGTTTTGCACACGCAGAATACTCGGGTTATACTTGACGAGCCTAGCATATGCAGATATGGCCTCGGAACACGGAGACCGAAGGTCGAAAGCGTGAATCATATAGTAGATATGATCAACATAAGATGTTCACCATTGAAAACTACTCCATCTCACGTGATGATCGGTTATGGTTTAGTTGATTTGGATCACGTGATCACTTAGATGACTAGAGAGATGTCTATCTAAGTGGGAGTTCTTAAGTAATATGATTAATTGAACTTAAATTTATCATGAACTTAGTACCGATAGTATCTTGCTTGTCTATGTCTGCTTGTAGATAGATGGCTCGTCTTTGTTGTTCCGTTGAATTTTAATGCGTTCCTTGAGAAAGCAAAGTTGAAAGATGATGGTAGCAATTACACGGATCGGGTCCGTAATCGAGGATTATCCTCATTGCTGCACGTAAGAGTTACGTCCCGGATGCACCGCTAGGTGCCAGTGCTCTTCTTGATGCAACCGACGACGTTAAGAACGTCTGGCGAGCAAAGCTGATGACTACTCTATAGTTCGGTGTGCCATGCTTTACGGCTTAGAACCGGGTCTTCAACGACGTTTTGAAAGTCGTGGAGCATATGAGATGTTCCAAGAGTTGAAGTTGATATTTCAACAGTAATGCCCGGATTGAGAGATATGAAGTCTCCAATAAGTTCTATAGCTGCAAAATGGAGGAGAATGGGTCCGTGGTGAGCACATACTCGTAATGTCCGGTATTACAATCACTTGACTCAACCGGGAGTTGATCTTCCGGATGATTGTGTCATTGATGTAATTCTTCAATCACCGCCACCAAGCTACAAAGGCTTCGTGATGAACTATAATATGCAAGGGTTAGTAAAGACTATGCTCGAGCTCTTCGCAATGCTAAAAGCTGCGGAGGTAGAAATCAAGAAGGAGCATCAAGTGTTGATGGTCAATAATACCACTAGTTTCAACAAGAAAGGCAAAGTGAAGAAGAAGGCCAAATTCAAAAATAACATCAAACAAATTGATTATCAAGTGAAGAAAAACAAGTCTGGACCTAAACCTGAAACAGAGTGCTTCTACTGCAAGCAGACTGGTCACTCGAAGCGGAACTGCCCCAAGTATTTGGCGGATAAGAAGGATGGCAAGGTGAACAAGGTATATGTGATATACATGTTATTGATGTGTACCTTACTAGAGCTCGCAGTAGTACACGGGTATTTGATACCGGTTACATTGCTAATATTTGCAACTCAAACAGGGACTACAGATTGCGAACACTAGCAAAGGACGAGGTGACGATGCGCGTGGGAAATGGTTCCAAAGTCGATGTGATCGCGGTCGGCACGCTACCTCTACATCTACCTTCGGGATTAGTTTTAGACCTAAATAATTGTTATTTGGTGCCGCGTTAAGCATGAACATTATATCTGGATCTTGTTTGATGCGAGACGGTTATTCATTTAAATCGGAGAATAAAGGTTGTTCTATTTATATGAATAATATCTTTTATGGTCATGCACCCTTAAAAAGTGGTCTATTTTAATGGATCTCGATAGTAGTGATACACATATTCATAATGTTGAAACCAAAAGATGCAAGAGTTGATAATGATAGTGCGACTTATTTGTGGCATTGCCGTTTAGGTCATATCGGTGTAAAGCGCATGAAGAAACTCCATCTTGATGGACTTTTTGGAGTCACTTGATTATGAATCACTTGGCACTTCATGAACCGTGCCTCATGGGCAAGATGACTAAAACACCGTTCTCGGTACTATGGAGAGAGCATCAGATTTGTTGGAAATCATACATACGGATGTATGTGGTCCAATGAATATTGAGGCTCGTGGCGGATATCGTTATTTTCTCACCTTCACAGATGATTTAAGCGAGATATGGGTATATCTTCTTAATGAAACATAAGTCTGAGACATTTGAAAAGTTCAAAGAATTTCAGAGTGAAGTTGAAAATCATCGTAATAAGAAAATAAAGTTTCTTCGATCTGATCGTGGAGGCGAATATTTGAGTTACGAAGTTTGGTCTACATTTGAAACAATGCGGAATAGTTTCGCAACTCACGCCACCCGAACACCACAGCGCAATGGTGTGTCCGAACGTCGTAATCGCACTTTACTAGATATGGTGCGATCTATGATGTCTCTTACAGATTTACCGCTATCGCTTTGGGGTTATGCTCTTGAGACGGCCGCATTCACGCTGAATAGAACACCGTCAAAATCCGTTGAGACGACACCTTATGAATCATGGTTTAGCAAGAAACCAAAGTTGTCGCTTTCTTAAAGTTTGGGGATGCGATGCTTATGTGAAAAAGCTTCAACCTGATAAGCTCGAACCTAAATCGGAGAAATGTGTCTTCATAGGATACCCAAAGGAGACAGTTGGGTACACCTTCTATCACAGATCCGAAGGCAAGACATTTGTTGCTAAGAATGGATCCTTTCTAGAGAAGGAGTTTCTCTCGAAAGAAGTGAGTGGGAGGAAAGTAGAACTTGATGAGGTAATCGTACCTTCTCCCTTATTGGAAAGTAGTTTATCACGTAAACCAGTTTCTGCGACATCTACACCAAATAGTGAGGAAGTTAATGATGTTGATCATGAAACTTCGCATCAAGTTACTACGTAACCTCGTAGATCAACCAGAATAAAATCCGCACTGTGAGTGGTACGGCAATCCTGTTCGGAAGTCATGCTACTAGATCATGATGAACCTACGAACTATGAAGAAGCGATGGTGAGCCCAGATTCCATAAAATGGCTTGAGGCCATGAAATCCGAGATAGGATCCATGTATGAAAACAAAGTATGGACTTTGGTTGACTTGCCCGAGGGTCGGCAAGCAATAGAAAACAAGTGGATCTTCAAGAAGAAGACTGACGCTGACGGTAATATTGCTATCTACAAAGCTCGACTTGTCGCAAAGGGTTTTCGACAAGTTCAAGGGATTGACTACAATGAGACCTTCTCACCAGAAGCGATGCTTAAGTCCGTCCGAATCATGTTAGCAATTGCCGCATTTTATGATTATGAAATATGGCAAATGGATGTAAAGACCGCATTCCTGAATGGGTTTCGGAAGAAGAGTTGTATATGATGCAACCGTAAGGTTTTATCGATCCAAAGGGAGCTAACAAAGTGTGCAAGCTCCAATGATCCATTTATGGACTGGTGCAAGCATCTCGAGTTGGAATAAACGCTTTGATAGTGTGATCAAAGCATTTGGGTTTATATGCACTTATGGAGAAGCTCATATTTACAAGAAAGTGAGTGGGAGCTCAGAGCATTTCGATATTATATGTAGATGACATATTATTGATCGGAAATGATATAGAATTTCTGGATAGCATAAAGGGATACTTGAACAAGAGTTTTTCGATGAAAGACCTTGGTGAAGCTACTTACATATTGGGCATCAATATCTATAGAGATAGATCAAGACGCTTAATTGGACTTTCACAAAGCACATACCTTGATAAAGTTTTGAAGAAGTTCAAAATGGATCGTGCAAAGAAAGGTTTTTTACCAGACATAAGGTGTGAAATTGAGTCGACTCAATGCCCGACCACGCCAGAAGATAGAGAGAAAATGAAAGATGTTCCCTATGCTTCAGCCATAGGCTCTATCATGTATGCAATGTCTGTGTACCAGACACGACGTATGCTTAGCAAAGAAGCTTGGCGGAAGGTACCAAAGTAATCCAGAGTGGATCATCGACAGCGGTCAAGAACATCCTGAAATACCGAAAAGGACTAAGGATATGTTTCTCGTATATGGAGGTGACAAAGAGCTAGTCGTAAATGGTTACGTCGATGTAAGTTTTGACACCGATCCGGACGATTCTAAATCGCAAACCGGATACGTGTTTTTGTTAAACGGTGGAGCTGTCGGTTGGTGCAGTTCTAAACAAAGCGTCAGAAGCGGGATCTACATGTGAAGCGGAGTACATAGCTGCTTCGGAAGCAAGAAATGAAGGAGTCTGGATGAAAGAGTTCATTTCCGATCTAGGTGTTATACCTAGTGCATCGGGACCAATGAAGATCTTCTCGTGACAATATCGTGCAATTGCCTTGGCAAAGGAATCCAGATTTCACAAGAGGACCAAGCATATCAAGAGACGCTTCAATTCCATTCGGGACCAAGTCCAAGTGGGAGACATAGAGATTTGCAAAGTACATACGGATCTGAACATTGCGCACCGTTGACTAAGCCTCTTCCACGAGCAAAACATGATCAAGACCAAGACTCCATGGGTGTTAGAATCATTCTTGAGTAAACTAGATTATTGACTCTAGTGCAAGTGGGAGATCAAGGAAATATGCCCTAGAGGCAATAATAAAGTTATTATTTATTTCCTTATATCATGATAAATGTTTATTATTCATGCTAGAATTGTATTAACCGGAAACATAATACATGTGTGAATACATAGACAAACAGAGTGTCACTAGTATGCCTCTACTTGACTAGCTCGTTAATCAAAGATGGTTATGTTTCCTAACCATAGACATGAGTTGTCATTTGATTAACGGGATCACATCATTAGGAGAATGATCTGATTGACATGACCCATTCCGTTAGCCTAGCACTTGATCGCTTAGTATGTTGCTATTGCTTTCTTCATGACTTATACATGTTCCTATAACTATGAGATTATGCAACTCCCGTTTACGGAGGAACACTTTGGGTACTACCAAACGTCACAACGTAATCGGGTGATTATAAAGGAGTACTACAGGTGTCTCCAAAGGTACTTGTTGGGTTGGCGTATTTCGAGATTAGGTTTTGTCACTCCGATTGTCGGAGAGGTATCTCTGGGCCTTCTCGGTAATACACATCACATAAGCCTTGCAAGCATTGCAACTAATGAGTTAGTTGTGAGATGATTTATTACGGAAACCAGTAAAGAGACTTGCCGGTAACGAGATTGAACTAGGTATTGGATACCGACGATCGAATCTCGGGCAAGTAACATACCGATGACAAAAGGAACAACGTATGTTGTTATGCGGTCTGACCGATAAAGATCTTCGTAGAATATGTAGGAACCAATATGGGCATCCAGGTCCCGCTATTGGTTATTGACCGGAGATGTGTCTCGGTCATGTCTACATTGTTCTCGAACCGTAGGGTCCGCACGCTTAAGGTTTCGATGACGGTTATATTATGAGTTTGTGTATTTTGATGTACCAAGGTTGTTCGAGTCCGGATATGATCACGGACATGACGAGGAGTCTCGAAATGGTCGAGACATAAAGATTGATATGTTGGACGGATATATTTGGACACGGAAAGGTTCGGAGAAGTTTGGAGCTCCGGAGGTTACTGAACCCCCGGGAGGTATATGGGCCTTATTGGGCCCATGTAGGAAGAAGGGAGAAGGAGCAAGGGAGGGGGGCGCGCCCCCCCAAGCCCAATCCGAATTGGGGAGGGGGGCCGGCCCCCCCGTTCCGTTCTCCTTCCCCCGCGTCCTATTCCTACTACTAGTACTACTTCCTAACTACTAGTACTCTTTCCTTCCCCCTCCAAATAAGATAAGGAAAAAGAGAGGGAAAACTACTTGGAGTAGGTTTCCCCTCCTTGCGCGCCTCCCCTTGGGCCGGCCACCTCCTCCCTCCCTCCTTTATATACGGGGAGGGGGCACCTAGAACACACAAGTTGATCCTTGAGATCGTTCCTTAGCCGTGTGCGGTGCCCCTCCACCATATTCCACCTCGGTCATATCAGAAGCGGTGCTTAGGCGAAGCCTGCGACGGTGAAACATCAAGATCGTCACCACGCCCGTCGTCTTGTTAACTCCCCTCCCGGAGTTTTGCTGGATCGAAGCCCGTGGAGCGTCATCAAGCTGAGCGTGTGCCAAGAACTGAGGCGCCGGAGTAATGCTGGCGCTGTGATCGGCTGGATCGTGAGGAGAACGTCACGACTACTTCCTCTACGTTGTGATCGCTTCCGCTTACGGTCTACGAGGGTACGTAGACAACACTCTCCCCTCTCGTTGCTATGCCATCACCATGGTCCTGTGTGTGCGTAGGAAAATTTTGAAATTACTACGTTCCCCAACAGCTTGATCGTATCGTTCGTAGAGAGCTCAAACCATTGCATCCTTGCATCATCTTTATTGGTCCTTGTTTGGTTCTTCTCCTTGTGAGATTTGGAGGTTATGGTCATTTTTATGACAAGCTCGAGTTCATCGAAAACGGAGTTCTCATGCATCTTCTATGATGTTTTCGATGTTGGAGGGTATGCCGGTTCTTCTCGGTTGGAGGTTTCACTCCTTTGTTTGCTAAGCATACCTCCCCGCCTCTTCTTACTATAACCAGTCCTTTGTTTTGATGCTACTCGTTGTCTTGTTTCAAACAAGCTTGAGTTTGCTCAATTCGGAGCTCATATGAAGAAGTTATGGCAGTTCTGGTTTTCTTGGAGTATTCTTTGCTTTCGTGGTTGTGGCTTAAGGCTGGTGCCGGCGGTAGTATCAGTGACCCTCGGCCGGTAGTACCGCTGAAGCTCCTGCGGTAGTACCGCTCTCCGAGCAGTAGTACCGCTTGGGAGTTTCGCCGTAGTACCATTGTCGTCTGGGCTACTTCCGCCTCGATTCTCGAACGAAGTTTTTCGTGTCGGGTTTTGCGGCACTAGTAGCGGCAGTAGAAGCGGTAGTACCGCTCCGAGCGGTAGTACCGCTCTTCCCTAGCGGTAGTACCGCTCTGGGGCTGTGGCCTTGACCTTCTCTTCAGCGGTAGTATCGCTGGATAGGAGCGGTAGTACCGCCCTCGGCGGTAGTACCGCCCTTCCTAAGCGGTAGTACCGCTCTGTCTGAGGATTTTCGATTGGGGTAACGGTTGGATTTTTCCCTCCTATAAAAGGGGTCTTCTTCCCATTGAACCTCATCCTTTGAGCTCGTGTTCTTCCCCCATTGTTGACCTTCTCCGAGCTAGCTATCTCTCAATCCCTCCATGGTTTCTTGCTAGTTTTTGGGGGAAAAGAGAGGAGATCTAGATCCACATTTCCACCAATCACTTTCTCCTCTATGTGAGGGGAACCCCTTGGATCTAGTTCTTGGAGTTCTTGGTGTTCTCCTTCTTGTTCTTCCTCTCATTTTCCTCCCTAGCATTAGTTGCTTTGGTGGGATTTGAGAGAGAAGGACTTGGGCACTCCGTGTGCCCTTGCCATTGCATTTGGTGCATCGGTTTGAGTTCTCCACGGTGATACGTGGAAGTTACAAGTTGAGAAGCTTATTACTCTTGGGTGCTTGGTGCCCTTGAGCTTGTTCCTCTTGGGTGCTTGGGCGCCCTAGGCAGTTAGTAGTGTTAGAGCTCAATCATTGTGTTGTAAAGCTCCGCAAGCGTCGAGGTCTCCAATTAGGTTGTGGAGATCGCCCGAGCAATTTGACGGGTTCCGTGACCGCCCCAAGGGTTGCCAAAGTGTACGGGTTCGGTGACCGCCCCAAGGGTTGCCATTTGTATGCGGGTTCGGTGACCGCCCTCAAGGGTCCCTTAGTGGAATCACGGCATCTTGCATTGTCTTGAGGGCGTGAGGAGATTATGGTGGCCCTAGTGGCTTCTTGGGGAGCATTGTGCCTCCACACTGCTCCAAACGGAGATTAGCATCCGCAAGGGTGTGAACTTCGGGATACATAAATCGTCTCCGCGTGCCTCGGTTATCTCTTACCCGAGCCCCTTTACTTATGCACTTTACTTTGTGATAGCCATATTGTTCTTTGTCATATATCTTGCTATCACATAGTTGCTTATCTTGCTTAGCATAAGTTGTTGGTGCACATAGGTGAGCCTAGTTGTTGTAGGTTTTGTGCTTGACAAATTAACCGTTAGGTTTATTCCGCATTTGTTCAAGCCTAAACCGTAATTATTTTAAAGCACCTATTCACCCCCCCCCCTCTAGGCGACATCCTCGATCTTTCAACTGTTTTGGACCATATTGGGCTCTATTTTCCACTTTTATATTTCTTTTGGGACTAACCTATTAACCGGAGGCCCAGCCCAGAATTGCTGCTTTTTGCCTATTTCAGTGTTTCGAAGAAACGGAATATCAAACGGAGTCCAAACGGAATGAAACCTTCGGGAACATGATTTTCTCAACAAATAAGATCTAGGAGACTTGGAACCTCCGTCAACAAAGCCACGAGGCGGTCACGAGGCTGGAGGGCGCGCCCCCTGCCTCGTGGGCCCCCCGAAGCTCCACCGACATACTCCTTCCTCCTATATATACCTACGTACTCCCAAACGATCAGATACGGAGCCAAAAACCTAATTCCACCGCCGCAACCTTCTGTACCCACGAGATCCCATCTTGGGGCCTATTCCGGAGCTCTGCCGGAAGGGGAATCCACCATTGAGGGCTTCTACATCATCACCACAGCCCCTCCGGTGAAGTGTGAGTAGTTTACCTCAGACCTTCGGGTCCATAGTTAGTAGGCAGATGGCTTCTTCTCTCTTTTTGGATCTCAATACAATGTTCTCCCCCTCTCTCGTGGAGATCTATTCGATGTAATCTTGTTTTTGCCGTGTGTTTGTTGAGATCGATGAATTGTGGGTTTATGATCAAGATTATCTATGAGCAATATTTGAATCTTCTCTGAATTCTTTTATGTATGATTGGTTATCTTTGCAAGTCCCTTCGAATTATCAGTTTGGTTTGGCCTACTAGATTGGTTTTCCTTGCAATGGGAGAAGTGCTTAGCTTTGGGTTCAATCTTGCGGTGTCCTTTCCCAGTGAAAGTAGGGGCAGCAAGGCACGTATTGTATTGTTGCCATCGAGGATAACAAGATGGGGTATTTATCATACTGCATGAATTTATTCCTCTACATCATGTCATTTGCTTAAGGCGTTACTTTGTTTTCTTGAAATTAATACTCTTGATGCATGCTGGATAGCGGTCGATGAGTGGAGTAATAGTAGTAGATGCAGGACGGAGTCGGTCTACTTGTCTCGGACGTGATGCCTATATCCATGATCATACCTAGATATTCTCATAACTATGCTCAATTTTGTCAATTGCTCAACAGTAATTCGTTCACCCACCGTAGAATACTTATGCTCTTGAGAGAAGCCACTAGTGAAATCTATGGCCCCTGGGTCTATTCTCATCATATCAATCTCCAATCACTTTATTATTTCTTTTCTTTTTACTTTGCCTTTTATTTTACCTTGCATCTTTATATCAAAAATACCAAAAATATTATCTATCATCTCTATCAGATCTCACTCTTGTAAGTGACCGTGAAGGGATTGACAACCCCTAATCGCGTTGGTTGCGTTGAGCTATTTGTTTTTTGTAGGTACGAGGGACTCACGCGTGGCCTCCTACTGGATTGATACCTTGGTTCTCAAAAACTGAGGGAAATACTTACGCTACTTTGCTGCATCATCCTCTCCTCTTCGGGGAAATCCAACACAGTGCTCAAGAGGTAGCAAAAGAGAATTTCTGGCGCCGTTGCTGGGGAGTCTACGCAAAAGTCAACATACCAAGTACCCATCACAATTCCTTATCTCTCGAATTACATTATTTGACATTTGCCTCTTGTTTTCCTCTCCCCCACTTCACCCTTGCCGTTTTATTCACCCTATTTCCGTTCGCCTTGATGTCTTTCTTGGCTCGTTTTCTCGCTTGGTTGAAATAGTTGAGTATTTATTCCTAAACAGAGAAGCTAATATCTATGGATCCTCATCCGCTTGCCAATCTTTTTAAGAGATCCAATTATGATGAACCAATTCCTAGTGATTTGGATGCACTAGATTATCTTTATAACCTTTTGCCTGAAATCCGTAATTCTGAAAATTGTGATGAAGTGCTTCACGATAGATCTTTGAATAAAAAGCATGATTGCAATTATTTTATTATAAATTCTATTGATGTAAATTATGCTAATAATATGCAAAATCCTAAGCTTGGGGATGCTAGTTTTGCTATGTCCAATAGTCATGATTGGGGAGATTCTTCTTATGATCTTGAAAAATTATTTAAGCCCCATGACGAATATAAGATTGATAATAGTGTTTGCAATAATATTGAAAGTGGGTTTGGAAGAGTGTCAACTTTAGATCTCACATATTTGGATAACATTCAATCTTATGAAATTTTTGATAAAAGTGGGCTTGGAGAAATCATGACTTTGGTTAATGATAATCCCACTATTTTGGAAGAGTGTCAACTTCGCATGCATGTGGATCGTGTTGAGAATATGTTATGTGATAGCTATATTGTTGAATTTTCTTATGATCCTACATGTAATTATTATGAGAGAGGAAAATATGGTTATAGAATTTTTCATGTTACTAAATTACCTCTCGTTATGTTGAGATTGCTATCGTTCCTTTCCGCTTCCTTGCTTATGCTAGTTTTTGCTTGCTACGATAATTTGTTTACCTATAATATGCCTATGCATAGGCAGTATGTTAGACTTAAGTGTGTTTGTCACATGTTTTATGATGCTCTCTTTGTGCCTCAATTCTTGTCTTTCTTGTGAGCATCATTGAAATCTCAATGCCTAGCTAAAAAGGCTTTAAAGAAAAGCGCTTGTTGGGAGACAACCCAATATTTTTCCTGCTGCTTAGTAATAAATAATCCATCTACCTTCTGTTAAGATGTGGTTTTATCTTTTAATTAGTGTTTGTGCCAAGTTAAACCTATAGGATCTTCTTGGATGATAGTTATTTGATCTTGTTGTAATTTCCAGAAACTTTCTGTTCACGAAAACAATTATTAAAATTCACCAGAACGTGATAAAATAGTTATTCCAATTGCTGCTGATCAGTAAGGAAATTGCCTAGGTCTTCCTATTTTGGCTGATTTTGTGGAGTTCCATAAGTTTGCGTTAGTTACAGATTACTACAGACTGTTCTGTTTTTGACAGATTCTGTTTTTCGCGTGTTGTTTGCTTATTTTGATGAATCTATGGCTAGTAAAATAGTTTATAATCCATAGAGAAGTTGGAATACAGTAGGTTTAACACAAATATAAATAAAGAATGAGTTCGTTACTGTACCTTGAAGTGGTATTTTGTTTTCTTTCGCTAACGGAGCTCACGAGATTTCTGTTGAGTTTTGTGTTGTGAAGTTTTCATGTTTTGGATGAAATCTTTTGATGGATTATGGAACAAGGAGTGAAAATAGCCTAAGCTTGGGTATGCCCACGGCACCCCCAAGATAATACAAGGACACCAAAAAGTCAAAGCTTGGGGATGCCCTAGAAGGCATCCCCTCTTTCGTTTACTTCCATCGGTAACATTACTTGGAGCTATATTTTTATTCACCACATGATATGTGTTTTGCTTGGAGCGTCTTGTATGATTTGAGTATTTGCTTTTTAGTTTACCACAATCATCTTTTCTGTACACACCTTTTGAGAGAGCCATACATGAATTGGAACTTGTTATAATACTCTATTTGCTTCACTTATATCTTTTTGAGCTTTATAGTTTTGCTCTAGTGCTTCACTTATATCTTTTAGAGCACGGTGGTGGATTTGTTTTATAGAAACTATTGATCTCTCATGCTTCACTTAGATTATTTTGAGAGTCTTAAATAGCATGGTAATTTGCTTAATAATAATATGCTTGGTATTCAAGATTTGTAGAACTTTTTTTTTTGAGTGCGTTGAATACTAAGAAAAGTTTGATGCTTGATAATTGTTTTGAGATATGAAGATGGTGATATTAGAGTCATGCTAGTTGAGTAATTGTGAATTTGATAAATACTTGTGTTAAAGTTTGTGATTCCCGTAGCATGCACGTATGGTGAACCGTTATGTGATGAAGTCGGAGCATGATTTATTTATTGATTGTCTTCCTTATGAGTGGCGGTCGGGGAATGACGATGGTCTTTTCCTACAAATCTATCCCCCTAGGAGCATGCGCGTAATACTTTGCTTTGATAACTTCTAAATTTTTGCAATAAGTATATGAGTTCTTTATGACTAATGTTAAGTCCATGGATTATACGCACTTTTCCCATCCTTCCACCATTGCTAGCCTCTCTAATACCACGCACTTTTCGCCGGTATCATACACCCACCATATACCTTCCTCAAAAAAGCCACCATACCTACCTATCATGGCATTTCCATAGCCATTCCGAGATATATTTCCATGCAACTTTCCACCGTTCCGTTTATTATGGCACGCTCCATCATTGTCATATTGCTGGCATGATCATGTAGTTGACATCGTATTTGTGGCAAAGCCACCGTTCATAATTCTTTCATACATGTCACTCTTGATTCATTGCATATCCTGCATTACACGGAGGCATTCATATAGAGTCATATTTTGTTCTAAGTATTGAGTTGTAATTGTTGAGTTGTAAGAAAAATAAAAGTGTGATGATCATCATTTTTAGAGCATTGTCCCAAGTGAGGAAAGGATGATGGAGACTATGATTCCCCCACAAGTCGGGATGAGACTCCGGATGAAAAATAAAAAAAAGAGGAAAAAAAGAAAAAGAAAAAAAAGGCTATAAAAAAAGAGAAAGGCCCAAACAAAAAAATGAGAGAAAAAGAGAGAAGGGACAATGTTACTATCCTTTTACCACACTTGTGCTTCAAAGTAGCACCATGATCTTCATGATAGAGAGTCTCTCATTTTGTCACTTTCATATACTAGTGGGAATTTAACATTATAGAACTTTGCTTGTATATTCCAATGATGGGCTTCCTCAAAATGCCCTAGGTCTTCGTGAGCAAGCGAGTTGGATGCACACCCACTTAAATTCTTTTGTTGAGCTTTCATATACTTATAGCTCTAGTGCATCCGTTGCATGGCAATCCCTACTCACTCACATTGATATCTATTGATGGGCATCTCCATAGCCCGTTGATACGCCTAGTTGACGTGAGACTATCTTCCCCTCTTTTTGTCTTCTCCACAACCACCATTCTATTCCACAAATAGTGATATATCCATGGCTCACGCTCATGTATTGCGTGAAGATTGAGAAAGTTTTGAAAATGTCAAAAGTATGAAACAATTGCTTGGCTTGTCATCGGGGTTGTGCATGATTTAAATACTTTGTGTGGTGAAGATAGAGCATAGCCGGACTATATGATTTTGTAGGGATAACTTTCTTTGGCCATGTTATTTTGAGAAGACATAATTGCTTTGTTAGTATGCTTGAAGTATTATTATTTTTATGTCAATATGAACTTTTGTCTTGAATCTTTCGGATCTGAATATTCATACCACAATTAAGAAGAGTTACATTGAAATTATGCCAAGTAGCACTCCGCATCAAAAATTCTCTTTTATCATTTACCTACTCGAGGACGAGCAGGAATTAAGCTTGGGGATGCCTGATACGTCTCCAACGTATCTATAATTTTTGATTGCTCCATGCTATATTATCTACTGTTTTGGACCATATTGGGCTTTATTTTCCACTTTTATATTACTTTTGGGACTAACCTATTAACCGGAGGCCCAGCCCAAAATTGCTAGGTTTTTTTTGCCTATTTCAGTGTTTCGAAGAAACGGAATATCAAACAGAGTCCAAACGGAACGGAACCTTCAGGAACGTGATTTTCTCAACAAATAAGATCCAGGAGACTTGGACCCTCCGTCAAGAAAGCCACGAGGCGGTCACGAGGGTGGAGGGCGCCCCCCTAGGGCGCGCCCCCTGCCTCATGGCCCCCGGCTCCACCGACGTACTCCTTCCTCCTATATATACCTCACGCACTTCAAACGATCAGATACGGAGCCAAAAACCTAATTCCACCGCCGCAACCTTCTGTACCAACGAGATCCCATCTTGGGCCTATTCCGGAGCTCCGCCGGAAGGGGAATCCACCATGGAGGGCTTCTACATCATCACCATAGCCCCTCCGATGAAGTGTGAGTAGTTTACCTCAGACCTTCGGGTCCATAGTTAGTAGCTAGATGGCTTCATCTCTCTTTTTGGATCTCAATACAATGTTCTCCCCCTCTCTTGTGGAGATCTATTCGATGTAATCTTCTTCTTGGGGTGTGTTTGTTGAGACCGATGAATTGTGGGTTTATGATCAAGATTATCTATGAGCAATATTTGAATCTTCTCCGAATTCTTTTATGTATGATTGGTTATCTTTGCAAGTCTCTTCGAATTATCAGTTTGGTTTGGCCTACTAGATTGGTTTTTCTTGCAATGGGAGAAGTGCTTAGCTTTGGGTTCAATCTTGCGGTGCCCTTTCCAAGTGACAGTAGGGGCAGCAAGGCACGTATTGTATTATTGGCATCGAGGATAACAAGATGGGGTATTGATCATATTGCATGAATTTATTCCTCTACATCATGTCATCTTGCTTAAGGCGTTACTCTGTTTTCTTGAACTTAATACTCTAGATGCATGCTGGATAGCGGTCGTTGAGTGGAGTAATAGTAGTAGATGCAGGCCGGAGTCGGTCTACTTGTCTCGGACGTGATGCCTATATCCATGATCATACCTAGATATTCTCATAACTATGCTCAATTCTGTCAATTGCTCAACAGTAATTCGTTCACCCACCGTAGAATACTTATGCTCTTGAGAGAAGCCACTAGTGAAATCTATGGCCCCCGGGTCTATTCTCATCATATCAATCTTTAATCACTTTATTATTGCTTTGCTTTTTTACTTTGCCTTTTATTTTACCATGCATCTTTATATCAAAAATACCAAAAATATTATCTATCATCTCTATCAGATTTCACTCTCGTAAGTGACCGTGAAGGGATTGACAACCCCTAGTCGCGTTGGTTGCGTTGAGCTATTTGTTTTGTGTAGGTACGAGGGACTCGCGCGTGGCCTCCTACTGGATTGATACCTTGGTTCTCAAAAACTGAGGGAAATACTCACGCTACTTTGCTGCATCATCCTCTCCTCTTCGGGGAAATCCAACGCGGTGCTCAAGAGGTAGAAGGAGGTCACCATGGAGCCCAAGGCGGCGTCACCACCAGAGTCTTTGGCAGGCTGATGAGGACATCAGTACCATTGTTACACCCACAGCCCCTACTACAACATATACTGGACCAATTACTAGAGCTCGCGCACGCCAATTAAATTATCGTGTACTTTCGTTTCTTGGTAATGATTCTAATGTTCATGAGAATATGATGTCGCCTAAATTGGATACATTTGTTTTGCTTACAAATGAAGGGCCTGGCATGGATAAGAGGGATGAACATGGGAGCAAGAACAAGCATGGAGTTGATGGCATGCGCAAGGGGAACAAGAACGGAGTTACAAGTGATGATTTCAGAACTTTGAAGCCACCATAATGAGTACATGAAGCCTTGGACGAAATATACAAGATGCCACTTCATAAACTTCGTCCATAGGCTATTCTAGGTGATGCGTCACCTTATTATTGGGCCAGGCCCATGTAATTTCGAAATACATAAGTATAGGCTGTTTTTAGAGTCCGTATGTGTGGGGAGGCAAGAGATAGGGTTGGTTTCGGACCCCTTCCCCAAGGGCCACGAAATTCCCCCCTCTTTCTCCATATATACAGCCCTTAGGGTACCGTTTAGACTTTGGGTTTTGCTTAGATTAAAAGTTCGCCATAGCTGCAACTTCGCGCGCCGTTTGTGTTCAACGACCAGACCAAGGCGTCACAGAACCCCACCTTGATCAATAAAGCTTTCCTCTTATATTCGCAATATCCAGATTGCAATCTTAGTTTCTTGCTTGTTCTTCGTTTGCCTGCAGGAAACAGACCTTCGAGGTCAGGTTGATCGTGCTCCGACGTGGTCAATAACCTCTCGGAGTTGGTTTAGCGATTGCTAAGGCGCGACGTCCTCGCATGTTCGTAGTCGGATCGTCAAAGTCGACTTCATCCTAAACGATAGCCACCATCTCATCGAAAGACGGGACACCTTTGCCTCTATCAAGATGATGAGGACATCAATACCATTATTACACCCACAACCCCTACTACAACATATACTGGACCAATTACTAGAGCTCGCGCACGCCAATTAAATTATCAGGTACTTTTGTTTCTTGGTAATGATTCTAATGTTCATGAGAATATGATGTTGCCTAAATTGGATACATTTGTTTTGCTTACAAATGAAGGGCCTGGCATGGATAAGAGGGATGAACATTGGAGCAAGAACAAGCATGGAGTTGATGGCATGCCCAAGGGGAACAAGAACGGAGTTACAAGTGATGATTTCAGGACTTTGAAGCCACCATAATGAGTACATGAAGCCTTGGACGAAATATACAAGATGCCACTTCATAAACTTCGTCCAGAGGCTATTCTAGGTGCTGCGTCACCTTATTATTGGGCCAGGCCCATGTAATTTCGAAATTCATAAGTATAGGCTGTTTTTAGAGTCCATATGTGTGGGGAGACAAGAGATAGGGTTGGTTTCGGACCCCTTCCCCAAGGGCCACGAAATTCCCCCCTCTTTCTCCATATATACAGCCCTTAGGGCACCGTTTAGACTTTGGGTTTTGCTTAGATTAAAAGTTCGCCATAGCTGCAACTTCGCGCGCCGTTTGTGTTCAACGACCGCACCAAGGCGTCACGTAACCCCACCTTGATCAATAAAGCTTTCCTCTTATATTCGCAATATCCAGATTGCAATCTTAGTTTCTTGCTTGTTCTTCGTTTGCTGCAGGAAATGCAGACCTTCGTGGTCGTTGATCGTGCTCTGGCGTGGTCAATAACCTCTCGGAGTTGGTTTAGCGATTGCTAAGGCGCTACGTCCTCGCACGTTCGTAGTCGGATCGTCAAAGTCGACTTCATCCTAAACGATAGCCACCATCTCATCGAAAGACGGGACACCTTTGCCTCTATCAAGTGGTATCAGATTTCCAGGTTGCTCGGTGAGATTTTACAGTTTTTCATAGTTTAGATCGAGTCTGTTCTTCATACATATAGTCCATGAAAAAGCCAAAAAAAATTAGTTTTAGTTCATCCCATCCGAACCAATCTGGGCCTTTGCATAATCTTTTCTGTATTTGCTTTGTTGAATTTGCGGTTGCATCGTCGTGTCAAGTTGCTGGTCTTAGCGTCTAGTCCTTTAGAGTTTCGAGTTCTGTTCACAGGTTGTCACGTCGCCGCTGCCATATATCACCACCGCATCATCATCGCTGCTACCATATACCACCACCGCACCAACTTCATCACCGCTGCCATATACAACCACCACATATCCGCCACTAGTCCGAGTTCCACCAGATTCATCTCCGCCACCAGTCCGAGATTCCACCAGATTCCTCTCCGCCACCAGTCCTAGTCCGAGTCCAGTAATTGTCGCTTTGTTTTGGATTTCCAGATCACGCCATACTCCAAGTCGTGACAGATAAGGATGCCCCAACTTCCATGTTACCCGCAGTAGAAAAATAGTTCCAAACTCAAAAAAAAAAAACTAAGTCTAGAAAATTCTGGCTGGGCAGTTTTTAGACCATTTGTAGACTTTTTCGAAAAAAAATTGTTGCGGAGCAAAAAAAAAGAGGAAAAAAAGAAAAAAAAGAGAAAAAAATTCAGAGTGTGCTCCTCCCTTGTTTACGTGCAATGCAGTGATTTTGTTAGTGTTCTAGGGGCAGGCGAAGACTACTTTTTTTAGGATAAACTGTACTAGATGTCCCCTTTCAAATTGGCCGTTGTTGGCTCCCTTCCCGCTCAATATTTGGGAAGAGGACCAGGGCCTCTATAAATAGGACTAGCCATCACAGAAGGAGGCAATGGAACGAAGCCTGAAGGGAACTAGTCTGTACTGAACTCGGCCAGAGAGAGAGAGAGAGAGAGAGAGAGAGAGAGAGAGAGAGAGAGAGAGAGAGAGAGAGAGAGAGAGAGAGAGAGAGATAATCCTCACCCGCACACCGAGCACAAGAACACCTCAACCTCAGGAGGCTGTTCTTCCCCTTGTAAGTGTTCATCCTCAGCCCAAGAGGCAATCCACCACTACCACACTGGAGTAGGGTATTCCACCACAACGGTGGCCCGAACCAGTATAAATCTTGTGTTCTTTGTGTTGCGAGTTCGTCGAGTTAGTCCTTGAGATCTTAGCAAAGCTAGGACATGGATCAGTAGGGCGAGAACTTCGCGCACACCCCAGAGTTCGAACCTTAAGGGTTTTGCCGGAACCCGAGATCCGACATTTGGCGTGCCACGTAGGGGAGAACTTCGCGCGCACCCTAGAGTTCGAACCTTAAGGATTTTGCTGGAACCCGAGATCCGACATTTGGCGCGCCAGGTAGGGGTGCGCCGAAGCTTCCCTTCCGTCGCTCCGCGTCCCGTTGCTTCATCATCTCCATGGCGGACGCATGTCGCGCTTGCACGGAGCGCCGGCCTGCCTTCGCCACCCGCGTTGCCCAGAAGGCTCCCGTCGGCGGGCTACCCCGTCATTCTCCGTCACCTGCCGCCAACGCCGCCACCGGCCCGGCGAGGAACGAGCAGCAAGCATCCTCGCTGCACCCCTTGGTGCGGTGGGACGGCCGCACCGCCACTCCATCGCTGGCCCTGGCCGGTTCGTCATCTCACGCTCGTCGCGCTCCCGTGGACGCACATGCCGCTTGGTGCATGGCGCGCGAGCTCCTGCGCTACCGCCCCGTCGATGACCACTACGAGGACTGGCTCGACCGCATCCTCCCCTGCGTCGTCCCTCTCGTTGCCTCGCCCTCCACCAGCTGCGGGCGGCGTGGCCCATGGAGCGCCTCCGCCACCTCTTCCCCAAGACGGAGTCTTGGCACCAAGGCGCGCGCCCCCATGACACGGCCTGCCGCGTCCGGCGCCCGCGCAAGAAGAGAGAAGCTGCCAAGAAGTCCCTCGACCGCAAGAAAATGCTCCACCGCTTCCCACACCACCATGCCAGGATTGCTTGCGGCGGCAAGGCCCCACGCCGCTTGCTGTGGCGGTACGCGGGCGCCAAGACCAAGCTCCACCTCCAAAACAGGCCCCGGTGACAACGGCCGGCTGCCGCGCCTTCACCCCCGAGCGGCGTAGCGTCGCCTGGCCGGGCAAGTTCAAGCTGGATCTGCCTCCTCGCTACGATGGCACCCCCGACCCCGCGAAGTTCTTGCAGCTCTACGAGCTGAGCATCGAGGCGGCCAACGGCGACGAGAAAGTCATGGCGAATTGGTTCCCCATGGCTCTCAAAGATGGTGCCCATTCCTGGCTCCTCAACCTGCCTCCAACCTCGATCTCCTCCTGGGACGAGATGCACAACCGCTTCATCGCCAACTTCCAGGGCACTCGCGACCGCCCTCCGGCCGCGGGTAACCTACGCCGTTTCAAGCAACAACCAGGAGAGACCCTCTAGAGGTACATCCAGCGCTTCAACAACGTTCGCCTCAAGATCCCCAAGGTGACGGACGACGCCATCATCTCCACGTTCTCTGATGGCATCCGCAACGTCAATATGAAGGAGGAGCTCACCATCCACGAGGAGCTCTGCACGTCCCTGGAGCTGTTCAACCTGGCGACCAAGTGCACAAGAGATGAGGAGGGGCGCCTCTCCCTCCTCAAAATCCCAGCTGCTGACCCGGAGAAGAAGAAAGCCAAGGCAAAGGACGTGAAGCGCAAGGGAGCAGCCATGCTCGCGGCGGAGCCGGACACCAAGCGCGGCAGAGACCAGCCTGAGTCATCCAAGAGCAGCCGACCATTCTGCGCCTTCCATAACCTGCATAGCCACAACACCAGCGACTGTCAAGAGCTCAGAGCCATTCAAGAAGGACGCTTCGGTCGACGCCCCGAGCGCAACGACCGGGGCTACGGCCGAGGAGGAGGACGTGGTGGCGGACGCTGGGACGACCGTGGCCCGTGCCAGGAGTGGCTCGAACGGCCTCGTGAGGACTGCTGGCAGGATCAGCCTCGCGAGGGCCCCTGGAGGGATCAGCCTCGTGAATATCATCCTCAGGGCAACGCCGGTCTTCCTCCACTACCGCCACCACCAAGAAGGAATGATGACCACCATCAAGACGAGGGGCTGGGGGCTTCCAGGAGCCGCGTGCTATCGCCTGCATCTTGGGTGGAGCTCAGGCCCTAGCCTCGCAGCGTATCTTCAAACAGTTTGCTCGTGAAGTGAATGCAGTCCTCCCCAAGCTCGAGGCCACGCGCTCGCTCAGATGGTCCAAGTGCGCCATCACGTTCAGTTCGCCAGATCAGCTCAAGTGCGCGGCTATCACTGGCGCCCTCCTGATGCTTTGTTCACCAGTTATCAGCAACGTGCAACTCACCAAGACCCTCATCGACGATGGCGCAGGGCTCAACATCCTGTCCGTTGGTACGTTCGACAACCTTCAAGTGCCCTACGACTAGCTTCAGCCCACCAAGCCTTTCTCAGGAGTGACCGACGGTTCCACTACCCCGATCGGGCAGGTCCGCCTCCGAGTCACCTTTGGAGAACGCAACAACTACCGCACCGAGATCATCGACTTCGACGTCGCGCACATCCGTCTGCCGTACAATGCCATCCTCGGGTATCCAGCCCTGGTCAAGTTCATGGCCGTGACCCATCACAGCTACAATGTCCTCAAGATGCCAGGAAGCGGCGGAATCATCACAGTCCCGTGCGAAGAAATAGACGTGGTGTGCTCCCTCGAGCGCGCCTGCCAAGCTGCAACAATTGACGACCCCGACAACAAGGGCGAGTGCCCTTCTAAGGCCACCCCCAAGAAGAAGAAGCAGATGCTCCGTGCAGGACCTCAAGAGGGTAGCGTCGCGAGTAGGAAATTGTCAGGATCAGCGCCTGCGCCTGGGGCACCTCCCTCCCACGCATAGGAAAGCGCGCCCGGTGCCCTTCTCGGGCAGGGCTCGGGGGCTCTCTTCTGGAGGGCCTCAGACCTTGCCAACATCACGAGGGAGGCGCTTGGGTACCACTTGGAGGCGTGCTTCATGGCACATTTCCCTCAGGAGAACACAGGGCGAGGAGCACCCACCGCTCAGGAGTTCATCACCAGGACCACTCAGGAACTGCAAGACGCAAGGGCCATGCGCGGCGACCGCCGCTCACCAGGCGTAGCTCCCCATCCAGGCGAGGATGCCGGTCTGCACGTCTGCATCGACGTCCGAGGGCTCAACAGGGCCGCATCTCAGGAGCTCTTCTGGCTTTCGCGCGTGGGACGCTACGAGGGTCCACCGCACAGCTATGTTCGCATGCCTTTCGGCCTGCCGAGCGTGCCGTCCGCCTATCAGCGCAACTTGCGGCGCGCCCTGGCATCCTAGGAGGCCAGGCACCACGCCGTCTTGATGGAGATGGAGACGGTCCTCAAGGAACCGCCTAGACCCCCAGAGCCTCCCGAGGCTCAGGGCCCCGGTGGCTCGTGAGGAGCAACCCCTTCGCCGCGTACCTTCAGCTGCCCCAACATCACTACATCAACAAAACCAGGTGACATTTTCCAAGTTTATTTAGCTGGGAGCGCCCCCGGGCTGCATCATTCCCAGGCCGCGTGGGTCCGTCCCTGTGGCATGTATCCCCTTTTTATGTCTTTAGCTTACCTTGCTGGGGGCGCCCCTCGGGCCGCATCATCCCCAAGCCGCTCGGTCCTGACCCAGTGGCATATCCTTCTTGCATTTACTTCAGCTAGTATGCTTTCCATACTTAATCTACCTATGACTATTACCTACTCGATCGTCACCCATCATGGGAGCCGCGCGCTGTCCATCTTTCTTCAGGGTCCTTCACGTGAGTAGGTTAAGCACGGCGTCTGTGCTCGGGCCCGTCCCTGCAGCGTCGATAAATCCAGCGGCTGAGCTCGTGCAGTGGGCGGCCCGTTCACATCACCTCCTGGGGCCGTTGGTGCTTGGCCTCCTCACGCGATAACCTCAGGAGATTCGTTCAGTGCAGGTTGTATGACCACCTCGCAGGACCAGCGCAGCCAACAAAAACCAAGACCAGGCGCAACCCGCCTTGAGGTAGGGCCTCATGAGTCCCTCGCTGGCTGACAAGTGCCCAGATACACCTCATCTAGCCCTGCCGTGCAAGCCACGTGTCAGGGCTGGGATGTACACGCCCCGGGGGTTCTCCGCGGTAGGGAGTCCCCTCCCACGCACCAGTGGAAGCACCATGCTCCGCGCTGGCCGTCGACACTGCCGAGGAGCGGCTATGCCCGTGCACAAGCGGAAGCACTATGCTCCGCGCTGGTGATAAACAACTAAGGGCGGCCTCACGGCCGCACCAACCTCAGGGAGCCTCAGAGCTCAGTGTCCGGCCTCACCGCAACACCCTCCCCTCGAGAGAGTCGCGTGAGGGGGCTGGGCACGGGGTCTGCGCTCGGGTCACGCCCAAGCGTACGCCACCCAACCAGGTCCCTCGGACCTGGTCATCGCGCGCCCTTCCTGAGCCGAGCCTCGGCGAGGGCAAAGGTATGAAGGTTGTTTGCACGTCAAGGGGGACTCCTAAGAATCGCGACTCAGGAGCCTAACTGGTCACGTAACCCCTCACTCCTTGGGTCTGTCCTGGTATCTGGTCGGTCCAACGACGGTTGAGGTATGCGCGGGGCCGGGCTCTGCCGATGTAGAACACTAATCCTATCCTCGAGTCTCCTTCCTATAAGCTATTTGCGTGTCAAGGGGGACTCCTGAGCATCGTGACTCAGGAGCCTAACTAGTCACATAGCCCCTCACTCCTTGGTTCCATCCTGGTCTCCGGTCGGCCCAACGGCGGTTGAGCTATGCGCAGGGCCGGGCTCTGCCGACGCAGAACTTGAAGCGAATAGGAAGAAAAATCGCAAAATCTCAAAGCAGATATTACAAGACATATTGTTCTCACAATATCAAACGCAAGTTTAATGCCTCCACAAGGCATGATGCATGCTGCAGGAATAAAACAGGAAAGGAGCCGCAGGTCATCCCTGAACACCATCGACGCTCGCGAGAGGCACTCCTCCCTTGATGATGTCGCCTTTGTCTTGATGATCGGCCGGAGCTGCAGGAATGGCGGCGCCTCCAGTCGAAGGCGCGGAAGCGAAGCCGCGGAACTTCTTCAATAGAGCCTCCACCTGACCTTTCACGGCTGCGGCGGCAGCCGTGCAGTGTTCATCAGCCACAGGCTCCAGCAGCTCATCAAGACGAGTGCTGGGGCCACAAAGGTGCAGATGGCTGAAGACACGCGTCAGTGCACCTGAAGAAAGGACACGAGCCTCTACCTCTGCCATGGGACCGATGCCTGCCACGACTTCCTCGAGCGCCTTCGCCAAGAAGGGAAGCAGCTGGGCGGGGCCATCCTCATCGGCGGTCAGCAGCCTCTCCAAGCCCTTCTCGTAGAGTGCCTTCAGCACCACGCGAGACCTCTTCTTGAGAAGCGCGAAGGCCTCTCGATCTTCGGCCAGGACCTTCGCCTTGGTGTCAAGATCGACCTCCTTCGCCTTCACCTTCCGCTCCAGCTCCTCCAGCCGGTCACGCTCCACGGCCTAAATCTTCGCCAGCTCCCCCAGCTCGGCGTCGCAGTTCTTGATGGCGTCCTCCTGAGCCATCACCTCCTCCTCCTTCGCCCGGCGGCCACGAGCTTCTTCTGCGTGCTCATCGCGCAGATTCTTCAGCTCGTCCTCCAGTGCCCGACAGCGGTCGTGGGCGGCCTTCGCGACCTTCAGCGCCACCTCGCGATCGGCCGCAGCCTGTGCGGTGGCTCCTTCTCCTTCTTGGAGGCCGTTGCGGCCTGGTTCAGCCGTCGCTTTCGACAGCGCGTCGGTGAAAGCCAGCGGATGCGGCTCAGCGCCCGACTACCAGGCGCGGATCCGTGCCCAGGAGATCTTCCCGCAGCTGGGTCATCTCTAAAAGGGCATGCTCCAAGATAGCGGAGGAGGCAGAAGAACCTGGGAACAGTGGCGCGACAGGAGAAGGAGGCGACATCGTCACCAGGGCCTGGGAGACCAAGGGCTCCTGAGCCTTTGGGACCTCGGCAGCCGAGCCGGACATCGGCACTTCTAGAGCTAGCGGGACCTCGGAGGCTGACTCCTCGTGACGACGCCCCTCCTGGTCTCGCGAGGGCGACTGGGCCTGGGAGGTGCGAGTGTTGTCGCCTCCTTTCTTCGCAGAGGGTTGCGCGGCTGCTGCATCCTCCTTCCTCTTCTTCGCCGAAGGCAGCTGCCTGGTCAACCAAGGACGAACGTCGGGAAGCAACAGTATAAGCAAGAACAAGATGGAGCTCGAGCACTTACTGGTCCACCGCGGCGTCGTCCACCCTCCGCTTGGTGATCTTGAAGCCCGAGAGCCTCGAGGCCTGAGGTGTGGCCGCGCAGACTCCGGGAGCAGAAGACAGCGCGGCACAGGGGCTGGAAGCAGCTCCAGGCGGCGCCAAGGCGGGAGCAACGTCTCAAGAGACCAACAAAGATCTGCCCCTTGTCGGGATGACGGGCAGCTCCCCCTTCTCCTGGCGGGCGTCGGCCTCGGCATCGTCAGGAAGGGCATGGAGGATGTCAGCTTTGCTCAAGGGGGCGGTCTCCCCCATCCCTTCGGGGGTCACCTCTGAGTCTTCCTCCTCCCCCTCTTCCTCCCAGTGGGACTCGTCAGAAGACAGCTCCACCGGCTTCGGCGCCGCAGGGGCCCCGGTAGGCGTCGACGGCACCAGCCCGCGACTGTCAAAAGTCAGCCTGGAAGCCACGATCTGCTCCTAGTCACTGCGGCGGAACAGGGGAACAAAGGTGCTCGGCGGGTACTCTTGGTTGTCCCCGAACAAGAGGCATAAAACTGCGGACAACTCATCGTCAGGCAAGGCCTCCGGGCTCAGGCGAATCTTGTCCTCTTCATCTCCAAGCCACCACAGGGGGCGCGCACGCGCCTGAAGTGGAGCAACACGCAGCGTCAAGAATTCCCTCAGGAGCATGTCCCATGTTCCTTTGGCCGCCATCGCGTTGCCCGGCTTCAAGTCGGCCTTCATCTGCTCCGACACCGACGACGCCCGATAATCAGTAAGCTTCACGCAAGACCACCCCTTGTCGGACTGGGGCATCTCCATCAGTAGCGCCAAGCACGGGTGGACGCACTTGGCGCCCATCAAGACCCATTTGGCCCTGAGGTTGTTGGCCTTCTTCCCGGTATTCGAGATCGAGTTGGCCTTGCCGGCGGTGATGAAATTGGCGCCCCCAGAGATATGACCCTCGCTGACGCGGAGGAAGAAGAAATGGCGCAGAAGAGCCATGGACGGCATCACGCCAATGTACGCCTTGCAATAGTAGGCGAAGATGGACATGAAAAGGATGGAGTTGGGATGAAGATGCAGCGCATACAGCCCGTAGTGACCAAGGACCTCGTAGAAGAAGTCAGAAAAGGGGGGACCAGCCCCGCGGCGATGCTACTAGTGAAGAAGAGGAAAAAGGTACTCCCCTCATGTTCCGGTGTGTCGGAGGCAACCCGGAGCTCCGTCTTCCCCCTCTTGTTGCTCTCCGCCGCCGTCAGCAAGCATGTGGCGGCGAGGCTCTTCTTCGAGACGTTGGGCGCATCGAGAGCTGGTTCGTACCAAGTCGGCAACGAGGAGGGCTTGACCTTGCGTGGCGCCATTGGTCACTGATGCAGTGGTGGATGGAAGCAGATCTGGGGATTTCAGAGGCAGGGCGCAAGAAAGGGGATCTGAGCAAGGCGAAAGGAAGCAATGATGGCAAGCGTTGTCTGCGCCAGCCTTTTGACAGTCGGGCAGTTGCCGAGGCAGCGTGGGGAAGCGGAGACGCCCACATCCAATCAACCGCCACGCGTCGACCAAGGCCGCAGGCTATTGGGGCCCGCGGTGCTCCGCACTTGACCTTTGGCTTCGCCTCGAAGCCAAGCCCGAGTGTGCCTTGGGCCCGGGGGCTACTATCGGTGTTCTGGGAACGGGGGTCCCCAGACTTGACTGCCTGCGGCCCACGGCGTGGCTCTGCTGGTGGGCCCGTACAACCCATCTTGACCAACAATCATTCAAGACCCTCGCGAGGGGCCATGCCTCGCCAGGCGGGCGCCAGCGCACACATAATCCTTGTTTCCTCTTTGGTGCTAAGGAGGCAAGCACAGGCGCGGAGTACCAAGGCGTCAAGCAAAGGTTTCCATATCGGTGTAACGAGACCAAGACCAGCAGGACGGCAATACGGAGGTCACCATGGAGCCCAAGGCGGCATCACCACGAGAGCCTTTGGCAGGCGAAGACTACTTTTGTCAGGATAAGCTGTACTAGCTGTCCCCTTTCAAATTGGCCATTGTTGGCTCCCTTCCCGCTCAATATTTGGGAAGAGGACCAGGGCATCTATAAATAGGACTAGCCACCACATAAGGAGGCAAGGGAACGAAGCCTCAAGGGAACTTAGCCTGAATTGAACTCAGCCATAGAGTGAGAGAGAGAGAGAGAGAGAGATAATCCTCACCCGCACACCGAGCACAAGAACACCTCAACCTCAGGAGGCTGTTCTTCCCCTTGTAACTGTTCATCCTCAGCCCAAGAGGCAATCCACCACCACCACACTGGAGTAGGGTATTACACCACAACGGAGGCCCGAACCAGTATAAATCTTTTGTTCTTTGTGTTGCGAGTTCGTCGAGTTAGTCCTTGAGATCTTAGCAAAGCTAGGACGTGGATCGGTTGGGGGGGAACTTCGCGCACACCCCAGAGTTCGAACCTTAAGGGTTTTGCCGGAACCCGAGATCCGACACGAACCTTCTAGCGAGTTGCTCCGGTTTGTGAGGGGTGTGTGTCCAAACGTTCGTCAAACATGCCAATTTCTTTACCACATCATCTTGGTGGCATGACATTACATCAACTAAGGTTTCATGTGTTTCTGATCATTTTTCTATTTTTTTGAATTAAAATGCCATGTCACTACATGCATACGTATGCATGTGTCCATGTCATGAGACCAATATGTTTGAAAATTCCATCTAATTTACTGCCCATGGAATTAACTCGCGCACAAGTACACATATATGATTTTTTAAACCGTTTTGGTTAGGCGTTGCATGTAGATGTAGTTCAAATTTGAATTACGGTCATTAAATGGTTAGAAAATCAATTAAATGTCTTTAAAAGGTGAAATGACCCCTAGAATTTTCCAAAATTTCACAGTACAGTTGTAGTAGTGCACATTAGATGTAGAAAAAATTTGAAGGTCGTAAGAGCAAGCTATCTCCCGCTCATCATCAAACATGCATTGTTCCCTCTCGGAACCACGAACCTTCTAGCGAGTTGCTCCGGTTTGTGAGGGGTGTGTGTGCAAACTTTCATCAAACATGCCAATTTCTTTACCACATCATCTTGGTGGCATGATATTAAATCAAGCAAGGTTTCATGTTTTTCTGATCATTTTTTTAATTTTTTGGAATTAAAATGCAATGGCATGCGCTCCATGCATGTGCCCATGCCTTGACACCAATATGTTTGAAAATTCCTTCTAATTTACTGCACATGGAATTAATTCGCACACAAGTACACAAAAATATGATTTTTCAAACCGTTCTGGTTAGCCGTTGCATGTAGATGTAGTTCAAATTTGAATTACGGTCATTAAATTGTTAGAAAATCACTTAAATGTCTTTAAAAGGTCAAACGACCACTGAAATTTACCAAATTTTCACATGACAGTTGTATTAGTGCACGTTAAACGTAGGAAAAAAATTGAAGGTCGTAGAGGAAGCTATCTCCCATTCATCATCAAACATGCATTGTTCCCTCTCGGAACCACAAACCTTCTAGCAAATTGCTCCAGTTTGTGAGGGTTGTGTGTCCAAACGTTCGTCAAACATGCCAATTTCTTTACCACATCATCTTGCTGGAATGACATTACATCAACCAAGGTTTCATGTGTTTCTGATCATTTTTCTATTTTTTGATTTAAAATGCCATGTCACTCCATGCATACGTATGCATGTGTCCATGTCGTGAGACCAATATGTTTGAAAATTCCTTCTAATTTACTGCACATGGAATTAACTCGCACAGAAGTACATGGATATGATTTTTCAAACTGTTTTGGTTAGGCGTTGCATGTAGATGTAGTTCAAATTTGAATTACGGTCATTAAATGGTTAGAAAATCACTTAAATGTCTTTAAAAGGTCAAATGACCCCTTGAAATTTCCAAAATTTCACATTACAGTTGTAGTAGTGCACGTTAGACATAAACAAAATTTGAAGGCCATAAGGGGAAGCTATCTCCCGTTCGTCATCAAACATGCATTCTTCCCTCTCGGAACCATGAACCTTCTAGCGAGTTGCTCCAGTTTGTGAGGGGTGTGTGTCCAAACTTTTGTCAAACATGACAATTTCTTTACCACATCATCTTGGTGGCATGACATTACATCAACCAAGGTTTCATGTGTTTTTGATTTTTTTTGGAATTAAAATGCCATGACACTCCATGCATACGTATTCATGCATATGTGTCCATGTCGTGATACAAATATGTTTGAAAATTCCTTCTAGTTTACTGCTCATGGAATTAACTCGCACACAAGTACACAAATATGATTTTTCAAACTATTTTGGTTAGGCGTTGCATGTATATGTAGTTCAAATTTGAATTACGGTCATTAAATGGCTGGAAAATCACTTAAATGTCTTTAAAAGGTCAAATGACCCCTAGAATTTTCAAAAATTTCACATTACAGTTGTAATAGTGCACGTTAGACGTAGAAATTTTTTTGAAGGCCGTAAGAGGAAGCTATCTCCCGTTCATCATCAAACATGCATTGTTCCCTCTCGGACCCACGAGCCTTCTAATGAGTTGCTCCGATTTGTGAGGGGTGTGTGTCCAAACTTTGGTCAAACATGCCAATTTTTTACCACATCATCTTGGTGGCATGACATTTCATCAACCAAGATTTCATGTGTTTCTGAATTTTTTTGGAATTAAAATGCCATGTCACTCCATGCTTAATTGTGCCATAGACGTTAGACCAATATGTTTGAAAATTCCTTCCAATTTACTGCACATGGAATTAAATCGCACACAAGTAAACAAAATATGAGTTTTCAAACCGTTATGGTTAGCTGGTTCATGTACATGTAGTTTAAATTTCAATTGTGGTCATTAAATGGCTAGAAAATCACTTAAATGTCTTAGAAGGTCAAATGACGCCTGGAATTTTCCAAAATTGGACATGATAGTTGTATTAGTACTACAAAATTTCTCGTTCATTTAAAACACCATCCGTTGGCACTTTATTCCAAATTCGTCTTTCACAGCTAATAAATAATATTTACAACATCACACACAGTTGTTTTCTAGGAACCGTTTGCGATGAAAATATCTGGGTCTATTTAAGTCTCCCTCCTTAAGCTTCGCCAGCTCGTCTGCTCTAGTGTCGGCAACCCCCGAATCCACGAATCCCGATCCCCATTCCCGCACCCCCTTCTTGCAAAGATAAAGCCGTGGAAACGCTTCGTGAGGGCCCATACGATGGCCGCGTACCCCACGAGTGCCGCCGCCTGCGCCGAGAGTGCAGCCGCCTACGCCGAGAGTGCCGCCGCATCCGCATTGAGCGCGGCCGCTTCTGCCGAGAGGGCGTCTGCTGCAGCCGACAGGACAGCTGCAGCAGCCGAGACGGCTGCAGCTACTGCTGTGACGGCGGCTGCAAACACCGAGAGCGCTTGTGCTGCCATCCGTGCCGCTGATGTCGCCCTGGCCTGGGTCGAGGCCATCCATGCCAAGATCGAGGATGCACACGCCTATATATTCCAGGCCACCTCGGACTCCAGCATGCAACCCACGTCTGAAAAGGCGGTGGTGGCCATGGAGCACCTACTTCCTCATGAGGTCGCCGACATGGAGCTGGAGATGCAGGAGGCGGCGGACATCGAGGAGCGCCGGGAGGAGGAGTTGCGCGTGGCCGAGGTCGAGGTAGAGAAGAGATGTCCGTTGTGGAATCGGCGGTGGGGTACCAACGCGAGCTCTGGCGCAGCCACTACTACGAGTACTAAAATCTTGAGGGCGGCGCCGAGGACGAGGACGAGGACGAGGACGCGGTCGACTTAAGCAAGGGGGATGCAGAGTCCACCAACGGCGGCATGTTGCCAGGACAAGTCATTGACGTCTGATCTCACACCGGCGATGCATAGGCCAGCACGGCGGCGGATTTTTAATTATGTGTACTTAGGCTTTGTTTTTAATGTTGGTCTTTTGTTAGAGCAATGTTTAGGTCAACTGGCTCTGTGTAATTGCTAAAATAGCTTGATTCAGTAAGTGTGGTCTGTCTGCTGTACGCTCTTTTGTGTGCCCAAATTAGCAAGCTATGTTAAATTATGCAATGACGTACCTGGGGAAATTTCCACCAAAACTTGAATTATCAAACTCATCCCATGCGCGTAAAGCAGAAGAATTGTTTGCGATCACACAATCATTCAAAGTGAATGGTCCAGCGGCACCGCGCGCGTTCAAAGTGAATGTGCCCATGCCTTGAGACCAAAATTTGAATTATCAAACTCATCCCACACGCGTAAAGCAGAAGAATCGTTTGCGATGCACACAATCGTTCAAAGTGAATGGTCCGGCGGCACCGCGCGCGTTCAAAGTGAATGTGCCCATGCCTTGAGACCAAAATTTGAATTATCAAACTCATCCCATGCGCGTAAAGCAGAAGAATCATTTGCGATGCACACAATCGTTCAAAGTGATTGGTCTGCGGCACCGTGCGCAAAGTTTCCCACCACATTTCCAAAATTTTGGCCTACCGCCAAAATATCTACCCCCTTCCCCACCCCATTTTCTCCCCGACCACAAGTCACATTTCCCCTGTTTCCTCCTTCCTTCCTTCCTTGCTAAGCTATAGCCGCTTCCTCGCTCTCCTCGTCTCGCATCCTACCGCCGGGGTCGCCATGGTCTTCTTCAAAGACATCTCCAGCGGTTCCTCCTCCTGCGACTACTCCTTCACCACCCGGGTATGCCTCTCTTCTCTCTCTCGGGCTATGACTTGGAATGAAGGATTTTTACCGGAGGTCGATTTCATCGTTTCTTCCTCTTATAGCTCCCTAAGACCATCGGTGGCAGCCGAATGGAGCGGGGTGGTCAAGATCTATCTGCTCGTTGTCACCATCAATCTCCATGCGTGAAGCTAGTTGCGTTTGATTACGTGGACAGTGGGAGGAAGTTTCGGCATGTGCGAGAGAAGGTTAGACCCTCTTCGTTGTTACAAATCATTTGTTAGATGTGATTCGACAACATCATGGCCCCAACCCATTCATACCACAACTTCAACCAAACGCATCCTAAGACAGTGTCACAGTTTGTACCTAGTATCTTAAATTATTGCCATCTCATCAGCGGTGCCATTCGAAAATTATTTGGCACCGCTCAGCAGTTTGTGCACCCAACTTTGGTCCACACATCCGAGCAGCCAAGTAGTAAAATACTAAATGTTAATGGCACGAAGGAACTGGGCCTCGGAGCAACTACGTACTCCGGAGTCCGGGTCCCTGATTTTTTTTCAGCTGCATCGGCTCGCCAGTGCAGGACACTTGTGCGAGATGTAGCAACAGTTGTATTTACCCTAGTTTCGGCATACATAGTGGATGGCCTTAGTGCTATTAGTTCTATGTTACTAAATTTGTGCATGTACACACCTATTAGTATCAATTTTCTATCATCCAAACACTGTCGCTATGCTGTTGCAGTTATATTTACCTTCCTCATAAAATGTTCAATTTGTTATTTATTGTACATGAGCAAGAAATTGTAGCGTCTTTGTAGTTAATTATAGCTTCTGATGTTCCAGAATTTGGTTCTTGTCTCAGTACCAATTATTTCATTTGCACATTGATCTTTTTGAGAAGATATGTCATAATTAACATGTTTCTTTAGTTTTTCAAAATAAGCATTGGTGATTTTCTATGTTGCTATAACTATTTCCCCTACAATTGTTACTGACCTAGTTTTAAATATTATAGGATGTACGGAAGTGTTCTTACTTGGAGTGGGTTGATCAAGAGTGGCCACAGTCTTTGAAGATGTGCCTAACGAAGCTCTGGAGCATGTATGAGGAAGAGAACACACGTAGGCTTAGAGAAAGTCTTGTCAACGCTGAAGCATATTTCAAGATGCGGGATAAAAAGTTGAAGGTGGAGAATGAGCTCAGATGTTTTAAATCGTACTTTGCTAATATGGTCTTGGTGAAGGAGGAGGCACTTTCCCAGTTGGCCCGTGCAAAACGGGTTCTTGCAGAACTGAAAGCAGAGATGGATAAGACGAGCCTGGATGATCTCGATTAGGGAAATGAATATATTGTTCTTATGAAGTTGAACTAGCTATATGTTGTACTGTGCTGTTTTCATGTAGCTACCATACTGCGATGTTATAATATATTTATGTTCCTAATATGAAATTGGCAAACAGCTATTCGATATGAAATGTGAATTTACGTTATACTGGAATTATTAATTGTAAACTAATAAACCTGCTAAATGTGTCATGGACCTTTGCAAATGGTTCTAGCAGTAAAAGCGCTTGCGATGGATAGCCCAATGCCACACAGTTTTCTTCATCAAATCGTGTGTGATATAGTTGATAAAAGCAAACAGTAAACCAAGGAAGACCGTGTGTGATAGTTACACCTTTCACACACGAGCCTACACATAAAACTGTGTGGGATGTACGTCCAAACGGAAACGTTCTCCCTGGATTGACTGTGTGGGATGTACATAAGAACGGGAACGTATTCCTTGGATTGACCGTGTGTGATATACATATGAACGGAAATGTTTTTCTGGGATTCACCGTGTGGGATGTACATACCTACATAAATGATTTTCTCGGATTACCGTGTGGGATGTACATACCTACGGAAATGATTGGGTTTCGATGCCTCGCTCGATCACACACGACCCCAGCCTGGGTCCCAAGAGGGCCTATCCCCGATGATTTATGGGTCGTGTGGGAAGGACACCCTATCGCACACACTCACTTGGCGAAGGTTCCAAATGCCATCACAGAAAGGGGTTAAAAACCGTTTGTTTAGGACCGACGCGCACCAGTGATCACACACATCTTGTTTAGTTGGACCGTTTCTCTTCTCTTGGCTCAACGCAAACAGTTCATCCGAGTTAAGTGTATGCCGTATATCACAGACACCTTCATCTGGCTGCCCATTTCTGTTGTTCCACCTAATCACAAACAGTTTATCTGAGTGAACTGTATGCCGTATATCGCACACGCCTTCATCTGGCTGCCCATTTCTTTTGTTCTGCCTCGCCATAAGCAGTTCATTGAATCGAATCAGATGCCCCGTGACGCATTACATAACTAAAATCTGAACCGTGTTTGATGTATCCGCCATCGCAAATGTTTTGCATCTTTTTTGATGGTTATTTTACATCACCGTTTGTGATTAATGCATCACACATAGTTTGCTCAAAGGGTCTCTGACCGTAGTGTCACGTTAGCAGCATCCTGCTGTAGTGTTTGTTGGAATTTCACTTTCGTATGGTTGGCCTTGTGCTTTGAACAGTTCACCTACAAGAAGATAGATTTGTGAGGCACATGCATAAATAGGAGTTCAACATGTGATCTGATCACATATATATATAACGTACTTGATACTTTGGATCTGGCCATTGTTTAACAAGGCCTCTCAAGTCTTCATCGGATATATTTTCCATCAGAGATGTTTGGGCAAGTTCACTGTTAGCCTTGCCTTTGAAGTGAGTTTTCCTCAAGTTATATCGATACTGTCGCAGAGCAGACTTGAAAACATGGGTGCATGCTTGTCTGGTTGCATCATCTTGGCTATCCAACTTGAAAAACCTCATATGTTGAAAATTATGGGAGTCTCTTTACCAGCAACCTAGAAAGTATGGTACAGAGCAAGACGATATTACTAATTTCCATACATAACCATACTTAGAGATAAATGGCCGAGGAAGGTGTTAAATTGGGTTTCATCTTTGTCATTCCTATACTGAATTCATGTTGGGAGGATACGTGCATGACACCTAATGGCAACGGCTGCCTCTGATACTAACTTGGCTGACTCTGTAGCATCACGTGGCCTTTTTAAACCTGCCTTAGAATGGATCTCCATTCTTCCTCCTCTAGATTTAGTGAACCTGTCAAGCATTATCCCTGACGTCTGTTTCCTCTTGCACCTAGGTGCTAGTCCAACAATGAACATAGGAAGTGTTAGTGTACATCAAACTGTGAGACCACATGTAAAAAAGCATGCAACTATAACTTGACTCGAGAACCTACCTTCTTGCTGTTGAAGCTCACAAGGTCCATCTGATCTTGCCAACTCCTCTTGTGGCAAGACTGCGTCGGAAGTAGTGTCAGGTGGCAACGGAGCTTGGGAACTTGCCGCTAGCTGAGATGACAAACGAGTAACTCGTGCAGATGTTGGTATTGTGGAAGAAGCTGGTGCAACAACTAGGGTTGTCGTTCCTAGTTTGGTGCCAGCTTTTTTTTGCGTTTGAATTGTTTTGCAGCTGGTCTAGCAGGGGATACCGTGTTTGTACAATTATCTGGTGGACTTGGACCTTCTATTGCACTATCAGTACCAGCAGAATCTTCATAATTCTTCTGCTTCCTTATCCTTGCGTCCCCAGTACTAACCGACAAGCCGACAAGAAAAAGTAATAAAAATTTAGTTCTTCAGAACAAATTTATACGTGATACAGACAAACTGAACTTTGATATTAGACAACCTCATCATAGGAGGATGTGATATGTATGAAAAACAAGACGACATGAGATAATCAGAACTATGGTGTGTAAACTAAGCAGAAGGCATTTCAATAAATTAGAAGCAATGCAATGGAATGTAGACACCATATTAAATATGCTACAAATATCGCTCTACCAAGTTAATTGTATCTTGCCATAATTGGCATTTAAACAAATGTGAAGCGGTACAAGAAATAAATCATATGCAAGATGCAAACAACATCACACTACCAAGTTAAAGGTCTCTCGTCATTAGTGTAGGGCTGGTTGAACAGTAGCCTGTGGAGGGGTGGCTGAACAAGACCCTGTGGAGAGGGCTGGTTGCACAGTAGCCGGTGGAGGCTGGATGAACATGAGCCCGTGGTGAACAATAGCTGGTGGAGGCAGGAGGGAGACGCCATGGATGAACAGTCATAGGTGGAGGCTGGAGGAGGTCGACGATGGAAGAACAGTAGCCCGTGGAGGCTGGAGCGAGGCAGTAGACGGTGGATGAACAGTAGCCCGAAGAGAAGTTTGTTTCCTTTGTTTTGCGGTACGCCACACCCCCCGATCAACAGGACCCTGTTTCGACCGTAGGAGCTAGAAGAGAAGTCTGTTTCCTCTGTTTTGCAGTACGCCAGACCCCTCCCGGTGAACAGGATCCCGTTTCTATCGTAGGTAGTCGAGCACAAGGCAGTTTCCTCCGTTCTACGGTGCGCCAGGCCTCGTTTCGGCTATTCCGTCCAAGCCGGTTGGCTCCCGATGAACACGACGCATTTCGTTGCATCCCGATGAACACGACGACGCAGTTTCTCCATTCTGACCTAGTCGGTTGGCTGCCGATGAACAGGATGCCATCGCTGCTCTCCACTGCCTCTCCATGTACACGAGCCGTGGCCGTACGTATGCGCGAGTAGGCGTTCGAGCCCCGCCCGTATGTACGTACGTGGCCATATTTACTTTCTTGCACCCTGGCTGTACGTACTTACATGATATTGACGGGACTGCGTGACATGCTACGTCTGCGCCTCTACTACGACACGTGCCCTTCCTTACTCAGCCATGATTCATCGCTGCAGCCTGCAGACAGACCGATCGACCAGTATGTACGTACACATCCACAACCAGAATGACAACGCTACGTATGCTTTGACAAGGTGGGTCCCGACTGTCAGGGAGGATAAGGAGGCACTTCCTTGCATGCGAAGATATAGATGGTGGGTCCTGCTATCAGGGGGAGAATCATATTTTTTTCCCGTAATATGGACGCACTTCCTTGCATGCGAAGATGTAGCTGGTGGGTCCCATCAGTCAGGGGGGAAACATTTTTTGCATGAAATACGATGGCCCGTCCGGTGGATCCCGACTGTCAGGTGGAGGAATCATTATTTTGCGCGTAATAAGGAGGCACTTCCTTGTTGCGGCCATGGACCTAGCTGTCAGCCTCTCCACGTACAGTACTCTTCCTATGGAAGTCTGTTCCTTGACCACATTGACCACGCCGCGCCGAGAGCACCAAGGCGGTGGACGATGGCGAGGCCTAGAAAGGGGACGACTGTAACATCCCAAAATTCTAAATTTTTGGAATGTTACAATAAATAGATAGTTTTGATTGATTGTTTTATTGATTGACTGAAAGTGAGTGAATTCGAAACTTTTTGAAAGTTAAATGAGAGGGAATAAAAGGACTTTCCCAAACTTTCATTTTCGCTTTTATGCTTTTCGTGAATTCAAATACTCTTCATCACAAACCCTGGAGAGAAGATGACATGACTTCTTCCATTTATTTAAATGACAAGGGGTGTTGAAAATATTTGAATTTCATTTGGAAAATATTTTCCAATTCTGAAACTTTATGCAACTCAATGATTTTCATGAGCGAAGATAAAATGACTTCTTCAAAACATATGAAATATGAGTTGGGAGTTTCAAAGAATTAAATTCAAAGTTCCTTTGAATTATTTTCAATTTGGAGTTATTTGAGTTTTATTCAAATTATTTTTCTCCAAAAATAAAATATATGGAAAATAGAGTAACATGATTCCCTACAACAGAAAATTGGAGAGGAATAAATTTGAATTCATTTTGGTATTTTTAAAATGATTTTTATTGGATTTTATTAGAGCTGAAGCACTCTTTGCTTTATTTGAATTTTTGTGTATTTTATTTGAAGCTAGAATAATGTTCATCTCGTAGGAAATCTTTTTCTGAAAATTTTGATATATTATATGCCTATATAATATTTTCATTTTATTTTGTTTTATCATTTTGTTTTCCTCTATGTTTGTTTAAAAAAAATCCCGCAGCGCCTTGGGCCAAAGGCCCAAGCCGCCAAGCCATCGGCCGGCCAAGGCCATCGCTAGCGTGCCGCACCAGGGAAGCCAGGGAGCCGCCGCTTCCTTTTCCTTTTCCTAGTAGGACTTTTGTCCTACTTCCGTATATTCCGTGTTTGTATCTAGATCTTTTCCCTCTTGTTTCCTAATCCTAGTCTATTTCTTGTCCCCTACCCCAAGCAAAAACCCTCCCTCCCGATATAAATACCCAAGCACCCCCTCTAACACATCAAATCAACACCTCTCCTCTCCTCTCCACACGCCGCCGCTTCTACACCGCCGCCCTACACCCTACGCCGCCGCCCTCACCAACGCCGCCCGCCCTACACGCCTTGCGCCGCCGGAGCCCTCGCCTCTTGAGGTACTAGACCCAGCAGCGTCACCTTTTCTTTTCCTCGGTTTGGTTTTTAGAATCGTCGTTCCGATTTCCGTTCAGTTTTCCTAGATCGGTTTTTCATTTCGGTTTTCTTTCGAAACCCTAGATCGGTTTTCTCGCGGTTTTTCTTTCCGGTTTAGTTTAGCAATCGTTGGCGGACCGTTCGTCCTAACGAACGTGATCACCGGTTTGCTTGGTTAATGAACGTCCGTTCGTTCAACCGTTAAATCGTTTTCTTTCTCATCGGATTTATTCCGCTATTTTTCTGATAGCGATTTCAGATCCGATTTTCTTTCTAGTTTATCTTCTCGCTCGTTTATCGGACTCAGGTGATTCAAGCGCCTGGAGTTTCGTTTCGAAACCGCCGTTCCGACTAATCAACTGAAACCAAGTTTTGCTACTATAAAATTTGACTTACTTCCAACTTGCTAGAACCGAGTTGTTTCCTTTCGTCGTTTGAGTTTCGTTGCTTTATTTGATCCGATTCTTTTTGCAACCAGGGTTCTTAAGTTGAACTTTCTGGTTAGATCTTTTATTCGAGATTTACCTGTGCATTAGATGAGTACTTATTGTATGCTTGTTGTTTGTCTGCGATAGATCACCCAGAGTGCGCCGCTTGTTACTTCGAATCTCTAGGTTTCGCGGATCCTCAGCAAGGCAAGTAACACTTGGTCATACTTTTTCTACTACCCAGTTTTATGCATTAGATCTATCCTCAAACACTTGCATGATTAGGATCTAATTAAATTGGGGGTTATGGGAAGTAGTTGAGGTAGTACCTATTACTGCTTTTATTACAAAACCCTTGGGAGTTACTTCTACGTTTGCTTATTATGCCATGCTATGCTCGTAGATGTGGATTGGGTTTGAGTGAATATCCATGACAGATGTGAGATTGATAATTAATGGTTTATCTAAGGTGGCAACTTAAACACACATCTGGGTGGATTGAAGCACCTGGTTACTCCAGGACTTGCACTGTCTAGGCACACTGGGTTTCGAGGACTTGCCTGTTTTTGGGACCGCCACCCGTGCTCAAAGGGATCATGAGATTATTCAAACTAGAAACTTCTGTGTGCAGCCACAAGCCATTATGGGCTCTGGCATAGTTGATTAAGTCGTATGAACTCTTATAGTGGTGGACTAGCAGATGTAGGGGATGTAGGTGTATCGGTCTACCCGTCGTAAGGTGCTAGCGCTTCTGAAAGACTATGTCTCGGTCATCCGTTTCTCAAACACCATGTAGTGCGAGAAATCAAGCGGAGGCGATAGAGTCTTGTGGGGAAAAGTGCATAAACCTCTGCAGAGTGTACAAACTAATCATGGTTAGCCGTGTCCCCGGTTATGGACAATTTTGAGTATCTAGTACCGGATATCCTGTTGATCTCATCACGTTACTTAATAAAATTTGTTTGTGTTTAATGAGTACATTTTAATTTGTATTGAGGATGCAGTCAACCATTCTCAATGATTAACAACCACCATGATAGCTAAATAAACTTATTCCTTTGAAGTAGGGAAAAATTGGCTTTTCATAAAAACTGTAACCATAGAGCTTTCCACCAGCCATATATGCATGTAGTATAGCCTATTCTTTCATTACTCTCTATGTGTTACATTGCCGGCATATTCCATGTGCGACCCGTTTCGGGCTGCAACTTTTCATGTTGCAGACTTCTCAGACGACGAGTAAGTGATACGTTAGGGTTACGATTTCCTATACTCAACTTTGCCGTTGGTGTTGATGGGAATCCACAACCTTGTTGCTTCCGCTACATTTTTGGATTGAGGTAATAGTTTTTACGTTATTCATACATGTGATTTACCTCTATTATAAATCCTTCGAGTACTGTGTGTGTCAGCATACCAATCCAGGGATGACAATGACACGAAAGCACAGAGACTTGATCCATTCGGGTCGGGTCGCTACAACGACACGGAGCCGGGGAAGACGCAACAGCGGATGCCCACACGGAGAGGAGTACGAGGGTTGACTGGTTCAGCCGCGGTGTGATGCTTCCATCACCACAGAATAATAGGGGTTGTGGGTGAGTAGAGGAATGGCCTGGCTAGAGGTTAGAGTAGGGTGGGGCGATGACGCCTGCGTAGCAGGAGAGCCGGCCACGGAAGGCAGGAGCAGGCGGCACGAACGGTGCTGGTTTGGGCGGTTGGAGCAAGAAGACCAGAGGTTGAAGAAGCACTACGGCCGTTGGACGGACATCATACGGAATTTGGAGCTGGAATTTTTCATATTGATTAAGCTGACAAAGTCCCCCGTCCGCGTTAGTAGGCTCACAAGTCAGCCTCCAACTATGGTGGGTCCCAGCTAGCAGGGGGAGTATCCATTTTTTTATGCGTAATAAGGAGGCACTTCCTTGCATGCGAAGATATAGCTGGTGGTTCCGAGCTGTCAGCGAGGGGAACTTTTTTTTATGGAATACGGAGGCAATTCCGGTGGGTCCCAGCCATAGATGGGGGAATCATTATTTTGTGTGTAATAAGGAGGTATTTCCTTGCATGCAACCGTGGACCCAGCTGTCATCCTCTCCACATACAGTCCACTTCCGATTGATGTCGTTTGTTGACCACGTTGATCACGCCGCGCCGAGAGCACCAGGGCGGTGGACAACGACGAGGCCTAGGAAGGGAGCAACATGGAGCTAGGGAAGACTCGGAAGTTGTTTCCCATGCGGGGGGAGTACGAGGGTTTACTAGTTCATATGCCATCGCTGGAGAATAGCAGCAGGTGTGGGTGACTAGAGGGATGGCCAGGCCAGCAATGGGAGTAGGGTGGGGCGGTAAGGCCTGCGCGGCAGCACAGCCGGCTACGGGAGGAGGGAGCAGGCAGTCCCGCTGGCGCTTGTTTGAGCGGCTGGAGCAGGAAGAGGAGAGATTGAGGAAGCACGATGGCCGTTGGATGGACATCCAACTGTCATTGCTCTTGTGTGTTGACTAAGTTGACACGACGTTCCGTGTGCGTCAACCTTTTTTTTAGGAAAGCGTACGCGTCAACCTATAGTAGGCGCACAAGTCAGCCTCAAATCTGTGGAACACAGCATATAGCCCATCTGCCATTATTTCTAATAATTTACAGCCCATTTTCTAATTCTTAAGGTTTTTTTGGAGCCCGTATTCTTTTTGTTAGCATTACAGCCCATATTGTGGCCATGATTAAAAAATTATACGAAATCATGCATATTTCGGTGCGGTACGAACTGTTTTTAATCCCAAAATTTCGAGTCACATTGAAACTAATTTAAAAAATACATTTATATCAATATAAAATCCAAAAAATTGTCCACGCATAAAAATCAATGGAATTTAAAATCTCGAAATAAAAAAAAAGAAATTTGAAACTAATTGCCAGTTTGATGTGTTTTAAAAATGTACAACCCATTTCTCATTACTGATAGCCCATTTTTTGGGCAAGCCGAATGAAGCTCTCCTTGTCTTGAAATATTTGCAGCCCAGCGGGGGCTGACAAAGCAAGTAGGCCTCGGTTGTTTAGTCTGCAAAAGCACAAAAAAACTAGGCTAGCCATTTTCAGAAAGAAAAAAAACTACTATGCCGGTCTTGTGGTAAATATAAAAGCAAAGGCTGGCTAGACAAGCCAGAGTGCCCCGCACAGCCCAGTTGACACCTTGCTTCCGTCTAAAAAACAAAAATAACTGGGCGAGCTGCTGGGTCCCTGATTGTGTACACGTGAACCTAGTAGGCCCACAAGTCAACCTCTAAACCCGTGGCAGATAAATACAACCCATTTTAAAAAAATAACATCCCATTCCATACGTTCAAACAAAAAGTTCAACATTTAGACCAAAGTAACATGTCTGATCCAGATATAGAGTACTAAACTTCCACGTTGACAACCATCATAGCCAAGTTAACTATCTACCCCCACTAATACTCTAGTAGTGTACAAGTACTAACTTACTCTTAGCTAACTAGATGATGCCGGACGCCATCTACGGTACATGCTAAACGCCAGCCCTTACGTCCTCCGTCTCGCCATGGACTTGCCAGAGGTGCGATATGGTGCGTTGCTCGCGCGCGTTGGCCCTTTCCATGTCGGCGTGGTCCACCAAAGCTTCGCCTTCTAAGCGGGAAACCCACTTGACGAGCTGGTGGTAAAATTCGGCGTCGGAAATGTGTGCGTGCCCGACAGCCTCCAGGGCTATTTGCCCGGCGCCGGCCTCCACTTAGTCGGCCCACTTGCTGGTGCTCTGCTCCCGACTCAGGGCGTCGGTGCGCTGCTGCTCCATGCCCCGCTGGTGATAGAGGCAAGGTGTCCCGTCTTTCGATGAGATGGTGGCTATCAATTTGGAGCAAGTCTACTTTGATGATCCGACTACGAACGTACGAGGACGTCGCGCCTTAGCAATAGCTAAACCAACTCCGAGACGTTATTGACCACGCCGGAGCATGATCAACCTAACCACGAAGGTCTGTTTCCTGTAGGAAAACAAAGAACAAGCAAGAAACAAAGATTGCAATCTAGATATTGCGAATATAAGAGGAAAGCTTTATTGATCAAGGTGGGGTTCTGTGACGCCTTTGTCTAGTCGTTGAATACAAACGAAGTACGCGAAGTTGCAACATGGCGAACTTTAATCTAAACAAAACCCAAAGTCTAAACGATGCCCTAAGGGCTGTATATATGGAGGAAGATGGGGGAATTTCGTGGCCCTTGGAGGAGGGGTCCGAAACCAACCCCAACTCTTGTTTCCCCACACATACGGACTCTAAAACAGCCTATACTTAAGTATTTCAAAATTACATGGGCCTGCCCAATAATAAGGTGACGCAACACCTAGAATAGCCTCTGGACGAAATTTATGAAGGGGCATCTTGTATATTTCGTCCAAGGCTTCTTGCACTCCTTATGGTGGCTTGAAAGTCCTGAAATCATCACTTGTAACTCTGTTCTTGTTCTCTTTCTGCATGCCATCATCTCCATGTTTGGTCTTGCTCTAGTGTTCATCCCTCTTATCCATGACAGGCCCTTCATTTGTAAGCAAAACAAATATATCCAATTTAGGCAGCATCATATTCTCATGAACGTCAGAATCATTACCAAGAAATGGAAGTACCTGATAAGTTAATTGGCGTGCGCGAGCTCTAGTAATTGGTCCATTATGTATAACTGCAGGGGTTGTGGGTGTAACAATGGTATTGATGTCCTCATCATCCTCCCCTTCTTGAAATGAAGTTGTCTCGACGGAAGCTCATCTTCCTCACCCAAATAAGGCTTCAAATCTGCAATGCTAAAAGTGGGACTAACCCCAAAATCTGCAGGCAGCTCAATTTTATATGCATTATCATTTATTTTCTCTAACACGTTAAAAGGACCATCAGAACGTGGCATTAGCTTTGATTTGCGCAAATTAGGAAACCTATCCTTACGCAAATGTAACCAAACAAGATCTCCAGGTGCAAAGACAACACGTTTTCTACCCTTATCTCCAACAAGTTTATATTTAGCATTCATGCGCTCAATATTTTCTTAGTTAACTCATGCATTTTTAAGATAAATTCAGCACATTGTTTAGCATCAAAATTAACCTTCTCCGAAGATGGAAGAGGCAACAAATCAATAGGTGAACGAGGTAGGAAACCATACACAATTTCAAAAGGGAACATCTTAGTAGTAGAATGCAGCGACCGATTATAAGAAAATTCAATATGAGGCAAGCATTCTTCCCACATTTTCTTGTTATTCTTCAAAACAGCCCTAAGCATGGTAGACAATGTTCTATTGACTACTTCAGTTTGTCCATCAGGTTGGGGACGACATGTAGTACTAAAAAGCAGTTTAGTCCCCAACTTAGCCCCTAAACATGTCCAAAAGTGGCTAAGAAATTTAGTATCACTATCTGAAACAATAGTATTTGGCACACCATGCAAGCAAATAATTTCACGAAAGAACAAATCAGCAACATCAACAGCATCTTCGCTTTTATGACATGGTATAAAGTGTGCCATTTTCGAGAACCTATCCATGACAACAAATATGCTATCCCTCCCCTTCTTTGTTCGAGGTAAACCTAAAAAAAAGTCCATAGATATATCCTCCCAAGGAACACTAGGTATAGGCAAAGGCATATAAAGACCATGAGGATTGAGTCGTGACTTAGCTTTTTGACATGTAGTGCAGCGAGCAACAAAACGCTCAACATCTCGTCTCATCTTTGGCCAAAAGAAATGTGTAGCAAGTATATCCTCTGTCTTCTTCACGCCCAAAGTGTCCCATTAATCCTCCTCCATGCGCCTCCTGCAACAACAAAAGACGAGCGGAGCTAGCTGGAATGCATAGCTTGTTAGCACAAAACACAAATCCATCGTTAACGACAAACTTGTTCCAAGTTCTCCCTTCCTTACAATTCTGCAATACATCTTTAAATTCAGCATCATGCACATATTGATCTTTGATGGTCTCCAAACCAAATATTTTAAAGTCAAGTTGTGAAAGCATAGTATAACGACGAGACAGTGCATCAGCAATAACATTTTCTTTACCCTTCTTGTGTTTAATGACATAAGGGAAATTCTCAATCAATTCAACCCATTTAGCATGTCTACGATTTAGTTTTACTTGAATTTTAATGTGTTTCAAAGATTCATCATCAGAATGTATAACAAATTCCTTGGGCCATAAACAATGTTGCCATGTTTCTAAGGTCCGAACAAGAGCATATAATTCTTTATCATAAGTAGAATAGTTCAGACTAGGCCCACTCAATTTTTTAGAGAAGTAGGTTTGCCATCTTGTAATAACATACCTCCTAATCCAATTCCACTAGCATCACATTCAAGCTCAAAAGTCTTATTAAAATTAGGAAGTTGGAGTAAAGGAGCATGTGTCAACTTATCTATCAATACCGTGAAGGCTTCTTCCTGTGCGGTACCCCAAACAAAAGGCACGTCCTTCTTTGTAAGCTCGTTGAGAGGTGCAGCAATGGTGCTGAAATCTCTCATAAAACGCCTATAGAAACCAGCGAGGCCAAGGAAACTCCTCACTTGTGTGACCGTTTTGGGCCGCGGCCAACTCTCAATAGCTTCAATCTTGGCTTCATCAACTTCAATTCCCTGTGGAGTACCAACATAGCCAAGAAAAGGTACTCGGTCGGTGCAAAAGGTGCACTTTCCAAGGTTACCAAACAAACGTGAATCATGTAGAGCAATAAAAACAGCACCTAAATGTTCCAAATGTTCCTCCAAAAATTTACTATAAATCAGTTTACCATCAAAATAGACCACCACAAATCGTCCAATGAAAGCACGTCAAACTTCATTCATTAATCTCATGAAAGTATTAGGTGCATTAGTTAACCCAAAAGGCATGACTAACCACTCATATAAACCAAAATTAGTTTTAAATACAGTTTTCCATTCATCTCCCAATTTCATATGAATTTGATGGTATCCACTACACAAATCAACTTCGGAGAATATTGTAGATCCTTTCAATTCATCAATCATATCATCTAGCCTAGGAATAGGATGATGATAATGAATAGTAATATTATTAATGCCTCTACAATCAACACATATACACGATGTACCATCCTTTTTCGGCACTAGAATAATAGGAACAGCACAATACTTAGGGATTCGCGAATATAACCTTTGTCGAGCAGCTCCTGGACTTGACGCATAATCTCCTTCATCTCCTCTGGATTGGTATGGTATGGTGCACGGTTGGGTAGCGATGCACCGGGAATTAAATCAATTTGGTGCTCAATCCCACGAATAGGTGGTAATCCCGGTGGCACGTCTTGTGGAAAGACGTCAGCGAATGATAAACCACAACTATAGGGGATTAATTGTAGCCTCTTTCGATAAGTAAGAGTGTCAAAACCAACGAGGAGCTAAAGGTAGAACAAATATTCCCTCAAGTTTTATCGACCACCGATACAACTCTACGCACGCTTGACGTTCACTTTACCTAGAACAAGTATTAAACTAGAAGTACTTTGTAGGTGTAACAGGATAGGTTTGCAAGAATATAAAGAGCACGTAAATAAAAACTAGGGGCTGTTTAGATAAAGACACAATAAAGTTAGTATAGCGAGTGTGGAAAAGTGGTGGTAGGAGTTGCGAAATTGTCCCTAAGCAATTGACTACTTTACTAGACCAATAGCAAGTTTTATGTGGGAGAGGCCACTGCTAGCATGTCATCCCTGACTTGGAATTCTATGCACTTATGATTGGAACTATTAGCAAGCATCCGCAACTACTAACATTCATTAAGGTAAAACCCATCCATAGCATTAAGAGATATTGGTCCCCCTTCAATCCCGTATGCATCAATTTCTATGCTAGGTTGAAGCTTCTGTCACTCTTGCCCTCCAATACATAGTCCTATCAATATACAACTAACCCTATGGTGTGATCCATGCGCACACTCATATGATGGACACCAAAGGACAGCAACATAACCACAAGAAAATTAAACCAATCATAGCAATTCACCAATTACCGGTACGAAAATCTACTCAGACATCATAGGATGGCAACACATCATTGGATAATAATATGAAGCATAAAGCACCATTTTCAAGTAGAGGGTACGGCGGGTTGCAGGAGAGTGGACCACTGTAGATAGATGACGGAAGTTGATGAAGATGCTGGTGAAGATGACGGAGGTGTTGGTGTAGATTGCGGGGACGATGATGGCTCTCTCCCCTTCTTCTTCTTCTTCTTCTTCCTTGACCTTCTCCCTAGATGGGAGAAGGGTTTCCCCTCTGGTCCTTGGCTTCCATGGCATGGGAGGGGCGAGAGCCGCTCCGAGATTGGATCTGTCTCTCTGTCTCTCTCTGTTTCTGCGTTCCTAATTTTGCCCTTTCACCGTTTCTTATATTCCCGGAGATCTGTAACTCCGATTGGCCTGAAATTTGGACACGATTTTTATCCAGATATTGGCTTTCTTGCGGCGAAAGAAGGGCACCAACTGCCTTTCGGAGTGGCCACGAGGGCCCAGGGCGCGCCTGACCCCCTGGGGCGTGCCCCTCACCCTTGCCGGCCCCTCAGGCATCGTCTCGCGTTGATTCCAGTTCCCAAAATTCACATATATTCAAAAAAATCTCCGTCAGTTTTTATCCCGTTTGGACTCCATTTGATATGGATTTTCTGCGAAACAAAAAACATGCAACAAACAGGAACCGACCTTTGAGCCTTTGGATCAATATGTTAGTCCCAAAGATAGTATAAGAAGTTGCCAAAAGTATATGAAAGTTGTATAATATTGGCATGGAATAATAAAAAATTATAGATAAGACGAAGACGTATCAGCGAACTCCTACAAAATTTTAGTGACAGGAGGAGGCAAAGAGGAAGGCACGTCCTAGAGTGAAAATAATGCCTCTTTGCACACAAAAGCATAGCAAACAGATTTGCTAAAATCTAGCTCATCAATATCAAATTTTGTGGCAAGTAAACATGCACTTTTCAATTTAATTTCAGCAGCAACACTAGATGGTTTATTATTAGGTTTCATTTGTCGCTCAAATTCTTTTGCAACAACTCATTTTCACTCTTATTTTTCTCTTCTTTTGCTTTATTAGCTCTATTAATATCATCTTTCAAAATGGAATCAGGAGTCATAGGAAGCGAAGTAATATTTTTATCCTTATGAAAAAGAGTATATTGATTGTTTCTACCATGGTGTACATAATTTTTATCAAATTGCCATGGTCTACCAAGTAATAAGGAACATGCTTGCATAGGTACCACATCACAATCACCATAATTAGCACATGTAGAGATACTAAAATACACACGAACAGTACGTGTTACCTTAACCTTGCCGCTGTTGTTGAACCATTGGATGTAGTAAGGATGTGGATGTGGTCTTGTGGTGAGAGATAGCTTCTCCACCATCTTCATGCTAGCCAAGTTGTTGCAACTCCCTCCATCTATGATGATGCGAACAGAACGTTCCTTCACAACTCCCTTTGTATGGAACAAGCTATGCCTCTGATTTTGCTCAGCTTGTGTGACCCGCACACTCAAAACATGTTGAGAAACTAAACATTCATACTTGTCAGCATCTTTAGGAGCCATGTATTGCGTCTCATGTTCAGAATCATCTCCGCCGTGTTCTTCACGTGTAATAAGAGCCAAAGTCTCCTCATCATAGTCACTAGCAGACTCATAACCACCATTCTCAGTAGCAATCATCACACGCTCAGATTTGCATTCTCTCGCATAATGACCTCTTCCCTTACAACGGCGACAAATAATATCACGTGTGTGCCCTGTTGATGCCATGGAAGAAGAAGAGCTCTATACAGGCCCGACAGGTGTGCTCTTGGTAGATAGTGGAGGTTCTGCCTGCTTTCTTGTATCACGACTAGAGGTGGCAGCTGATGGAGGTGTCGATGCAATAGGATGTGTTGAAGTAGAGGATGCACGCGGTGTCCATGAGGAAGGTTGACCTACAGAAAAGTTAGTTCGTGCCAATGCCTGTCGATCCTGCACTTCACGTTTAGCTTTACAAGCAAGATGGAATAGATGAGTGATATTATTATACTCCTTATACTCTCGAATGGTCTGAATCTCTCTATTTAATCCGCCCATAAAACATGCAAGCATAGCTTCATTATCCTCAACAATACCACATCTAATCATGCCAGTTTGTAATTCCTGATAATATTCCTCTACAGAATTTTCCCTTGTCTTAAACGCTGCAATTTCTGAAGTAATTCACGTTGATAATATGGTGGAACCCAACGAGTATGCATAGCAGTTTTCAAAGCAGCCCAAGTAGTTGGAATATTATTCGGATATAATCTACGATGTTCAGACCACCACACACAAGCAAAACTAGTGAAAGCACAAAGTGCAGCAGCAACACGTCTCTCCTCGGGATATTCTAAACATGTAAAACGTTGCTCGGTTTCTAACTCCCAAGTAAGATATATATCAGGAACGTATCTGAGGGGGTGGTGCAGCCCAACCATTGCGATTATTTGCATGTGGACGACCTGGTGGTTGTGGTGATGGTGGTTGCACGTAGTTCTGATTTTGATCAACCTCATCCTCATAATATCCCCGCATAATCATCCTCCTCCTCATTAGCAGCAGGAGCCACAGAAGTATCAATAGTAACACCGATAGTTTGGCTAGGCTCAAGAGGGACACAGCTCGCTCAGTGGAGGTTGTTTCACGACATGGAGGTAGTCGTCATCGTCGTCGTCGTCATCGTCGTCGTTGTTGTTGTTGTTGTTGTTGTTGTTGTTGTTGTTGTTGTTGTTGTTGTTGTTGTTGTTGTTGTTGTTGTTGTTGTTGTTGTTGTTGTTGTTGTTGTTGTTGTTGTTGTTGTTGTTGTTGTTGCTATTGTTCTTTGTTGTTCTTTGTTATTCTTTGTTATTCTTTGTTATTCTTGTTATTCTTTGTTGTTGTTGTTTTTGTTGTTGTTGTTGTTGTTGTTGTTGTTGTTGTTGTTCTTCTTCTTCTTGTTGTTGTTGTTGTTGTTGTTGTTCTTCTTCTTCTTGTTGTTGTTGTTGTTGTTGTTGTTGTTGTTGTTGTTGTTGTTGTTGTTGTTGTTGTTGTTGTTGTTGTTGTTGTTGTTGTTGTTGTTGTTGTTGTTGTTGTTGTTGTTGTTGTTGTTGTTGTTGTTGTTGTTGTTGTTGTTGTTGTTGTTGTTGTTGTTGTTGTTGTTGTTGTTGTTGTTGTTGTTGTTGCCAGTTATCTAATCCATGGCCTCTTCAAAATTGTTCAGCACATCTTGCACCTGTTCAGTCATCATTTGCTGAAATTTATCATGCAACTCCTTATTCGTCATGTTCTCCAAGTCAGTCTCATTGACTTGTGATCCTGCATGGTTGGCAACAATAGAAACACACAAGAATATGATCCTACAGACTACTAGAAAATGGTGGTGGTGGGGCGTCACAAATCCGTCAATCAAATCTCAAATTCTTACCAGTTCTTACCAAGCAGCAGGTGGTGATCGACAACCTTTGTAGTCAAAACTCTCAAAGCTTAGATAGAGCGGTTACCAGGGAGAGTCAAACACACAACGTAGATGTATGTGGAGCTGGGAAGGCTTATAATACGGTAGCAAAAAGGGTCAGCAATAATCAATTCAGAGATGCAATGTTGAATAAATGCTCAACGACGGTACTGTGCTGGTCCTAGGCTAGACCGTACTAGAGACGCGAGCCTAGAACACGAACAAAATCACGGTGCGACACGTAAACAAGGGAAAAGCACACTCAGAATATTTTTTGCTCTTTTTTTGCGCTCCTCTTTTTGTTGCGAAAAATCACTATAACGGCGAGTGTCTCAAAACTCTTCCCAAGTCAAACTAACAGGATAGGCACGAAATTTTTTTGACAATTTTTTTTTCAGAAATCAGGGCAGCGACGACGAAAAGTGCGACAAAAAATCACTATGATGGCGAGTGTCTCAAAACGCTCCCTGTGACCTAAAAATAGGATAGGGGAAAAATATTTTTGGTCGCCAAAATTTTAGCCTAAAAACTGCCCGGGGGTCTCCAGACTCTTTTTTTTAAACCTACTCAGGCAAGGAAACACGAATCGGAAAATATATGGATCTTGAAAACAAAACTAATATGAGAAGAACTCTGATTGGTGGTGGATATATGATGGTAAGATATGGCAGCGGTGGTGGTATATGGTAGCAGTGATGGTATATGGATACGGATTGGTGGTGGTATATGGATACAGATTGGTGGCGGATAAGTGGTGGTGGTAGATGGCAGGAGTGATGACGATGGTGCGGCGGCGGCGTGACAACTTGTGAACAGAACTCAAAACTCTAAGGGAAACTAGACGCTAAGACCAACAACTTGACACGATGATGCAACCGCAAATTCAACAAAGCAAAATAATGAAAAGACTATGCCAAGGCTCAGACTGGTTCGGATATGATGAACTAACCCTTTTGTTCATGGACTGTAGGTATGAAGAACATACTCGGTCTAAACTATGAAAAACTGTAAAATCTCACCAAGCAACCTAGAAATCTGATACCACTTGATAGAGGCAAAGGTGTCCCGTCTTTCAATGAGATGGTGGCTATCGTTTTGGAGGAAGTCGACTTTGACGATCCGACTACGAACGTGCGAGGGCGGCGCGCCTTAGCAATCGCTAAACCAACTCCGAGAGGTTATTTACCACGCCGGAGCACAGTCAACCTGACCACGAAGGTGTGTTTCCTGCAGGCAAACGAAGAACAACCAAGAAACTAAGATTGCAATCTGGATATTGCGAATATAAGAGGAAAGCTTTATTGATCAAGGTGGGGTTCTGTGACCCCTTTGTCTGGTCGTTCAACACAAACGAAGTACGCGAAGTTGCAGCTATGGCGAACTTTAATCTAAACAAATCCCAAAGTCTAAACGACGCCCTAAGGGCTATATATATGGAGGAAGAGGGGGAAATTTCGTGGCCCTTGGACGAGGGGTCCAAAACCAACCCTAACTCTTGTTTCCCCACACATACGGACTCTAAAAACAGCCTATACTTAAGTATTTCAAAATTACATGGGCTTGGCCCAATAATAAGGTGACGCAGCACCTAGAATAGCCTCTGGACGAAATTTATGAAGGGGCATCTTGTATATTTCGTCCAAGGCTTCTTGCACTCCTTATGGTGGCTTCAAAGTCCTAAAATCATCACTTGTAACTCTGTTCTTTTTCTCCTTGCGCATGCCATCATCTCCATGCTATGTCTTGCTCCAGTGTTCATCCCTCTTATCCATGCCAGGCCCTTCATTTGTAAGCAAAAAAATGTATCCAATTTAGGCATCATCATTTTCTCATCAACATTAGAATCATTACCAAGAAATGAAAGTACCTGGTAATTTAATTGGCGTGCGCGAGCTCTAGTAATTGGTCGAGTATGTATAACAACAGGGGTTGTGGGTGTAACAATGGTATTGGTGTCCTCATCAGCTGGTGGCGCCAATCGGCGATACGCTACTGCTCAGCCAGGCGGTCACGCTCCAACAAGTCCTCATACTCCGCATTGCCATCTAAAGACCGATAGAATGCCTCCTCCCTCTGTCTGCCTTCCAGTGAAAAACCGAACACTAGTTTTAGCGGTGACCGCCTCCGGCATCGCCTCTTGCAGACGGGCGGGGGCATGACAGACGTGGCGAGAGCGGGGATAAGTGGGGAACAACGTCGGGCCATTGGGGGCTTACGAGAGGATAGGGTGATTTGGGTCATGGCGCCACCGAAGAACGCCCGAAACCAGTAAATATAGGCGGGAGGTAGGTGAACCAGCGTGTCGCCGGAAACGCGGTGGTCATCGGCGTCATCAGAATTCAATGCATAAGCGGGCATGGCTTAGCACGCCAGTTTGCCATGGAAAACTAGAAAAACTAAAATTATGACTGTGTCGTCCCGTCCCGTCCCGTCAGGGGTGAGCCCCGTCCGTGCTGGGTTGCACATCGGCATAACAGTCAAACGAGTGCGCTCGATTCATCCAAATGAGGTACATGCGTGATCCGCCGGTTATTCGCGTAGGATCGAGTCGGTCAGATAGTGTATGTGTAGGATCACAATAGAGGATGAACGTTCGCTGGGAGATAAGGCATTTGCGAACGTTTTTGCTGGCAGTTTCTTCAGATTCGCATGGCATTTTCTTCAGAACAGCATATCGGTTTCTTTAGAGATAGGCATTTTTATTAAAAAAAACTGCCACTTCGGATCTTGCATTGCAACTAAAACTGCCAGGAGCGCATTAGGAGGCTAGCTAGTGATCGATCAGTAACTTGTAAACACCAAGCGAACAGAAATAAGGAACTGTTAGTAACTTGTAAACACTGAGAACACAGAAATAAGGATCATGTTGTGCACAGTAGTAAGAGCCGATCCATTCAAAATGTTCACACGAGACTCACATGCCTGGCATTGTAATATGTTCACATTAGTAGGCCAAATTCACAACCAACTAGTACGATTGCCATACATAAGATCAACATGTTAATGCATCTCAATGATTCACAAATCATATACAAACATGTAGCTCCAAAAGCAAAGATCTAGAAAAAACATCTGTTCTTCCTACTAACATGGATGCTTATCTTGGCCAACATTCAATACAAAGTGAAAGACAAATTTCTTTGTGAAGTCTACAATTCCTCTTGCAAACGTAAGTGGTTTCACCAACAGCTGGAACCATGAGAATGAACCACACATGATGGAGGAACATCCACTGCAATATGATTTGGTCTTCTCTCGATCATACGGCAAAACTATTTTTGGAATACAAACTTTAACTTAGGAAAAATGATGCCCATTGTGTAATCAGACCAAAGCAATGAAGCACCTAGTGTTGGCCAATAAATAGTATAGTACTACTTTTGTGTAGTCCATGAAGTGACATCCAATCTTTCTATGTCTATTTTCAAATGGCACTGCATGCAGTGACTATACTATTCTCTTGTGAAATTCCACTAAAATTGCGGTCACTTTGTTTGTTTGCCAAATAGCAACGGGCAGACATCTGTCTGCACAAATATCAAGCAGCTAGTAAACATATACCCCACCTTCTATTTTTGGTTTAAACACATCTCTTCTGTTTCGCATATGTCAGGTTTTGCACTGGACAATTTGATACTGTCATGTTTTTCCCATGGACAATTTCGTACTAAATTGATTTGCTGGTACAGAGCAGAAATATAGCACCTATTCTTCAACAGACCAAGGATATCCATGTTCGCAGTGATGGAAGAGGTGAAATCGATACAACCGAAATTGAGCATCCAATCATAGAATCATGTCCTGCACCTCCAATGTAGGCCCACCCTGCCAATAAATTCACATGCAAACCACTAATATTACTATCTGATGACAGTACAAAAAGAGTAGCAAGATAGTAGCAAACCATGTACCTTCGTAATGGACAGCTCATAGTGCCACCAATTGGATATAAAAGGTTTGGAAGAAAACATGCTCCTAATGTTGAACCATTTGGATTTTTTGTGCAGTTCCACTAAAATGGAGCATCCCTGTTTGCATAGATAGTGAAAGTGTGATTACTATAAAAGTGGCACTAGTTAAAGCATAGAGTCACAAATATAAGCATTCCAATTTATTAATGGGAAGAGGTAGCAAGACTGTTTCTAACCACCTGTTTGAAGGAATAAATAAGGCAACAGCGGCTGATGTCAGGAAGGCATACATAGTATTTTCTAAAAACTGAACCATTCCTGACCTTTCATCTTCTTTTAAGCATATTTTGTGCAGTTCAACTAAAATAAAATGCCATCACCGCCTTGAAAATTCAGTGATACTGTACAAAAAGAAATGACTTAACATTACATCATGATGTCAGGTATGTAATCGACATGCATTAGAGACAAACATACAGACCTCCTATGATAACATAATGAACATTAATTTAACAAAGGTGTGACTAGCTTTACCGGGATAATTTGAGTGAACTCTACACCCTCTGTTCCTAAATATCAGACGTTTTCGCAGTTCTATTTAAACTACCCAAACGTCTAGTATTTAGAAAAACAGGTAGTAGTTTTCTTGAGCACATATCTGGGAAAGCTTGCCACACTTTATATATGTCCATACGCTAATGCAACACCATTCGAATAGTACAAATATACACTAATCCAGTGCCTAGTGCAATAGTAGAGTAGTTTTTATTACATGGTACAGTACAATGGTTTTACTTAACAGATTACCATAAGCTAGCATTGGAAGATTTCTATAAGCATTAACAATACAAAATGTAAAGGTAACAAGTTTCAGCATTGGTATACTAGTTGTGCAACAGCATTAAACCAAATAAAAAAGTTTTAAGGTAACTAGCATTATTAACTAATGACAGTATAAAAAATTGCAAACCATCTACCTTCAAGGTAAATATCATTTCGAACTTGAGGGGACCTCAAAATTGCTATCCCAATCTTGACAATCGATCAAACATAAAAACTTGATTGAACGGATCAAGGGAACAACCAGAGTAGGAGGTGCCCACTCTTGACCTTTCCTCTTGTCTTCATAATTTTTTGTGTAGATTAACCAAAATAATATGACATCAGCGCCTTGGCATTTTGGTGACACTGTACAAAAAAATTGACTTATCTCATGAAAGTGAGGTATGTAATCTATAAGCATCAACAGTGCAAAAATCTGAAGGTGGTAACAAGTTTCATCGTTGGTATACTGGTTGTGCAACAACATTAGAATGCCTTAGCTGAAAAATCTTTAATACATCCACAATCAACAGCTAACCCTGAAATAATCTAGTGACATTAAATGGCATTGCTTAAAGTTATTGGTGGCATTAGACTGAGTGCAGCATTAGTTAAATGTGGCATCACTTTAGCAGTAGCATTGCTTGACTTTACCGCTGGTGTTATACTAGCAGCAAAAAAGTGGCAATACGAGCATGGGAGCCCCGTTGGAACAGTGGGCGCACCAGTACGATGTACCTCCACAGACGCATAGAGTGGTGAGGGAGGTATGGTTGCCCAGAGCAACAAATATCCAGGCGGCATATGTGAATTACGTCCCATTTTTGTTGTCTTTAGCCACATTTTTCCTATGTGAGGACAACAAACCGATCGACCTGGTCATTCTCTATTGCATTGTCATGCCTTTCTACCCCTTTTCACCCTTTTTCAACCAAGAGACACGAGACTCATTCCTTAGCTACTGATTTCCCCCTTTTCAACCTAGATGCGGGTTCAATGCCTAGTCTCTTGGACAATACTTTCTCCCTTCCTTTCCTTATTCAACCCAGACATGGATTAGTCTGCATGAAGTAGGGTTTCCTTTAATAGTGCAAATTAAGGTTTTCGTCTGCGTGACCAGCGGAGCAGAGGATAGCAAATTGGGAAGATGGTGGAGTGGAAAAAGATCCACATGCATCGACGTGGCAGATGGGGCAATAGAACAAGGGTATGGTTCGAAAAGAGGTAGCATACCTGAGGGTCGGAGGCAAGTGGCTTCGCTCGTGGTCGTCGTCCTCCGCACACACTATGGTAGCGAGCTTGGGGACGGAGGACATCCTGCGCGGGTGCTAGGTCTGAGAGGACGGCCTTGTCGTCAGTGCTTGACCTTGCTCGCCGACGACGATTGCGTTAATGTTGCACGTCCTTTTCTTCCCCGGCGGATCTGTGACCACCGGTGAGGAGGGAGAGAGAGGCTCTATTTTTTAGATCTGGAGAGAGGGTGATAGTGTGAGAAGCAAGCGGGCAGCCCTTAGAAAGCAAGCGCTAAAGCTCCAGCCTATATATCTTTTTTGATACTAGTACTAGAGGTGGAGTAGTGGTAGAGTAGTTTATATTTTCTCTACATACAGTACCAGTTAGTTGTGCTTCAAAACTAAACGGCATGACATTAAAAAATAAAGTTGAGAAATAATGCGGCACCTCGGCCAACGCGGCCAAATCCCATTTTGCATGAGAAATGACACACCATGTTTCGTTGACATGTGGTCCCGTTCCAACATGTCAGTGAGACGACGGCGAGTCCTTTTGTACAATTTCTGAATGGACGTCTATATAGGCTGGGGCGCCTCTTCGCGTACCGTAGCAACCGTCCACCGCCTCTACGGCTTTCCCTCTCGATTTGGAATTGTTGTCGCACGCTCTTCCTCCCTCCTCCATTTGCCTTCACCCTTCCTTCTGCCATTGTTCAATCGTCTTCTCCATTGAGGGAACAGGCCGGAAACGACCCCGTTATTCTTGCCCCGATCTGAAAGATCTCGTGGTGGAGGAACTCATTGATCGGTGCGACGTCATCACCTCGGCTAGCATGGTAGGTTCGTTCAAGACCATTCTCCACTCAACTAATAACATCATTACAAAGAACACTTTTTATTGTAGAATCAACTATAGAAATTGCATTATGATGTTTGGGTTCAAACTTTCAAAACTGCTGCACTATCTCTACGTCTACGTATACGTAATACAACAAGTTTTAAACTTGAGACCAGCCATCCACCCTCACAAAGAATGCTTTTTAAACTAGCACAAACTCCAGTAAATTTGGCCATAGTGTGAGGTGGGCCATATGTAAATGTGTTCGCTGTATGTAACCATCACCTCAAATCCTCAATATATAGTAGGGTGGCATGGCCCAGAACAAGCATTCATGTCCAGGAGTACGGCACACGCCACCAGCACGACTTCAATCTGACAACATATTTCTTGGAGTCCTTGCTACAGCTATCTCTTCAACCTCCTCGTTTCTCTGACTCGGCCATCGCGCGGCGGGCGAGGTGAGGGTTTGCCGATAGTCGGTTTCTTCAACTGCGGTCCCACTTGTAAGGCCAACTCCAGCGCACGGCCCCAAACGGACGTCCGTTTTGGCCAGATTCTGTTCGTTTGGGTAGTGCAATGGGGTCGTGTCCGGGCCATTTCTCGGATGTGGTGGCCGTGTGCCCAATGTGCGAACGCATTCCGGCCGCATCCCGTCCACGTACATTTTTCTTTGCAAACACATATCTTTTTTTCATCATTGATATTTGGTACATGGAAATACATCACCCAATTTTGACTAGAAAAGCAAGAGCAAAGAAAACAAGAACCATAAGAATACATTTTGGAAGATATCCAACTTCCATAACTGCTCCTCTAAGTTGGATTAGTGCCTTCTAGGTGCATTCATTGTTGATCTGCGGAGGCTCGATCTTGCGTGCTTCTTTATTCTTCCAGTGTAAAGAAGTAGACGTTGCTTCCTCGCATCTAGTCTCATGTCTAGCCTCTATTCTATCAACAAGTGCACTAGTCTCATCCCTAGCCTCTATGCTAGCTAAAAGTGCACGAACATCTACTAAATTGCGCTCTATCAATATATCGATGTACTCTTCTTTCCAATACCAAAACTTGCATCCATTGTACACAGTAAAATTTTAAGTTAGCACAACTAGTCAAATCCGAGAGCACAATCGAATCTAAAGTAGCACAAACCCCATCGGTTGAGCACTTGATGAACACCCATCCGGGATGTTCCGCCGTTGTAGACACGCGACACAAGACCTTCTTTGGGCAGTCGTTGCACGTAATGAGTGGCAACGTGCACCGATGAGCTTTTGGGCGAGCACCGAGCCCGGCCGACCGCCATTCATGTATCTGCTGGCAGACCGCCAACGGTGTAGATCCGAGCGGCTAGAGGAGGAGTCAGTACCTGCATACGGCCTTACCGGGGCCTTTCGGCCCGGTGCCCGGCCAGTCCATGGCGCGGTGCGGCCTCCCACAGCCGGGCGAGCTCAAGCCCGACCGGATCCGCTCGAAATCTGGCCGCTGGGTGTGCAAAACAGGTAGCCGTGGTTGGGTAGCTCGGGGGCGTCGAGGGAAAGGGGGCTGGGCGAGCGTGCGTCTGAGCTGAACGCGCTGGAGTTGGCGTAAGTGAAGATGCAAGATAACACGTGTTTCCCTAGCGATGTGGCAGACCAACCGTGTGCGGGTGTGAAGTGGCTTCGCTCGTGTGGGGGACGGAGGCCATCCCGCGCGGGCGCTTGGTCTGACAGGACGGCCTTGTCGTTAGTGTGTGACCTCTGTGGCAACCGTCCGTTCTCCACTAGCATCTTCGTGTACCGTGGCAACCGTCCACCGCCTCTTCGCTTTTCCCTCTCGATTTGGAACCGTTGTCGCACACTCTTCCTCCCTTCTCCATTTGCCTTCACCCTTCCTTCTGCCATTGTTTGATCGTCTTCTTGGAGGGAATAGGCCAGAAATGACCCCGTTATTCTTGCCCCAATCTGAAAGATGACGTGGTGGAGGAACTCATTGATCGGTGCGACGTCATCACCTTGGCTAGCATGGCAGGTTCATTCAAGACCATTCTCGACTCCACTAATAACATCATTACAAAGAACCCAAGGGTCCAAGAGCGGTTGGATCTCCCCTATCTTCTTCGCCATGACCCTACTCGCTGGCGCCCGGACGACGGAAGCCTCGCCTTATGCAAGTTGATGCCACTTGATAATGATATGTGTGATGTTAAGATGCCATCGCTAAAGGATAAGGCCTGGGCAGGCGCAATTGGAGATTGGGTTGTTGATATTGGGCATAACTGCGAGTGGGAACTTGTGAATGTGTAAACTCGTCACTGATACGTCCATTTTGCATCATGCTTTTATATCGATATTTATTGCATTATGGGCTGTTATTACACATTATGTCACAATACTTATGCCTATTCTCTCTTATTTTACAAGGTTTACATAAGGAGGAGAATCTTGATAATTTGGAATTCTGGGCTGGAAAAGGAGCAAATATTAGAGACCTATTCTGCACAACTTCAAAAGTTTGAAACTCCACGGAAGTTATTTTTGGAAATAATAGAAAATACTAAGCGAAAGAAATACCAGAGGGGACCCACACCCTGGGCACGAGGGTGGGGGGCGCGCCCTGCCCCCCTGGGCGTGCCCCCCTGCCTCGTGGGCCCCCTGGTGGCCCTCCAGTGCCCATCTTCTGCTATATGAAGTCTTTTGTCCGGAGAAAAATCATAAGAAAGCTTTCAGGACGAGACTCCGCCGCCACGAGGCGGAACCTTGGCGGAACCAATCTAGGGCTCCGTGAAGGCTGTTCTGCTGGAAAACTTCCCTCCGGGAGGAAATCATCGCCATCGTCATCACCAACGCTCCTCTCATCGGGAGGGGGCCAATCTCCATCAACATCTTCACCAGCACCATCTCCTCTCAAACCCTAGTTCATCTCTTGTATCCAATTCTTGTCTCTAAGTCTGGGATTGTACATGTAGGTTGCTAGTAGTGTTGATTACTCCTTGTAGTTGATGCTAGTTGGTTTATTTGGTGAAAGATCATATGTTCATATCCTTTATGCATATTAATACTCCTCTGATTATGAACATGAATATGCTTTGTGAGTAGTTACATTTGTTCCTGAGGACATGGAATAAGTCTTGCTATTAGTAGTCATGTGAATTTGGTATTCGTTCGATATTTTGATAAGATGTATGTCGTCTCTCCTCTAGTGGTGTTATGTGAATGTCGACTACATGACACTTCACCATTATTTGGGCCTAGAGGAAGGCATTGGGAAGTAATAATTAGATGATGGGTTGCTAGAGTGATGTAAGCTTAAACCCTAGTTTATGCGTTGCTTCGTAAGGGGCTGATTTGGATCCATATGTTTCATGCTATGGTTAGGTTTACCTTAATACTTCTTTTGTAGTTGCAGATGCTTGCAATAGGAGTTAATCATAAGTGGGATGCTTGTCCAAGAAAGGACAACACCCAAGCACCGGTCCACCCACATATCAAATTATCAAAGTACCGAACGCGAATCATATGAACGTGATGAAAACTAGCTTGACAATAATTCCCATGTGTCCTTGGGAGCGCTTTTCTCTATATAAGAGTTTGTCCAGGCTTGTCCTTTGCTACAAAAAGTATTGGGCCACCTTGCTGCACTTTATTTACTTTTTTTACTTGTTGCTTGTTACAAATTACCTTATCACAAAACTATCTGTTACCTATAATTTCAGTGCTTGCAGAGAATACCTTGCTGAAAACCGCTTATCATTTCCTTCTGCTCCTCGTTGGATTCGACACTCTTACTTATCGAAAGGACTACGATAGATCCCCTATACTTTTGGGTCATCAAGACTCTTTTCTGGCACCATTGCCGGGGAGTGAAGCGCCTTTGGTAGGTGTAATTTGGTAAGGAAAAATTTATATAGTGTGTTGACATTTACTGTCACTTGTTACTATGGCAAGTAATCCTCTGAGGGGCTTGTTCGGAGTATCTTCACCCCGACCGGTAGAGCAAAGAGTTGCTCCTCAACCTACTGAACCTACTGAAAATGAGAATGTCTACTTTGAAATTCCTTCGGGTATGATAGAAAAACTACTAGCTAATCCTTTTGCAGGAGATGGAACATTACATCCTGATGAGCACCTAATATATGTGGATGAAGTTTGTGGATTATTTAAGCTTGCAGGTATGCCCGATGATGTTATCAAGAAGAAGGTCTTCCCTTTATCTTTGAAGGGAGATGCATTGACATGGTATATGCTATGTGATGATATGGGATCATGGAACTACAAACGATTGAAATTGGAAGTTCATCAGAAGTTTTATCCTATGCATCTTGTTCATCGTGATCGTAACTATATATATATATATAATTTTTGGCCTCGCGAAGGCGAAAGCATCGCTCAAGCTTGGGGAGGCTTAAGTCAATGTTATATTCATGCCCCAATCATGAGCTCTCAAGAGAAATGATTATTCAAAAAAAGTATGCTCGGCTTTCTGACAACAATCGCACCATGTTCGATACTTCTTGTGCTGGCTCTTTTATGATGAAGACTATTGAATTCAAATGGGATTTATTGGAAATAATTAAATGCAACTCTGAAGATTGGGACCTTGACGAAGGTAAGGAGTCAGGTATAACACCTAAGTTTGATTGTGTTAAATCTTTTATGGAGACAGATGTTTTCCGTAAATTCAGCACTAAATATGGACTTGACTCTGAGATAGTAGCTTCTTTCTGTGAATCTTTTGCTACTCATGTTGATCTCCCTAAGGAGAAGTGGTTTAAATATCATCCTCCCATAGAATTAGAAGTAGTTGCACCTGTTAAAGTTGAAGAAAAGACTATCACTTATAATGATCCTATTGTCCCTACTGCTTATGTTGAGAAACCACCTTTCCCTGTTAGGATAAAAGATCATGCTAAAGCTTCAACTATGGTTCGTAAAAGTAATATTAGAACCTATACACCTCCTGAGCAAGTTAAAGTTGAACCTAATATTGCTATTGCTAAAGATCTCTTGGCCGATAATATTGATGGACATGTTATTTATTTCTGTGATGAGACTGCTAGAATTGCTAAACCTAGTGCTAAAGATAAACATAGACCTGTGGTAGGCATGCCTGTTATTTACATTAAAATAGGAGATCATTGTTATCATGGCTTATGTGACATGGGTGCTAGTGCTAGTGCAATACCCATTGATTTATACAAAGAAATTATGCATGATATTGCACCCGCTGAGTTATAAGAAATTGATGTTATAATTAAGCTTGCCAATAGAGATACTATTTCACCAATGGAAATTGTTAGAGATGTTGAAGTCTTATGTGGGAAAACTAAATATCCTGCTGATTTTCTTGTTCTTGGTTCCCCACAAGATAGCTTTTGTCCCATTATATTTGGTAGACCCTTCTTAAACACTGTTAATGCTAAGATAGACTGCGAAAAGGATGTTGTTACCATTGGTCTAGGTGATATGTATCATGAGTTTAATTTCTCTAAATTTCGTAGACAACACCGTTAAGAGGAATTGCCTAGTAAACATGAAATTATTGATCTTGCTTCTATTGCCGTACCTCCTAGTGATCCTTTAGAACAATATTTGCTAGACCATGAAAATGATATGTTTATGAATGAAAGAAGGGAAATAGATGAAGTGTTCTTTAAACAAGGACGTATTCTGAAACACAATTTGCCTGTTGAAATCCTAGGGGATCCTCCTCCACCCAAGGGTGATCCCGTGTTTGAGCTTAAACCATTGCCTGATACTCTTAAATATGCTTATCTTGATGAAAAGAAGATATATCCTGTTATTATTAGTGCTAACCTTTCAGAGAAGGAGGAAGAAAAATTATTGAAAACTCTGAAGTAGCACCGTGCTGCTATTGGATATACTCTTGATGATGTTAAGGGCATAAGTCCCACTCTATGTCAACATAAAATAAATATAGAGAAAGATGCCAAACCACTTATTGATCATCAACGATGGCTGAACCCTAAGATGAAAGAAGTGGTAAGAAAGGAAATACTAAAGCTCCTTGAGGCAGGTAAAATTTATCCCGTTCTTGATGATAGTCGATTGGGTAAGTCCATCCATTGTGTCCCTAAGAAGGGAGGTATTACTATCATTCCTAATGATAAAGATGAATTGATACCGCAAAGAATTATTATAGGTTATAGGATGGTAATTGATTTTCGCAAATTAAATAAAGCTACAAAAAAGGATCATTACCCCTTACCTTTTATTGATCAAATGCTAGAAAGATTATCCAAACATACACATTTTTGCTTTCTAGATGGTTATTCTGGTTTCTCTCAAATACCTGTCTCAGCTGATGATCAAGATAAGACAACTTTTACTTGCCCTTTTGGTACTTTGGCTTATAGACGTATGCATTTTGGTTTATGTAATGCACCTGCTACCTTTCAAAGATGTATGATGGCTATATTCTCAGATTTTTGTGAAAAGATTTGTGAGGTTTTCATGGACGATTTCTCCGTTTATGGATCCTCTTTTGATGACTGCTTGAGCAACCTTGATCGAGTTTTGTAGAGATGTGAAAAACTAATCTTGTCTTGAATTGGGAAAAGTGCCACTTTATGGTAAATGAAGGTATTGTTTTGGGGCATAAAATTTCTGAAAGAGGTAGTGAAGTTGATAAAGTTAAAGTTGATGCTATTGAAAAGATGCCATGTCCCAAGGACATTAAAGGTATAATAAGTTTCCTTTGTCATGCCGGTTTTTATAGGAGGTTCATTAAGGACTTCTCAAAAATTTCTCGGCCTCTTACTAATCTATTACAAAAAGATATACCATTTGTCTTTGATGATGATTGTGTAGAAGCATTTGAAATACTTAAGAAAGCATTAATTTCTGCACCTATTGTTCAGCCACCTGATTGGAATTTACCTTTTGAAATTATGTGTGATGCTAGTGATTATGTTGTAGGTGTTGTTCTAGGGCAAAGAGTTGATAAGAAATTAAATGTTATTCAATATGCTAGTAAAACTCTAGACAATGCCTAGAGAAATTATGCCACTACTGAAAAAGAATTCTTAGCAGTTGTATTTGCTTGTCATAAGTTCAGACCTTATATTGTTGATTCTAAAGTAACTATTCACACTGATCATGCTGCTATTAAATATCTTATGGAAAAGAAAGATGCTAAACCTAGACTTATTAGATGGGTTCTCTTGCTACAAGAATTGATTTGCATATTGTTGATAGAAAGGGAGCCGAGAACCCGTTCTGAACGACTTGTCTAGGTTAGAAAATGTTCTTGATGACCCACTACCTATTGATGATAGCTTTACTCATGAACAATTAAATGTCATAAATGCTTATCATACTGCTCCATGGTATGCTAATTATGCTAATTAAATTGTTGCTAAATTTATACCACCTAGTTTCACATACCAACAAAAGAAAAAGTTTTTCTATGATTTAAGACATTACTTCTGGGATGACGCACACCTTTATAGAGAAGGAGTAGATGGTGTTATTAGACGTTGTGTACCTGAGCATGAGCAGGAACAGATCCTACACAAGTGTCACTCCGAGGCTTATGGAGGACACCACGCTGGAGATAGAACTGCACATAAGGTATTGCAATCCGGTTTTTATTGGCCTACTCTCTTCAAGGATGCTCGTAAGTTTGTCCTATCTTGTGATGAATGTCAAAGAATTGGTAACATTAGTAGACGTCAAGAAATGCCTCACTTGTTATTGAACCATTTGATGTTTGGGGCTTTGATTATATGGGACCGTTTCCTGCCTCTAATGGGTATACTCATATTTTAGTTGCGGTTGATTATGTTACTAAGTGGGTAAATGCTATTCCAACTAGTAGTGCTGATCATAACACCACTATTAAGATGCTTAAAGAAGTTATTTTTCCGAGGTTTGGAGTCCCTAGATATTTAATGACTGATGGTGGTTCACATTTTATTCATGGTGCTTTTCGTAAAATGCTTGCTAAGTACAATATTAATCATAGAATTGCATCTCCATATCACCCACAGTCTAGTGGTCAAGTAGAATTGAGTAATAGAGAACTCAAATTAATTTTGCAAAAGACCGTTATAGATCTAGAAAGAATTGGTCAAAGAAACTTGATGATGCATTATGGGCTTATAGAACTGCATATAAAAATCCTATGGGTATATCTCCGTATAAAATGGTTTATGGAAAAGCATGTCACTTACCTCTCGAACTAGAACATAAGGCTTATTGGGCTATTAAAGAGCTCAACTATGATTTCAAACTTTCCGGTGAGAAGAGGTTATTCAACATTAGCTCACTTGACGAATGGAGAACCCAAGCCTATGAGAATGCCAAGTTGTTTAAAGAAAAAGTTAAAAGATGGCATGCCAAAAGGATACAAAAGCGTGAGTTTAATGTAGGTGACTACGTTTTGCTATAAAACTCTCGTTTAAGATTTTTTTGCAGGAAAACTTCTCTCTAAATGGGAAGGCCCTTACGTTATCGAGGAGGTCTATCGTTCCGGTGCCATAAAAATCGACAACTTCGAAGGCACAAATCCTAAGGTGGTGAACGGTCAAAGAATCAAACATTATATCTCAGGTAATCCTATAAATGTTGAAACTAATGTTATTGAAACCGTGACCCTGGAGGAATACATAAGGGACACTTTCCGGAACGTTTCAGACTCCGAAAAGGAATAGGTATGTGGTATGGTAAGTAAACCGACTCCAAAACAGTTCTAATGGCAATTTTTCTCTGTTTTGGAATATTTAGAAAAATCAAAAAATAAGAAGCAGTCCGGGAAGGACACGAGGGTGGAGGGCGCGCCCTACCCCCCCTAGGCGCGCCCCCCTACCACGTGGGCACCTCGTGTGCTCTCCGGACTCCGTTTTCTTGCACGATAAGTATTTTGGTCGGTAAAAATTCATTATATAATCTCTCGAAGGTTTTGACTCCCGTATCACGCAAATATCCTCTGTTTTTGTTTCGAGTTGTCTCTGTAGCAGATTTGGAGCAAGATGTCATCTCAGGATTGTGACGGAGAGAGCTATGTCTCACACCTCATTGCTGTCCCAAAGACCTATGGGGATCTATCTCCTTGTGGTCGAACTACGGATGAGGAAGAGAATGCTCATTTGATGAGGATCAATGATTCAAGTTCGGAGGAGGAGGATGTCCCTCTACCTCAACCTGGGGATATGCACGTGAAGTTCAAGAAATCTAGTCTCCCTAAGATGGCTAAACTATCTAACAACCGATCTATTCCTTCTCGTTTTCGGCAGAAAAGCAAAGGAGATTTATGTGACAAGATCTTGAAGCTGGAATCGGAGGTCGATGATTTAAAGGAGGAAATTGCTCTTCTCAATTACAGTATGAAGAAGCTAAAGACACAACTGTCATCATCAACAACTCCATCATCACCACCTCCAAAGAAGGAGACATAATCACATGGGTATGGGCACTCCCCTTGGCAACTTCCAAGCTTGGGGGAGGTGCCCCGGTATCGTATCACCATCACACTCCTATCTTTACCATTTTTCTTAGTTCAATCCTTTTAATAATATCTTGATTTAGTAGAGTGAAGTTTTTAGTGTGATCTAGTTTTGAGTTTTGCTTTATGATCCCTTTATGTAATCGAGTCCGTGAGCTATATAATAAAGATTAATGTTGAGTAAAGGGCTTGATTATTTGCCATGATCTTGAGTAAAGAAAAGAAAAGAGAAAAGAACAAAAAGAAATAAAGATATCATATTGATCTTATGGAGAGTAATGACTTCACATAGAAAGAGTATGATGATTAAAAATTGTTGAGAGTTGACAAACATGGCTTTGGTCATCGTTGCAATTAATAGGAAGTAATAAAGAAAGAGAGGTTTCACATATAAATATACTATCTTGGACATCTTTTATGATTGTGAGCACTCATTAAAATATGACATGCTAAAGAGTTGACGTTGGACAAGGAAGACAACATAATGGGTTATGTTTTCTTATATCTGAGATAAAGTATATTGTCATGGATCATCCAACGTGTTGAGTTTGCCTTTCCCCCTCATGCTAGCCAAATTCTTTGCACCAAGTAGAGATACTACTTGTGCTTCCAAATATCCTTAAACCCAGTTTTGCCATAAGAGTCCACCTATTCTACCTATGGATTGAGTAAGATCCTTCAAGTAAGTTGTCATCAGTGCAAGCAATAAAAATTGCACTCTAAATATGTATGATTGATTAGTGTGGAGGAAATAAGCTTTATATGATCTTGTGATGTGGAAGAAATAAAAGCGACAGACCGCATAATAAAGGTCTATATCACAAGTGGCAATATGAAGTGACGTTCTTTCACATTAAGATTTTGTGCATTGTGCATCCAACCCTGAAAGCGCATGACAACCTCTGCTTCCCTCTGCGAAGGGCCTATCTTTTACTTTTACCTTCTACCTTATGCAAGAGTCATGGTGATCTTCACCTTTTGCTTTTACATTTTATCCTTTGGCAAGCACAGTGTGTTGGAAAGATCCTGATATATATATGTATGTATGTATGTATATATGTATATGTATGTATATATATATATATACATATACATATATACATACATACATACATATATATATATATAATTGGATGTAAGTTAGCATGAGCTATTATTGTTGACATTACCCTCAAGGTAAGAGGTTGGGAGGCGAAATTATAAGCCCCTATCTTTCTCTGTGTCCGATTAAAAGTCCGTAACCACAAGTATTGCATGAGTGTTAGCAATTGTGAAATACTAAATGATAGTTGAGTATGTGGGCTTGCTAAAAAGCTCTGACATAGACTCTTTCCGATGTTATGATAAATTGCAATTGCTTCAATGACTGAGATTATAGTTTGTTAGTTCTCAATAAAGTTTCTGATTCATACTTGACATTGTGAATAGATTATTACTTGAGCATAAGAAATCATATGACAATATCCATATATGTTGCTGTTATAAGAATGATCATGATGCCTCATGTCCGTATTTTATTTTATCGACACATCTACCTCTAAACATGTGGACATATTTATAGTTATCGGCTTCCGCTTGAAGACAAGCGAGGTCTAAGCTTGGGGGAGTTGATACGTCCATTTTGCATCATGCTTTTATATCGATATTTATTGCATTATGGGATGTTATTACACATTATGTCACAACACTTATGCCTATTCTCTCTTATTTTACAAGGTTTACATAAGGAGGGAGAATGCCGGCAGCTGGAATTCTGGGCTTGAAAAGGAGCAAATATAAGAGACCTATTCTGCACAACTCCAAAAGTCTTGAAACTCCACGGAAGTTATTTTTGGAAATATAAAAAATACTGAGCGAAAGAAATACCAGAGGGGACCCACACCCTAGGCACGAGGGTGGGGGGCGCGCCCTACCCTCATGGGCGCGCCCCCTTGCCTCGTGGGCCCCCTGGTGGCCCTCCGGTGCCCATCTTCTGCTATACGAAGTCTTTCATCCGGAGAAAAATCATAAGCAAGCTTTCGGGACGAGACTCGCCGCCACGAGGCGGAACCAATCTAGGGCTCCCGCTGAGCTGTTTTGCCGGGGAAACTTCCCTCCGGGAGGGGGAAACCGTCGCCATCGTCATCACCAATGCTCCTCTCGTCGGGAGGGGGCCAATCTCCATCAACATCTTCAGCAGCACCATCTCCTCTCAAACCCTAGTTCATCTCTTGTATCCAATTCTTGTCCCTAAATCTGGGATTGGTGCCTGTAGGTTGCTAGCAGTGTTGGTTACTCCTTGTAGTTGATGCTAGTTGGTTTATTTGGTGAAAGATCATATGTTCATATCCTTTATGCATATTAATATTCCTCTGATTATGAACATGAATATGCTTTGTGAGTAGTTACGTTTGTTCCTGAGGACATGGGAGAAGTCTTGCTATTAGTAGTCATGTGAATTTGGAATTCGTTCGATATTTTGATAAGATGTATGGTGTCTCTCCTCTAGTGGTGTTATGTGCACGTCGACTACATGACACTTCACCATTATTTGGGCCTAGAGGAAGGCATTGGGAAGTAATAAGTAGATGATGGGTTGCTAGAGTGACAGTAGCTTAAACCCTAGTTTATGCGTTGCTTCGTAGGGGGCTGATTTAGATCCATATGTTTCATGCTATGGTTAGGTTTACCTTAATATTTCTTTTGTAGTTGTGGATGCTTGCAATAGGAGTTAATCATAAGTGGGATGCTTGTCCAAGAAAGGACAGCACCCAAGCACCGGTCCACTCACATATCAAATTATCAAAGTACCGAACGCGAATCATATGAATGTGATGAAAACTAGCTTGACGATAATTCCAATGTGTCCTCGGGAGCGCTTTTCTCTATATAAGAGTTTGTCCAGGATTGTCCTTTGCTACAAAAAGGATTGGGCCATCTTGCTGCACTTTATTTACTTTTGTTACTTGTTTCTTGTTACAAATTATCTTATCACAAAACTATCTGTTACCTATAATTTCAGTGCTTGCAGATAATACCTTGTTGAAAACCGCTTATCATTTCCTTCTGCTCCTCGTTCGGTTCGACACTCTTACTTATCGAAAGGACTACGATAGATCCCCTATACTTGTGGGTCATCAGTTACCGGGTTCCACTTCCAAAAATCTCAGAGTGCCCGGAGGTTGAGCACACAGATGGTGTACGTACGTTCAAGTACGATCATGGTGACTGTTGTCTACAGAAGATAGCAATTTGTTGAGTTTGCAAGTGCTCTTGGGATTACATGAACTATCAAGTTGTTGCTATCTTGGACAAGCTTGTTGTCGTCCTTACTTCCATGCCTCCATGGATATTGCTCAAAAATTAGTTTCTATACACGGATGTGTACTGTGATGCAATTCAATACGAGGGTCTTGTCTTTGCTTCCACCACTCGTCGCACTGTTTTTGCATGGAATCCTGATGATTTCGGTACGTTTGTCTTCCACCGTAATTATAATTGTTTCATCCACATGCATGCGGGTTATTAGCTAGTTTCCCTTTACTAATTAACCTTCATGTGTTTCCAAGGTCCTTTGAACATTCCACCACCTATACTTGAAAATTTTATAACCAAGGGGGAGATGACGATGGTGATGATCACGAGCATGAGGACGAGCAGGACCTATATACTCAGTGCCGCCTGATAACCCACAAGTGTAGGGGATCGCAACAGTTTTTGATAAGTAAGAGTGTCGAACCCAACGAGGAGCTAAAGGTAGAATAAATATTCCCTCAAGTTCTATCGACCACCGATACAAATCTACGCACGCTTGACGTTCGCTTTACCTAGAACAAGTATGAAACTAGAAGTACATTGTAGGTGTTGTTGGATAGCTTTGCAAGAAAGTAAAGAACACGTAAATAAAACTAGGGGCTGCTTAAATAAAGACACAACTAAAGTAAATATAGCGAGTGTGGAAAAGTGGTGGTAGGAGTTGTGAAATTGTCCCTAAGCAATTGACTATGTTACTAGACCGGTAACCACTATTGCAATTCTATTTGAGGGAGAAGCATAAGCTAACATATCATCCCTTACTTGGAATTCTATGCACTAATGATTGGAACTCTAGCAAGCATCCGCAACTACTAAAGATTCATTAAGGTAAAACCCAACCATCGCATTAAAGTATCAAGTCCCCTTTTATCCCATACGCAAACAACCTACTTACTCGGGTTTGTGTTTCAGTCACTCACGCAACCCACCATAAGCAAATCATAAACATATTGCAAACCCTACAGCGGGAATCCCTCATGCTTGCGCGACACGGAGGGCACAATCGGATAGCACCAATAATAAAACATGCAACTCAAACCAATCATAGCAATTCATCAATCACCGATAGGACAATAGAAATCTACTCAGACATCATAGGATGGCAACACATCACTGGATAATAATATGAAGCATAAAGCACCATGTTCAAGTAGAGGGTACAGCGGGTTGCGGGAGAGTGGACCACTGAATATAGATGGGGGAAGGTGATGGAGGTATTGGTGAAGATGACGGCGGTGTTGGTGAAGATCGTGGTGATGATGATGGCCCCCGACGGCGTTCCGGCGCCACCGGAAGCAAGGGGGAGAGAGCCCCCCTTCTTCTTCTTCCTTGACCTCCTCCCTAGATGGGAGAAGGGTTTCCCCTCTGGTCCTTGGCTCCCATGGAGGGGCGAGAGCCCCTCCGAGATTGGATCTATCTCTCTGTTTCTGCGTTCTCCCCCGGCTCTGTTTCACCGTTTCGTGTATATATGGAGATCCATAACTCCAATTGGCCTGAAACCTTCGCCGTGATTTTTTCCCGAAAATTAGCTTTCTTGTGGCAAAAGAAGAGCGTCAACCGCCTTACGGGTGGCCCACGAGAGCCCAGGCCGCGCCCAGGGGGGAGGGCGCGCCCCCTGTCTTGTGGCCACCCCGGACATCGTTTCGCGTTGATTCTTCCTCCAGAAAATCATAAATATTCCAAAATAATTCTCCGTCCGTTTTTATCCCGTTTGGACTCCGTTTGATATTGGGTTTCTGCGAAACAAAAAACATGCAACGGACAGGAACTGGCACTGGGCACTGGATCAATATGTTTGATACGTCTCCAACGTATCTATAGTTTATGAAGTATTCATGCTATATTACTATGTGTTTTGAATGATTATGGGCTTTATTATACACTTTTATATTACTTTTGGGACTAACCTACTAACCGAAGGCCCAGCCCATATTGTTGTTTTATTGCCTGTTTCAGTATTTCGAAGAAAAGGAATATCAAACGGAGTCCAAACGGAATGAAACCTTCGGCATCGTGATTTTTGGAAGAATGTCATCCCGGAGGCTTGGAGATCAAGTCAGAAGACCCTCGAGGAGCCCAGGAGATAGGGGGCGCGGCCCCCTGTCTCGTGGACCCCTCGAGCACCCCCTGACCGACTTCTTTCGCCTATATATTCCCTCATACCCTAAAACCATCGAATATCAAGATAGATCAGGAGTTCCGCCGCCGCAAGCCTCTGTAGCCACCAAAAACCTCTTGGGAGTCCGTTCAAGACCACCGGAGGGGGAACCCATCACCGGTGGCCATCTTCATCATCCTGGCGCTCTCCATGGCGAGGAGGGTGTAGTTCACCCTCGGGGCTGAGGGTATGTACCAGTAGCTATGTGTTTGATCTCTCTCTCTCTCGTGTTCTCTCTATGGCACGATCTTGGTGTATCGCGAGCTTTGCTATTATAGTTGGATCTTATGATGTTTCTCCCCCTCTACTCTCTTGTTATGAATTGAGTTTCCCTCTTGAAGTTATCTTATCGGATTGAGTCTTTATTTGAGAACACTTGATGTATGTCTTGCCGTGTTTATCTGTGGTGACAATGAGATATCACGTGCCACTTGATGTATGTTTTGGTGACCAACTTGCGGGTTCCGCCCATGAACCTATGCATAGGGGTTGGCACACGTTTTCTTGATTCTCTGGTAGAATCTTTGGGGCACTCTTTGAAGTACTTTTATGTTGGTTGGATGAATCTGAGATTGTGTGATGCATATCGTATAATCATGCCCACGGATACTTGAGGTGACAATGGAGAATCTAGGTGACATTAGGGTTTTGGTTGATTTGTGTCTTAAGGTGTTATTCTAGTACGAACTCTTTAATAGATCGATCCGAAAGAATAACTTTGAGGTGGTTTCGTACCCTACATAATCTCTACGTTTGTTCTCCGCTATTAGTGGCTTTGGAGTGACTCTTTGTTGCATGTTGAGGGATTGTTATATGATCTACCTATGTTATTATTGTTGAGAGAACTTGCACTAGTGAAAGTATGAACCCTAGGACTTGTTTCCTATCATTGCAATACTGTTTACGCTCACTTTTATCATTAGTTACCTTGCTGTTTTCATATTTTCAGATTAAAAAAACCTTTATCTACCATCCATATTGCACTTGTATCACCATCTCTTCGCCGAACTAGTGCACCTATACAGTTTACCATTGTATTGGGTGTGTTGGGGACACAAGAGACTCTTTGTTATTTGGTTGCAGGGTTGTTTGATAGAGACCATCTTCATCCTACGTCTCCCACGGATTGATAAACCTTAGGTCATCCACTTGAGGGAAATTTGCTACTGTCCTACAAACCTGTGCACTTGCAGGCCCAACAACGTCTACAAGAAGAAGGTTGCGTAGTAGACATCAAGCTCTTTTCTGGCGCCGTTGCCGGGTAGGTGAGTGCTTGAAGGTATATCTTTAGATCTTGCAATCGAATCTTTCTATTTCTTGTTTTATCACTAGTTTAGTTTATAAAATAAAACTACAAAAAAATGGAGTTAAGTTTGTCTCATACGCTTCGTCTTTTTAATATCTTTCGTGAGTTTGATGGAAAGGAAAATTGTGCTCAATTGCTAGAAGAAGAATGCATTAAAATGCTTGGTACTAAATCTTTGAATTATGAGCATGATTGCAATGTTGTTAGTATGAACTCCTTGAATATCCATAGTACTAATGATGATTGCACTAGTTATGATGAAAATGTCTCCTATAAGCATGTTGATTTTTGTGGAGTAGATTGGATTTGCATGGACACGCCAAATGGAGAAAATAGATATTGCAAGAGCCATAAGTATTTAGAAACTAAAGGTTTGCAAGAAAGTCTTGATGAGTGTGCTAGAAGATTCAATATTTTTCGCGCTCCTTGTGAACTCTGCAACGAATGTGGTCATTTAAATATCCAATGCAAATTGTTTTATGATCGAATCGTGTCCAAAAATTGTGATAGCTTGATTACCCTTGGGCATCATAAAGATCTTAGTCTTCTTTTGGGGTATGAAGAAATGAAACGTATAACTGGGGGTATTCCAAAGTTTAATCTTGATAGATTTCTTGATTTTGATCTAGAGGATATTTATATGTTTTGTGTAGAGAATTGCATTGAAAATCCTTATATTGCCAATTGCATAAAGAAAATAAAGCAAATAGAAGATGAAGAGAATACTAATGAAAGGGAAGAGACTTCCCAATCTCCTCCTATTATTTCTTATGACGAATCAGGTAACGAGGAGGAGCTTTCTATTCAACCAATCTCATCAATAAGGAGCTCAAAGAGGAAGGTTGAACCCACACATAATGTGAAGAAGAAAAAGAAAAGAAGGAGCAACAAATGTATAAAGGTATCCCTCCCAAATGATATTGCTCCTACTACTCATTGTGATGATGATAATTGCTATACTATTGGTGCAATCAATATTTTTTACGATGAGAGTGATTATGCTTATGATATGAAAGCGCCCAAGCTTGGGGAAGCTATGTTTGATGAGGATGAAATATTTGAGAATATATTTGCTGAAATTAATGTTTGTCCCAAGCTTGGGGATGCTACGTTTAATGAAGATGATATTTTTAGCATCACAAGTTTTGATATGCAAAGTTGTTATGATGATAGCATGCCTCCTACGTATGATGATTATATTGATGAAAGTGGGTTTGGAAGAGTGTCAACTTTAGGAATTAGTGATCCCACTATTTTGGAGAATGTTGAATCTTATTATGATGAATATGAAAGTGGATTTGGAAGAGTGTCAACTTTATTTAGTGATTCCACTATCTTGGGAGAGTTTCAATCGATTATGATGAGAACGAAGTTGCTACTTATGATGATTATTGTGATGAAACTTATGCTATAAAAAGTAGTGATGATTATATTTATAAACTTGTCATGATTATGATTACCCTTTTTCTGAACATTACTCTTTTAATGTGGAAACAATTTTTAGTATTCAAGTCTCTTATGATACTCCCACTATTCCGAATGAGAAGAATTTTGCTTATGTGGAGAGTAGTAAATTTTCTATGCAAGTAGATCATGAAAAGAATGCTTTAGGTGCTGGTTATATTGTTGAATTAATTCATGATGCTACTGAAAATTATTATGAGGAAGGAATATATGCTTGTAGGAATTGCAATAATATCAAGTTTCCTCTCTATATGCTTAAAGTTTTGAAGTTATGCTTGTTTTGCCTTCCTATGCTAGTTGATTGTTGTTCCCATAAGTTGTTTGCTCACAAAATCCCTATGCATAGGAAGTGGGTTAGACTTAAATGTGCTAGTCATATTATTCATGATGCTCTCTTTATGTTTCAATTCTTATCTTTATGTGAGCATCATTGAAATCATCATGCCTAGCTAGGGGCGTTAAACGATAGCGATTGTTGGGAGGCAACCCAATTTTATTTTAGTTTCTTGCTTTTTGGTTCTGTTTAGGAATAAATAATCCATCTAGCTTCTGTTTAGATGTGGTTTTATGTTTTAATTAGTGTTTGTGCCAAGTAGAACCTTTGGGAAGACTTGGGTAAAGTCTTTATGATCATGCTGTAAAAAACAGAAACTTTAGCGCTCACAAGATTAGCGAGAACTTTTTACTGGAGAGTGATATTTAGTTTATTCTTTTTGCAGACGATTACTAGACAAATTCTTCAGGTCCACCAATTTAGTTTAGAATTTTTAGAGTTCCAGAAATTTGCGTTAGTTACAGATTACTACAGATTGTTCTGTTTTTGACAGATTCTGTTTTTCGTGTGTTGTTTGCTTATTTTGACGAATCTATGGCTAGTAAAATAGTTTATAAACCATAGAGAAGTTGGAATAAAGTAGGTTTAACACCAATATAAATAAATAATGAGTTCATTACAGTACCTTGAAGTGGTGTTTTGTTTTCTTTCGCTAATGGAGCTTACGAGTTTTCTGTTAAGTTTTGTGTTGTGAAGTTTTCAAGTTTTGGGTAAAGATTCGATGGAGTATGGAATAAGGAGTGGCCAGATCCTAAGCTTGGGGATTCCCAAGGCACCCCAAGGTACTATTCAATGACAACCAAGAGCCTAATCTTGCGGATGCCCCGGATGGCATCCCCTCTTTCGTCTTCGTTCATCGATAACTTTACTTGGAGCTATATTTTTATTCACCACATGATATGTGTTTTGCTTGGAGCGTCATTTTATCTTGTTAGTTTTTGCTTGATGTTATTTAGAATACTGTTTTGCATCTATATTTTCAATAAAAAGGTCAAGGATAGCCTTTGCCATGCTTATTTTGCTAGTATACATGTTGTTGTTTGAAAACAGAAAGTTTACCGCTGTTGCAAAAATTCCCTAGAAAATTCAGAGAGTGGTATAATCTTAAGTATTTTTGCATATTGAGCTCTGATAAATTTATTACAGTGGGAATTTTAGTTCATAATTTTTGGAGTCAGGTAAGTATTGATACTCTTGCATTCTTTACAGACTGTACTGTTTTGGCAGATTGCTGTTATGTTTGCATTGTTTGCATATGTTTGCTTGTTTAATGATTCTATTTAAGGATAGGAGTATTAAATATGCAGAGGCATTTAGTATGAAATGTTGAATAATATTGTTAGTGATTTGTTACAGTAGAAAATGATAAGGTTTTGCATTGGTTTATACTAACCTATCTCACGAGTTCTTGTTGAGTTTGTTGTGAATGAAGCTTTTGATAAAAAGAGAAACCATGATATGAGAGGAATTAAGGAGACACAAAAGTCCAAGCTTGAGGATTCCCAAGGCACCCCAAGATAATATTTCAAGAAGTCTCAAGCATCTAAGCTTGAGGATGCCCCAATAGGCATCCCACCTTTCTTCTTCAACAACTATCAGTTAGTATCGGTTGAGCCTAAGTTTTTGCTTCTTCACATGAGTTGTGCTATCCTTGCAATGTCATTTTGTTTTGTTTTTCTTGCTGTTTGAATACAATACCAAGATCTGAAATTCTTAAATGAGAGAGAATCTTCGCATAGTTACATAATTATTTCGCTACTCATTGAACTTCACTTATATCTTTTTGGAGTAGTTTGTCATTTACTCGTGTGCTTCACTTATATCCTATGAGTAAATGGTTGAATGAGTTGATTGTCATAAATCTGAAATTATATATGCCTCATTTTCTTATCCCATGGGGAGTAATGACTTCACATCTAAGAATTAGAGGTTGTAAATTTATTGGAGCTTAGCAAGCATTGTATTGGTCATTTGAACAATTCATGAAAGAATATTGAAGGAAGAGAGATTTAACATATAAATACATTATCCTAGACATCTTTTATAATTGGGAGCACTCATTAAGTATGACATGCTAAAGAGTTGATGTTGGACAAGGAAGACAACGTAATGGGTTATGTTTTCCGACATCTCAGTTAAAATATATTTTCATGGATCATTCAAACATGTTGAGCTTGCCTTTCCCCCTCATGCTAGCCAAAAATTCCGTGCACCAAGTAGAGATACTACTTGTGCTTCCAAATATCCTTAAACCCAGTTTTGCCATGAGAGTCCACCATACCTACCTACGGATTGAGTAAGATCCTTTGTCATCGGTGCAAGCAATAAAAAATTGCTCTCTAAATATGCATGACTTATTAGTGCGGAAAAAATAAGCTTTGTACGATCTTGTTATGGAAGCAATAAAAGCGACGGACTGCATAATAAAGGTCCATAACAAGGGGCAATATAAAGTGACGTTCTTTTGCATTAAGATTTTGTGCATCCAACCCTAAAAGCGCATGACAACCTCTGCCTCCCTCTGCGAAGGGCCTATCTTTTACTTTATGTCTTTTACTTTATGCAAGAGTCAAGGTGATCTTCACCTTTCCCTTTTTCATTTTATCCTTTGGCAAGCACTTTGTGTTGGGGTGACCCTGATATACATATCCAATTGGATGTAAGTTAGCATGAACTATTATTGTTGACACAACATCCGAGACGAATGGCTCGCCAGACACCTCGGTCAGGAGAAGCCAAGAACCATGGCCGCATTAACAGGCCTCATGACCTGCTTTTGCGTGGGAGAGGATAGCTGGCTAGCAAGATGCAGCACCAGCGACCCAAGTACATCCGAGGTCAGGGATGGAAATGGGAAACCACGACGCAACAAGGACCAGCGACGGATTAAGGGGAACGGTCCAAAGAGCGCGGCAGTCAACGCCGGATTCAAAAGTTCACGGCAGAACAATAAAAAACTACCTCTTAAGGACAATAGCGATGAGCTATCCAACTTAAACAAAATCTTTGACAAGATATGTCAAATCCACAGTACTCCCGGGAGGCCTGCAAACCATACCCACAGAGATTGTTGGGTCTTCAAGCAGTCCGGCAGACTCAACGCCGAACACAAGGGGCTCGACACACCAAGTGAGGATGATGACGAACCCCACAAGCAGAGCCCCAGAAAACAAAAGAATTTCCCACAAGAGGTTAAAACAGTAAACTCACTTCACGTGATAAAAGGGAAAAACAGAGCGGCGCCCATTAAGATGCGCGTCGCACATACTACCCTAGTGGAGTACCAACACTGGTTGTCAAAACCAATCACCTTCGACCATCAGGACTACTCCGAAAGTATTCGGAATGCGGGATGGACTGCCTTGATATTGGATCCTATAATCGACGGATTCCAATTTACACAAGTCCTCATGGATGGCGGCAGTGACATAAACCTGATATATCAGGACACAATCCGCAGGATGGGGATAGACCCAACCAAAATTCGCCATAGCAACACCTCCTTCAAAGGGGTAATGCCAGCTGTATGCCCATTGTACGGGCTCCCTCATCGCTAGAAGTTGTGTTCGCTCATCCGACAACTTCCGCCATGAAAAGTTAACCTTCCACATCGCCCCATTCGGAAGTAGCTATCAAGCACTACTGGGGCGTGAAGCTTTCGTCCACTTTAACGCAATACCGCATTATGCATCTCTTACACTTAAAATGCCCGGTACACACGGCATCATCTCATTAAAAGGGTGTATTAAGTGTTACTCGAGCACGGAAGAATGTGAGACTGCTTTGACAGCCCCACACCAATCTGGCTCCGCTAATCAAAGCACCTGAATAGGTCATTCAAACCCCGGACACGGCGAGATGAGTCCGGCGCCTACTAGCGGCATACCCCCATACAAGGGGCTGCACGCACGTACAACAAGAGACAATAAAGCTCAATTTTATTCACCTTCCAAACTGTACTCTGTTTATTTAATATAAAGTACATTTCTCGCACGATATTTTTTCTTTTCAACTAAGTTCTTCTCTTTTACAGATGAACACCGTGCTACACCCGCCCGTGATACTGGCACAACGGAGACACAGCGCAGACGCAAAGCAGGGACCCGTCGCCGAAGGATTCTTTTCAGATTAAGACCTGCGTAAACCTTTTTCTGTCTCTTGTTGATACACATCCCCGGTTTCTTACTATAACCGAGGAGGAGGCTGGCGTTTTGGCATCGGCCGCACCGAATTTTTGCACGTGCACTGGACACGGGGCTTAGGGCATTATTCTGCCCGTTTTCATAAAGACCGAATACCTTAGGGGTGTTCAGCGTCTCGAGTTAGGCCTTATATGCATCAGCTCCGAATCATGTCTTTGGTCAAATGTTGGGTTTGCGGCTCCCATGTTTTGGTACCTTACGTTCCGTTATATCGGCTAATGTAGACTTTGGGAGAACCATCACGATTGTGCCCAGCTTGAGCTGGGTTGAGCACCTCGATGGAGAAAGCTAAAACTGACTATCATGATATAGCGTGAGACTGGCCAACCACTTTCGATGACCCAGGAATGTTTAGAATTCCCCGCATTTACGAAGGGCGTTTTTGATCAGCACATACGCGCCGAATTCGGGAGAGCGCGGTGCCCCGAGGGGCTATATAGTAGCCCCACCATCGAGCTCCTATGGCTAAGTGAAAGTGATAAAGCATTATAGTCCGGTTGCCTAGTTTGCTACGCTATCACCTCCTTCACATGACCAAGACGTTGGATTAAGTGTGAAAATGCGCCTTTTTTGCAAACACCCCCGCACTATGTGCGTGGGGGCTGAAGACTGCCATCTTTCGGGTTATATACACATATACATCAACGGCCGCCAGAGGCGTTTAATACTTGAACGCACAAGTATAAAAAGCTCTTATATTATATTAAAACATTGTTTTCACAAATCATACATGTCATTTAAACACAATATCCTTCGAGCACTGCGTCTCTATTAAACGAGCGCACTGCAGGACTTCCTCAAAATAGTGCTCGGCAGGTACTCGGCTTCTGTCCGAATCTTGGGATGCAACGCCGGTGGCCTTCATATCCGCCCAGTATGTCTTGACACGGGCAAGAGCCATCCGCGCTCCCTCTATGCACGCCGACCGCTTCATTGCGTCGATACGCGGTACCGCACCAAGGAACTGCTGCACTAAGCCAAAATAGCTCTTCGGCTGGGGTCCGCCTGGCCACAAATGAGTCATGACATGCTTCATGGCAAGTCCGGATAATCGATTCAGCTCGGCCCATTCGGCCAACCGATCGATCAACGGAAGAGGACGCTCCGGACTATGGAATTGCGACCAATATAGCTCTTCCCTTATGTGCCCCTTCTGGCCTCGGAAGTGCTCCATCGCGTCCGCAGCGCTCGCCGCTAAGTCCAGATAAGCATCCTCCGAACTCCAAAATTTGTCCAACTGAGCATACTTTGTATCCGTGAACTTCCTCCGCAGCAGAAAAGGCTTCCCAGCAGCAACATCCACAGCCTGGCGCAGCTCCTCCTTTGCAGCTCTCATTGTGGAGCGGGCATCCTTGGCTTCAGCGGTGACCTTTTTCAGGTCCTCTTGCTCCACTTGACGTTCTTTTTCAAGAACCTCACAGCGGTCGGTAGCATTCTTCAACTTTATGGCCATATCGGCCATTTCCTCTTCTTGACAATGAGCAGCCCGTTCGCTTTTAGCTCTTGGACGCCCTTAAAGCGGTCGACATTACTATTTCTGGCTTGCTCTTTTCGCTCGGCGAAGTTCCGCCCGCAGCTCCTCCACAAGAGCGGCACCGTATGCATCAAAAGCATACAAGTAGTAAGGCATGGGCGTCAAGCTCCCTTACCAGTGTCCGTGGAGAAGTCGCATACCTTGTGACTCGTCAAACCGTTTATTGACCAAAGACGATGCCCGCATCCGCCTCGTCAAGTTGCCGCTTTAGTTCGGCAAATTCATCATCGGCTGGTTACCGGACGCCCGCCACCTATTTAGGTGCGGCGCAATGTTATAATCGAGATTATGATCCTCGCACGCTGTCAATTTTGACAACATACCGAGTCTCGAGATACTATCTATACAAGGCGCATTCTATATGCATAATCGCCGAAGGTACATCATTTTTGCGTACCTCGAACCCCGTCAGTATGCTTCTGACGACTTCATGCAATCCGCTCTCCGCGGATGCAATTCTTTCAATCACCGTACCCATCAGCGCACGGTGATCTTCTGAGATAGCCGCTCGCCCGAGCAAATCCTTCAGCTCCTCCGACCGCACGCCAGTTGGCGCCGGACCTTCCGGCCCCGCCGGACTTGGGGAAACCCTCCGTGACGACACCTCAGGGTCGTCCTCCTCGCATGAGGGTGCGACAGGTGTGGGCGTTTCGCTCTCCATCATCTCCGTAAGAAGATCCCCCGAAGACGAGCTCTGCTGAAGGGCTGAGATCCGAACTACAAGGTACAATTTCGGTTATCTTCAGAAATAAATGCAGGGATGTTCCTTATTTACAAGACCCCTTCTTTTTACTTACGGCTCATTGAGGGCTGATCCCCTTGGGGAAATAGTGCGGTTGGGTTACTTCCCAGTCACGGACTCTCTAACGAAGATTTCTTTCCCTCTTTGAGGCCTTGACCTCTGGATCTTCCAAGCGGTCCTCTTCTCTCCTTGGAGGGTGGGACTTTGATCCTTCCTTCCTCGGAAGCCTCCTTCGTGGAGGCAGTTGCTTCCCTGCTCCCCCCTTCGCCTTCTTTAAAAGGCGCGGCCTTCAACATCTTGGTCAGCATGGGATCCGGCGTGGTCTCTGGGAGGGGAGCCAAACACCTTATCAACTTTGCCTTCGTTATCCACTCCTGTTCAAGAAACAACTCCTTTAAGGGCAAGTCTATGATAAATGAACGGACAGCATGTCCGGATACAGGACTACTTACTTGAGTATCTGGGCGATTGCAGCTTAGTCCTGCGTCCTCAGTCAGGTCCAGACACTTTTCTTGTGATCCGAAGAACAGTTTATACATCTCCACGAGCGTCGTACCCATAAAATGTTGGAGAGCTCGTGGTCCCTCCGATTGAATTCCCACGTACGGAGGGGGCGACGTTGCAGGCGTAAGGTGCCAAATCAACATAACCTGCGCCACTGCGACCAGATTGATCTCTCTTTCTTGGAGGTCTCGAATACGGCCCTGCAACAGAGGAACGTCCTTGGACGGCCCCCAGTCGAGCCCCTTGTTGACCCATGACGCCAGCCGTTGTGGTGGACCTGAGCGGAAGGCAGGAAGCGCCACCCATTTGGTGCCCCGGCGAGCGGTTATAAAACCACTCCCGTTGCCACAAACCAAGCTCCTCTTGAAAAGAGCCCTCAGACCCACGGAGCATCAGCACACTTGCTTATGACCGCCCCTCCGCACTCTGCTTGTTGCCCCCCGATCATCTTCGGCTCCACCTTGAAGGTCTTGAGCCACAATCCAAAGTGAGGGGTAATATGGAGGAAGGCTTCACATACGACAATGAATGACGAGATATGGAGGATGGACTCCGGATAAAATAAATAAAATAAAATAAACCGAAAAAACCAAAAAAAACCGATCGGTTTTTTTAAATAAAATCGGCACGAAATTCGAGGCGGCGGCGAACCTCGAAAGGCGCGCTCACGTGGCCATGGCGGGCTCGGGTGGGCTGGTGGGGCGGCTCGGGTGGGCTGGGGCTCCCGGGGCAGCCGCTATTTAAAGGCGCCCCCGAGCGGAATCCCGCTCGGGTACGGCCCGAAAGGCGGTTCGTTTTTTTAATAAAACATTACGCGTAGAAAAAAAATCAAAAGAAGTACCAAACGGACTCCAAAAATCCCGAAATAAATTTTCCCCGGTTTCTAAATCAAGCGGATTTAATGAACATTTATTTGGGGCCTAGATGCAATTTTGAAAAACGCGCATTTTCCTAAATTCAAATAACAGGCGAAAAACTCCAAAATAAAATCTTATTTGATTTTATTATTAAATCTTCATTATTTCTTTATTTTGGGAAAGTCATTTTATTCCCTCTCTCATATTTTTGGAATAGAAATAATTGAAGATAAAATAATTAAAATCAACGATCCTATTTTCAAAATTTGAGAAAACTCAAATATGAAAATAACGAAAATCCCCAACTCTCTCCGTGGGTCCTTGAGTTGTGTAGAATTTCTAGGATCGAGCAAAATGCAAAGAAAATGCAATGAAAAATATGATATGCAATGATGCTCTATGTATAACATTCCAAATTGAAAATTTGGGATGTTACAAACCTACCCCCTTAAGATGAATCTCGCCCTCGAGATTCGGGTTGGCTAGAAAATAGGTGAGGATGGTCTTTTAGCAAATCTTCCTCTCGCTCCCAGGTGGCTTCATCCTCAGTGTGGTGGCTCCACTGAACTTTGCAAAACTTAATGACCTTGCTGCGAGTGACTCTGCTGGCATACTCCAAAATCTTAACCGGTTTCTCCTCGTAGGTCAAATCATCATTCAACTGAATTGCTTCCAGTGGCACAGTATCTCTCAGTGGTATATCAGCCATCTCTGCGTGACACTTCTTCAACTGAGAAACATGAAACACATCATGAACTCCTGACAATCCTTCGGGTAATTCCCAACTTGTACGCAACTTCTCCCATACGTTCCAAAACACGATAAGGTCCAACAAATCGAGGTGCTAACTTTCCTTTAACTCCAAAACGCTTAACTCCTCGAAGCGGCGATACTCGAAAATAAACTCTGTCTCCGACTTCGTATTTTGTCTCCTTGCGTTTAGAGTCTGCATAACTTTTCTGTCTTGACTGGGCTACCTTGAGCCAATCGCGAATCAACTTTACTTTCTGTTCAGACTCCTTAATCAAATCCGGTCCAAACAATTGGCGGTCTCCAACTTCATCCCATAACAACGGGTCCTGCACCTCCTTCCGCATAAGGCTTCAAAAGGTGCCATCTTCGCATCGGTCCGTAACTATTGTTGTAAGAAAACTCCGCATACGGCAAATTGTCATCCCAACTTGATCCATAATCCAAAGCACAAGCTCTAAGCATATCCTCCAAAATCTGGTTGACTCTCTCGGTTTGTCCATCTGTCTGTGGATGGAAAGCTGTGCTAAACTCCAGCCTAGTTCCCAAAGTCTCATGCAACTGCTTCCAGAACTTTGAGGTGAATTGGGTTCCTCTATTTGATACGATACTCCTCGGAACTCCATGCAAGCATACAATCCTGGTCATGTATATCTTAGCCAATTTGGCACTGCTATAGGTAGTCTTTACTGGAATGAAATGAGCTACCTTCGTCAAACGATCACTATAACCCAAATCGAGTCATAGCCTGAACGAGTCCTGGGCAATCCCGTGATGAAATCCATTCCTAGTTTATCCCACTTCCATTCGGGTATAGGCAATGGCTGTAACTCTAAATCGTGCGTAGCATAATTTAACTCATGAGGCTTAAGCTGTCGTGAAGCATACGAAACAACTCTCCCCTCCTGCATAAGCACTGCTCCAAGTCCTCTACGTGAAGCGTCGCAATATACCTCATAATCCTTGGTCTGATCTGGCAGAATTAACACTGGCGAGGTAACCAAACGTTTCTTCAACTCTTGGAAACTAGCTTCACACTCCTCGGTCCAAATAAACTTGGTATCCTTCTTCAACAATTCTGTCATAGGCTTCGCAATCCTTGAGAAATTCTCAATGAATCTCCGGTAGTATCCTGCTAGTCCAAGGAAACTCCGGATCTCTCCAACTGTTGTTGGTGCTTCCTAGTATGTTATAGTGATAACTTTAGTGGGGTCTACTGCTATACCTTCTCTGGATATAACATGTCTAAGAAATCCAACTTCCTTCAACCAAAACTCACACTTGCTGAACTTGGCATATAACTGATGTTCTCTGAGCTTCTCGAGTACCAAACGCAAATGCTCCTTATGTTCCTCTTCATTCTTCGAGTAAACCAAAATATCATCAATGAACACCACGACGAACTTATCCAAAACTTCCATAAACACTTTGTTCATCATGTTCATAAAATAGGCAGGTCGTTAGTCAGACCAAATGACATAACGGTGTACTCATACAGCCCGTACCTGGTGGTAAAAGCTGTCTTAGGTATATCCTGCTCTCGAATCTTCAACGGATGGTACCCTGATCGCAAATCGATCTTTGAAAACACCTTAACTCCTTGCAATTGGTCAAACAAGTCATTGATCATCGGTAGTGGGTACTTGTTCTTAATGGTCACTTCGTTCAATCCTCGATAATCAACAACCATTCTTAATGATCCATCCTTCTTCTCCACTAGAAGTACTCACTGATCCCCAAAGGCGAAGAACTTGGGAGAATAAAACCTTTATCCAAAGAACTCCTTAATCAGCTTCTTGATTTCCTCCAAATCTTGGGCTGGCATCCTATACGGTCTCTTAGATATCGGCCCAAAGGCACAGCAATAGTTCAATCAGAAACTCAATGTCTCTATCCGGTGGCATGCCTGGCACCTCTTCCGGAAACACGTCCGGGTAATCCCTTACCACTAGTACTTCCTCCTGCACAAATCCTGATAAGGAATTTACATGTGGTCTCCTCGGCTCATGCCATGATACATACTTGATTCTCCTCCCTTCTGGGGTGGTAAGCAAAATTGACTTACTGGCGCAATCGATGTTTCCTCCATACATCGACAACCAATCCATACCAAGAATTACATCCAATCCTTGGGATTCCAATATGATTAAATCCGTTGGGAAAACATGCCTCCCTATACTTAATGGTACTTGAAAACATCCTTGACTTGCCATATACTCCGCTCCCGGTGAGCTTACTAGCATGGGTGTCTTAAGAGTTTTTGTGGGTAGGCTAAACTTATCCGCAAATCCCCTTGATATGAATGAATGCGATGCACCAGTATCGAAAAGAACAACTGCAGTAGATGACTTAACCAAAAACTTACCTATTACTGCATCTGGCTGAGCTTCAACCTCCTCCATGGTAACGTGGTTCACTTGTCCTTTGTTGAAAGGGTTCGGCTTCTTTCCTCAGCTTCCATTGCCATTTCCATTCTGGCCTTCTGGACATTCGTTTGCATAATGCCCAGTCTTGTGGCACTTAAAGCAAGTTATGTGGCTCAGGTCTACCTTGGATGGTGTTGACGGGATGGTGCGGTTCTGTCCATTGCTTCCTCCATTCCCGTTCCCATTCTTGGTGCCATTATGGTTGTGCGAGCTACCTCCTCCATGGGTTTGCTGAAACTGTCCTCCTGTCTTTGGGGTAAAGCGAAGTTTCTGCTGAGCTCCAGAGTTATTCTTCCCCTGTCCATACTTCCTCTTGCGATTTGCAATCTGTTGCTGCTTTCCTTCAATCATAAGCGCACGATCTACCAACTCCTGGTAGTTATTGAAGGTGGCTACCATCAACTGCATGCTCAGCTCATCATTCAGTCCTTCTAGTAACTTCTCACCTTAGTCGCATCCGTAGCAACGTCATCCGGGGCATAACGTGCTAGCTTCATCAAATCATCTACATACCGCCAACCGTCTGGCCCTCCTTGGCGCAAGTTGCGAAACTCACGCTTCTTCATGGCCATAGCTCCCTTTGAAACATGGGCGATCTGAAAAAGCTTCTTTGGAAACTGATCCCATGTGGACAAAGGTGTCTCTTGGGTAAGTGGTTGTAAAATTCCCCACCATGTCAGCTGCGGGTCCTTCTAGCCGATGTGCAGAAACTTCACCCTTTCTCCATCTGTACATCCTGCAGTTATCAACTCCCTCCCTATCTTACGGAGCCAATCATCTGCTACTATCGGCTCGGTGCTATTGGAAAACATCGGCGGATTCAGCCTTAAGAAACGGGTCAAATGGTCAACAGGTGGTGGTGGGTTGTTGTTGTTGTTGTTGTTGTTGTTGTTGTTGTTGTTGTTGCCTTGGTTCTCTACCAATGTTTGAATCAAGGTATTCTGCTGCTGAATCAACTGGGTGATCTTTGGCGGGAAAACAAATTCGGGGTCGCGTCTCGGAGGCATCTGAGGGGTTTTAAGAAAAGATGAGAATTTAGAATAGAATGAGGTCTAGAGAGAAACACTACCCATATGCACATGAGACAAATCACACAATATCACTCCAATCAATTCAAACAAGGACATACTACGTTCTATCTATCGTTACAAAGTGCTGAAACTAAAACTAAAATAACATGGGGTAATCTACTCATGTTATGGTGGTCAACTAGAAAACTGCTCGATGAAGACTCCATGATATCTCGCTCCCACTTCATCTTCGTAATCATCATCACTAGGATCGAATCGGTGTCGCCGATGATGATGTAGTTCTCTCGACAGGTGCTATCTTCATCTTCTCCTCCGGATGCCGAATTTCCCATGAGTTCTTCAATCTTCTCCTTAAGATCGCTGCTTTGTCCCACTAGAGCCACAATCTCCTCCATGTAGTCCTTGCGAGTGGCCTTCGCCTCCTTCTAGTTCGATAATCTTGGCTTTTGCTGCCTTCAACTCCATCATGTCTCACAAGACATCCGGTTCTCCTGGCGTCGAATGTGCTAGTTTAACTCTGGATGAAAGCTGCAATGGATCGATCCTTCTTAGTGCCAACTATCTCCCATTGTTCATCTCGGCGTCGCAAATCTGGTAGATAGTATCCTTGAGGTCTTCTTTGTATACTTCTCCAATGCGCCCCTTGGTTATGTGAGTTGGCATGCTCTTTCCCAAACTCCTGTGTTGGTGCATTGAAAACACACTCTATGGGCTCCGTGATTGGCGCAAACGTCCTTCCGGAACTTGGGCTTGAATCTTCCAGCGCTCTTCTTCATGTAAAGTGGAATTGTAGGTCCCGGTGAAGCTTGGTAATCCTATGTTAAGGTACCTAGTGACTTCCTTCAGGTGTCGTCCAAAGGGTGTATCTTCATCCGGCTGGGTGAACTTGATCCTTGCTTCCGTCATCCTAAAAGAGTAGAAAAGATGAGGAGTCAGAAATGAGAAGAGAGAGTAGTGATCTAGGGCTTTAGCTTAATGGTCGTGTCCTACAGTCAGCGTGTGCTCTGATACCATCTCTGTAGCGACCCGACCTCAAACGGTCAAGTCTCTGTGCTCAGTGTCATCCCTGGATCAGTAATGCTGACACCACACAGTACTTCAAAGGACTTATAACAGAGTAGCAATCACACACTTATTACAATCGAATGTCTCAAGAGAGAACTTAATAAAATAAATATGGCTTAAGGCCATCTAATACGATAACAAATGAAGGCTTGGAAGAATAAGCGAGTCCGTCAACTCCAACGGCATCACTGAGTATAGAACCACGACCTAAGCACCTTACTCGTCGTCTAAAAAGTCTGCAACATGAAACGTTGCAGCCCGAAAACGGGTCAGCACATGGAATATGCTGGCAATGTAACACATAGAGAATAATGGAATGATAAGCCTATACTACATGCATATATGGCTGGTGGAAAGCTCTACGGTTACAGTTTTTTTTGCATAAAGCCAATTTTTCCCTACTGCAAAGGAATAAATTTATTTAACTACCATGGTGGTTGTGAAACATTGAGAATGGTTGACAACATCCTCAATCCCAATTAAAAATACTCATTAACAAACCCAACAATATTAATTAGAAGTAACATGATGAGATTCACATGATATCCAGGTACTAGATACTCAAGATTGTCCATAACCGGGGACACGGCTAACCATGATTAGTTTATACACTCCGCAGAGGTTTATGACTTTTCCCCACAAGACTCGATCGCCTCCGCTTGATTTCTCGCACTACATGGTGTTTGAGAAACGGATGACCGAGACACGATCTTTCGTAAGCACTAGCACCTTACTTGTGGGTAGACCGGTACACCTACTTTCCCTACATCTGCTAGTCTACCCGTAAGAGTTCGCACAACTTAGTCAACTATGCCAGAGCCCATAATGGCTTGTGGCTGCACACCTAAAGTTTCTAGTTTGAATAATCTCATGATCCCTTTGAGCCTGGGTGGCGGTCCAAGAAATACAGTAAATCTCGATAGAAACCAGTGCCTCAATCCACCCATATGTGTTTTTAAGTTGCCACCTTAAATAAACCATTAAATAACAATCTCACATATGTCATGGATACACTCACCCAATCCACGTCTACTAGCATAGCATAGCATAATAAGCAAACGTAGAAGTAACTCCCAAAGGTTTGATAATAAAACGGGTAATAGGTACTACCTCAACTACTTCCCATCCCACAATTTAATTAGATCCTAATCATGCAAGTGTTTGAGGAATAGATCTAATGCATAAAACTGGGTATGAGAAAAGCATGATCAAAGTGTTACTTGCCTTGCTGATGATCCGCGAAACCTAGAGATTCGAAGTAACAAGCGGCGCACTCCGGGTATTCTATCGCAGACAAACGAACAAGCATACAATAAGTACTCATCTAATGCACAGGTAAAACTCAAATAGATCTAACCAGATAGTTCAACTTAAGAACTTCGGTTTGCAAAAAGAATCAAACCAAACGAAGCAACGAAAGTCAAACGGCAGAAGAAAACAACTTCATTTTACTAATCTGGATCTAGGTCAAATTTTACAGATACAAAAACTTTTTTAAGTAGATTATTCAGAAAGAGGGTTTCGAGACGAAACTCCAGGCGCTTGAATCGCCTGATTCCGATAAACGAGCTAAAAGTTATACTAAAACGAAAATCAGATCTGGAATCGCGATCAGAAAAATCGCGGATTAAATCCGAGAAAAAGAAAAAAACGACGAACAGATTCGAACGGAAAAAGAAAAATAAATAAAATAAAATAAAAAACCGAAAAAAACCGAAGAAAACCGATTGGTTTTTTTTTAATAAAATCGGCACGGAATTCGAGGCATCGGCGAACCTAGGAAGGCGCTGCTCACGTGGCCATGGGCCGTGCGGGGCGAGGCTCGGAGTGGGCTGGTGGGGCGGCTCGGGTGGGTGGGGCTCCCGGGCGGCCGCTATTTAAGCGCCCCGAGCGGAGTCCCGCCTGCACGGCCCGAAAAGGCGGTTCGTTTTTAATAAAACATTACGCGTGAAAAAAATCAAAAGAAATACCAAACGGACTCCAAAAATCCCGAAATAAATTTTCCCCGGTTTCTAAAATCAAGCCGGATTTAATGAACATTTATTTGGGGCCTAGATGCAATTTTGAAAAACGCACATTTTTTCGAAATTCAAATAAAAAGGCGAAAAACTCCAAAATAAAATCTTATTTGATTTTATTATTAAATCTTCATTATTTCTTTATTTTGGGAAAGTCATTTTATTCCCTCTCTCATATTTTTGTAATATAAATAATTGAAGATAAAATAATTAAAATCAACGATCCTATTTTCAAAATTTGAGAAAACTCAAATATGAAAATAACGAAAATCCCCAACTCTCTCCGTGGGTCCTTGAGTTGTGTAAAATTTCTAGGATCGAGCAAAATGCAAAGAAAATGCAATGACAAATATGATATTCAATGATGCTCTATGTATAACATTCCAAATTGAAAATTTGGGATGTTACAAGCAGTCCAACCATTCAAACTCATGAAGGTTTAGGTTTTTTTTACTGTAGACAGTATTTCTTCTTTGCAAAACAAGAAGTTCAGGTTGTGGAGAGTGCTTAGTTCAGGTACATATAAGTAACAAAATATTGTAGAATTAAACAGGATGTGACGTTCATTCTATGAAGGGTGCTCAGTAAAGGAACAAAAGTATTGGCAGGTGCTCAGCTCAGTGCATAGTGTGATGGCTCTCACCACTTTTATATGAGAAGTTCGGGTTGTGAATAATGCTAAGTTCAGTTACAGAAGTATAGGCAAATATAACTTGTGTGCTAATAGACATTTTTTTCTTTTATGTCAGCAAGACGAGAGACGCATGAAGAAGCTTAGAAGTTCCCGGCAGCAAGTACACAATCCAAAGCGTGTACGCATTGCACCACCCCCTCATTGGGTCACACCTCAAATGCACCAACAGCATTACCAACCTGCTCCAGACCAAAAATGGATGACACCCGAAACACACGGATACTTCCAAGATGCTGGGTCACAGCCCTATCCGCACAAGTTTGCGCCTCCACCTAATTGGGTGACGCCGGAAATCCCCATGATTCTTTGTATCCACCAGCAGACTCCCAAGCACGCCGATGGAGGAGCGGGTTAGCTCAAGACCTGCGTGTAACTCTGGAGGTTATCCTGGTGTGCCTCATCAATGCCAAAGTGAAGCAACTAAACCGGATCCCAGGACAAATCCAACAGCAACACACACACGGAGGAGAGTGCTCTGCACACTACCATAGTTGGATCCTGCTGCTGCTGCTACAAGTCAGAATTGTACGGGGCATAAGGTAGATGGATTGCTTCACAAAACAAAAGAGCAAACCAAGACCAAGATCGCAATACCTCCACAACCACCTCAAGCAAAAAGGACACAAACAAGAGAGAGGCCATCTTCAGCCCTCCTTCCTCCTCGTGATACACTGCTGCATCCTGCTATGATTACTCCACCGTGCCCCATCCCAGAGGGACAGCAGCCGACACCGGCAGAGTTGCGATCATACACACACGTAAGTGAAACAAAAAATATTTATATACGCATCTTGTATTATCTACAATTTTCTGCTCCCTCCAGGATAACAAGTTCATAAACTGCATTTCAACGTGCTGTTTGGATTATTTTTTTTCTTTTTCTATAGACGCCGGATCTACCGGATTATCTAATACCAAGACTAAAGATGTGATTCAAAGATGTAGAGAAAGCAAGGGAATTTTATATGAATCGCCATACACGGCGGCTTTGGAATCGAAGACGGGGAAATGACAACCACAAGTATTTTGTTTGCGCCTTCCAAGGGATACACACATCTTCTGTTTCAGAGGCCAACAGGAAGCGAAACAAAACATCGCAGAGGACGGGCTGCAATGTAAGAATGAGGGTGAAGGTGCAGGAGGATGACACATGCGTGGCAGCGGACATTGAGTACAATCATAATCACAAACTCATGGAAACTGATGACATGCTAGTATTTTGCACTCACACAAGAATTGTGACCCCACTATTTTGGAGTACGTAAAGCTCCTGCGGTACCATGATGTCAAGCACACAACAATCATGTCCATGCTATCTGAAAATGAAGATGGAAGCTACTCCTAAGCATGACCGGACGAGACCTACTAAACCAGTAAGTATTCAAACACCCACATACTGCAATGTAAAATAGCATCCTAGCTCATAACCCTTTGCTAGCAAAAAATAACAAATGCATGTTTGCATGTGATTTGCAGGAAAGCCATGAATGCAAGGAAAGATGATTTGGATGATGTATTGAAACTTGTTTCATTCTTCAAAGACATGAAGGCAATAAATGATGAGTTTTTCTATGACATCCAAGTGGACAAGGACAAGTCAATTAAAAACATTTTCCGTCCAATGCAAGCTGCCGAGGAGCCTATCAAGACTTTGGCGATTGCATAACATTCGACACAACTTACAAGACCAACAGATTTCATATGCCTCTCGGAGTGTTTGTTGGAACAAACCATCACTTGCAGTCAACGATATTTGATGTTGCCCTGATAAGAGACGAAGATGCAAAGTCATTCAAGTGGTTGTTCGATACATTTGTACGGTGCATGAACAACAAGCACCCAACTTGCATTCTAACGGGTGAGTTAAAAAAAACTCTTCAAGTTTCATCATCTTTTCAGTCTATGGGTCTGTGTTGGGTACATTGGTTTTGTCTGAAAAAATGTAAAGAATGCAGTTCAACCATCAAGTAGCACGTAAGCCCAACTAGCAGTACAAGAAAGAAAAATTATCTGTCACATGTTTAGAAAAAAAATTAGTTATGAATGTGAAGTTCAAATACATGAATCATAGAAGTTCAAGGACAAAGCTGTAAGATAAATATATGTAGCATGTTCAGAAAAATATAGTTATTTATGTGAAGTTTAAGCACTGCTACCACAGAAGTTCAACAACATTGCTTTAAGAAAAATTTTGAGTGTGACACTACTAGTTTGTCCTACTACTAACTGTGAAGTTCAAGCACTGGTACCACAGAAGTTCAGCAACACTGTTGTAAAGAAAAAATACATGTGACATTCTTGGATACCATATCGCTAGATGTGAAGTTCAAGTACTTGTACAACATAAGTTCACCATCGGTACAAAAAGAATCAAGTTTCATTTTTTTAATTCATGCAGACCAATGCCCATCGATGGCGAAATCTATACCACAATCATTTCCAAACACCGTCCAAAAGCTATGCCGTTGGCACATCATGAAGAAGTACAGGGAATACCTCACGTTGTCGTACAAAAAGTATAAAACATTCAAAGAGGAGTTCACAGCTATATTAAACTGGCCGCTGATGCCAACGGAGTTTGAAGATGCCTGGGTTGAACTCGTGCACAAGTACAACCTGGAGAATGACCAGATGATGATGCAGCTCTGGAGTGATAGGAAGATGTGGATTTCAAAGATATTACAAGAACATTTTCGTGCTAGAATGACTTCCACACAACGGCGAGAGCATGAACCATGTGCTAAAGAAAGGGTTTGTCAAGGGGACCCGGAACCTACACAAGTTTGCTAGGCGGGTCAATGCATGCATACAAACTCGGATGCGTATGAGAACGAGCAAACAATGACCAAAGATGGTATGATGACAAGTACAAAACACCCCCATCATGTTCTATTTACCATCAACATGTGCACTTTGAATTTTAAAAAATGAAACCCATGATTCTGCTTCGACTAATATCTCACTTTTTGACATGTGCAGACCAATCCTGTGACAAAAACAACTTACGGCTACAAGGAAGACATGTCTATCAAGTACACGAGAGCCGTGTACACCGAGATGAGGAATAGGATGAGAAAGGCCACGCTATTTCGCAAGAAAGCGCATGCAGAGCCCACTAAGTACCTTGTGTACTACCACAACAAGCCTGGCCATGATGATGAAGAAAGATTTTCCTGGTCAAAGCATGAATTCCAGGTTGTAGCTAACCGAGAGAATGAAATATATGAGTGTGAATGCAAGCTCTGGACACACACAGGTGAGCGAAAAAACAAACTCATTAAATAGCTAGACTAGTAGTATCATATCAAAATTTATGAAACTCATTGTTGGCTCACAAACTATGTATTCTGCATTCATCACAAAATGCAGGTATGTTCTGCCTTCACATCATGAACATACTGGACTACCTCAAGCCTGACAAATTTCCAAACAAGTATATCCTCAAACGGTACACAAAGACTGCAAAATCACAACCAACCTTTGATACAAGGGACTACAACACAACCGCATCGGATGGCAGCTCAAGGCTATCGAAGCAAGACATCTTGCTGCAGCTGAATTTGATGGTTAACAAGAAAGCGATGAGATGTGACTAGCAATATGACAGAGCCTACTATGTTCTCAAGAGGCTTGTGGAAGAGCTTGATGCAATACATTCAGCAAATCAAGCGGACGCTGATGAAAGGATGGCTGAAGAGGACGCTGAAATTGAAGATGACCTTCATTATTATGCAGCTGAAATGCTCAACGCCGCCGCTGAAGCCAACCAATGCAAGGAGGGTGATGGCCAATCAATGAAGCAGTGACGGCAAGAGACGATGAAACTGCCGCTGTATTCTGAAACAAAGGGTAGGAAGAAAATTACTGCAGCAAAGAAAAGTGACAAGAGAGCTCAAATAAAGGCACCACCTGCAGGAAGAGTCGTCGTGCTCGATGAGAACGGAGTGCCACTTGGACACAGGAAATGTAGTGTGTGCAACCAGGTTGCAGGACACAACAAGCTGATCTGTCCAACACTCTTGGAAAGAAACAATGCTGAGGAGGTCAAGCAACCAAATCTCAAAAACAGCAGCCCAAAGTTATGGAACAAAAGAAGGGACCACACCCAAAGAAAGCAAGCAGCAGACTTTGTAGCATATGCAAGGAGTATGAACCACATAATGCAAGAACATGCCCGAAGCGTGCAGATGCTGAAAAGACAAGCAAAAAGATAGAGAAGAAACATAAAGCCAAACCTAGAGCCATCAACAAGAAAGTGGTGGAAGATGAAGAGGAAGACGAAGATGAAGACATCGTCAAAGAAGAGGAAGACGAAGAGGAAGAGAACGACGAAGAGGAAGAGGAAGACGACGATGAAGAGGAAGAGGACGATGAAGAGGAAGAGGTACATGTCAAGCAAAAACCTCTACCACCAAAGCCTAGGAGGAGCGCAAGGCTGATGAACAGTTATAATAGGTCAATTAACACAATGCAAACTTATGTCATGTCAATGTGCGAGAATATTATGTCATCCCCTCGTAATATACAATCGTGAAGTTCAAGTAATAATACTACGTAAGTCCCGGTATGTTATGAGAGGAAGTGATGTCTTTGGTGATGTATTGCATGAAAGTGCAAGCAGTAATAAATTGAAAAATATACACTGTGAAGTTCAAGTAATATTACTCCAGAAGTCTTGGTATGTTATGAGAGGAATTGATGTGATGATGATGTATTGCATGAAAGTGCAAGCAAGAACAAAAATGAAAAATATACATTGTGAAGTTCAAGTAAGCTTACTGCAGAAGTCCTGGTATATTATGAGAGGAAGTGCTGTGCTGGTCATGTATTCCATGCAGAGTGCAAGCAAGAACAAAAATGAAAAACATACATTGTGAAGTTCAAGTAAGATTACAGTGGAAGTTCTGGTATATTATGGCAGGAGGTGCTCGTGTTGTATTCCATAAAAGAGCAACTAGCAAATAATCATACAGTTTTTAAGTTCAGGTCAGCTTACAGAAGAAGTTCTGGTATATAAAATCCATGTAGGAAAAAAATATGCTTAAAAAATAAAGTTTCACCGCATAAACTAAGGTTAGCAAGTGATGTATAGCGGAACCCTATGTGGACGATCTTTCACGTTTGGAGAGGATCCCTACGAGGAACACGAAGAACGAGCGGAAGAGCACGAGGGAAATCAGGGGGAAAACACAAGAGAATCACTCAAAACCAACAAGATCAATCACACATGTGCTAGATCGATGAACACAAAGGGAGATACATGATCCAAAGTCAACAACGGACGATACAAGTGGCGGTAGCTCATCTCCGAGAGGAGGTCTTGAATCCACGAGGGATCTTCCCGTAAAGGGGTCTTGAATCCATGGTGGATCTTCTCCGAAGAGGCCGCGATCTCTCACGAGGAGGAGATCCGATATGGATGAGCGAAGATCTATCTAACAATGAGCTAACTCAATGCTAACCCTAACTAGGAGGAGGTAGAGGAGTATATATAGTCTAGGAGAATGAAAGGGTAAGTGGCTTCGGCCCAACACGCGGGCAGGCGCACAGGCGTCGGACGTCCGACAGGCACCGGACGTCTGTTGACTCGTGAGGGTCCGGTCGTCCGTGCATGTTGGACGTCCGGCGTTTTGGCTCTGGACAGGTGGTGTCGGACGTCCGGTCGGCGTCGGTCATCCGGGCGCTGGAGAGTGTCGGACGTCCGGTGTCTGGCAGTCGTCTGGGCGCTGGGAGTCGTCGGATGTCCGGTGGCTCTGTTCGTCTGTAGATTCGGCTCGGGTCCTCAGGGGCCGGACGTCCGAGTTGGGCCGGTCGTCCGGTGGCTGTAGCTTCACGCAGATTCTTCTCTTGGTCCTTGTACTTGGCGTCCTCGCTAGCTGTTCCGTTGGATGTGGTGGCTTCGTGGCTTTCCTCCAAGTACCCGATCATGCATAGACCACACGTTGGAGGTAGTAGCCATGTCTCACATGTAGGAAGTGAAGGTTCAGAAAGGAGCGAGTTCACCTTGTGTCCAATGGCGTATAGTTGAGGTCTCGTCATAAGTCCTCTTGGGGTTTGGAGAGTAGTCGTAGTGTACATGGGGATGAACGTGGGAAAGATCCGACCTCGGATCATGATCCTCATCACCATGGAAACGGTTGTCGTAGACGGACTTGTAGTTGGACGAAGTTGAAGACATGGTGCAATCCAAGTAGTCCAAGGTGTCGCCGGAGTGATAGACATGCAAAAAGAGCAAACACAAGCAACACCCAGAAATACAATGGTTAGCGCACACAAAGTGTCCAACATGTAAGAATGAGTCCGTGCGGCAAGATTGGTCGTGACAAAATGCATGAAGCTTATCTAGATGATCTAGAATGAGATGCAAAGCATTCATGGGAGGAAATGCAATCATTGTGCACAGAAATGTGTTGTAAATATGATCAATGCAACCACGGTGCAAAATGATGTCATAGTGAGACGGTTTATCAATAGCATGAATATGGCAATGGATGCTCAATATGATTATGTTATCATGCAATTGATGGTAGGCAATATGATCACGATGTATGAATATGCCATCAAGAAAGATCACAACAAATTTGCTAAGAAAATGCACAAGCTCATATATCATGGATGACATGGGAATAGGTGCAACAAGACAATCATAATGTGTGTCAATCCATGCATATGGTGCAAATTTGTCATGGGTGGTGTTGTACCATAGCTCGATGTCGTGGCACTCCTCAACTTGAAGGTCCATAGGGTCCATCTCCAATGTCGGTCCTCCATACAATAGATGTATCATGTAGATAACAAGAAGGAGACAACAATGAAAGAATGGCCCATCCAATATGCGTATTTGAGGATGGCTCAAAGGGAAGGAGGTCACCTTTAGGAGTTTCTCAAGGATGATGGAGTTGCACATCTTGTATGCCTTCACTAACCAATATGTCTCATGACGGTATCGCCTTGTGAATCCTTCAAAATGAACGAACATGACAAACACTCGGAAATATAAATGAGGTTAGCGTAAATGCAAAACCTAACATTCGTGTGGTAAGATACCCAACAAGTGTATGCATGATGCTCATCATAAGAAAGAAAAAGGGAGCATTTCATAGTATGGAGGCATATGATGCGAGAACAACCAAATACAATAGGCTCAATCAAACAAGCATGCATCACAAGTAAAGTGTCAAAGTCTCCAAGATCAATAAGCATAGATGCAACAATTGGAGGTAATCGACAATGAACAAGATATATCATGTGAGAGGCATTAACATATATGTCATCAACCCAAGAAACCGAGTAATAGTGGAACATGGGTGATGCAACATAGCAAGCAATCATAGCGATCAAGTCAAGCAAGCTAGTAGTGCGAAGATGCAACATACTAGAGGGAATCATGGCAATCATGTCATGTGTGCAAATAGTGGGCATGAGTAAATCACATGACATAGCACAAACATGAAAGCAAAATGTGAGGCAAATAGCATCAATGTATTGGCGAGAGACCATATGTAAATAGCAATGGGACATCATGACTCTCCCAACACAACAAGCATCGATAGCATGGGGCACATGATAAACATGGCAATAGCAACAAGGATCTCCACCAAGCATGCAAATACACATAGGGTCAATCATGGGTAGATGCAAGCAAGGGTCACAATTGCATGGCAAAGGCATAGAAGCAAGTATAACATGCAAAGTGAACACGGTAAAATGAGCATAAGGGGACAAATGGTATATACCCCATAGCCATGTGAGAACCAAGTAGAAGGGATGCGCGTAGTCCTTGCGCGAAGGGAATGGTGGTAAGGATAGTCCACGGGATCCCAAGTCATCATTTCTCTCAAGAGCTCGTTTCGTCAACTCATGGGATTGAGAGGTTGACGAGTGTGTGCGTGGTAGATGTACACATCATCCATCATGATGCGCACGTGCTTGTGTTGGTTAGCACCAAATATCCAATGCTCAAATAAATGAGACGCGTGATATAGAAACATGTCATCCATCATGATAGGTTTGTTGTTATGTATAGCATAATGGAGACCCAAAGGATGTAATGCATCATGAGAAATTTCTAGAGCATTGTTATTCATGGAATGCATATGGTGTACACTATCATGGGGATCATGCAAAGTATGAGATGCATCAAAAGCTCCTAATATGTATGAGGAAACTATGGGGGTCTCCTCATGAGCATGAGTAGCAACATCACATGGAGAATATTGACAACATCCAAAACAATGCATATTTGGTACAATGTGATCATGGCATGGTATAGTAGATGAATTGCGCAAATCATGTAAAGGAAGCATGGCAATATCATCACATGAAAAACAAAAGCCAATGACCATCATCTCGCCATCTATGCCATAAGTGCAAATGGGATTTATTTTAATGGGGCATGCATAGTTACTATGTTGAGATTGAAATGAGGCTATATGGGAGATCTCACTCATAGCATATGACAAGTTCAATGGATTGTCAAACATGAAGTGACCAATAGAATTTTCACATGATATCCTATGGAGAATAGCATCACAACTAGGCAATTCAACATGCTCATCATCATATTCATCATAAATAGGTAAGTCAAGGCATGAAGGAGTCGCACTAGCTTGAAGCATGGAAATAGGTGTGTCAACATCATGTAAGCAAGTATTGTCAAGAGGGTCCACTAGTGGGGCAAGAGAAGCACCATCACCTATGTTACCTTTGGAGCGTCGCTCATGTGTTGTAGGTGAGGTGTTGAAGATCGTCTCGTTGTCATCTTCATCTTGATGGAACCATGTGGGGGTGCATCATTGTCCACCATGGCCGTCGGTTTTCCCTTTGGAGGGATGGACTCACGAGGGTAGGCATGTCGTCATGTAGGAGACCTAGCACCAAAGAAGAAAACACACTAGGAGTAGAGGTTAAGTCATTAGAAATCATAGTGGCCTCACATGCCGTGTCAACTACCTCACTCACTAAGTGTTGTGGCTCACTCACTCCCTCTTGGATGCTCTCACTCATATGGTTGGTGGAATCACTCAAATGGCGCTCAACCTCACATAGGATGTGTGGCATGATCTCATGTGTGGGGCTAGTGGTGTTCACACTCATCCTCTCATAGGAAATGCTTCCAATGTCACATATGGTGGAGTCACTCATCTCTCTCATGGGGTGGTGGCTCTCCTCGCATGACAAATGGGGCATCTCGACATATGTGTGTGTCGGAGAGATGTTGGTGCAAATGTCTCCATGCTCAATTCCTATCGCCGTGGTCGAAGGGGATGGCCCTTGCTCGACCTTCTTGTCACCGTCTTGTATGAGGCCCATATGATGTGGCACATCGTACCTCGTCTCCATGACCGAAGGGAATTTCCCATGCTCGGCCATCTTCCTTGGGGGGCTTCCGAAGACGGAAGTGTCACCCTAGCTTGTAGATGGTCGCCTTGTACTTGTTGAAGTCGTTGTAGGCGTACTCGTGGGAAGTAGGCGAAGATGCCGTACGTCCAGAGGCGAAGATGCCTCGATAGCACTTGGCGAAGATGCCGAAGTGGTTGTTGTAGCCGTAGCACCGTCTTGGTTGTGGTCGTCTCGTGGTCTTCTCTTTTGCTCATGAAGCTTGGAATTGGCGTGAAGTAGGGCTTGTTGGGACTTGTACGTTTGCGCTTGTGGAGCATCTTCATGATGATGATGTCGTTGTCGTTCTTGATCTCGTAGTAGATGTCATTCGTCGTCGTCATGCACATGATGCTTGGAGGTGACTTGCCCTTCATGACGATGTTGATCACGAACGTGATGGTCGTCGCCATGTAGATGTGGACGAGGATGATTTGCACTTGCATCGTTTCCGCGCTCCGAAGACTTGTGTCTTGAATGTCGCCGCCTTGAGGATGACGAAGGGGAAGAAGACTTGATCAAGGCTCTAATCTCCTCCATCCTTGCATCTTGCTCCTCTTTATGTGCGGAAAGCTTCTTGTCGATGTAGTCCCTTTTCCTTGCTTCGGAGAAAAGAACGTCGATGGAGAGGTTCTCAATGCGCTCTTGCAATCTTGATTGTGCGCCTTGCATTTGTCGTTGTAGATCGAAGATTGACGCTTTGGTGATGTAGTTGTTCACGCCATCGTTGTTGTCGAAGACCGGAGATGAAATGCCTTGCCTATCCATCACAAGACTCGAGCAAATATGAGTGGGAGAAAGAGAAGAACTTATACGAAATGTACCTTGACCGATGTTGAAAATGGATAAATGATCACTCAGTGTGTAACAAGGAAATAGCACAATTGGTACCAATTCTTGTCGGTTTCTCACACCTACACAAGTAAAGCTTATGGTGGAGCTCGGTGAGGATAGTGGCACAAAAATTTAATGCAAAATGTTAGCAAGAGTCAATAATGTTGAAAGAGATTCACAAATTCGCAAGTGAAACAAGTAGACCAATAGCAATGAATGGCACACGGAAACACACACACGGATAGATAAATGGGGTAGTGCAACCAAGGAATGAGCTCAAAATGTGGAATCCACCAAAACGCTCGTGTTGCACAACTCAAGAGAGACGCTAGCACGATTGCTCAATAGGCAGATACGACACTTGTGCACAACCTATAAGATGCAAAATGGATAAACTTTCTATCCCAAGTATGCTATGTATGTATGGTTCCCGATGTGTCTCTCAAGATGATCCAAGATGATCGGATATGACAAACGTATGTGCAATGTGGTATGATGCTATGGCACTTGCTTACAAGCTTCTTTGCTCTCTTTCTTTTACTTAAAAGCTTTATTTTTTGTATGGCCTATTTTGCACAATGCACAAACCAAGATCGCAATTGTGTATATGCGGGAACAAACTTGTGACACAATATATGATACCAATATGATATGGTATGTATGCAATGGATGATGTAGATCAATGATCACTAATGTGCACAAGTAACGTTGCCGGCAATACTCAAATGGCTAGTCTCGATAGGCAAGTAACGCAAAATGTGCTAGTGGTTATCAATGCAATGGCAAAGGAATATACAATGGTGTCGTCGAGGTTACCGTCCTTGGCGATGACGAGTGGCGGTGTTCTTGATGTAGATACCAAGATGATGGAGACTCGTCCCTAAGTAGCTGAAACACCTTAGGAAACGGAAAAACCGCGAACTCAAAATCTCAAGGACAAAAGTCAAATGGTGGTAGCGGAATGCGGTGGTGGTTGCGGAAGCTCAATGGGATTGCGGAAATGCAATGATGGGTTGTGGTGTACGCCATGCGGAAGTGGAGGGTAAGATGGTGGACTATACATCTTAGGAGACACAACTCACAACACAAACAAAATTTGGTTAAGTTGGGTTGGTGGAAGTTTATGGTGGGTAAGCCTATGCCGAAGTGGCGGTGGTGGTTGATGAAGAAGCAACCGTCCTTTAGTAGCCGAAACACCTTAGGAGACTCGAATCACTTCGCAAGCAACCACTAATGCTATATGGATGAAGATGGGTTATGTTGCGGAAGTCGATGGTGGCTATGCGGATGATATGGTGGAGGGCCTAGGAAAACTTGCCAAATTTCCAAAACATTTATGGATTCAAATGGTTTTGGTGGTACTTTTGTTGGAAGGGGGATGTCAAGAGCTTTTCAACGATCTAAAGAACGCGAAACTCGGAGTTCGGATGAATTAGTTATGGACAAAACAAAAATCAGCCGAAGTGGGAAACTACATGTATCGGACGTCCGGGAAAGGTCGGATGTCCGGGGGCCAGACGTCCGGGCGGGCTCGGAAATCCGTAATTTCGGTTCGGGTTAGGGGTTCCGGTCGTTTGTGAAAGTTCGGACGTCCGGGGGTCGGGGGTCAACGCGGGATTTGAGCTCCGGGACGCGATTTTGGGCGGAATTTTGGGATTTTGGGGTCAAAATTGAGGAGATTTTGTGGATGGAAAGTGGGGAAACTTGGGGAAATGATAGATCCACTCGAAACCAATAAAATCCATGGATCAAAATCAAGAAAACTTCATCTCACCAACAAATCACAAAAAAAATTTGGGGCTATTTTTGGTGGGGAATTTTTGAATTTGGGGAAGATCACAACAAAATCAAGCTAGAAAAAGAGGGGTAGGGGCTCCAAAAACGTGATCAACGTGGCTCATGATACCAAGATGATGTAGGGCAGAACCCGTATGTGGACGATCTTTCACGTTTGGAGAGGATCCCTACGAGGAACACGAAGAACGAGCGGAAGAGCACGAGGGAAATCACGGGGAAAACACAAGAGAATCACTCAAACCAACAAGAGATCAATCACACATGTGCTAGATCGATGAACACAAAGGGAGAACATGATCCAAAGTCAACAACGGACGATACAAGTGGCGGTAGCTCATCTCCGAGAGGAGGTCTTGAATCCACGAGGGATCTTCCCAGAAGGGGTCTTGAATCCATGGTGGATCTTCTCCAAGAGGCCGCGGTCTCTCACGAGGAGGAGATCCGATATGGATGAGCGAAGCTCTATCTAACAATGAGCTAAATCAACGCTAACCCTAACTAGGAGGAGGTGGAGGAGTATATATAGTCTAGGAGAATGAAAGGGTAAGTGGCTTCGGCCCAACACACGGGCGGGCGCACAGCGCGCCGGACGCCTGTGCACCGGACGTCCGTGGCTCATGAGGGTCCGGCCGTCCGGCATGCTCAGACGTCTGGTGTTTTGGCTCGACAGTGGTGTTGGACGTCCGGCCGGCATTGGTCGTTTCGGGCGCTGGAGAGTGTCGGACGTCCGTGTCCGCGGTCGTCCGGGCTGAGTCGCTTGATGTCCGGTGGCTCCGGTCGTCCGTAGATTCGGCTCGGGTCCTCAGGGGCCGGACGTCCGGGCTGGGCCGGTCTTCCGGTGGTTGTAGCTTCGTGCAACTTCTTCTCTTGGTCCTTGTACTTGGTGGCCTCGCTAGCTATTCCGTTGGATGTGGTGGCTTCGTGGCTTTCCTCCAAGTACCTGATCATGCATAGAACACACGTTGGAGGTAGTAGCCATGTCTCACATGTAGGAAGTGAAGGTTCGGAAAGGAGTGAGTTCACCTTGTGTCCAATGGCGTATAGTTGAGGTCTCGTCATAAGTCCTCTTGGGGTTTGGAGAGTAGTCGGAGTGTACATGGGGATGAACGTGGGATGCTCCGCATCATCAAGCCTAAGACAACGCGTTCAAATGTGAAGTTCTGCTTGGATACGTGCAGAATTTCATGTACAATGCCGACAAAAGATAAAGAAACTTCAACAATATTTCTACACAAAGTTACAGCTGAAATACATTCGCACTTGAAAAAACACAAAAAACAAATATATATTCTATGCAAAAGCATACATATTGGTTGGGTTGAAAATTACCAATACATTACACAACACAGAATATCCTCTCCATCTGAAACCAACAGCCCAGCCACATCTCAAAGCAGAAGTTCAAGTCTACGATCATATGTTGCGGCCCAAAAATAAACAACACAAAAAAATCAAGCAGTTCAACCATAACCGAGGGAGAAGTTCAGGTACATCTGTTGGGGCAAAAACATTCAACACATGTATACTGAAAACGACGCAGTACATTGAAATTCACAAAGCCAAATCATTCTTCACACCAAATACATTTGTCCACAATATCATAAGTAATAGTGCTGCACCTATAGATACACAAATCACTAAAACATTCTTACAACCAAATCTTTACGGAATTGTTCCAATCATTATCAAACCTAAAAATCTATACGAAATCAAATCTACAATGAAACTAATGCTTCGAATTCACGGGCCAAAGGACTGGATCTCTTTAGGGAGCTCTGAACGCATGACTTCATTCTTCTCGCTAAAAATCAGAGTGTGCATGAACTCAGCCTTCCAGTCATCTGCATCAGCCTACAAAACAAAGAAAATGAAATGATGGTTTAGTAACGGATATCTAAAACCATAGCAGGAGCGTCTCAGCAAAAACACACAAGAAAAATTAAAGGATGATGAGACAAGAACAAAGACAAAACATACTTCCACATCACCAAAATCTTCAACAATCTCATTGCCATCATATGAACAGCAGAACTTCACGGCAAAGAAACCACAATCATTATTCTTCTGCTTCGGAACATCGATAAAGGTCGGCCTCTTTGCGATAGTCACCCAGTTAGGCTGCTTGCTCGCTTTGTACGCAGCCTTGCCGTACACCTCCTCGAGCAACCCAACAAATCTCTTGATTTGCTAGAAATAACAAAATTAGATGAAGTCAAAAACATGTTAACCAAAATAGTTAAGTTGAGGTAGATAAAAAAGCGACACTTGCATAAGATCCACCTAAACAAATAGCAGAAGTTCAACTTCCAAATGATACTCAGTTCAAGCAGTATTACCAAAACAGAGACAACAACATATTTTGTCAACACAAGGCATAATAAACTTCGTGTCAAACAAGAGAACGTGAAAGGAGGTTCAAGCTAAGAAACACTCACGATATTTTGATTACCCCGTGGAAACTTCGCTCATGACGCTTCCATATTAGCGTAAGGAAGTGAATCAAGGATGTCAATGCTCCCACGATATCTATTCACCACGTACACACTGTAATGCGCCATTGTGCCAATTGGCTTGAATAGAATCAAGAAAACCTGCCAAGAATGAAAGGACCGGTGAACACAAACTATAAAGGCATATGTACTGAAGAACCGGCATGAACAAAAACTTCTTGACAAACTCAGCAAAAGGATGCACATGAAATTAAAAAAAGCAAGAGTTATGAAAACCTAACCAGCTTTACGTTAAGAAGGTCTTCTTCCTTGCGAACAAACATTGGGAGGAGACCAGCAGATTTTTTTGCATCAAACTTTGGAACTGTTGCAGCGTAGAAATCATACTCCAGGCAGTACTGTGCATTCACAAAAACACAATTAAAACACCTCCCAAATGCCACTACAACAAAACTAAGGCAAAAAAAGGAGATAGGGGTGCAAAGAACTAAAACCTGTATGAAGTAGGGACTAAGTACAACCCTGTCAGCACTAGTGAATATCTCAGAGGTCTCCGGCTTATCCTTCCACAAATTTATGAGATAATCCATTATGTCTCCTTCCATCTGTTGCCCTTCACCGAAAAGCGTATAAAGGACATGTCATGTGAGGTCAATCACATTCGCAGGGATGGTAAACATGAAGTAGCTTGTCCTGCAGAATACAAAAGGATGGTAAAAAAATATTAGAAGTTCAGATACAACAACAAAACAGAAGTTCAGATACTATAACTCAAAAGGCAAGAGGAGACATAAAACAAAAGTTCAAATACTACAACAATGGCAGTTCAGACAATACAACAACAGAAGTTCAGACATTATAACTCCAAGGCAAGGGAGAAATGAACAGAAGCCCACATACTATAACAACAGAAGTTTCAGACACAAAGTAGCATCTCTGGCAACAACAAAGTTAAAAAAGAAGAAAACTCACTCAGAATACTTCTCTAGACCGTCTTTACTCAGCACATATTGTTTCAACTTCCGGGCCTCGGATAGATGAGGGTAACTGTATTTTTGCAGGGGAGCGACAGGAGAACGCCACTTCAAAGGCAATCTTTATGCTCTCTTGGAGTAAGTTTTGTTGCCAGACTCAATTGTCGGTTTCCTCCTGGTGATGACAACATTCTTCCCACCTCTATCAACAACAGTACCAGCAACACATTTAACATTCTTAGGGTAAGCAATCTTCTCAAAATCATCATCGGACAAAATCACTTCTGCTTCGGCTGCTTCGACTGCATCATCCTTCCTGTAGCAAGGGTTTTTTGGAGTACCACGAATACCACCAGCCCGCTTCCCCAACTTGGAAGGAATAAGGGTCCGAGGTCTATCATCTTTTATCGGAGCTGTACTCATCGATTCCTCCCTAGGCTGTTATTCCTGTGAACCGAGTAATTAGTAGTGGTAATCGGTCAAGTCCAACGGATCCACTTTCAAAGAAAAAAGGAAGAGAAAACATCACCATTAAATACAACTGAAGTTCAGGAACAACACAATGTGCGGTCCAACTAATAAAGATGATATGGTTACTACTCAAGCTGACCTAAAAAAATTAGTTGTTGTAAAAAACTAAATGAAGTTCAGGCACAACCAACGGCACAGTTCAAGATAAACCGATGAACTAGAAATCATTCAATTACAGCTAACAAAACCATAGAAAGGCATCATCTCTGAAGTTCAATTAGAAAGAAAATGCTCATGTCCAAGTAAGCAATGGAAGGACAAAAATTACTGAAAGAAAACATACAAGCAAAATAAAAAAGATAGAAATGAAGTTCATGTACAAAGAAAATGCTCCTCTCCTTCCAAACCAAAGAAATTTCACCGGATCTCAAGCAGAAGTCCAAGTTCAGAGAAAAATATGAAGTTCAGGTAGATTAAAAGATGAAGTGCAGGTAAGCAGTCCAAGTTCCAAATACTTACATGTGTAGTAGCCAAACAGAGCTTGGAAGTCTGTCTCAAACAGGTTAGAAGAAGCGATTGAGTACAGCCACGTCTTCCTGATATCCGCGATATTCTCATGGGAATAATTTGCAAGAACCCCGTCATGATACGAATTAACATTCGTAAGCATGAAGAATCCATGATCGATCGCCATCAAACGCAGTAAAAGAATAGTGTTAGAACAGAAAAAGAAAGCCAACGAATAAAACACGTCGCAACTTAAGTACATCTACAGTTAAACAGATGTGATAAAGAGAAAAGGTGGAACTCATACTTGTTTTGCTGCTGGGGGACATCAATCCAATCCAGAGGGAAATGGTCAATGGTAAGAGGACTGAAGGGTGTCTCCCTGTCGTTGCTGGCATACTTCCAAAGCCTCTTGATGTTGTCGGTCATCCGTCAAACAAAGGCGTATCAAGCACATTCATCTTCTGGTCCATAATAGGAGTCGAGAAGCTGGAACCTTGAATTCTCCAGGTCAAGAAATATTGAAACCCAAAGACCAACACCACCCATGGAAGCAGGAATCTCAGGCGGGTTAAAAGTGGGGAAAACAACCTGAAACATCATAAACACACGAATCATTAAGAACTGATAATTAATATCAAACGGTACAAAGAAAAATAAAACAAATATTAACACAAGGATCGCACCGCCAAAACTAATCTGAGAATCAAAGAACAAGATATTGCATACTGAATCATGTGCATCCATGCTATCTGGACCACTCGCCATGAAGTACTTCCTCACACGGGAATCAAATTGACCTATGAAAATCTTGTCCTAAAATAATGTAGACAATACCAACATATCAAAAATACAAAAATGAGACAAACAAGTTTTAACTAAAATGGTAAGGAAAAAAACAGAAAAGAAATCACTATATGGTTGACTTACACAAACCCAATACGGCAGGATGAGTTTATCCGATCCCAGGTACTTCGCACGTAGACAGTAGAGTGCACACTCAGCCACATTAGATCGAAGCATTCCAAGACGACCAAAAGATATTGCAACTTCTTCGACAAAAGCTTCACACTCCTTGTTTTGGAACATAATCATTGATCTAAAAACAACCGAATAGAAAGTAAAACAAGTTCAGCAGCAGGAACTCAGGAAGTTCATAACACATGTTAGCACAGAAGTTCAGCTATATCACAACAGCAAGACAAAGATAAAAGAGGCCAAGTTCAAAGACCAGAGTAGTAAAATAAGAAGTTTAGGTACATATAGTAGAGAAGTTCAGGTATGAAACCACAGGCAGTTCACAGGGGGTTCATGGATGATATATATATTGACTAGCTGCACTCACCTCTTGGAACGATTATTCTTAAGCCTAGTTACACTGTAATAAAAGTCATCACCCTTCTTTCGGATGACAGCAAGGTCGTTATCTGCTCACCAAAAGGAAATAGCAATTAAGAGCAACACTCAAGCACATAGATTCACGACAGTTTCAATTAAGACCAACACTCAAGCACAAACATTCAAAACATAAGCACATCTCACCGCTACATCAGAAAAGATAAAACCACAGCATCATAGACATCACAACCCATGCATTACAAACCTCCACCCACATAGAAAACAGGTTCACTTAACATTCTTTACAACCCACACGACAAACAACAAAACAAGAAGTTCAACTTAGACCACACAGGCAGTTCACAGGGCATATCATGGACTAAACCAAACAACAAAAAGGGAAGGGGAAGGGGAAAGAAGAGAGAAGCATGCTCCTCTCTTCATGGATCCTTGCCTAGACCAGTGGCAGCACTGGAATGATCAACCTCCTCTCCATAGCTATCGCTTTCGGTATCTTCATCGTCGTCTCCAGTAGACGTTGCAGCGTCGTCGGGAAGGACACCAGCAGCAGCTGGAGCAACTGGAGAATCTGAAACAAGAAAAACTTTTGGTTGTCTTCATCGTCGTCTCCAGTAGACGTTGCGGCATCGTCGGGAAGGACACCAGCAGCAGCTGGAGCAACTGGAGAATCTGAAACAAGAAAAACTTTTGGTTGTGCCTATACAACATCAACATCAACTGATGGCTCTGCTGCAGGAGACTTCTCCGGCTTGCAAAGAAGACTACCACCGATTTCAACAAAGCAGACTCAACAGGATCTTTCTCCAAAATGATGTCTCCAGCTTGTCTTGCCACCTCGCCAAAGATCGTAAACCTCAGCGCCAATGGACGACTAAGGTTCAGTCAGGTCCACCCCGTCGGAGCAGCTGGTGTCTGAGACGGACTTGTCTGCAACCTTCTCTGGAGGAACACTAACATCATCATTCTGCTGCTGCAAAAAGAAACAAAAAGTCATTACAAAGGTCTGACTAAACCTCATGCACAGGGGCAGCAAGTTCGTCTCATGGGCAACAAGACAAATGGACAAGATAATGGTACCTTATTTTCACTGCCATGAACCTCATCAACTATTACGCCACTAGCAGGAGAAGGTTCATGCACAGGGGCAGCCTCATGCACAGGAGCAGCTTCATGCGCAGGTAAAACATCCTCCTCAACCCTAGCATCATCATCAACAGCCTACAAAAAAATCATGTAGAAAACAAATACCTAATCGCCAGGTTCAGATTGCATAATCAGAGAAGGTCAGCTATCACAACTAACACATAATGGAAGTCCAAATACAGTAAACATAGTAGGTCAGATATCAAACTGTTCTAAGATACAAAAGGGAACAAAAAAGGGCCATTCATCAAAGTCATGGAAGTTCAGGTGATGTAGCAGTTGAAGTTCAGGTTCTATAAATAGAGAAGGTCACCTAGGAACACTAGTGCTAAAAAGAAACAGTTTACGACACATGAAATCAATAACGGTCACCTATGACCACAAACAGTAATAACTGAAAGCTAACATTGAACATTAGTGCAAAGAAATATCAAAAGCCAACATAAACAAACCTCTTTGGTATGCTCCACGTGGCCTCCTTCACGACTCGAACGAACAGAATCCTGCCTCTGAATCTGTCTTACAACAACACTTGCCTCATCTTCAAAAGGCTTGCAACAAGCATCCTGCATTTCCTTGAACAGCCCAACGCTAGTCCGGAGGTGGGAAGTGCTCTGACGAAGCTCTTCAAGAAATCTAGCTTCAATTTATAAGACCTCCTTCGAAGACTCAGCATCAAATCCGTGTTCGGGAGGAAGAATCCCATCAGCGCGACTAAGACGCTCAGCAGTTGAAGGAACACGAGCCAACTCCCCACAAACAGTTTCAAGAAGACTATCAATCCTAACCAGAGAAATATTGGAAGCTTCAAACAAATTCTTGGAAGAAACACCACCTGCAGCACTCACACGGGCAGAAGAACCTCCTGGATCTACAGGGGGGGCACCGGTATTAACATCCCGGGAGAATTCAAATCTTGGGGAAGTTCCACTCCCTAGGCCGTGAGAACGAGGCATAGTTAGAACAGATGTTCAATAACCCTAAAGAACACAACCTCACTGTGTCTTCCATCATACAAAAACAAAAGTCAACGCTACGTAAAACAAATGAAGGAACATGGGAACAAAAAATATACAAGACAATACCGTAAGTTCAAGTTAAACTACACAGAAAGAATAATGCATAGAAACACTCACAGTAGTCTCCCAAACACCCAGCTTTGGTCATCATCACCCTTCGTGACTAAGTCACCGCAAGAAGTCAGAAGCTTGGCACGATCCATGAAATTGATGCGAGGGGTCCTCAAGTCAATATTAGGCGTCTTGCCAATGATAAGGCAGTCCAGATACATAAGAAGCGGTAGCGATGGCACAGCCTCGTGACAGCTTTTTCCTCTGCTAGTACCTTGCCGATACCTAACAACAAGACTCAATATCACAACAACCAACTAGCAAGAGTCCATGTTCCGCCATATCCTCAAACACAAGGTTCTCGGCCATTGTCGCCTCCCTGGACACTCGTGTAGACGTTCGAGGGATAACCACCTTCATGAAAACAATAAGGTAAAACACCTGCAGAGCAAGATCATCCTTCGTCTCATCCTTCACAAGTTCAGCGAGGATATTCCGCAAATCCTTTGTCTTGATGTCATCACTCCTAGCATACCCAAGCTTGCCCTTCAACCTCATAACAGCATCATCAAAACCATCATTCAAGGGCCTAGGGGGGGTACGATTACCTTAACGGAACCCAAAGAGATGGTGAATAGCATCACTTGTAATACGTATAACCTTGTTCGCCTCACCCATGTCCAAAATCATGGTTGAAGGGTCAATCCTCGTGTAGATGTTACCCATCAAAGGACGAGAAATGTTGGAATCAACCTTCAAGTCAAACACACAACCAAAACCAGCCTTGATAACCCTCGTCTTGTGCCTAGCTTTTAGCATTTTTGCACATGTCTTGACCTCTCCTAGTGAGCAGCGAATCGTCTTGTTAAAACGTTTCGCCTCACCTCCTCCTTGGCCACCTTCTTTGGGCGCTTTGCCTCCTCTCTTCCTCCTCTCAGGCCGCTCCACAAGCTGATACTCAAAAAAATACATTAACAAGGAAAAAAGGCAGAACAATGAGACACACAAGCTTCACCAAAATTCCACTAATGCCTACATATGCACTACATCTGAGAAGTCCAACTATGTTTACATAGGCAGTACAACCATGTATGACCAGAAGTAAAGATGCTTTCAAATTATTGGAAATTTACAAAGCAGAAGTTCAATCATGTATACCAAGGCAGTAATCAAACATGTATCCCAGAAGTCTAACTATGTCTACATATGCAGTACAACCATGTATGACCACAAGTTAACATGCTTTCAAAAATGTAAAAAGCAGAAGTTCAACCATGTACACTAAGGCAGTAATCAAACATGTATACCAACAAGTTAAGCTAATTTCTTCATGTATATACCCAGAAGTCCAACTATGTACACAAAGGCAGTAATACCATAAAAGCAAAGCACATCGGCTAATTTATTCGTCTATATGGAGCAGAAGGTCAGCTATGTATGCCAAGGCAGTGCTAAAAACAACAAAACTACAACAATAGCGACAAATGCTCTAAAAACAGTAAACATGAGACATTCATACCTGATTAGCGGCAGGATCATCATCGTCATCCTCATCATCAGCAGCATTGAAATCAGCATCATCCTTGTCCTCTGGATTAACACGAGAACGCTTCTTCACACCCTTGTTGACCTTTGCAGGTGGAACCTTGCGCTTCACGCCGCATTTCTTCCCCTTACCAGATGCACCAGCACCAAGCGGAGAAGGTGTAGGCGCGGCAATGGCAAGCACATGAGGACTACGGTGTGGCGTACCACCAAGGCCTATCCCTTCATCTTCAACAACTTCTGCAGGCCTTGAAACACGTGGGCTCCTCCGAGGAGTAACTTCACCAACTACTAACTTCCTCGCATCGGTCTTCTTGATTTTCTTCTTAACAGGGACAACCGTGCCATCACTGCCACAAGGCACGTCTTCCTCAATAGTGAGCTCAGCCGCATGAACAGATCCGGGAACATCAGAACCTTTCTCAAGGCGGGCCGCCCTCTTCTTATCAAAATCTTCTTGCTTCTTCCTCTTACGTTGGTCCTCCAGGAGAAGCTGAAGAGGCACATCCTCGGGTTGCGTGGATGTGTTCAAAGTGCCATCAACATCTGGATCTGCGTCTCTGACATCTAAAGAGAGCACAAAGGATCCGGAACGGAATCACAACCTTTGACTGACGGAGCCCCCTCCTCAGCAGCAGTAGGGGTTTCTGGTAAACCCAACTCAGATAAAACATCGTTGATGGTGTTCACAACTTCCTCCTCTGTGGACACATCTGCAAAGAACACAAAAAATTGAAGCAAAAAATTAAAAAAGTCAGGAACAAAAACAAAAACAACCGACATGAACAAGCTAAAAAACATGGCTCAAAACTTTAAAATGAAAAGAAAAGGGGTTTCACATACTAGGTGAAGCAAGAGCTGCAGAAGCTAGATCCTCGAGGCTTGAAAAATTCTCAAGGCTCGAAGCAACCTCGGCAATCACAAATAAAGGGATAATGGGTGATTTAGCCGCATCAGATATTGGAGCATCAATATTAACCTCTGAAGCTCCATCTTGATCGCAGGCATTTTTTCAGAACTATTAAACTCATCACCAACTACAAAAAAATGCAAGTAAAAAGGTAGCTGAGTTCTAATGCACAATCCTACACCAAAGGGACTTCTACTTTGACAACAATGTCCAATACCCAGAAGTTCAACAATACCTAACAAAGCAGTAAACACATCAAACAAACTAAAAATCTACAAACTAAATATAAAAACAATCTACACCAGAGGGCTACTACATATAACATGAATGCCCAGAAGTTCAATGATATATAACAAAGCAGTAAAACAAAATGTGCATAACAGAAGTTCAACCAAATTTCATTACAAACAAACAATAATTAAAACCGGAAGTTCAACTATGTGACCCAAGCAAGTAGCACATAAAAAGTATGTAGCATGACCACAAATAGTATTTCACAAGCAAACTAAATATCAATACCATCAACATGATAACAAAAAAACAAAGATATACACTACAAATATGAAACATCTGGGAAGTCCAACAACACTTGGTGACATAGTTTCACCTGCAAAATAATCAACTACAAAGTAAGCAAACACTATTCTAACTCAAACTAATGGTAAAAAGCATACACATAACCTTTCCTAGAAGTTCACACTATTAAAAATGGCAGTCCAACATGAATACTAAGTGAAGATATGGGCAGACATATATAAGAATAATGATATTTAAAATACAAGATACAACTACATTAAGATACCTGGAGAAGGTTTTGAAACCATGACAACACAACCGCCTTGATGAATGCAACTCCAAACACAAGAACAACCTGCTAAAAACAGGGGATTGATTGCATATAGTTAGCAAGTACAAAATCATACAACAAAATACAAAAAGAAACTGAATCAAACCCTAGAATGAAACAACGAACATACCAACAAGTATAAAAAGTTGAACAAGAGTAGCACATCTAGGCAAGCACAAACAAAAAAGAATCCATAAACTATCTAGCATGTGAGAGACACAATATAGACTTCAAAATCAAAACACTAAAACAAGATACGTCCGATCCAAAGATCACACCACACTCTCTTACATGCATCCGAATGCTGAAATCAAGAAAGGGAAATGAAATCCACACAAGCACAAGGGACAAATAGCACACACAAGCATCACATAGACAAATCTGACCACGGGGGAATGCAATCCACCCACCAAACACACAAGAACCCTACCTAATCTACCACCAAACCATCAGAAGAAGGGGGTAGAGAGGTGGACGCGAGAGCACACAGGAGGCGGACTCGACAGATCTGGCGAAACTAGAAGCAAGCATTACGGCGGGGCAACACTTGTATCTCTCCAGACGACCCCCGCACGCACGAATCCGCGGCGGTTCTTCAACTCCCTACGACGCCACGCGCACCTTGCAAATCACAGAGTAGTTGTCGCCTCGCTTGAACAGGAGAGAGCGGGTGGGCGAGGGAGAGCGGGCATGGGGAGAAATAGGAGGCGGGCGGCGCACTACTCCACTCACGAGGGCAGGGGACAGGCGGAGAAATCGGGAGGAGTTGCAGCAACGTGCAGTGGAGCGAAGGGGAGGGGGGAGAGAGCGCGCGACAGGGGAAGAGGGGTTTTCTGACAGGTGGTGGCGAGGGAGATGGTCAATTTATGCCTCTCTGTCGTGGGACTTGCAACGCAGGAGAAACTATAGTTTTACCCCCCCCCCCCCAACAGCTAAAAAAGTAAATACATCTATAGATAAATGAATGCACCATTTGAATGCATCTATTATAATGAGATAAGATCACACAACAGCACTGCTGATATCCTTAAAACCAAAAATAGATGGCAAATACACTACCAAAGGAAGAAAAATACATACATAAATATGCACCTAAAAAAAGAGAAAGAAGTTCAAAAAATAAAGAATAGAAGTTCAAGTACTCTAATAAAGGAAGTAAAGGAATAAGAATAAATAAACCCAAAGAAACAAAAAGAAGAAGTTCAAGTACAAAAACAGATGAAGTGCATATCTAATTAAAACACGCACCCTAAACCCTAAAAACCCTAAGATAGATAGTGGGGTCACGGATGTGGCGGACTCGCGTCCGCATGTGACGACGCGGCACGCCGCGTCATCGCCTGCTCCGCCTCGTTCCTATCTCGGCCTAAATAACAACCTCAAATTAACATGTTAAGAACGATTATCACACAGAAGTTCAGGATAGTTATTCAGTGAAGAACACCAACTATTATAAGTGCGAAAACATACTAGAAAAAAATAAAAAAACGCATATCCATCGCCCATTTACATGGCTGTTCATGGGACTAAGTCAAAAAAATCCAAACCAATGCAAAGAATGAAAAGTAACATAAAAAAGAAGGAAATGCAGAGGACTTGCTTTATTACTTTGCAAAGTAGGAAAAACAGAAGTTCACGTATGAACAACATAGAAGTCCAGCTTCTACAACGACCCTTACATGATCTGGAAAAAGTGCATGTATACTTGGGCAAAGATCTTGTAAGTTTCACGTTAAACACATGCTGAAGTTCTACCACTGTTCGAAGTATGCAATCATGTTACAAAAAAATAAGTAAGATATGCATTTATATTTGGGAATAATCCCATAGTTGCCCACGGAACAAACTCAAAGCCAAATTAGAAATATGAAAAATACAAAAAGCAAAAAGAAAAAAGAAAAAATAGAGCACGATGCTGCACCGCATTGCAATGTGGAAACCAGGAAGTTCAATCACTGGTACCATAGAAGTCCAACTAATACCACAGAATGTGGATGATCCAAAAAACTAATCCCAAAGACAGAATAAATATAAAAAAGATGATTTGTGTGTCTATGGACCAGCTCCACATTTACGTATTATGAGTACTCTGAAAAACAAAAAACGACGGAAGTAAAAAACATGCATAAAAACGATAGAAGTTCTAGCACAAAAGGTGTAGAAGTCCAACTCGTAAGACAGACAGTAGAATCATTGGAAAAATACATGCTATTGAATTTGTTTTTTAGATTTAATCACTTGGGTGACTACACCTTCTCACTCCGCGACCTCGAACGATATCCTACTACGCCCAAACATCAAAACGACAAAGCCACCAAGCTGTCTCATCGAAGAACCGGAACCAACACGGGCGAACACGAGATCCAATCGCCCGATTTCAGGGGTGTATTGGCCTGTCCGATCAAATTAACAACGCATGAACAAATTCAATCTCACTCATCGCAATCAAATCCGCCTCTATATTCAAATAAAAACAACAAATCAATGAAGCATGAACCACTCCCATGACGAAGAACACGTAACCCTAATCAAATCCGTTGAAATTAACGACAAATTGTCCACGAAACTCGTACCTACACCAAATTCCCAAAGATGTTAGAGGTTCTAGAACATCCAATGAACGCATTAAACTTGTAAATGCATTACGTGTTCATCCGCCCCGAGAGTGAATCCACCAAAATGCAAAATTACAAATAAAAACGAGCATTTAGATGCAGGTATGGGTATCTGGATTACAGTCACATCCCAGACAACACAACCGTCCGGAATAATTCGCGAGGAAACCCATGGTTGCGAAGATAGCCCGAAGTTCGGGTTCATATACAGAGAAGTTCAGGCGCGTTACTCGGGAAGTTCAGGTTGCGATCAGAATATTATTCTAATCCCGTGATATATATATAGTAACCATATTCTGATCATGAGATCAGAATAGTTATTCTGATCACCGCGTGCTATACAGGGGCGATGAGATCCTCCGAAACTCCCGGTAGGGAATAAAAGAAAAACTCCCACCATCTCTCACCAACCTCCCGACTCCCTCCCCTCCAATGCATCGCCGCCGGCCCCAACCACCTGATTCCAGCGCGTTGCCGGACCCCTCCACCTGCTTCCGCCGCGTCACCCCGAACCGGCACCGCCGGACCCCTCTCCCTTGCTGTCGGCGTGCCTCTTCCCCCGCAGCCGGAGCGCCACTTCCCCCATCCGCTCCTCCTCCCGCTCCACCCTAAACCATGCGCCTCCATCCTCCCACCCCGATGCGAGCGACCCACTGGGCGTCGCAACTACATCGCCGCCCCCCTTCCCAGCCACCAGCGCGCCATCCTCCCCGCTCCACTGCCGCCACCCCGCCCCGGCCGCAACCCATGACGCCCCGTCTCTCCTCCCCTGGATCGCCGTTGCGTTCCGTCGATGCAGGACACCTCCCGATGCGCTGTCGCCATGTCGCGGATGACCCCGAGCGACCTTCTTTTCCACCTCCCCAAGCGTCGCCACTCGGGACCCATCGCACTCAGGCCCTCACCCTTGCCGCTGCAACCTTCTCCCCTTGCCACCGCGACCCTCTTCCCCCTGCCTCCGCGACCTTCTTCCCCCTTCCCTGCACCGCCCTTCGGATGAGAGGCAGCGCTCCAACCAGCCATGCCCATGGGTCACCGTCCACCACCAGCACACCTCATTCCGCCGGCACGAACTTCCTCTCACCCCTGACTCAATCCTTCTTTGGCCAGCCAGATCTGAGCGCCTTCTCTGCCCATGCCTCTCCGGCGAGAGCCTCCTTCTCTACCTACTCCGAGTGACTCCCGACAGATCCATGGAGCTCGAGAAGTTCATTGGCCGCGGAGGTGGTCGCTGCCGACTCCAGGTGAGCACCTGCTCCTGGCTCCTCCTGGCTTCTGCTCATGCCCAACCCACCTCCTCCCCTTGTATGCACGTGGAGGCGGCCGTTTCCGGATGTGCTTACACATATTGAACTGCAAGGTTGCATGACTCGCTTTGAGGTAGTGGCTTTTGCCGCTGCAGGGCTTCGCCTCACTCGGACGACTCACTACCTCTAGCGGTCGCCGCCGTCCATCGCGCCGGCTCATGTCACCTTCCTGTTTGCCCCACGTGCTGACCAGCGCTGCCCCGATCCGGCTCCTCCATCCTCCAGCCACGACAACCAAGTCCAAAAACAAAAGAAGTTCTGATTCTCGCAAGCTACAAGTTCAGAGCTTTCACTTCTCTGAACAAAATTCAGATTTTTGCACCTACATATATGCCAAGTAGGTTCACTTGTGCGAGCGATGCTTCCAGTTCAGTTGCAAGCTTTCTCTTCTTCATGATCATGATCGCTTGCTTGACTTCTCTTCTTCCCTGAACCCAATCCCCTGGGATCATGCAGGGAGTTTCAAAGAGCGTTAACTACTCAAAACCTGAGTATTTTGTGGTGGTTTGATCTGAATGGTCAATATGTTTGCTTCTTGATACTACACAAAAGAAGAAAAACGGCAAGTCTATCATCCAATTGAGTGTGTGTTTCAGAATTCAAGATCGGTAATTTCTACATTGGGTGGTAGGCCCACACACACAATCTCTACTTTCAACTTGAAGAAAAAGCAGTCATCATGTCCGGCACAAACACAGAAATCTCATGGCCCAGTGATCTGCCGCCTCGCACGCCAACAATGAGCGACAAGCTCAAAGATTCGCTTGATTTAGTCGGAGGAAAATGCATACTGTATCCGTTTGTGGCTACAGAAAATACAGAAGTTCCTTTAGAGATGTAGTATTATTCTTCAGAGCTCTGATAACTGAATTTTGGCCGCTGAAACATGCTAACCTCGACCTTGTAAAAGGATGTTCAGAAGTTTGAAGTAGACTAAAACAAAAGTTAAAAAAAGAGCTATGTGTTGTTGCGTCCGTAGTAGGTGTGGTGTCTCATATGTGTGTGCGAGCGTTCACTATGTGGGTCCTCGTGTGTTCCTGTGGGTCGTATGCTCCCATGTGTGCGTGCTCTTTTTTTTTGAGAAAAATGTGTGTGTGCTCTAGTGTGTGTGTCATATGTGCTCTCATGTAGACTCCGTATAATTATTGTGTCCATATATTCATAAGGTTATTTGATTGTGTCGAGAAACTTCTAAATTTTATATTTGTCCATTGCCCAGTGTATAAGCAAAAGATGCTCACTTTTCAAACGTTACAAGTTCAGTCGATAAAAGTGGAAAAAAGAAGTCCACTTAGAAAGACACAAAATAAAACTTTGCATAATATTGGGAATCCGGAGATGAAAAACATAGGACATATTGGGAAGGCACATGAAAACATTCAAACACCAAACATGGGGGAGTCCAAACAGAACTAACTGAACATTATAAAAAGCGTAAGTGAAGTTCAAACAAGAGTGTAGAGAAAATGTTCAATTTCATTTTCCTTGATTTTAAAAAGAAACCTAGAAGTTCAACAATAATATAATTGAGGCGTTCAATGTTTCTAGAAAAACCCTAGCTAGTGTTTATAAAAATTGGTTTTTCATGTTTGTAAAAAATAAAACCAAGAAGTTTAAATTTAAATAACATAAAAGTTTGACGTTCTTTAGAAAAACAGATTGTACCAATTTCTAACAAACCAATAAGTTCAAATAAAAATACTATTTCGATGTTTACAAAAATAACCGGATTTTTTCGGTGTTTGAAAAAAAGACGAAGAAGGTTAAATTAAAGTAACAGAAATACTTGCATGCTCATAAAAAACGGAGTAGTTCGATGTCCAAAAAAACTCAAAATTCTTCTCGTTCCTAGGAAAAATAAAAGTTTGAAGTTCAATTTTTTAAATAATTGTTCTATGTTTACTTAAAAATGTTTTTTGCTTTTCTAAGAATAAAAGTAAGAATGTCAAATTAAAATAGCAGAGTGTTTCGGTTTTAAAAGGGCTTACATGCTAAAAAACAAAAAAGGGTGGCGTTTTGGGCATTTTTAAAACCACTCATAAACGACGAAGAACATGAAAAAATTGTCTACATGAAAATTTTGCTTATATTTATAAGTTTTCCACCAGGTATGTCATATTCCTTAATTCAAAAAATGGTTTGAAATTTTTGAGTATATCATTCAAAACAAATTTTAACGTATTGAAATAACTCTTGGACCGTCGTGAATTTTGAAAACGTGCTGACGGAAAACTTGAGCCTTGGAAAAAGCTTTCTTATTGTATATCATTTTCTCAGTACAAATTGAAAACAACCAGAAGTTCGCCTACTGCATGGAGTGTGCTTCATACAAAAAAAAAGAATAAAACGCAAAGTCTAAAGGGTTGGTTTCTAGACGTTCACGTACTCAGTCCAGAATAGTTCAAAGATTCATGTGAGAGAGGTTCACCATGTATTTACATGTTCAAAAAACACACAAAATAGAAGTTCAAATTTAAGTAATGGCAAACATATGTGTGTACCAAAAAATCACATGGATTTTTCCATTTTTGGAAAATGGATTTTCCTCGTTTCTAAAAAAACCTAGAATTTCAAATTTAAATAACGGAGTGGCTCAATGTTTATTACGAAATTAGGATTTTACATGTTACTAAAGAATAAACCAAGAAGGTTAAATTTAAAAAATTGAGCGGTTCAAAATTTAAAGGAAAAATGGATTCTCCTCCTTTCTAAAAAAACTAGTGGTTCAAATTTAAATAACAGAGAAGTTCAATATTTATTATGGTACCAAGAAGGTCAAATTAAATAAACAAGCTGTTCAAAAAGTTTATAGAACCACATTTCCCTATTTTTTTAAAGACCTAGAAGTGCAAATTTAAATAACTGAGCGGCTCGATGTTTATTACATAACTAGGACATTTCCCGTTACTAATGAATAACAGCAACAAGTCTGAAATTAAAAAAATAATAGTATAAAATTTATAAAAAAAGGGATTTTCTATGATACTAAATAATAAAACCATGAAGTTCAAATTTAAAAAATGGAGTAGTTCAACCTATGTAAAACACTCAGATTTTTCTCGTTAATAAATAATAAAACCAAGAAGTTCAATTTTAAGAAGCAGAGTAATTCAAAAATTATTACAAAACTTAGATTATTCCCGTACAGAAGAACAAGCAAAAACGATGTTACATGTTAAAACAAGCGAAAATGATGTTGTTTTGCCATTTTTAATACTGCTCTTAGAAGGCAACGAATTTCTAACGATTGTGTAGATGAAAAAGTTGCTCCTATTCATAAGCTTTCCAACAGTATATTATATGATACATTCTGATAAATGGTTTAAAAGTTTTATGTATGCCGTTAAAAACATATTTTTACGCATTCAAAAAATATTTTGAACTGTCGCAAGTATGAAAAAATGGTTAACACGAGAAAGTTGTGTGTTTTCAATAGCTTTCCATCGGTATATCATTTGCTCAATTCTGGTAAGTGGTTGGGGAGTTACCGTATATCATTTGCTCCAGAAGTTCAACGTCTTCACGAAGTGCATTTTCGGAGACTCTGTTTTTCCGATGAAGGCAGAACGCATGATCTCAGAAGTTCAGATTGATAACTGCCAGAAGTTCACGTACTACACGTTGTGCAAGGCCGAAAGTTTTGTCGCTAGAAGTTCAAGTGCTCGACCCTAGAAAGTTCAAAAATTCTTGTGAGAGAGGTTGAACAAAAATACGTGACAGAAGTTGAAGGTGAAAACAATGAGAAGTTCAACTACTGCAAGGAATGCATTTCAGGTGAGAAATAAAAGTACAGAAAAATAAAAGCTTGAAAGGTTTGTTGAAAGAAGTTCAAGTGCTCTGTCCGGATAAGTTCAAAAATTCTTGCGAGAGAGGTTCACCTTGTATTTCCATGTTTGATTTTTTCCGTATAAAAATCGAATAAAATTCTTTACTCAAAATATAAAAAGGTGAAGTTCATATTGAAATAACAGAGAAGTTAGAAGTTTATTAAAACCTAGGATTTATCTGTTCAAAAAATAAAAAACATAACGCCATTTTTTGCACTTTTAAAAACAATTCATAAACGAAAAAAATGGTTGCTAGAAGTTCAAGTGCTCGGTGAGGAAAAGTTCAAAAAATTCTTCTGAGAGAGGTTCACCGTGTATTTAGATGTCCAAAATACATAAAAAAAAATGTTGTTTTTTGTGTTTTAAAATAACTCTCTCAAACCAGAGAGAAGTTCAAAGTGATAACGAACAGAAGTTCACGTACTACATGGTGTGTATTTCATATAAGAAAAAAAATGAAGTGAAACAGAGTGAAGTTCAAACAGACATGCCCCAGAAGTTCAACTACTTCACGCAGTGCAAAAAACAGCACGTCAAAAATAGAGTGAGGTTCAAACAGACATGCCCGAGAATTTCAACTACTTCACGCAGTGCGTTTCCATTCGCAATGAAGGCAGAAATCATGATCTCGTCATTTCTCTAATTTAGTTCAAAACGACAGGAATATCATTTGTATAAGTTCAAGTCCTCGGTCGGAGAAAGTTAAAAAAAATTGTGAGAGAGGTTTGTACAAAAAGAATATCATTTGTGTAACACTGACGAAATGGATGAGAAAATTAAAAACGAAAATACGTCACATAAGTTCAACGTGAAAACAGCGGAAAGTTCGACTACTATAGTGAATGAATTTCAGATGAAAAACTTTTTAAATCTTCGTGAGTATGAAAAAACGATCAACACGGGAAAGATGCGTGTTTACATTAGCTTTCCACCGGTATATTACTTGCTCAATTCCGGTGAGTGTTCCGATGAGTGGATGGAGAGCTATGAGCAAAAAAAAGCACGTGAAAGACAGAGTGAAGTTCAAGTAGACATGCCGAGAAGTTCAGGTTCTTCACGCGGTGCATTTTCGAAGAATCTGTTTCGCGATAAAGGCAGAACGAATGACCTCGCCATTTTCAAAATTACTTGAAAACGGCTAGGAATCAGAGAAAATCATCAACACGAAAAAGTTCGCATTTTCCTTAGTTGTTAAACGGTATATTATTTGCCCCATTCTAATAAAGTTTGTAGAAATTATGGCGAAAATACGTTTTTAGCCTTTTTCAAAATTGACTTAAAACAGTAAGGAATTGGGAGAAACAATATATACAAAAAAAATTCGCATTTCCTCAAGCTTTCCAACGCCATATCATTTGCTACATTCGGACGTACGGTCAAAAACTTAGCTCAAAAATACGAACTCGGTGCAACTTGAACCGTTTTCTAAATTACTTTTAAACTGTTCAAAATTAGAAAAAACTGTCAACATGAAAAAGCAGCGCATTTTCATAAGCTTTCCAACGCCATATCAATTGCCTCAATTGGATTAGCCGTTTAGAAACGGCATCGAAAATACGAACTTGGCTGTTCGGTTTGTGAAATTTTACGATTTTACAAATTACTCTTTAACCGTAGGGAATTAGAGAAAACTTTCAGCTGTTTGGTTTTGAAAACTTTCAACAGGTTGAACTTTCCAACGCCATATTATTTGCCTCATTCTGATAAACGGTTTTGAAATGCGATCAAAAATACGATTCACGTTTTTTGTATGAAGAAAAAACGATTTTCAAAACTGCCCTTAAACCGCTTACATTTTGGCAAAAATTTAACTTGGGTCATGATACCCGTGTCTATAGCTTTCCAACGGTATATCGCAAGCCCCATTTGGGCAATGTTGGCGGAAGTTGAACCTAGAACTAGGGCAAGTTCAGGTCGAACAACTGAGGCAGTAAAATTGCAACAGAGACATGTTTCATCACGGCCCGAGAGCAAATCCGCCAATGAGCGAGATTCCTATTTAAAACGGGCATTTAGTTGCTAAAAACTGTTTGTAAATTACACTTACATCACATAGAACACGACTGACCAAAAAAATTCGCGCGGAGAGACACGGTTGAGAAGATAGCCCGAAGGTCGGGTTCCTACAGAGGGAAGTTTAGGCGTGTAACTCAGGAAGTTTATGTTGTGATCAGAATAATATTCTGATCCCGTGATCAGAATAGTGTTTACGTATATGCCGCTATTACAAGAATGATCATCATGCCCTCATGTCCGTATTTTATTTTATCGACACCTCTATCTCCAAACATGTGGACATATTTTTTGTTATCGATTTCCGCTTGAGGACAAGCGAGGTCTAAGCTTGGGGGAGTTCATACGTCCATTTTGCATCATACTTTTATATCGATATTTATTGCATTATGAGCTGTTACTACACATTATATCACAATACGTATGCCTTTTCTCTCTTATTTTACATGGTTTACATGAAGAGGGAGAATGCTTGCATTTGGAATTCTAAATTTGGAAAAGGAGCAAATATTAGAGACCTATTATGCACAACTCCAAAAGTCCTGAAACTCCGCGGAAGTCAATTTTGGAATATATTAAAAATATTGGGCGAAGAAAGCACCAGAGGGGGCCACCCACCATCCACGACGGTGGGGCGCGCCCTACCCCCCTGGGCGCGGCCCCTTGCCTCGTGGGCCCCCTGGCAGGCCTCCGGTGCCCATCTTTGGCTATATGAAGTCTTTCTCCCTGGAAAAAATCACAAGGAAGCTTTCGGGATGAAGCGCCGCCGTCTCGAGGCGGAACCTGGCGAAACCAATCTAGGGCTCCCATGAGCTGCTCACGGGGAGACATCCCTCTGGTAGGGGGAAATCATCACCATCGATCCTCTCATCGGGAGAGGGTCAATCTCCATCAACATCTTCACATGCACCATGTCATCTCAAACCCTAGTTCATCTCTATCCAATCTTTGTCTCAAAACCTCAGATTGGTACATGTGGGTTGCTAGTAGTGTTGATTACTCCTTGTAGTTGATGCTAGTTGGTTTATTTGGTGGAAGATCATATGTTCAGATCCTTTATGCATATTCATACCCCTCTTATTATGAACATGAATATGATTTGTGAGTAGTTACGTTTGTTCCTGAGGACATGGGAGAAGTCATGCTATAAGTAGTCATGTGAATTTGGTATTCGTTCGATATTTTGATGAGATGTATGTTGTCTTTCCTCTAGTGGTGTTATGTGAACGTCGACTACATGACACTTAACCATTGTTTGGGCCTAGAGGAAGGCATTGGGAAGTAATAAGTAGATGATGGGTTGCTAGAGTGATGAAGCTTAAACCCTAGTTTATGCTGTTTCGTAAGGGGCTGATTTGGATCCATATGTTTCATGCTATGGTTAGGTTTACCTTAATACTTCTTTTGTAGTTGCGGATGCTTGCAAGAGGGGTTAATCATAAGTGGGATGCTTGTCCAAGGAAGGGCAGTACCCAAGCACCGGTCCACCCACATATCAAATTATCAAAGTAATGAACATGAATCATATGAGCGTGATGAAAACTAGCTTGACGATAATTCCCATGTGTCCTCGGGAGCGTTTTCCTTTATATGAGAGTTTGTCCAGGCTTGTCCTTTGCTACAAAAAGGATTGGGCCACCTTCCTGCACCTTGTTTACTTTTGTTACTTGTTACCAGTTACAAATTACCTTATCACAAAACTATCTATTACCGATAATTTCAGTGCTTGCAGAGAATACCTTACTGAAAACCGCTTGTCATTTCCTTCTGCTCCTTGTTGAGTTCGACACTCTTACTTATCGAAAGGACTACGATAGATCCCCTATACTTGTGGGTCATCAATGCGCCGTTGGGCCTTGGTCTTGATATTTTTGATGGTGTCAGAGCTCTCAACCTCAAGGGTCGTGTTCTTGTCAGCGCTTCGCAAGCCGCCCCGGCAAGGATCTTGCCGGGGGTTCATCTTGTCTTCTGTTCTCTGGTTACTGACTTGGATTCTGTCCTCGTCGTCTTGTATTTTATCCCGGCTTCCCCCATTGTGCGGCTGCAACTTCACGTGCACAAGTAAGGGGTACCAAAGGGCCCAAAATTTAGTACACCGACAACCTCCGCCATGAACATTGGATCAGCTTCCTCCTCTTCGGTGCCTGGTTTCAGAAAACTCGGGGATTGGGATGCCAACCGAGTTCGGGAACGGAGGTCTGTGGCCCCGACCGCTGCCGCGATTTCTGTGCGGCTCTCCGGCGTCAGCATCTTGTAGTACATGATCTTGCGGCGCACCATGTCTTTCCGGCGAACTAGGGGAAGGTTGACGTGGGCTAGGGGATCGAAAGGTGGGGGAATGGGCTGGAGAGGAGGTGTGGTTTTGGGGCAGTGGTGACCGGCTGACAAGTAGCTGGCATAGGCCGAGCAGCGAAGGTTCTGGTGTGAATAGTGGCTCCGGTGACGACCGGTCAATCGGTTTTGACTGTGCAGAGTTTGCAAAGCCAGACGGCTGGAGCCTGGAGAGTTGTGGTGTGGGATGGGACCAAAGTTTCGGAGTTACACGGGGTAGACGTCCAGACCTCCCCACCGTTCCTGTCGACGATGAGGCGGTGACTTCGTAAATCTCAAGATGACTAGAAAGATGCCCGTGCATTGCATGGAACATCATGATGCATATTTTTACAAAACACCTGTTGTGATTGACCCATGCAGGAGTAATCCCATGTGTAAAAACTAATGATATCTCGAGAATTTCATCGAAAAAATGGTATCTCGAGATTTTCATCGAAAAATGATATCTCGAGAAAGATGAGAGATAAGGCGAGGAGAGTGGGGCGCAGTGGTGATTGGTGGTCGAACTGCGCGGAGGCATGGGGATGGATGACGCCGGCAGCGGCCACCATATGCCAGATTGTTCCATAGGCTTCCTTTTTTAATTGCTCAACAATGAGGTTGTGAGAGATAAGGATGCACGAGGGAAGGCCTTATCTGCAAATATGGAGAGAGGTGTGGGTATCTTTTTGCAAAATTGCCATAGTTTGCTTTCTATTTGTCAAATATAGATCGGACGGTCTATATTGCAAGATGGCGGGCACACCATCATCACTAACTCGGTTTTTTTATAAGAGTAGAGATATGAAGGCTCAGTCTCTCGAAGGTGCTCATAGGGGTACGGTGTGCGTGTGTGCATTCATAGGGGCAAGTGTATGCGTGCATGTATGATCGCATGCGTCTGTACTGTGTTCAAGAAAAGGAGCACTCGAAGTATGCAAGTTCTTAAGGAATGGATGGTGTACATCACTCTTGTCGCGTTCGCATTTTACCCCAGCACGATGGATCCTGCATGTCACTCACCGAATGGAACGCGCTTCGTCTTGCGTTTTCGCTTGCTTGTGGGACCGCATTTGAGAGCAAACCGATGTCCCTCCCCCTCCACCGCCCGCGTCATTTACTACTAGACTAGAAGAGAGAGGTCGGCCGAGTGTTAATGAGGCCATACTGACGCTTGAATTTTGGCCGAGAAAACAGTGAAACCGACATGTGGGGCACACCTGTCGGGATGACGTGGCGCAGACTAGTCCAATGGAGGAGTTGGCCCACGACCTCCTCGCCACCGGCTACCGTTAATGTGGATCGTGGGGGGTAGCAACGTGGCGCAGCTCCCGCACCGCCTCTGGATACGGCGACCTAGATGAGCGACACGCTCATCATCACTGGACACGCTCGGCTTCACGGTGTCGTTGTGGCACGACCAGCAGATCAACACCCGGCTCGTCGAGGATGCACGGGGCACCGAAGTGCGCGCACGCCACGACACGACCGCGGAGTGTTCTAGCGCGGCCAACTGCATCCTCGTGACCTGAGACCATGTCGGGTCGTCTTGCTTTTTCAATGACATGTGGGGATCGGATGTGAGCAAAGGGCATCTTCAGTGTTGCCAGGTCCGCAGCTAACTACCCTGCCACACCAAAAACCCTCGTCCCTCGCACCGTCATGCGCGTGCGTTCCCAGCCGGCGCCATTGTAACAGCCTGGATTTTGCCCTTTTCTTTTTCTGATGATTTTATTGGATTTATTGATTTGATTTGCTTTGCTTTTCTGTGTCTATGTCGTTCTGAAACTTGGGAAGATCATGTCTTCCTAGGTTTTATAGTGGCTTTTCATCCTCATCATCATCCCTAGATCATGTCATTTTCACCCTTGACCTAATCCAATATTCTTTTTCTAGGGAATATTCATTTTTTATTAAAGGAATAACCCTTCAATCCCTAGGTTGTGAAGCAACCTACATTTCTGTCACTCCCAAAATTGCCAAATAATTCTCATAAATTGTTTGGGTCATATCTTCCTCAAATATGTCAAAATCCTTCCTTGGCATCATCAAAGATAATTCACAAATATTCCTTTTCTGATTCTGCCCTAAGTGGTGGTTTGAGAAGGAAGTGTCATTTATCTTTGCTTCATTGACCCCAAACTTTTTGGACATCTTTTCCTGCCATATCATTGCCCTGTTCCAAAATTCAACTCAATTTGCCTAGTAAATATTCCGGAGCAATTTTTCATAGTTCCTGTCTGAGTGAAGTCATTATGAAGGAAGTATAAGCTAGGCATATCCAAATGAGTTGAAATTTTGCAAGATCATTCATATGATCAAATCAT